>CM070777.1:71195883-71927758 GCA_036346955.1 Dipus sagitta
CCAACTTCAAAGGTAACCCCATCAGAATCAGTTCAGACTTCTCAATGGAAACCCTGAAAGCTAGAAGGACCTGGAATGAAACACTGCAAAGTCTAAGAACCTATGGCTTCCAACCCAAACTACTCTACCCAGCAAAAGTATCCCTCATAATAGATGGTGAAAGAAAAACATTCCACGACAAAACTCAGCTTTACAATTATATGAACACAAAACCAAACCTACGGAGAGTATTTCAGGAAATTCTCCACAGAGAAGAAAAAAATAATCAAACACAATTGCCTACAAGAAGCATATCACAACAACCAAACTCAGAGTAGGCACAAAAAACTTCAACGTCCATGAAAACACCAACCCACATTTACCATCACAATATGGCAGGGATCAAATCAAATCTCACAGTCATTACCCTAAATATTAGTGGCCTTACTTCACCCCTCAAGAGACACAAGCTAGGAGGATGGATCAAAAAATTAGACCCCTCAATCTGTTGCCTTCAAGAAACCCACCTCACCATTAAAGACAGACATCTCCTCAGGGTGAAAGGGTGGAAAACAGTATTCCAAGCAAATGGGAATAAGAAACAAGCACGTGTAGCTATATTAATATCGGATAAAATAGACTTCAAACCAAAAATAATCAAAGAAGACAAAGAAGGCCACTTCCTACTTATCAAAGGAACGATCCGTCAAGAGGATATTACAATCATAAATCTGTATGCACCAAACACAGGGGCACCACAGTTCATAAAACAAAACCTACTTGACAATAAAACAGAAATAACCACAAACACCATCATAGCTGGGGACTTCAATACACCATTATCAGTAATAGACAGATCATCCAAACAGAAACTCAACAGGGAAGTAAGAGAGCTCAACAAAACCATAGATCACTTAGACCTAATGGACATCTACAGAACCTTCCGTCCCAAATCCACAGATTACACATTCTTCTCAGCAGCCCATGGAACATTCTCTAAAATAGACCATATACTGGGTCACAAGGACTGCCTCCACAAATTTAGGAAAATTGACATAATTCCCTGCATGATATCAGATCACAATGCTATATTGCTAGAAATCAACAACAAAAGACCCACCAAGAATCCCAACGGCACCTGGAAACTGAACAGCACACTTTTAAACAATAAATAGATAGTGGATGAAATAAAAAATGAATTTGCAAAATTTCTGGAATTGAACGACAATGAGAACACATCGTACCAAAACTTATGGGACACAATGAAGGTGGTCCTCTGGGGAAAATTCATAGCACTCAATGCCTTCATAAAAAAGACAGAAAGGTCCCAAATCAATGACCTCACCATCCACCTACAGGCACTGGAAAAATAAGAAAAATCCAACCCAAAGAGATCCAGAAGGAAAGAAATAATTAAAATCAGAGCAGAAATCAATGAACTGGAAACAAAGGAAACAATTAAGACAATTGACAAAACAAAGAGCTGGTTCTTTGAAAAAATAAACAAGATTGAAAAACCCCTGGCCAATCTGATCAAGCAAAAAAAGGAGAAGCTTCAAATTAACAAAATTCAAAATGAAAAAGGAGAGATCACAACAGACATAAGTGGAATTGGGAGAATCATCAGGACTTATTTCAAAAACCTCTACTCCACAAAACTGGATAATGTGGAGGAGATGGATAAATTCTTGGACGCATACAATCTACCAAAGCTAAACACAGAGCAGATTAATCACCTCAATCAACCCATCACATTCATGGAGATTGAAAAAGTAATAAAAAACCTCCCAAAAAAGAAGAGTCCAGGACCAGATGGCTTCTCAGCTGAATTCTATCAAATGTTCATGGAAGAACTCAAACCAATCTTCCTCAAACTGTGCCACACAATTGGTGAACAGGGAAAGCTACCCAACACCTTTTATGAAGCTAGCATCATCCTAATTCCAAAACCAGGCAGAGATGCCACAAGAAAAGAAAACTACCGGCCTATTTCCCTGATGAATTTAGATGCAAAGATCCTTAACAAAATCCTTGCAAACCGAATCCAACAACACATCAAAAGCATTATCCACCTTGACCCAGTGGGATTCATTCCAGGAACACAGGGGTGGTTCAACATATGGAAATCTGTCAATGTAATACACCACATAAACAAGGTTAAACATGAAAACCACATGATCATTTCGATAGATGCAGAAAAGGCCTTTGACAAGATTCAATATCACTTCATGTTCAAAACATTGGAGAGAATTGGCATGGTTGGTTCATATCTCAACCTAATAAAGGCAATATACGAAGCTCCTAAAGCCCAAATAATACTTAATGGAGAGAGACTGGAGGAATTCCCATTAAGATCAGGAAAAAGACAGGGTTGTCCACTCTCACCTCTGCTTTTCAATATACTACTGGAAGTACTAGCTCAAACAATAAGACAGGAGAAGGAAATAAAAGGGATACAATTTGGAAAGGAAGAAGTTAAGTTAGTTTTATTCGCTGATGACATGATTATATATGTAAGAGACCTGAGAGACTCCATCCCAAAACTCCTGAAGGTGATTAACTCCTATAGCAAAGTAGCAGGATACAAAATCAATGCACAAAAATCAGTAGCCTTCCTTTATGCAAATGACAAAGATACAGAGAAAGAAATAAGGGACATGGTCCCATTTTCAATAGCAACAACAAAAAAAAAATACCTTGGAATAACATTAACCAAGGAAGTTAAAGATCTATACAACAAAAACATAAAAACACTCAAAAAAGAAATTGAGGCCGACTTGAGAAAATGGAAAGACCTCCCATGTTCCTGGATAGGCAGAATTAACATTGTGAAGATAACAATCCTACCAAAGGCAATATACAGATTTAATGCACTTCCAATTAAAATCCCTACAGTGTTCTTCACAGAGATAGAAAAAATGATCTCAAATTTCATATGGAAAGGCAGAAGGCCTTGCATTTCCAAACATATCCTCAGCAAAAGAAATACCTCTGGAGGCATCACCATACCTGATCTAAAGCTACATTACAAATCCATAGTAATAAAAACAGCATTGTACTGGCATAAAAACAGGAGTATAGATCAATGGAATAGACTTGAGGACCCAGACTTTGGGTCAAGCAACTATAGCTACTTGGTATTTGATAAAGGCCCAAACAATATAGGCTGGAAAAAAGATAGCATCTTCAACAAATGGTGCTGGACAAACTGGATAACCATACGCAGGAAACTGAAACTTGATCCACACATTTCACCATGCACTACACTCAAGTCCAAATGGATCAAAGATCTCAATATAAGACAAGAAACTAGTAAGCTACTGGAAGAAAATTTAGGAAGTACTTTCCATGATATAGGAATGGAAAAAGACTTCCTGGACAAAACCCCAGTAGCTCATCAACTTAAACCGTCACTCAACCAATGGGATCACATGAAGCTGAAGAGTTTCTTTACAGACAAGCATACAATAAGCAAAGCCAATAGATACCCCACAGAATGGGAGAAAATATTTGCGGGTTACCCAACTGATAGAGGCCTAATCTCTAGAATCTACAAAGAACTCAAAAATCTAAACAGTAAGAAGTCAAACACCCCACTCACAAAATGGGGCAAAGAGCTGAACAGGCAGTTTACAGAGGAAGAAATAGAAATGGCAAACATACACTTAAGAAAATGTTCATCATCCCTAATCATCAGAGAAATGCTAATTAAAACAACTATGAGATTCCACCTTACCCCAATAAGGATAGCAAACATCAAAAAATCAAATAAAAATAAATGCTGGCGAGGATGTGGAGAAGTAGGAACACTCATCCACTGTTGGTGGGAATGTAGGATGGTACAACCACTTTGGAAAGCAATATGGAGACTTCTGAAAATGCTGAGTATAGAGATACCAACAGACCCAGTTATTCCCTTACTGGGCATCTACCCTAAAACCTTCAAACCACAGGCTAGAGAGATTGCTCAACCATGTTTATAGCGGCTCAATTTGTAATAGCTAAGTGCTGGAATCAACCCAGATGTCCATCACTAGAATAATGGATAACTAAGATGTGGTATATCTACACAATGGAATTCTATACAGCAGTAAGAAAAAATGACACAATAAAATTTGAGGAAAAATGGTTGAACCTGGAACAGATCATTCTCAGTGAACTTACCCAATCACAGAAAAAGAATCGCCACATAGTCTCACTCATCTACACCACCTAACCTGAATCTACCCAAGATACCTTACATACCCAGCAAGCATCTCCTAGACTAGACACTAGGATGGAAGGGGAGGGAGGGGAGGGCATCAAAGGGGTGGGAAACACAAATCTAGATCCAAACGGCAATGGTACCATAATATTCTACTTACTAAAAGACAGACCAAATGGCTGATCCTTCACCAGGCCCGTACAGGGAACACCTGAACCACAAGACACTGGAGAGGGTAAGATCCAGACTAACCTTAATCTTCTACATCTTCCCTCCCTCACTTCCCTCTCCCTCTCTCTCTCTCTCTTCTCTCTAATTCCTGTACATTAGTTATCTTTTTCCTCATTTTCTTAGTGGGCACTGACATGTAACTCCCAGAACCAGCATGGGGCTATCATCCACAATGAGCTTTTGATCAGAGAGACCTACAAGGTTTCCTAAAAGACAGACAGATTTCTGTCAGAGCACTTGATGACCCACCAAAGGCTAGTAGTAAGACCCTACTGCTGAAGACACCTTATGTGATTGACATGCAAATTAGAATGGCATGGCTGGAAGTTGGAAGAGAGTCAGTCCCCAGACAGTCAGCACGTCTAGTGCCAGAAGGTGCTACATGGGCGACTGGGGGAAAATGACCAATATCTGTCAAAGCAACGCATGGTCTAACCTACTTAGCAGCAAATAACTTGTTGTGATGCCAACACAAGTGCAGTGGTGGCACACAGCCATGGTGGGGAACCAACTGCTCTCAATTTGGCTAACTGATCCCCTCACTGGTATGTGACCCATAGCTGGAGCTGGGAAACAAGTCAGAACCAAATCCAAACATAAGCCCACTCTCCAATATCAAGCTACCATCAATTGTGGGCTACAAGAGGGCCTACACCTATTAAATTCTCTCTCTATATAAAAAAGGGTTATCTCATTTGTCCTGATGCTAACTTACTCTCTGTTGGAGAATCTGCTTCTCTTTTTCAGATAGATGTAGATCCTAAGGAGAGAGCCACCCCATCATACCTCAAAAGGGCCCCGGCTGAAAGTAAGAAAAATTGGCGAAACATGCAAGGGGGCTGTTTTCCTGATGAACCGGATACCAGCACAAGGGGGAAGGAGATCAGCACAGAGAAAAATCAACTCCTACCAAATCAGAGAGCCAGAGCCTCAGAGGCCCCCAACACCTCATCACTGAAGCAGACCAAAAATGAACCCAACATGGCTCAAGGAAATTTTGCGGAAGAGGGGGCGGTAAGAATGTCAGAGCCACATGTTGGGTCATGATATGCAGAGACATTTAGCTTACCCATAACTGTGGGCTAACTCCACAATGCATGACCCGTATACCTCAACAAGGAGGGACCAATGGGAGGGTGTAGGTCACGGATGAACCTAATAATGGTACCAAACTGACTGTATTTGCTGAATACACAACTAACTAATAAAGAAAAAAAAAATGTTCTACAACCCTAGTCATCAGGGAAATGCAGATTAAAACTACGTTGAGACTCCATCTCACTTCTATCAGAATGGCTACCATCATGAATACAAATGACCATAAATGCTGGTGAGGATGTAGAAAAAGAGGAACCCTTCTACACTGTTGGTGGTCAAGCCATTGTGGAAATCAGTGTGGAGGTTCCTAAGACAGCTAAAAATTGATCTACCATATGACCCAGCTATAGTACTCCTAGACATATATCCTAAGGACTCATCTCATTTCCTTAGAAGTACACGCTCTACCATGTTTATTGCTGCTCAATTCACAATAGCTGGGAAATGGAACCAGCCTAGATGTCCCTCAACTGATGAATGGATAATGAAGATATGGCACATTTAAACAATGGAGTTCTACTCAACGGTAAAGAAAAATGAAGATATGAAATTTGTAGGAAAATGGATGGATCTGGAAAGGATTAGACTAAGTGAGGTAACCCAGGCCCAGAAAGCCAAGCGTCGCATGTTCTCTCTCATATGTGGATCCTAGCTACAGATGACTGGGCTTCTGAGTGAGAAGAAAAAACTCAGTAGCAGAGGCCAGTAAGCTAGAAAAGAGATAGAAAGGGAAGAGAAAGGAAGGAAGGGGGGTACTTAGTAGGATGGTATTGTATATATGTAAGTAGAAGAATAGGTTAATGGGGGTAAAAAGGCCCAAAATGAGGTCTGGGGAAGAGATTGAATAAAGGAAAGGTGGAGGAACAGCTAATCAAAATCTAAGAGGAAATAAATAAAACATATGTAATGCTACTTTTTTTGGACAATGGAACACTCAGGAGCCATAGATTGTTGCTAGAAAATTTTCAGTGCCAGGGATGGGATACCTTCCAGTGAGTTGTTGGCCAGGGAGATCCCTGATGCCCCCAAAACATTATAGGCCATTGCCGATGCCCTTGGTTTCCCACCAGGAATAGATGGTAAGACCCTATTGCTGATGGCTCCATATACTCGGGCTGCAGGGCCACTGAGAAATCTTGCTGGATCTGAGCTGAAAACCTCCTCCGTGTAGACCAGCAGACAGAAAGCTGGAAGAAGCCATTCTGCATGCAGTTCAATGGGAGAAAGAGAAATCACCAGTGAAGATACTCATCAGTAGACACTGCAAGCCTTATAATTGGCCAGCCAGGCCAAATGAGGCAACAGGTGCAATAGTGGCACATCTGTTATGGGGGAAAACAACTGCCCTCTAATTGGACTGGAGGCCCGCTCCATGTGAGGGAATACATCTCTGATACTGAAAACTTAAAACAGGGGTAGTCATGAGCCCTAGGGGTATAACATCTGCTGTTGTCTGGCCAAATGTATATACTATGCTTATCAAACTGCCCAGTAAGCACTTGTGTTAATGTTCACACCCTTATATTAATGCTGCTCTCACTTTTGGTTGAGAATCTTCTCTTTCCAGATGGCAGTGACCTTGGGATGACTCAGAAGGTATCATGGTGATAGAAAGAAATGACCACAGTGCTCAGTACTGCAATATCTCTATCACACCTTCCAAGGCTCAGGGTCTAATGCGGAAGAGGTGGCAGAAAGAATGTAAGAGCCAAAGAAAGGGCAGGGCTCCATACAACATGCTCCCTCCAGACACAAAATGGCCTGTATATCCATGACCTCACAGTGCCTGTCACTACCTTCACAAGACCATCATAAGAGGAGAAAAAGAAAAAGACATCAAAAGTAAAAGAGAGACTGATTGAGATGGGGAGGGGTTATGATGGAGAGTGGAGTTCCAAAAGGGTAAGTTGGGGGAGGGAGGGTATTACCATGGGGTATTTTTTATAATCATGGAAGTTGTTAATAAAAAAATGAAAAAAAATTTTTTAAAGCCTTAGAAAAAAGATGCACAAGTCAAACCAAAATTCAGCTGATGGAAAGAAATAATAAAGATCAGGTCACAAATTAATGAACTAAAAACAATACAAGGAATGAATGAAATTAAGAATTGGTTCTTTAAAGGAATAAACAAGATTGATAAACACTTAACAATATTGCCCAAAGGAAAGAGAGGAGTCCCAAATTAATATAGCTAGAGATGAAAAGGGTACCATTACAACAGACCCAAATAAAACTCAGAAACTCATAAGGAATAAGAAAATATACTCCACTAAACTGGAAAAGCTCAAAGAAATGGATAACTTTCTAGATATATATGACCCACTAAAACTAAAGCCAAATGAGATAAACCATTTAAGCAGAACTATAGGGCTGGAGAGATGGCTTAGCAGTTAAGTGCTTGCCTGTGAAGCTTAAGTATCCCGGTTCAAGGCTCCATTCCCCTGGGCCCACGTAAGCCAGATGCACAAGGTGGTGCATGCATCTGGAGTTTGTTTGCAGTGGCTGGAGGCCTTGGCGTGCCCATTCTCTCTCTCTATCTGCCTCTTTCTCTGTCTGTTGATCTCAAATAAATAAATAAAAATAAAACAAAAATTAAAGAAATACATCATATACATGCATAAAAATTATCAATAAAAAGTTTAAAAATAAATAAACAGAACTATAACAAGTAATGCAATCAAAGCAGATATAAAAAAATATCCCATGGGCCTGGAGAAATGGCTTAGTGCTTAAGGCACTTGCCTGTGAAGCCAAAGGACCCAGGTTCAATTCCCTAGGTCCCATATAAGCCAGATGCACAAAGTGGTGCATGCATCTGGAGTTCATTTCCAGTAGCTTGAGGCTCTGGTCCACCCATTCTCTTTTTCTCTATTTTCAAATAAATAAATAGATATTTTAAAAAAGAAATATACTGGGCTGGAGAGACTGCTTAGTGGTTAAGTGCTTGCCTGTGAAGCCTAAGGACCCCGGTTCGAGACTCAATTCCCCAGGACCCATATTATCCAGATGCACAAGGGGGCACACGTGTCTGAAGTTCGTTTGCAGTGGCTTGAAGTCCCAGCATGCCCATTCTCTCTCTCCCTCCCTCCCTCTCTCTCCCTCCCTCCCTCCTTCTCTCTCTCTCTCTCTCTCTGTTGCTCTTAAATAAATGAAATTAAGTTAAATTAAAAAAAGAAATATACCAATAAAGGGCAGCTCAGATGGATTTACTGGTAAATTTTATCAGACCTTCTCAGAACTAACACCAAGGCTTCTCAAATCATTCATAAAATAGAGAATGAAGGAATATCACCAAACCCCTTTCATGAAGCGATAATTACCCTGACACCAAAACCAGATAAAGCAAACAAAAAAAAAAAAAAAAAAGAAAGAAAGAAAGAAAAGAAAAAGAAAAAGAAAGACCAATCCACCTCATGAACACAGATGCAAAACTTCTGAATAAAATACTAGCAAACTGAATAGAGGAACATATCAAAAAAGATGATTCACCTGATCAAATGGCTTTTAAAAACTTTTTATTGGCAATTTCCATGAATATAGATAATAGACCATGATCATAATCCCCTCCCACCATCCATATTTCCCTCTTCAAAATTCCCCCTCCACTGATTCCTTTTCTTTCTCCAGCTAATCTCTTATTTTGATGTTCAAGTGGGTTTTATTCCAGAGATGCAGGCATGGTTCAACATACACAAATCAATAAATGTAATGCATCATATAAACGGGCTCAAGGACAAAAATCAGAAAATGATCTCAATGGATATGGAAAGGGTATTTGACAGATTTCAACATCTTTTCACAGTAAAAGTCACTAAAAAACTGGGACTACAGGGAACATATCCTGAGCTGGAAATTGGCTCATTGGTTAAAGGTGCTTTCTTGCAAAGTCTAACAGTCTAGATTTGATTTCCCAATACCCACATAAAGCTGGATGCACACAGAGGTTCACACATCTGGAGTTCATTTGCTGTGACAAGAAACGCCCCTGGTGTGCCCTTTTTTTTTTTTTTTTTCTGAGGTAGGGTCTCACTCTAGCTCAGGCTGACCTGGAATTCACTATAGAGTCTCAAGGTGCCCTTGAACTCAAGGTGATCCTTCTACCTTTGCCTCCCGAGTGCTGGGACTAAAGGCATATGCCACCATGTACAGCTGGTGTGCCCATTTTTCCTCTCTCTATCCCACCTTCCTCTTTCTCTTTCCTTACAAATAAATAAATAAAAATTATATTTTAAAAAGAGGGAAAATATCTTAACATAGTAAAGGCTACTTATGACAAACCTATAACCAACTTTATGCTAATTTGAGAAAAACTCAAAGTATTTCCACTCAAATTAGGAACAAGACAAGGTTGTCCATTTTCTCCATTTTATTTAATATAGTACTGGAAATCTTAGCTACAATAATGATAAGAGACACAACTAAAAGGGATACAAATAGTAAAGAAAGAAGTCAAATTATCATTATTTGAAGATGATATGATTCTATACATAAGGGATCCTAAAAACTCTGCCAGCAAACTGTTAGAGGTGTTAAGTGCTTTCAGCAAAGTAGGAGGATGCAAAATGAACACATAGAAAGCAGTATTCTTCCTAGACACCAATAACAAACATACTGAAGATGAAATAAGGGAAACACTCCCACTCAAAATTGTCTCAAAAAATAATAATAATGGGCTGGAGAGATAGCTTAGCTGTTAAGACACTTGCCTGAGAAGCCTAACAACCCAGATTTGATTCCAGACACAAAGTGGCCTTGGTATTCATGACACTCACATTTGGCTTACATGGATACTGGGGAATTGAACCTGGATCTTTAGGCTTCTCAGGCAAATCCTTTAACCAATAAGCTATCTCTCCAACTTTTGATTGATTTTTTTTATTGCTTATGTTTTTGAGTTCTTTGTATATTATAGGTATTAAACCTCTGTCAGTTGTATAGCTGGTGAAGATTTTATCCCATTATGTAGGTTGTCTATTAACTCTGTTGATGGTTTACTTATAGTAGTTCTTTTTAGTTTCATAAGATCCCACTGGTTGAATGTTTGTCTCATTCCCTAAGCTACTGAAGTCTTATTCAGAAACTTCTCTACACCTCTATCTTAGATTGTTCTCCCTATTTTTCCCAGTATCTTCATAGTGTCAGATCTCATACTAAGGTCCTTGATCCAGTTTGGGTTGAGTTTTGTACAGGGTTAGAGAAGTAGATCTAATTCCATTCTTCCACATCCAATTTCTCCAGTACCATTTATTGAAAATGTTATCTTTTCTCCAATAAGCATTTTTTGGCCTCTTTGTGAAAGACCAGAACTTATACCTGAATCTTATCTTATCTTATGTTGATCTATGTGTCTGTTTCCATGCCAATACCATAATGTTTTTATTACTATTGCTTTGTAGTGTAACTTGAAATCAGGTTTGGTAATATGCCCAGTAGTATTATTTTTGCTGAGTATATTTTTGGATATTTGAGGCCTTTTGTGTTTCCATATGAATTTTGAGACTATTTCATTTTGGGGCTGAGAAGATGGCTCAGTGGGTTGGGGAAATGGTTCAACAGTTAAAGAAAGGCACTTACT
This sequence comes from Dipus sagitta, assembly GCA_036346955.1. Classification (NCBI taxonomy): domain Eukaryota; kingdom Metazoa; phylum Chordata; class Mammalia; order Rodentia; family Dipodidae; genus Dipus; species Dipus sagitta. The sequence continues at coordinate 71,206,971 of CM070777.1, forward strand.
GACAAAGCCAGTTCAATTCCCCAGTACCCATGTAAAAACAAATGCACAAGGTGGTATATGTGTCTGGAGTTTGTTTGCAGTGGCAAGAATCTCTGATATGCCCATACTCTCTTTCTCTCTGTCTGTCTGTCTGTCTGTCTCTGCTTGCAAATAAATAAATACATAAGAGTTATTTCATGTTTTGTTTTTCATTAAGTTTTTCTTTGGCATCTCTCTTTATTGAATTCCATTTTCTATTATTGATTTGACTTTTTTATTGTCTCTTGGAATTCATTCCTACATTTGATCATGTCCTCATAGAGTTTATTCTACTGTCAATTGAATTCTGTCTTGTTGAGGTTGATTCTCTTCCATTCCATTCAGCCATTTGTTAAATTCTTTTCATTCTTTTTGTTGTTTCTCTTCCATTTCATCTAGCCATTTGTTCATGGCCTCCTTAAGTTTATTGAATATGTTTCTTATAATTGCATTCCAGGATTTTATGTCTCAATTTTCCTGTAAGTTTTCACTGGAGGCTTCCACTATGAGACTAGGCATTCTTGTGGGGACATCTTGCCTTCGTTTCTTGTGTTACTTGTTTTGCACTGGGGTTTGATCATCTTCAGATAACCCTCTTGATGAGAATGCAACAATAGCAGCTCTCATGGAGCCTGTGTTCAGTGGCCTTATCAACCTTGGTTGAGGTGGTTGTTGGATGGCAATCTATCTGTAGTTTAGGCTAAGTATGCTGGAATCTGAGTAGGCACCTCCTTGAGTGTGCAATCTCCAGGTAGGTCTGGGCCAGACCCTGGGAGGCCTGGCCTACTCAGTGCCCTGGCTGTGAAGTGTGATAGGCTTGTGAGTCCCTACTCAGGGAGTTGCGAGAAGGGATATCAGCACTGAGAGGGTTTGATCCCCAATGGTTGCAGTCAGGTTCACATTGCTGACAGAAATCACCTGACCAAGAGCAGCTTGTGGGAGAAAAAGGTTTATTTTGGCTTGTATACTTGAAGGGAAGCTCCATGATGGCAGAGGGAAATGATGGCATGAGCAGAGGGTGGACATCACCCCTTGGCCAATATAAGGTGGACAATAGCAACAGGAGAGTATGCCAAACTCTGGCAAGGAGAAACTGGCTATAATACCCATAAGCCCACCCCCAACAATACACTGCCTCTAGGAGGCTTTAATTCCCAAATTTCCATCAACTGGGAACCTAGCATTCATAGCACCTAAGTTTATAAGGAACACCTGACCCAAACCACCACACTGATCCCAGCAGGTAGGGTCTGGGGTTGCATCCATAGGTGGGAGGCACTTACCTGTTCCCTGGTCGGCCTACCCTGCTCAGTGCCTGGGGCTTTGAAGCACCATCAACTCTAGAGTCTGTACTATGGTGGCTGCTGCAGAAGAGGCTGGATGGAGGGCGGAGGGAGTGGTAGCCCAGGAAGGGAGGTCCATTTTGTAGTTTTGTTTATGAAGCAGGGTTTCATTCTAGCACAGGCTGACCTGGTATTCACTTTGTAGCCCAGTCTGGCCTTGAATTTATGGTGATCCTCCTATCTCAGCCTCCTGAGTTCTGGCATTATAGGCATGGGCCACCAAGCTCAGCTAAGCAGTGGTTCTTAAACTTGAGTTTTCATTTGGAGTTCCTGAAAAGTGCTATAACAGCTTGAATGCATGTTGCATGGGCCTAGATGCCCTACTCTCAGGAGAAAAATTAGCTGGAATGGTGGGAACAGAAGCATGGGTACACTGTCTTGAGTACAGCAGCTGGTGACAGTACTTGCAAGATGACTCTTTCAAATGGCTTGGTTATAAATAATGGAGACTTTTACAGGGTAGGAATCAGGAGGATTTGATACGGGCAAATGAAGGAAAAACATCGTCAATAAGAAGAGATTGAAGGGCTGGAGAATAGCTTAGTGGTTAAGGCACTTGATGGCAGAGCCAAAAGACCCAGGTTTGATTCCCCAGTACCTACATAAAGCCAGCTGCACAAGGTGGCACATGCATCTGAAGTTCACTTGCATTGATTGGAGGCGCTGGCATGCCCATTTTCTCTCTGTGTCTCTAATAAACAAATAAAATCTTTTTTTTTTAATTGAAGAGGTTGAAAATACAGAGGGAAAAGGCATCCCAAGACTGGTGGTTGGAGGAATTCTTTTCACCGAGTCAGGAGCGAAAGAAGAAAGATGGGTCAAAGGGGAGGATTTAGTTTGTCGATAGCTGGGGAAAAAGTTGAGAGGTGTCATCTGAGAAGCTTGATTTTCCCAGTGGAATAGGAAAGTCCTTAGTGGAAAGAAAAATGGTAAAGGATGAATTTGAAGAGTGAATGAAGAAGTTAGATTAAGTGCTGGAGCTATGGAAGTTAGATTAAATGGTAAAAGTATGGAATATGACATGATTTCTGATATACAGAAGGATTCATGAGCCAGGTGTAGTGGTACAAACTTGCAATCCCAGCAGGTGGGAGTCTGAGGCAGGAGAATTACAAGTTTGATGTCAGCCTGGGCTATATAGAGAGGGCTTGTTTCAGAAAAGAAATCCAAGCAGGAAGGAGAGGAAGAGAAAGAAAGAAAGAAAGAAAGAAAGAAAGAAAGAAAGAAAGAAAGAAAGAAAGAAGAGAAGAGAAGAGAAGAGAAGGAAGGAAGGAAGAAACAAAGAAAGATTACTGTGAAGATATGATGACCCAGACTGACTTGGAAACTGATAGGAGATCACATTGTGGGGGGGGGGGAGAGTTGAAATTTTTTATTTTAATTTTTTTCTTATTTATTTATTTGAAAGACAGACAGAGACAGAAAGACACAGGTAGAGATAGAGAGAATGGGTGTGCCCAGGCCTCCAGCCACTGCCAAGGAACTCCAGATGCATGCACCATCTGGTGCATCTGGCTTAAATGGGTACTGGGGAATCAAACCTAGGTTTTTAGGCTTCATAGGTAAGTGCCTTAACAACTAAGCCATCTCTCTAGCCTGAGGTGTTTTTTTTTTTTTAACGTATGTAATTTGTGATGTGCCTACGTATATTCATGTGCATGTGGAGGCTGGAGATTGACTTCAGGTATCCTCCTCAATCACTCTCCACCTTATTTTTTTGAGATAGGTGCCTCACTGAACCCAGATCTCACTGATCACTGATTCAGCTGTCTCAGGCCCTAGGGCTGGGATTAAAGGTGTATTCTGCCATGCCTGGCTTTTACATACTGGGAATCTTAGGCAAGCAAGTACCTTAACGACTAAGCCATCTCTCCAGCCCCTGAAAATCACTTTTGTATGAGCCTGCTCTCCATTACCAAGCTCCCACCAATCATGGGCTACAAGAGGGCCTATACCTATTAAATTCTCTCTAAAAAACAAAGGTTATCCCATTTATCTGGTACTAACTTCACTCTCCGTTGGAGAATTTGCTTCTCTTTTTCAGATGGACACAGATTCTAAGGAGAGAACCAGCCCATCATACCTCAATAGCGCCCCAGGTGAAAATAAGAATAATTGGGGAAATGAGTAAGAGTACTGCTTTCTTGGTGAACCTGGTACCAGCACAAGGGTGAAGGAGATAGACACAGAGAACCCTCAACACCTATCAAACCAGATATCCAGAGACAGAGGCTCCCAAGACCTCATCACTGAAGCAAACCTAAAATGAACCCAGCATGGCTCAGGGAAATTTGTGGAAGAGGGGGAGGAAAGAATGTCAGAGCTACATGTTGGGTCATGATACACAGAGACATTACCTCCTACCCATAACTGATGGCTAACCCCACAATGCATGAGCCATATTCCCCAATGAGGAAGGTCCATGCAGAGAGGGGGAGGACAGGGAGGAGGTAACAATGGTACCAACTTGACTGTATATACTAAGTACAAAACTAATAAAAAAAAATTTTTAAATCACTTTTGTATGAATTTCTTTAGCCACACTCAGCTGAACAAAAGAATGCTTGGACTATCTAAGGCTTGGGGTCTCAAGGACATTGGCAGTCAAGGTACAAAAAGGTATAAGGAAATGGAAATGAAAAGGGAGAGGGTTCTGGGTTCCAGAATCAATAAGAAATCAATGATAGCCCAAGGGTACTGATTTCATTTGGGAGAAAATGGGGTGGACAAGGATCTGAGGGGCAGACTACAGACAAGATGGGAGTAGAATGGAAGTACATTGCAGGAGGAACTGGATTTTAAAATCAGAACTTGGAGCATTAATTTCATGAGTTTGGCCTTAAGGATTTTTTTTTTTTTTCTGTGCCATATCCCCCTGTTCATGTCAATCCATTTCAATGCAATACAACCCTGCACAAGTTCTCAGGACACAGACAACAGCAAGCCTCTCACACAAACTGCTTTCACACTAGTCCCAACAAAGCTCTTTCTCACCTCATAATCCAAACCTCACAGTCCATAGTTCTTACTGCATTCAAGTCTTTCAACTCTGACCAGAATGGTCCATCAAGCTGTACTTACAGCACTGCAAGGTGTCTCTTAGGCCAAGGTTTCAAATCCTTCCACATTCTTCTCACAAATCAGCTCCAGAAGGCCAAAGCCACACATTTAGGTTTCTAGCAGTAACAACCCCACTGTTCAGTCCCAATTTTACTATTGCAGTCAGATTACAGATACTGTTGCTGGCAGAAAACACTCGACCAAGAGCAGCTTGTGAGAAGAAAGGGTTTGTTTTGGCTTACAGACTGGAGGGGAAGCTCCATGATGGCCAGGAAAAATGATGACATGAGCAGAGGCTGGAATCAGCATTCAGAATACATAAGTTTATGAGGTACACCTGGATCAAACCACCACAGAAGCCATATTGATTTTTTTCATATTGATTTTTTAAGTGTGCTCTTTAAATATGAAGTTTACAGTGAGGCTGTGAGGTACTCCCTCAGTAGAAGGTACCAGGCCTTGGGGTCAACCCAGGAAACAGAACATCTATGGCTTCAACCTCATCCTCCTTACTCACACACATTCTCAAATGTAAAAGCAGTAAAGCAACTGTGCTATTTAAACTGTTCGTTCTTTCCCATTATCATTTCTCCCCAGACTATAAAACCAAATTTAAATTAGTTAAACACATGAATGATGTGATTCCACTATTTTAGGAATAAGGGAATGAGTGAGCTTAAATAATTGGAAGCCTTGGTCTGTGAGTCATAAGTTTAAGGTTTTGAAAGTTCAGAAGGTTGACAAGGCCAAAGGATATAGGTCCCAATAGCTGTCACTATTAATGAATAAACTGCTTCCAAAATTCTTCCTCTGACCATCACCCATTCTACCACATTGACAATTCAAATACCCCTCTCTATTTTTTTTTAAACATTATGGGTATAATTTCATTTTTTAAAAAAATTTTTTTGTTACTTTATTTATTTGAGAGTGACAGAGAGAGAAAGAGGCAGAGAGAGAGAGAGAGAGAATGGGTGCCCCAGGGCCTCCAGCCACTGCAAACGAACTCCAGATGCGTGTGCCCCCTTGTGCATCTGGCTAACGTGGGTCCTGAGGAATCGAGCCTCGAACCAGGGTCCTTAGGCTTCACAGGCAAGTGCTTAACCGCTAAGCCATCTCTCCAGCCCCCCTCTCTATTTTTGAGTAATAGATGATTTTCAAAGAAGAGCAGTGGGAGAACAGGTTGGTTCATTAAGAGGCATTGAGACAAAATGCTTTTTCAGAATTAAAACTTTATCAGGACAGCTGTAGTACCACACATACATAGCCTGGTGGAGTCCAAAGCCAGAGAGACAGAGAGGAGAGGGGGGGAGAAAAGAAATCCACTGCTAGGCATGGTGGCACCCACTTTTAATCCCAATACTGGGGAGGCAGAAGTAGGAGAATCACTGTGAGTTCAAAGCCAGCCCGGGCTAGAGTGAGACCCTACCTCAAAAAAACAAAATTTAAAAAAAGAAAAAAGAAAATAAGTACAAGTAACAAAGGAGAAGTATCTTTTTAAAAATTATTTATTTGAGAGAGCGAGAAACAGAAATAGGGACAAAAAGAGAATAGAAGTGTCAGGGCCTCTTGCCACTGCAGATGAAGTCCAGATGCATGCGCCACTTTAAGTGGGTACTGAAGAATGAAACTCAGGCCAACAGGATTTGCAAGCAAGTGCAATCTCCCGAGCTCAAAGTAGCCCTTTTTATAAGCTTCTGGAGGAAGGGGGTGTGTCTGGACACAGGCTACATGAGAAAGTCAGGGAGGCAACTGAGGAGAGAGTGGGAGATAAAGAAGACCACTCACTAGTTCTTCAAGGTCTCTAAGTAGAAGGGCTGCTGGTAGATAGTACCTAAGGCCACAACTCAGGTGGCCTTGGGTTTCCCTGGCAACAGGGGCCTGGTCTTGCTTTCCCATTTGACCTTAGTCTTTGGCAGCAGGGAGACTCTTAAAGTGATAGCATCTTTGTTCTAACATTGAGATTTCTAATCCAGTGCCCTTCCTATAACCTTTGACTCTTTCCAATAGTCTCACTACATAACCCAGGCTGGCCTCAATCTCGCAATCTTCTTGCCTCTGCCTCCTGAGCTCTGTAACTGCAGGCTGGCAACCTTAATTTCTTGACCCTGTTTTCCTCCACTCTCTTATTTTGTCATGCTCAACTATCTGTTTATGCACCTAAAGAGTTGAAAAATACTGTCTAAGGGGCTGGGGAGATGTCTCAGCGGAAAGTGCTCGCCATGTAAGCTTGAGCACCTGAGTTCAGATCCCCAGAACCTACGAGACTCCGAATGCAGTCTGTTATTCCAGCATGCATACCGCAAAATGGGAGGCAGAGAGAGAAGAATCCCCAGAAGCTCATGGGCCAGCTTGCCTGGAGAAAGTGGTGAAGAATGAGAACCTGCTTCAAGCCAAGTGGAAGGCAAGGACCAACAATGAGGTTGTCCTCTGACCTCCACGTGAATAGCATGGAACACATGCCCACCCCCACACGCACAAGAAAATCATTATTTAACCTTTTCTTCCAGTGGTTCCCGTCTTACTGTTTATTTGTTTATTTATTTATTTGAGAGCAACAGACACAGAGAGAAAGTGGCAGATAGAGAGAGAGAGAGAGAATGGGCACGCCAGGGCCTCCAGCCACTGCAAACGAACTCCAGGTGCATGTGCCCCCTTGTGCATCTGGCTAACGTGGGTCCTGGAGAATCAAGCCTCGAACCAGGGTCCTTAGGCTTCACAGGCAAGCACTTAACCGCTACGCCATCTCTCCAGCCCTCCTGTCTTATTATTTGAACTAGTGTCACTTTAAGTTCCTGAGTGAGATCTAAAATGGGGCTGTAAATCCACAGTGCTTGGCAATCCAACAGCTCTTCACTAAGATGGAAGGTCTCCTAGAGAAGCCTGCCTTGAAGCACGTCCTGTTACCTCAGACCTTCAACACCCTTCCCAGCCACTTCTCTCAGCACAAGACTGTTTGTCTTCCATTGCTATCACTGCAGCAGACATGAACACTGTCCCTTTCCACTAGGTCTGCATACCACTGCCTTCCTGTTCATGCACTGATTTCCTGTCTCTCCTGCCTGGTGGATGCTTTCTTACCCTAAATTCAACTCTCCCACTGGGCTTTAATTTCATTCCCTTTTACCTTGTTCTTGGTCTTGTTTTTGCAACTATTCCACCATTCTCCTCCATCATTGCCTTTGCTCCTTCTACTGAAGGATTCTCACCCATTTATAGTCATGTCCTAGAATATTCATCTTTGAAAAAGCACACCTACATCTTCCTTCAATTTTAATCTCCTTCATCTTTCTTCAGAACAAAACTGAAATTGCGTCTGCCCACCTTTGCTAGCCCTCATATTCCACTCTCCCTCATGCCTCTCATATCGGCTCCATTTCACATTCATCTCTCCATTCCTCTGAAACTAGTTTTATCAAGGTCATCTGTGATCTCTATATGGCCAAATTCAACAGCCATTTGTCTAGGCTCATATCATTAAAGCTCTTAACATTTGTTGTTGCTTTCTGAGGCAGGGTCTCATGTATCCCAAGTTGGCATCCCTCCTGCCTCTACCTCCCATGTGTTGGGATTACAGGCGAGTGCCATCACACCTTGTTTAATGGTGCTGGGGAATGAACTCAGAGCCTTGTATATTCTAGGCAGGCATTATACTGACTGAGGTATATACCCAACCCCAACACATAACTCTTTGTGCTTGTGTGTGTGTGCTGCATGCACGTGTATGTGCTCAGGTGGTGCCTTATGCAGCACTCACCTCTGTAGGGTGCACTCACCTGTGGTGGACGGAGCACAACACCACTGTCCTACTCTATTGCTCTTGTGCTTGTTCTCCTTTGAGCCTGTCCCTCTCTCTCTCTCTCTCTCTCTCTCTCTCTTTTTGAGGTAGGGTCTCACTCTAGTCCAGGCTGACCTAGAATTCACTCTGTAGTCTCAGGGTGGCCTCGAACTCATGGCAATCCTCCTACCTCTGGCTCCTGAGTGCTGGGATTAAAGGCGTGCGCCACTACACCACACCTGAGTCTCTTACCGATCCTGGAGCCTGCTGTTTTTTCCCCAAGTTTCAGTGATTCTTGGGTCTCTGCTCCTTTACAGGACTGGGGCTACTTGTGCACATAGCCATACACAGCTGTTTATGTGGGCCCTACGGATCAAACTCTAGCAGTCCCTCAGGTCCTCATGCTTGCACAGGAAATACTCTTAAGCACTGAGCCATCTCCCTAGCTCCCCTTAACAACTTTTTAAAAAAATGTTATTAGCCAAGCATAGTGGTAGTTCATATCTTTAGTCCCAGCATTCAGGAGGCTGAGGCAGGAGGATTGCTACAATAGGTCACTCTGGGACTAGAGAGTGAGTTCCAAGTCAGTGTGGTCTAGAGTGAGACCCAGCCTCAAAAAAAGAAAAGAATTGTTTATTTGAATGTATTGCTTCATGCATGCATGTACACACTAAGGCCTCTTGCCCCTACAAATAAACACCAGATGCCAAATGCTTGTGCCACTTTTTGTGTCTGGCTTATGTGAGTGGCTGAGAAATTGAACCTGGACTAGCAGGCTTTGCAAGCAAGCACCTTTTATCACTGAACCATCTTCCTAACTCCACTTGGCAATTTTTTTGAAAAGATTTTATTTTTATTTATTTATTAGAGACAGAGAGAGAGAGAGGGAGAGAGAGAGAGAGAGTGAGTGAGAATGGGCACGCCAGGGCCTCTAGCCACTGCAAACGAACTCCAGATGCATGTGCCACCATGTGCATCTGGCTTACACGGGACCTGGAGAATCTAACCTGGGTCGTCTTTAGGCTTCGCAGGCATGTGCCTTAACCACTAAGCCATCTCTCCAGCCCAGCCACTTAGCAATTTTTCTTTCACTTAGCAATTTAACACAGGCACTATGATAGTTAATTTCAACAGTACACTTGGTTTGATTTAGGAATCACCTAGCCATGATTACTCTGTGCGTGTCTGTGAGGAGGGAAGGCTTACTTGAATATGGGCAGACTGTGCTATAGGCTGAAGTCCTGGACTGAATTAAAAGGAGAAAATGAGTGGAACACAAGAATTCATCTCTCTCTGCTTCCTGGATGCAGATACAATATGACTAGCGGCTGCATGCTCTCACCGCCATGCCTTCCCTCCATGATGAACTGCACCCTCCAGCCATGAGCACAAATACCATTCCTTCCTTCTTGCCCCAGGGTTCTCCCACCTCTCTTGGTTTTCTACCTCTAGGACTACTTCTCCTGTCCTAGAATTGTGGCTGCTCCTCTGATCACCCTTGTGTGTTGATGGAACTTTGTGCTCAGTCTGGACTCTCCCTTTTGGCTCCTCACTTTCTCTATAGGAACTCATCCAGTTCTATGACTTTAAATACCATCCTCCAATACTCCCACAATTATGTTCTAGTTCTGTCTCTCCCTTAAGCTGCAGGGTTACATACCTAATTGCCTGCTTGGCATCTCAGTCAGATATCTAATAGGAAGCTAAAATTTATCATGACTAAAACAGAGTTTTTATTCTACACATCTCCATTCTGTTTCTCCTGTTTTCTGACTCCAAAATGCTATGAGCATCCAGAGTATGTTGTTTTCCTATTACAGCATAACAAATTACCACAACCATAACAGTATAAAACAACACACTTTTATGACTACTGTTTTTGTAGCTCAGAAGTACAGACGTGGTTAGGCTGGGCTCTCTGCCGCAGAGTCTTACCAGCTTACAGTGCAGGTGTCAGTTGAGGCAGAAATATCATTAGAGGCTTGTCTGGGGAAGGACCCACTGCAGGCTCCTGTCCATAGTGAGAATAATTCACCTCCTTATAGCTGCAGAATTAAGAAACTTTAGTTTCTTTTTAAAATATTTTTATTTAGGGCTGCAGAAATGGCTTAGTGGTTAAGGCACTTGCCTGTGAAACCTAAGGACTCATGTTTGACTCTCCCTATCCCATGTAAGCCAGACTTACAAGGTGACACATATGCACAAGATGGTGCAGGCATCTGGGGTTCGATTGCAGTGGCTGGAAGCCCTGGTATGCCAATTCTCTCTCTCATAAAAATGTTTTTATTTATTTGTGTGTGTGAGAGAGAGAGGATGGACATGCAGGCTAGGGCCTTTTGCTGCTACAAACAAACTCCAGACACATGCACCACTTTGTGCATCTGGCTTTACATTGGTACTGAAGAACTGAACCTGAGACCGCAGAGGCTTTGCAAGTGAGCATCTCTAACTGCTGAGCTGTCTCCCTAGCTCCCAGAAACTTTAGTTTCTTGTGAGAGGAGTTCCTCATAAATAAGAGGCTGCCCAGAATTCCTTGCCATTCAACCTTTTATTAGTTAACTAGCAAGAAGAAATTTCAGGGCTGGGGAGATGGCTCCATGGTTAAAAATGCTTGCTTGCAAAACCTTCTAGCCCAGGTTTGATTCCCCAGTACTCATGTAAAGCCAGGTGCACAAAGTGGTACATGTGTCTGAAGTTCATTTGCAGTAGCAAGAGGCCCTGACATGCCTATACTCTCTCTCTCTCAATCTCACAAATAAATAAATAAAAACTAATAATAAATGGACAATTTTTTCTTTAAAAAATAAATGAGCACCTGAATTTTGATCTGGGCATGATGGCAGGTACCTGCAATCTCAGTGCTAGGCAAGTGGAGACAGGAGGATCCCTACCACTTGCTGGCTAGCTATTCACTGAGCTCCAAGTCCACTGAGAGACCCTGTCTCAAAACAATAAAATGGAGAGTTATTGAGAAAGACACATTGTGTCAAGCTTTAGCCCCCACATGCACACACACACGTACACACATGCCTGTACATGCATGTACCCACATTCATATAAACATGCATGCATAAAAATAATGTAATAGGAAAGCATGATGTGGTGGTGCATGACTTTAATCACAGTATTCAGGAGGCAGAGTTAGGTGGATTGCTGTGAATTCAAGGCCACCCTGAGACTACAGAGTGAATTCAGGTCAGTCTGGGCTAGAGTGAAACCCTACCTTGAAAAAACAACTACACACACACACACACACACAATTAGGGCTGGAGAGATGCCTTAGCAGTTAAGATGCTTGCCTGTGAAGCCTAAGGGCCCAGGTTCAGCTCTCCAGAACCCACATAAGCCAGACACACAAGGTGATGCATGAGAACAAGGTGGTGCACATGTCTGGAGTTTAATTGCTGTGGCAGGCCCTGGCACACCAATACTCTCTCTCTCTCTCTCTCTCTCATTCTCTATTTCTTCCAAATAAATAAAAATAATAATAAAACCAGTCATTAACTAAAAGAAGGAATTTCCCATCATGGATTAAGAAGGGGCCCATGAGATCTTAAAGTACCCACAGGGGCTTTTGGCTATTAGTCATTGCTGAGGGAGGGAGTCATGACCTTCAGTGGTACATTGCCTATACTCCAGTAAATAGCCTCCTCCATATAAGCAACACTAATTTAACTCAGTTGATTACCAAAAAGAAAAAAAAAAAAAAAAAGACAAGAGCCAAGGGATCACTTGGGAAATAGATGGGTTTTAGTGGGAGTAGGAGAGGGATGAGAGACTAATGAGGGTGAATATGTTTAAAACAAGTTATAGACATGTATAAAATTACCAAAAATATGGGAGCTGGAGAGATGGCTCAGTGGTTAAGGCACTTACCTGCAAGGCCAAAGGACCCATGTTCAATTCCCCAGGACCCAAGTAAGCCAGAGGGAAAATGTGATGCATGAGTCTGGAGTTTGTTTGCAGTGGCTGGATGCTCTGGTGTGCCCACTCTTTCTCTCTCTCTCTTTCTTTCTGTCTCTTTCTCTCTCAAATAAATAAATAAAAACAAAACATTGAAAAAATATATGGGCTGGAGATATGGCTTAGCAGTTAAGGCACTTGCCTGGGAAGCCTAAGGACCGAGGTTTGATTCCCCAGTATCCACATAAATCAGATGCACAAGGAGACACATGCATCTAGAGTTCATTTGCAGAAGCTAGAAGCCCTGGTGCATCCATTCTCTCTCTTAAATAAATAAACATATTTTTAAAAATTATCAAAAATACAATAAAATGAAAAAAGGAAGGAATTTCACATAATGTGACATCTCAACATCTCTTCCACATTCTATTAGCTAGAGGTTAAGTCACAGGTCCTGCCTATGCTAAAGAGAGAGGTTACAAAAAGCATGGACACCAGATACCATGATGGCCCCCTTAAAGTCTGTCCACCACATGGAGTTGTTGTTACACCTTTTTGTCTTCCTGGCATGCAGCACCTAACTATTGATCAAATGCACATGTATGAGCACACACACACACACACTCACAATCACTTGCACTTTCAAAGGACAAGTACTAATTTATTTGAGGGAGAGTGAGGAGACAGGAGACAGGAGACAGATTGACCTTGAACTCTAAATACTCCTGACCTCAGCCTCTTGAGTGCTAAAATTACAGTAGTACACAACTGATAGACAGGCCTTAGAGACTTGGATGCCGTTGACGATGGCTCCTCCTCGTGATCAGCTTTGGACCTCACTGCCCTTTCCCTGGTGGAGGGAATGGAAGTGTCAGAGCTTTGTTGAGGGAGAGCTACTTCCCCTGGCTTAACAGAACAGATCTGGAGTTTTACTTCTGGCCCTGGGTGGAGATATGACATTCTAAGCTACTCAAAACAAGACTATGGGGCTGAAAAGATGGGTTAGCAGTAAAGGTACTTGCTGGCAAAACCAAAGGACCCCGGTGTGATTACTCAGTTCCCACCTAAAATGAGATGCACAAGGAGGCGCATGCTTGTGGAGCTTGTTTGTAGTGGCTGGAGGCCCTAGTGTGTCCATTCTCTCTTAAATAAATAAATAAAACATAAGATTATGGTCCTGATGCCAGCAGGCATGTTGGCTCACATCTTCAATCCCAGCACTCAGGAGGCTAAGGTAAGAGGATGAATCCAAGGCCAGCCTAGGCTATATAGTGAGTTCCAGCTCAGCCTGGGTTAGAGTTAGACCACACCTTAAAAAAAAAAAAAAAAAAAAAAACAGGCACAATGGTGCAGGTGTTTAATCCCAGCACTTGGGAGGTAGAAGTAGGAGGATCATTATGAGTTTGAGGCTAGCCTAGAACTACAGAGTGAGTTTCACGTCAGCCTAGGCTATATAGTAAGACCCTACCTCAGAAAAAAAATAAATTAATTAACAACAAAAAAGCAAAAAAATAAAAAAGTGTAACTTTTCCTATTCTCCTATTTTATCTCATTTTAGATCCTGTCCAAAATCCTAAATATGTTTGCACAGATGTTCTGAGTTTCTCCCCATGTCTCTGAAGACCAGCTTCCCCTCACCACTACATAACTGCTTGCCATCTGTGGTGGTTGGATTCAGGTGTCCCCCATAAACTTAGGTGTTCGGAATGCTGGGTCCCCAGCTGATGGCGATTTGGAAATTAACACATCCTGGAGGCAGTATATTGTTTGGGGTGGGCTTATGGGTGTTATAGCTGGCTTCCAGTTTGGCACACTCTCCTGTTGCTATTGTCCATTTGATGTTGGCCAGGGGTAATGTCCACCCTCTGCTCATGCCGTTGTTTTCCCCTGCCATCATGGAGCTTCCCCTCAAGCTGCTCTTGGTTGGGTATTTTCTGCCAGCATTGTGAACCTGACTGCAACACCATCTTCCATTGTTGAACCTGTACATTTCCCCACCCAACTCAAAAGGCATGATTCCTCTCTTCCTATTACCCATCTCCCTCCCAACAGCTGCCCAGATTAACAGTTTGCCTACCCTGGTGTTTTTCTCTCCAACACTAATAAACTTGTCCTAAAGCTTCCTTCTGAGTGTTTATTTTATTAACAAGACTAAGAACCCACAAGAGGGAAACCCAGGTCCCCTCCCTGGTTACACCACCACACCCAGCTTGACAAGCACTTTAAATATGTATTGTTCACTGCTGTTCCTGGCCTCAGGGAAAGAGCACATGGACCACTATAAGCTGTGAGCTCCTCTGGTTCGTTTTCCTCCCCTACCTCCCTCCTTGTCTTTCAAACCAGTCTAGTTCTGGGCCCAAGCTCAGGACTTATTACACAACCACCTGTTTATTCATTCATTTATTATTTGTAGACAGGTTTCCATGTAGCCCAAGCTGATCTCAATCTTGCTGGGTAGCTGAGAAAGACCTTGAATTCTGTTTTGTAAAACATTTATTTATCCATTTTTTACCATTTTAATATTTTTATTTGTTTTATTTTATTTTATTTTATTTTATTTTATTAATTTTTTTGAGGTAAGGTCTTGCTGCAGCCCAGGCTGACCTGGAATTCACTATGTAGTCTCAGGGTGGCCTCAAACTCATGGCAATCCTCCTACCTCTGCCTCCTGAGTGCTGGGATTAAAGGCGTGTGCCACCACGCCCGGCCCTGTTTTATTTTATTTTTTTATTTGAGAGAGAGAGAGAGAGACAGATAAAGAATAGGTGCACCAGGGCCTCCAAATACTGCAAACAAACTCCAGACGCAGGTAGCACCTTGTGCATCTGGCTTACCTGGGTCCTGGAGAATTGAACCTAGGTCCTTTGGCTTTTCAGGCAAGCACCTTAACTGCTAAGCCATCTCCCCAGCCCATATTTATCCATTTTGAGAGAGAGAAAGAGAGAGGGGTAGACAGAGAGAGTGGGCGTGCTACGGCATCCAGCCACTGCAAAGGAACTCCAGATGTGTGTGCTCCCTTGTGCATCTGGCTTACATGGGTACTGAGGAATCAACTCTGGGTCCTTAGGCTTCACAGGCAAATGCCTTAACCACTAAACCATCCCTCCAGCACAACCTTGAATTCTTGATCCTTCCATCTCAGCCTCCCAAGTGTGAGGATTTCTGAGGTACATCACCAAACCTGGCTCAACTACCTACCCCTTCATAACTGCAACTGTGTTTGAACTTGTTCTTTCTCTTTTCTCAAAAAAATATTATTTATTGGCAACAGAAACAGAGAGGGAGAGAAAATGAATGAGCATGGGCACATCAGAGTCTCTGCCACTGCAAATAAGCTCTGGACACACACTACTTTGTGAATCTGGCTTTCTGTGGGTACTGAGGAATTGAACCTGGGTCAGCAGGCTTGCAAGCAAACCACTGAGCAATCTCTCCAGCTCTGTCCTTTCTCTTAATCCTTAGCTACACTGAAGTGTTAGCCCAGGCTGGCCCACTCTTGACTCCCATAAAGTGAAAGAGGATGAGAAAAGGTGTCTCCTCTTCCAGTTACATAACCAGTTCCCTCTTGACTGACATTTTAAATAAGCTTCGTTTTCTTTTCTAAATCTGTACTCTGCTTTGTCATGCATGTTTTGCTATTTCAATACATCTCAAACTCACTTTGGAAGTAGGTGAATTGAAGGGAACCAACTAAAAATAAACATCTGGAGTCATAGATGCTTGGACTGGGCAGGAACTCAAATGAGATCATGAACAGATTAAGAATCAAAGGCTGGTTACAGAGTTTCTAGAGTGTGTTACTGGAAGAAGCTTGACAAGATAGAAGGGGATCATCAGAGGGATGCTCCAAGACACTGGAAGGTTTTAGAAACCAGTGGGGACACATGCCCTTTGGCCTGTCATTGGCTCCTAACTTGCTCTAGAGGAAGTTGCCCAAAGACAACTCAGCTCACTTTCAGTTTTTCTATGATCTTTATCTGACTTCTGATACTCATGATCAGGACAAATTTTCTGTGCAATGGTACTTCAGAGGAAAGTGTCTGCAGAGGGTGTTAATGGCAGTTCTGTGGGTCTTTCTTTCCAGCTAGCCTTTCTGAGAGTAAGAATTCAGTTATAAGCCTATGGTCATGTAGTTGCTTTTCTCCCACAGTGCCATGCAACTGCCCACCTCCCACACACCCCTAGGTAGTATGCTGGCATTGAAAAGGGTTAGAAGCATTATCATGATGTTATAGGCAATCTCCTTGGGTTCCTTGAACAGCTCAGGAGAAAGTGCCTGCAGGAAAATTAGAACTCTAATTATGGATTGGCCTGCTGAGATAATGTTTGCAGGCATATTTTTCCACGATTAAATCAGAGACATGCCATGGAAAGGAGATATTTCTGTTCTTGCCTCTTGCAAATGGCTTTTCTGTCACCAAATTATCTGTCCTAACAGATCCTCTTTGAATTCAGTAAAACTGCATCATGAAGAGTGTTTTTATTCAAAAAATACTCAGCATAGGAAAGAACACAAAGATTAACTTATGTTACTAATTGTAACCATGCTAATGAAGTTTGCATTTCTTCAGCAAGCATGGGTCCAGCAAACAGTAGCCACTGCAGACAAGATTTTTCTCTCAAAGATCTATTTCTTATCACCAATTATTCCTCTTCTTTTAACTTCTGAGATGCCTGCAATCCAGATTACTTCTTTGAAAAGCATGAACTATCTCTCCAGCCCCAAAAGTGACCATTTAAATCAACTTTAAATATTTTTTACTTATTTATTTGAGAGAGAGGCAAAGGGAGAGAGAAAAAGAGAGAATAAACTTATGCCATGGCCTCCTGCAATTGCAAATGAACTCCATATGCATTTGCCACTTTGTCCATCTGGCTTTAGGTGGGTACTGGGAAATCAAACCCATACCTTCAGGCTTTGCAAGCATGTGCCTTTAACCAATGATTCAGCTCAGCTCTCTAACCCTTTCACCAACATTAAATGTACAGCTCAGTGTCATCAAATACATTCCCACTGTCCATCATCATTTCACTACCCAAAATTTTGCATCCTACAAAATTGAAACTTGAGTTGAAGAGATGGCTCAGGGGTTAAATGTGCTTCCTACATAAACATGAGGGACTAAAGGAAACTGAAATTGCAAAAGTTCAAATCTCCAGATCTCACAAAAACAACTGTGTGGCCACATGCACATATAACCCCAGTCCTGCAGGAGAGCAGAGACCCAAGAATCATCAGAGCCCTGCAGGCTCTGAAATCAGTAAAGACTCCAGCTCAAAGCAAGACTGGGTGGAAGAGCAATGATGTGGCCTCTCAACATTCAGTTTCAACCACTGCAGGTAAGCATGTGTGATGCCACACCGTACCATACATACACACAAACACAATATTATGTACCCCAAACACACATGCACACACATACAGGATAAAGCAGCTAACACTCAATACTCAATCCTTCATTCCATCCCCCAGTACATAGCCTCTACTATTCTACTGTTTATTAATTTGATAGCTCCTACCTCAGCCTGCCCAGTGATGGGATTAGCAGCATCAACCACCACAGCCAGCTGATTATGTTTAACTTTTTTAAAAAATATTTTTATTTATTTATATTTATTTATTTATTTATGTATGAGACTGAGAGAAGTAGAGGTAGACAGAGAGAGATAGAGAGAGAGAATGTGTGCATCAGGGCCTCCGGCTGCTGCAAACGAACTCCAGGTGCATGAGCCACCTTGTGCTTCTGGCTATCATGGGCCCTGGGGAATCAAACCTGAGTCCGTAGGCTTTGCAGGCAAATGCCTTAACCGCTAAGCCATCTCCCCAGTTCATGTTTAACTTTTTAAGAAGGTTCTAGATTATTTCTCAAAATGGTCAAACCACTTTACAAATACTACCAGCAAAGTATGAACTCCCCCCCCACATGCCTTTGCCAATGCTTTTGATTGTTAGTCTTTTTAATTTTAGTCCATCTAATGGGTATGAAGCTCAGTTTATCTGTTTTTTCCTTTGCTTATAATTTTAGGTTCATGTATAATAAACCATTCCTTAGAAGAGGTGAGATATTATTACTGCTGTGTGTTGTACCTTCAGTATCTGCCAGAGGTTGCTAGGATGGTATTATTAAGAGGTTGTGGAATCATTACATGGTGGCTCACTGGAGGTGTGACATTAAGAACTCTATGGAATCCTGGAATCTTCCTCTTTCTTTTTGTTCGCTGACTAGTAAAGTGAGAAATTTTGCACACTCCAGGCCCCAAAGCAACAGGGCCCACCTGATATGAACATTGAGCCAAAATAAATATTTTTTTTGCTTTCTAAAATTTTAAATCTTTTTAAATCATAAGGACATGAAACATTTTTCTTTCTGTGTGTACATTTATGATGTTTGACGGGAGGGAACATGTGTGTTCCACGGTGTGCATGGGGAGGTCAGAGGACAGCACCCAGTGCCAGCCCTTGCCTTCTGCCTTGTTTGGAGCAGGGTCTCTTGTTTGTTGCAGCATTTGCTAGGTTGGCTGATTCTCACGCTTCCAGAGATGCTCCTGTCTCTGCCTCCCATCTTGCCTGAGGAGAGAGACACTTACACTGTCACGTCTGGCTTTATGTGGTTCCGGGATCTGCACTCAGGTCCTGGTACTTGGATATCAAGTGCTTTATCCACTGAGCCATCTCCCCAGTTCATTCTCAGATGTTGTTATAGTGACAGAAATATGACTGACAAAATGACAAAAAAGTTGATCCAAGGAATGAAAGGTTGGTTTAAAATCCAAAAATCCAGCCCTAGTGTGGTGGCATATGCCTGCAATCCCAGCACTCAGGAAGCAGAAGTGGTAAGATCAGTACAAGTCTGAGGCCACCACTGTTTACACCACAGCTTCCAGGCCATTATCTAGGTCTACATAGGAAGATCCTGCCACAAAAGGCAGCACATAATAAATGAATAAATTAAGAAATAAAGGGGCTGGAGAGATGGATCAGTGATTAAGGCTCTTGCCTGCAAAGCCTTAAGGACCAGGGTTTGATACCCTAGAACCCATGTAAACCAGATACACAAGGTGGCACATGCATCTAAAGTTTGTTTGCAGTGGCTAGAGGCCCTGATGTGCCCATTCTCTCTCTCTTTCTCTCTCTAAATAAACAAGTACATAAGAACTAAAAGTTGTTACCATATCGCTATAACAAAGGATGGAGAACACACTGTGGGATTGCCTACTCAGAAACCCTCCTGTTGTGCAGGACTTCTTTCCTTCTCTAAGCTTTGGATAAATTTTTGTTCTGCTTGAAAAAAAATGAAAAGCAGGGCTGGAGAGATGGCTTAGTAGTTAAGGCATTTGCCTGCAAAGCCAAAGGATCCCTGTTTGATTCTCCAGGACCCACATAAGCCAGATGCACAAGGGGCGCATGCATCTGGTGTTCGTTTGTAGTGGCTAGAGGCCCTGGCACTCTCTCTCTCTCTCTCTCTCTCTCTGCCTTTCTCTGTCTCAAATAAATAAATAAAATATATTTAAAAAATGAAAAGCACATTATTATCTCAATAGATACATAAAAGGCATTTGGCAAAAGTCAATATGCTTTGATGATTAAAAAAACACTCAATAGCCAGGTGTGGTGCGCATGCCTTTAATCCCAACACTCAGGAGGCAGAGGTAGGAGGATTGCCGTGAGTTCAAATGAGGCCACCCTGAGACTACACAGTGAATTCTAGGTCAGCCTAAGCTAGAGCAAGACCCTACCTTGAAAAACAAAAACAAAAAACAAACCACTCAACAGGGGCTGGAGAGATGGTTCAGTGGTTAAGGCACTTGCCTTAACCTAACAACCCAAGTTTGATTCCCCAGTACCCACATAAAGCCAGTTGCACAAAGTGGTGTATGCATCATAGAAGCTCTGGCATGCCTCGCTCTCTCTCCTTGGAAATAAATAAATAAATAAATAAATAAATAAATAAATAAAATATTTAAAAACATTCAACAAAATTATGAATAAAAGGAAACTGTTAAGTTACAGTTTCAGATCATTTCAAAATCCTATGAAAAATCTATATTAGGACTGCTTAAGCACTTACCTGTGAAACCAAAAGCCCAGGCTCAATTCCTGAGAACCCATGTAAGCCAGATGCACAAGGTGGCACATGAGTCTGGATTCATTTGTACCAGCATGCCAATTGTTATTCTCTCTCTCTCTCTCTCTAATAAATAAATAAATAGAAACTTAAAAAGAGAAAGAAAAAGAAGCTGGGTGTGGTGGTGCGTGGCTTTAATCCCAGCATATGAGGGGCAGTAGGAGGATCTCTGAGAGTTCAAGGCCACCCTGAGACTACATAGTGAATCCCATCCAGGTCAGGGCTGTAGGAACCTTGGGGAAAAAAAGTAAAGAAAAAGAAAAATCTATACTGATGATGAAAGACTGGATGCTTTCCTACTAAGATTAGAAACAAGACAATGAGGTCAGCTCTTACCACTTCTTTTTTTAATGTTTTTAAAAAATATTTTTGTTTATTTGCAAGGAGAGAGATACAAACACGGAGAGAAGGAGAGAGAATATGGGCATTCCAGGGTCTCTAGCCACTGCAAATGAAATCTAGATGCATGAACCACTTTGTGCATCTGGCTTACGTGGGTACTGGGGAATCAAACCCAGGTCACTAGGCTCTGGAGGCAAGTGCCTTAACCCATGAGCAATCTCTCCAGCCCCTAAATATTTATTTATTTATTTACTTCAAGCAGAGAGAAAGAGAGAGAAGTGAGACAGAGAGAATGGGCATGCCAGGGCCATAGGCCACTGCAAACGAACTCCAGATGCATGTGCCTCTTTGTGTATCTGGTTTCACATGGTGTGGTGGTTTGATTCAGGTGTCCCCCATAAACTTAGGTGTTCTGTATGCTAGTTTCCCCAGATGATGGCAATTGGAAATTAAAACCTCCTGGAGGCCGTGTATTGTTGGTGGAGGACTTATGGTTGTTATAGCCAGTTTCCCCTTGCCAGTGTTTGGCACACTCTCCTGTTGCTATGGTCCACCTTATGTTGGCCAGAGGGGGATATCCACCCTTTGCTCATGTCGTTGTTTTCCCTGCCATCGTGGAGCTTCCCCCTCGAGCCTATAAGCCAAAATAAACCTCTTTTTTCCCACAAGCTGCTCTTGGTTGGGTGATTTCCACTAACAATGCGAACCTGACTGCAACAGTAAAGTTGTACTGAGGAGTGGGATTGCTGCTAGACACCTGACTGTGTGGCTTTGGCCTTTTGGAGCGGATTTTCAAGAGGAATGTGGGAGGATTTGAATCCTTGGCCTAGGAGATGCCTTGCAGTGCTGTAAATGCAGTTTGATGGACTATTCTGGTCAGAATTGAAAGACCTAAATGCAGTAAGAAGTATGGACTGTGAGGTTTGATTTATGAGGGTGAGAAAGAGCTTTGCTTGGACCGGGCTAGCAGTTTGTGTAGGGAAGCTTGCTATTATGCCCCTGTCCTGAGAAGTTGTGCCGGGTTGCTTTGTGTAGAAATGAACTGGTGTGAGCAGAGGAATATGGCACAGAAAAAATGAAATCTTTGAGTGAACTGCTGCCTGTTCATCTGCAATTGAGAGATTACAACCTTTGAGTTTGGGCCAGCTGACCTGCACTGGGACAACAGGAAGAATGTAGACTCTTGTAAAGGGGTCTGAGTGCTCAAGGAGTGTCCTGTTCTTCAAAGTCTGTTTTATTTCCCCCTGGATTAACAAATTGGCACCCTACCTGGTATTGTGGAGTATAATAAATGCTGGAAAGAGGGTCATTGAGTTTGCAACATGGTCTTGTGTTTTGGAAATGGCCATGGCCAGTGTGAAGCAGGTTTGCTGGTTGCCTGCATGGAGACCCCATGGGGCCATGAGGATGAATCGTGGATTGCAGTGGAGACCCAGTGGAGATGCCGGAACCACAAGATGGCTGCTAAGGAAAGCTGCCGGCCCTGGATGAAGTTTTCTAGGACTGTGAGTAGCCTAGCTGGAGGGGCGGAATTGGAATTCCAGAGACTTGTTGCTGGTTAGAATTATCGGACTTGGAGATTTGTCACTGACTAGAGTTGGACTTGAAGCTACAGAATTTGATGTTTGTCCTGGTTGTTTTATATCTTGTATTGACTGAATATTCTTTGCTATGCCTGATGCCATCTTTTGCAGTGTGAATGTTTATTCTGTGCCATTATGGGTTTTTTGACGTTATTTTTTTAGTATTATGGCTCAGTTGAAAGATCTAGGTCTATGGGGACTTTTAAAGTTGAACTGAATGCATTGTATTTTACATCATATATGGATATCAGTTTATGGGGGCCAGGGGTGGAATGTGGTAGTTTGATTCAGGTGTCCCTCCATAAGCTTAAGTGTTCTGAATGCTAGGTTCCCAGCTGATGGCAATTGGAAATTAAAACCTCCTGGAGGCCGTGTATTGTTGGGGACAGGCTTATGGTTGTTATAGTCAGTTTCCCTTTGCCAGTGTTTGGCACACTCTCCTGTTGCTACTGTCCACCTTATGTTGGCCAGGGGGTGATGTCCACCCTCTGCTCATGTCATCATTTTCCCTGCCATCATGGAGCTTTCCCCTCGAGCCTGTAAGCCAAAATAAACCTCTTTTTTCCCACAAGCTGCTCTTGGTTGGATGATTTCTACCAGCAACGTGAACCTGACTGCAACACATGGGTACTGGGGAATTGAACCTAAGTCATTATGATGAAGGATTTGGGGCCTCAGGAAGGGTTCTCAAATTAATGAATCCCAAGTTCGGGTTCTATCTTTCCTTTAATAAAGAATTATAAAGATGGATTCAAAAGGATAGATTATGAATTATTAAGTTTATTTAGTGAGAAGTCACAAATTGTGGGGTTTTAGAGAGAAATCACAGATTATGGGATTTATTCAAGGGAGATTGGGATCTATGAAGGAAGGCTTCAGTAGAATAATAAACAGGTGGGAAGTAGGATACACACTTTCATGTGGAAAACACTGCATAGTTTGTAAGGTTCCATTTAAGAAAACCTGAGGTTTGGGGGTAAAGACTGAAGTAGTCCACAAACACATGGAGGATAGAATTGAGGAGCGTGTATATGGAGATTTAGAAGGAACACACCTGCATCTCCTGCGTGCTTTCCTCTGGAGGGCAGTTAAGAGGGCAAACCGTGAGGCTCAAGGAAGAATAAAAGGGAAAATATGAAAGTAGAGACCAAGAAATTCTGAGGAGAAATGAGTAATGAAGAGTTTAAAGAAATTGCACAGGTAGCAGGCCTAGAGTTGCTGAGAGCACCACATGGTAGACCTGGAGTGGAAGGAAAAGAGTGTGCACGTGGTGGATCGGGGGTGGAAGGGAAGTAGTGTTCACGTGGTGGATGGGGGTGGAAGGGAAGTAGTGTTCACGTGGTGGATCGGGGGTGGAAGGGAAGTAGGGTGCACGTGGTGGATGGGGGTGGAAGGGAAGTAGTGTTCACGTGGTGGATCGGGGGTGGAAGGGAAGTAGTGTGCACGTGGTGGATGGGGGGTGGAAGGGAAGTATTGTGCACGTGGTGGATGGGGGTGGAAGGGAAGTAGTGTGCACGTGGTCGATCGGGGGTGGAAGGGAAGTAGTGTTCACGTGGTCGATTGGGGGTGGAAGGGAAGTAGTGTGCACGTGGTCGATCGGGGGTGGAAGGGAAGTAGTGTGCACGTGGTCGATCGGGGGTGGAAGGGAAGTAGTGTGCACGTGGTCGATTGGGGGTGGAAGGGAAGTAGTGTGCACGTGGTGGATGGGGGTGGAAGGGAAGTAGTGTGCACGTGGTGGATGGGGTGGAAGGGAAGTAGTGTGCACGTGGTGGATCGAGGGTGGAAGGGAAGTAGTGTGCACGTGGTGGATGGGGGGGTGGAAAGGAAGTAGTGTGCACGTGGTGGATCGGGGGTGGAAAGGAAGTAGTGTGCATGTGATGGATCGGGGGTGGAAGGGAAGTGGTGTTCACGTGGTGGATCGAGGGGTGGAAGGGAAGTAGTGTTCACGTGGTGCATGGGGGTGGAAGGGAAGTAGTGTGCACGTGGTGGATGGGGTGGAAGGGAAGTAGTGTTCACGTGGTGGATCGGGGGTGGAAGGGAAGTAGTGTGCACGTGGTGGATGGGGGTGGAAGGGAAGTAGTGTGCACGTGGTGGATGGGGGGTGGAAGGGAAGTAGTGTGCATGTGGTGGATCGGGGGTGGAAGGGAAGTAGTGTGCACGTGGTGGATGGGGGTGGAAGGGAAGTAGTGTGCACGTGGTGGATGGGGGTGGAAGGGGAAGTAGTGTGCACGTGGTGGATGGGGGTGGGAAGGGAAGTAGTGTGCACGTGGTGGATGGGGGTGGAAGGGAAGTAGTGTGCACGTGGTGGATGGGGGTGGAAGGGAAGTAGTGTGCACGTGGTGGATGGGGGTGGAAGGGAAGTAGTGTGCACGTGGTGGATGGGGGGTGGAAGGGAAGTAGTGTGCACGTGGTGGATGGGGGTGGAAGGGGGGAAGTAGTGTGCACGTGGTGGATGGGGGTGGAAGGGAAGGTAGTGTGCTCGTGTGGATCGGGGGTGGAAGGGAAGTAGTGTGCACGTGGTGGAGGGGGGTGGAAGGGAAGTAGTGTGCACGTGGTGGATGGGGGTGGAAGGGAAGTAGTGTGCACGTGTGGGATGGGGGTGGAAGGAAGTAGTGTGCACTGTGGTGGATGGGGGTGAAGGGAAGTAGTGTGCACGTGGTGGATGGGGGGTGGAAGGGAAGTAGTGTGCACGTGGTGGATGGGGGGTGGAAGGGAAGTAAGTGTCACGTGGTGGATGGGGGTGGAAGGGAAGTAGTGTGCACGTGGTGGATGGGTGGGTGGAAGGGAAGTAGTGTGCACGTGGTGGATGGGGGTGGAAGGGAAGTAGTGTGCACGTGGTGGATGGGGGTGGAAGTGTGCACGTGGTGGATCGGGGTGGAAGGGAAGTAGTGTTCACGTGGTGGATGGGGGTGGAAGGGAAGTAGTGTGCACGTGGTGGATGGGGGGTGGAAGGGAAGTAGTGTGCACGTGGTGGATGGGGGTGGAAGGGAAGTAGTGTGCACGTGGTGGATGGGGGTGGAAGGGAAGTAGTGTGCACGTGGTGGATGGGGGGTGAAGGGAAGTAGTGTTCACGTGTGGATGGGGGTGGAAGGGAAGTAGTGTGCACGTGGTGGATCGGGGGTGGAAGGGAAGTAGTGTGCATGTGGTGGATCGGGGGTGGAAGGGAAGTAGTGTGCACGTGGTGGATGGGGGGTGGAAGGGAAGTAGTGTGCACGTGGTGGATGGGGGTGGAAGGGAAGTAGTGTGCACGTGGTGGATGGGGGTGGAAGGGAAGTAGTGTGCACGTGGTGGATGGGGGTGGAAGGGAAGTAGTGTGCACGTGGTGGATGGGGGTGGAAGGGAAGTAGTGTGCACGTGGTGGATGGGGGGTGGAAGGGAAGTAGTGTGCACGTGTGGATCGGGGTGGAAGGGAAGTAGTGTGCACGTGGTGGATGGGGTGGAAGGGAAGTAGTGTGCACGTGGTGGATGGGTGGAAGGGAAGTAGTGTGCACGTGGTGGATGGGTGGAAGGAAGTAGTGTGCACGTGGTGGATGGGGGTGGAAGGGAAGTAGTGTGCACGTGGTGGATGGGGGTGGAAGGGAAGTAGTGTGCACGTGGTGGATCGGGGGTGGAAGGGAAGTAGTGTGCACGTGGTGGATGGGGGTGGAAGGGAAGTAGTGTGCACGTGGTGGAATGGGGGTGGAAGGGAAGTAGTGTGCACGTGGTGGATGGGGGTGGAAGGGAAGTAGTGTGCACGTGGTGGATGGGGGGTGGAAGGGAAGTAGTGTGCACGTGGTGGATCGGGGGTGGAAGGGAAGTAGTGTGCACGTGGTGGATGGGGGTGGAAGGGAAGTAGTGTGCACGTGGTGGATGGGGGTGGAAGGGAAGTAGTGTGCACGTGGTGGATCGGGGGTGGAAGGGAAGTAGTGTGCACGTGGTGGATGGGGGTGGAAGGGAAGTAGTGTGCACGTGGTGGATGGGGGTGGAAGGGAAGTAGTGTGCACGTGGTGGATGGGGGTGGAAGGGAAGTAGTGTGCACGTGGTGGATGGGGTGTGAAGGGAAGTAGTGTGCACGTGGTGGATGGGGTGGAAGGGAAGTAGTGTGCACGTGGTGGATCGGGGTGGAAGGGGAAATAGTGTGCACGTGGTGGATGGGGGTGGAAGGGAAGTAGTGTGCACGTGGTGGATCAGGGGGTGGAAGGGAAGTATTGTGCACGTGGTGGATGGGGGTGGAAGGGAAGTAGTGTGCACGTGGTGGATCAGGGGGTGGAAGGGAAGTAGTGTTCACGTGGTGGATGGGGGTGGAAGGGAAGTAGTGTGCACGTGGTGGATGGGGGTGGAAGGGAAGTAGTGTGCACGTGGGGATCAGGGTGGAAGGTAAGTATTGTGCACGTGGTGGATCGGGGTGGAAGGGAGTAGTGTGCACGTGGTGGATGGGGGTGGAAGGGAAGTAGTGTGCACGTGGTGGATGGGGGTGGAAGGGAAGTAGTGTGCACGTGGTGGATCGAGGGTGGAAGGGAAGTAGTGTGCACGTGGTGGATGGGGGTGGAAGGAAGTAGTGTGCACGTGGTGGAATCGGGGGTGGAAGGAAGTAGTGTTCACGTGGTGGATCGGGGGTGGAAGGGAAGTAGTGTGCACGTGGTGGATCGGGGGTGGAGGGAAGTAGTGTGCACGTGGTGGATGGGGGTGGAAGGGAAGTAGTGTGCACGTGGTGGATGGGGGTGGAAGGGAAGTAGTGTGCACGTGGTGGATGGGGGTGGAAGGGAAGTAGTGTGCACGTGGTGGATGGGGTGGAAGGGAAGTAGTGTGCACGAGGTGGATGGGGGTGGAAGGGAAGTAGTGTGCACGTGGTGGATGGGGGTGGAAGGGAAGTAGTGTGCACGTGGTGGATGGGGGGTGGAAGGGAAGTAGTGTGCACGTGGTGGATGGGGGGTGGAAGGGAAGTAGTGTGCACGTGGTGGATCGGGGTGGAAGGGAAGTAGTGTGCACGTGGTGGATGGGGGTGGAAGGGAAGTAGTGTGCACCGATGGGGTGGAAGGGAAGTAGTGTGCACGTGGTGGATCGGGGGTGGAAGGGAAGTAGTGATGCACGTGGTGGATGGGGGTGGGAAGGGAAGTAGTGTGCACGTTGGTGGATGGGGGTGGAAGGAAGATAGTGTGCACGTGGTGGATGGGGGGGTGGGAAGGGGCAGTAGTGTTCACGTGGTGGATGGGGGTGGAAGGGAAGTAGTGTGCACGTGGGGATGGGGGTGGAAGGGAAGTAGTGTGCACGTGGTGGATGGGGGAGGAAGGGAAGTAGTGTTCACGTGGTGGATGGGGGTGGAAGGGAAGTAGTGTGCACGTGGTGATTGGGGTGGAAGGGAAGTAGTGTGCACGTGGTGGTTGGGGGTGGAAGGGGAAGTAGTGTGCACGTGTGGATGGGGTGGAAGGGAAGTAGTGTGCACGTGGTAGATGGGGGTGGAAGGGAAGTAGTGTGCACGTGGTGGATGGGGTGGAAGGGCAGTAGTGTTCACGTGGTGGCATGGGGTGGAAGGGAAGTAGTGTGCACGTGGTGGATGGGGGGTGGAAGGGAAGTAGTGTGCACGTGGTGGATCGGGGGTGGAAGGGAAGTAGTGTGCACTGGTGGATCGGGGGGGAAGGAAGTAGTGTGCACGTGGTGGGATGGGTGGAAGGGAAGTAGTTGCACGTGGTGGATCGGGGTGGACGGGAAGTAGTGTGCACGGTGTGGATGGGGGTGGAAGGGAAGTAGTGTGCACGTGGTGGATGGGGGGTGGAAGGGAATAGTGTGCCGTGTGGGATGGGGGTGGAAGGAAGTAGTGTGCACGTGTGGATGGGGGTGGAAGGGAAGAGGTGTGCACGTGGTGATGGGGGTGAAGGGAACAGTGTGTCACGTGGTGGATCGGGGGTGGAAGGGAAGTAGTGTGCACGTGGTGGATCGGGGGTGGAAGGGAAGTAGTGTTCACGTGGTGGATCGGGGGTGGAAGGGAAGTAGTGTGCACGTGGTGGATCGGGGTGGAAGGGAAGTAGTGTTCACGTGGTGGATCGGGGGTGGAAGGGAAGTAGTGTTCACGTGGTGGATGGGGGTGGAAAGGAAGTAGTGTGCACGTGGTGGATGGGGGGTGGAAGGGAAGTAGTGTGCCGTGGTGGATCGGGGTGGAAGGGAAGTAGTGTTCACGTGGTGGATCGGGGGTGGAAGGGCAGTAGTGTGCCGTGGTGGATCGGGGTGGAAGGGAAGTAGTGTTCACGTGGTGGATCGGGGGTGGAAGGGAAGTAGTGTGCACGTGGTAGATTTGGAGACCAGAGGAAAATCATGCATTTGTAATCAAAGTGAGAAGATACCCCAAACTATAAAGCAGAGGCATGCAGCAAAGTTCTCCCAGACAAGAAACTATATTATGCTCCCTCCCACCCAGCCAGGCTGGGTGAGGGCAAGCTAGCCTCAAGTGTGTCCCTGTGGCCAAGCAAAGAGGCAGAGCGAGCCAGAAAAACAAAGGAGAGCAAGGCAAAGCTAATGACGGGAAGAAGACAGCAGCCTTTATAGGCAAGGGGAAGACCCAGTTGGTTTGTACATTTAGAGGACAGATTCCAAGGCCAGCCACCTGAGCCAGCCCACTTGGAATAGTCCATTCAAGTCGTCTATCTAGATAGCACGTTAGACTTGGGACAGCAAGGGGCACTGTAGATCAGTCTTGATCAGGCAGGAGTTCCATTTTTGCCAAGAGTTCTGTTCTTGTGCCAGGGCAAGGTGTCATATGGGTTGGCATCTCCTGGCTCTCTCTGGGCCTCAACCTCTAACTGAAACTGCCTAAAAAGAGCTAGCTTTCTCCTATCCTCCTTCGATTAGGCTTTGCAGGCAAGCACCGTACCTGAACCACCTCTCCAGCCTTATTTCCACTTCTATTCAACATTGTTTTGCCAGTGTAATCAGACAATACAGTGAGATGAAATGCATTCAATTACACAGGAATAAGCAAGGATATTTACATATGACATAATTTACATGGAGAAAATCCTAAAGAATACATTTTTATATTTTTATTATTTATATACTTGTTTGAGAGAGAGAGAGAGAAAGACAGAAAGAGAGAGAGAGAGAGAGAATATGGACACACCAGGGCCTCCAGACACTGTAAACAAACTCCAGATGCATATGCCACTTTGTGCATATGGCTTACCTGGGTCCTGGGGAATCAAACCTGGGCCCTTTGGCATTGCAGGCAAGTGCCTTAACCACTAAGGTATCTGTCGAGCCCAAGAATACATTTTTAAAATCATTAAGCTACCCAGGCATGGTGGCACATGCATGTCATCCCAGCAGGAGACCAAGTCAGGAAAACTGAGTTTGGAGGCCAGGCTGGGCTATGCAGCAAAACCCTGTCTCAAATAAAAACTACAAAAACTAATAAACAAGTTAAGCAAAGTTGCAAGGTATAAGATCAATATACACAGATCAATTGCATTTCTAAACATTTTCAATGAACAGTCAAAAATTAAATTAAGAAGGCAATTTCAGGCTGGAAAGATGGCCTAGTGGTTAAGTTAAGGTGCTTGCCTGTGAAGCCTAAAAACTCAGATTCAAATATCCAGGTCCCGTGTAGCCAGATGCACAGTAACACAAAGCATGCAATGTCGCACATGCGCCTCAAGGGAGTGCACACATCTGGAATTTGTTCACTGTAGCTGAAGGCTCTGGCTCTCTCTCTCTCTCTCTCTCTCTCTCTCTCTCTCTCCCTCTCTCCCTCTCTCCCTCTCCCTCTCCCTCTTTCTTTCTCTCTTCCTCAAAAATAGAAAAGGCAAAAAAATAAAAATAAAAAAGGAAAAAAATTAAAAAGGCAAATCCATTCATAATAGCATTATAAAGACTAAAATACATGGGAATAAATTTACCAAAAGAAGTACAAAATTTGGGCTGGAGAAATGGCTTAGCAGTTAAGGCACTTGCCTGCAAAGCTAAAGGACCCAGAGGTTCATATTCCCCAATACCCACATAAAACCAGGTGCACAAAATGGCACTTGCACTTGGAATTCCTTTGCAGTGGCTAGAGGCCCTGATTCACCCATTCATTCTCTCTCTTTCTCTCTCTCTTTCTCTGCCACTTTCAAATAAATAAATATTTTTTTAAAAAAGAAGTACAAAATTTATACTCCGAAAATTATAAAACTTTGTTTAAAGAAATCAAAGAAGGTTTAAAAGCAGAATGACATCTTTCTTATGGATTGGAAGATTTAAGAGGACTGAGAAATAACCTCAAATTTATCTATCCAAGTGCACACTCTATCAAAAATCTCAGCTGGCTTCATCATAGGATCTGACAAACTAACCCAAATTTATATATATAGTTCTTTCTGTATGTTGTGAGGCAGGGATCCAACTTCATTCTCTGAATGTGGCTACTGATTTGTTCAATTTTCTTCTCCTTCCTCCCTCCCTCCCTCCCTCCCTCCCTCCCTCCCTCCCTCCCTTCCTTCCTTCCTTCCTTCCTTCCTTTCTTTCGGTCTTTCAATTTTTTTTCAAATTTTTATTAACAACTTCCATGATTATAAAAAATATCCCATGGTAATACCCTCACCCCCCGCCCACTTTCCCCTTTGAAACTCCATTCTCCATCATATCCCCTCCCCAGCTCAATCAGTCTCTCTTTTATTTTGATGTCATGATCTTTTCCTCCTCTTATGATGGTCTTGTATAGGTAGTGTCGGGCACTGTGAGGTCATGGATATACAAGCCATTTTGTGTCTGGGGGGAGCACGTTGTAAGGAGTCCTACCCTTCCTTTGGCTCTTACATTGTTTCCACCACCTCTCCCGCATTAGATCCTGAGCCATGGAAGGTGTGATAGAGATACTGCAGTGCTGAGCACTCTTGTCACTTCTTTCTAGAACCATGATGCCTTCTGAGTCATCCCAAGGTCACTGCCATCTGAAAAGAGAAGATTCTCTACCCAAAGTGAGAGTAGCATTAACATAAGGGTATGAACATTAAGAGAAGTGCTTACTGGGCAGTTTGATAAGCATAGTATATACATTTAGCCAGACAGCAGCATCGTTCTTTCAATTTATTATTTGCAAGACAGAGAGAGGAAGCATGGGTGCACCAAGGGCTCTTGCCACTGCAAACAAATACCAGACACATGTGCACACCACTTTGTGCATGTGGCTTTACATGGGTGCTGGGGAATCGAAACAAGACCGGCAGGCTTTGCAAGCAAGTGCCTTTATCTGTTGTGTTATCTCCCCATCCCTTGTTCCATTCTTTACCTCAGAAATAGACCATTCTTCCCCCATTGAATGATCTTCATGATCTTGTTGAAAAGTTATGACTATAATGTAACAGTTTATTTCTCGTGTCTGAATTCTATTCCACTGACTATAAATGCTCTAATGCTTAATGAACTATCAATATAATTAGATATAGTTCCAGCCTTTTATGCTCATCCCTCTGCTTGCTATTCCTCTATTTTTCTTTTTCTAGCTTATTTTGGATATTTGAATATTTTATGATATTCCATTTAAGTTTTTGAATTTTATCATTTTTAAAATAATTTTATTTATTTGAGAGAGACAGAGATACAGAAATGGCAGGAAGAGAGAGAGAGAGAGAGAGAGAGAGAGAGAGAGAGAATGGGCACACCAGGGCCTCTAGCCACTGAAAAAGAACTCCAGATGCACGTGGCCCCTTGTGTATCTGGCTTACATGGGTCCTGGGGAGTTGAACCTGGGTCCTTTAGCTTTTTAGGCAAGCACCTTAACCGCTAAGCCATCTCTCCAGCCCAGAGCAAGCATTTTTACCTGCTGACCCATCTCCCAACCCCAGCACATTTTTCCCAGCCCCAGAATTTTTTTATTATCTAAAATATATTATTTATTTATTTATTTATTTATTTAAGAGAGAAGGAAAGAGAGGGAGAGAAAGAGGCAGATAGAGAGAATGGGCACACTAGGGCCTCTAGTCACTGCAAATGAACTCCAGATGCATGTGCCCCCTTGTGCATCTGGCTTATGTGGGTCCTGGGGAATTGAACTGGGGTCCTTAGGCTTTGCAGGCAAATGCCTTAACTGCTAAGCCATTTCCCCAGCCCCCTACCTAATATTCCCTTGCTTTTCTTTCTTGATCTTTTTTTCGAGGTAGGGTCTCACTCTAGTCCAGGCTGACCTGGAATTCACTATCTAGTCTCAGGGTGGCCTTGAACTCATGGTGGTTCTCCTATCTCTGTCTCCCAAGTGCTGTGATTAAAGGCGTGCACCACCACACCCATCCCAGTCCCCAGAATTTTGGCTACATACTTTGTGTAGTTGAAATTTTATTGTAGTTAATGTGATAGTCTCAATGGGTTCTATTCAGATTGTAATATACCTAATTTTTTCTTTCACAAACTACTAGAGTTAATTTTGTAATATTTCATAAAAAGTATAGAAATCTTATAGCAATAGAGGTTTGCTGAGAGCCAGTACATTACTGATAAAAAAAAAGGAGAAAGAAAGAAAAAAGAAAAGAAACAAAACGACAACTTCACTTCAATTTTTGTTTTTGCTATTAGTGTAGTTTTTATATACCAACATAAAGTGTAAATATATGTGAATGTGAATATTTTGATGATATATTAAAAGGCCTTATAAGTACATATCCATAAACTTAAGTATCCTAACTTCTTATAATCTACAAAAGGACTAGAGAGATGGCTCAGCAATTATAACGCACTTGCCTGCAATGACTAACAACCTGATTTCAATTCCCTATTACCCACATAAAGTCAGATGTGCAAAGTGGTGCATGCATCTGGAGTTTGATTGCAGTGGCTGTAGGCTCTGGCACACCACTCATTCCCTCCCCTCCTCTTCTTGGCAAATAAATAATTAAATATATATTTTAAAACAATAAAATGCTACTTTTAGATTTACTAAATGTTTCATGAAACCCTAAATGCTACTTGTTTGGTGATATAATAATCATTGGAATCTTATTACAAAATATAGAGTTTAACATTATATGTAGTTTGATGATGATTTCTTTCCAAAGCTGCTTTTAAAATTTTTTCCATTTTTTTTTTTAAATTTGAGAGAGAGAGAGAGAGAGAATTGGCATGCCAGAGCCTCAGCCAGTGCAATTGAACTCCAGATGCTTCCGCCACCTAGTGGGTATGTGTGATCTTGCACTTGCCTCACCTTTGTACATCTGGCTAACAAGGGATCTGGAGAGTAGAACATGGGTCCTTAGGCTTCACAGGCAAGCTCCTTAACCGCTAAGCCATCTCTCAAGCCCTCTCTTCCATTTTTAATGATCATAGGTAATAAAAATAAAACATATCAGATAGATGTAGATCCTAAGGAGAGAGCCACCCCATCATACCTCAAAAGGGCTCTGGCTGAAACTAACAATTGGTGAAACAAGCAAGGGTGCTGTTTCCTTGGTGAACCGGGTATCAGCACAAGGGTGAAGGAGATCAACACAGAAAAATCAACTCCTACCAAATCAGAGATCCAGAGACCCAGAGGCCACCAACACCTCATCACTGAAGCAGACCAAAAGTGAACCCAATATGGCTCAGGGAAATTTTGTGGAAGAGGGGGCGGAAGGAATGTCAGAGCCACATGTTGGGTCATGATATGCAGAGACATTTATCCTGCCCATAATTGTGGGCTAACTCCATAATGCATGACCCATATACCTCAACAAGGAGGGGCCAAAGGGAGGGGGTAGGACATGGATGAGCCTAACAATGGTACCAAATTGACTGTATTCACTGAGTACAAAACTAATTAATAAAAAATTAAAAAATTAAAATTAAAATATAAAATATATAAGTACCACTAAATATCTAACAAGAGTCATTTAATTAGACTGATTACAATGGATTTCTTTTTCAGGATGATGTACCAAGTAAGAAATGTAAATATTTCATTATACGTGCTTGTTGGGGATCTTTATGTTAAATTTCCTTTTCACAGTGGAGTTGACAGAAGCTAACATCCCCCAAAAAATCAACATTCAGAATCTGGGTAGGCCTATTTGTGTGTAATAAAAGACGGCTTTGCTTTAAACTAATGTCTTATATTTTTAGGTCAATTTTAACTTACAGTGTAACAGTAAGATAAAAAGTTATTGCCTGTTTATCTGTGCTCTCCTCCTTCAAAACAATTTTGATTAAGGTCTAAATTTTCTGTTTTATTTTATTAAGTCATATCTTTTAGAGATATAAATTTAAGATTGAAGATTAAAAACTAGGCTAGCCATGGTGGCACATGCCTTTAATCCCAGCACTCAGGAGGCAGATGTAGGAGGATTGCCATGAGTTCAAGACCACCTTGAGACTAATAATGAATTCCAGGTCAACCTGGGCTATAGTGAGACCCTAGCTCAAAAAAAGAAAACAGAAAAAAGAAAAAACAGATTTGCAGAGTGTGGTGGCAGGTTTTGTTCTTCCTCCTTCATATACTTTGTTTCTTCCTGCAGGGTCCCTTCACACTATGAGAGAATGCCTCTTCTGGTAGCAGGTGGTTCACATTCGCACCATGCTTCATAGGAAGCCACCTATGAGCCTACAACTCTGGGGATAGTACAAAGTAAATATTACCTCAAGGGAAGGAGACTAATTACTTGTCTGGCTGGAGAAATGCTTCTTTCTAAAGTCATCTTTAATGTGTACTTTTGCTTCACGTCATACCTCAACACAAAAGTCAAGTAACTTTTTTCACTCACACTATGCAGACAACACCCCTTTTTGTCACCCTCCACATTGAGAAACAACTTCAGAACCTAGAAATTGTCATAGGTGTGGCCTTGGTCACAGAGTACTCGGGTAATAGCTACCCCATGGCCCCAACTTGATTAAGATCAACTATTGCTTTAAATATGATTGAGGCCCTTGCTCTCAGAGAGGTGGTAAGAGCTGAGCCAGCTGAGAGTTGAGGCTCAGACACTAACAGACACTGAGGAGGGAACATGAGTCTTAAAGTCAACAATTCTTTTTAAATACCACTATCAGCTGGGTGTGGTGGTGCATGCCTTTAATCCCAGCACTCAGGGGTCAGAGGTAGGAGGAGTGCCATGAGTTTGAGGGCACCCTGAGATTACATAGTTAATTCCAGGTCAGCCTGGACCAGAGTGAGATCCTACCTCAAAAAGCCAAAAAAAAAAAAAAAAAAAAGCCTTTTTTTCTAGTCAGAAAATCAGGGACAGATCCTTGCCCTGTGTTACCCACCAACACATTGTCTTATTTCAGGAGTATGAAGAACATCTCATGACATTTGTTGTTAAGGACAGACTATTCAAAGATGGTTCATTCTTGAGCCGGGCGTGGTGGCGCACGCCTTTAATCCCAGCACTCGGGAGGCAGAGGTAGGAGGATCGCCATGAGTTCGAGGCCACCCTGAGACTCCATAGTGAATTCCAGGTCAGCCTGGACTAGAGTGAGACCCTACCTCGAAAAACCAAAAAAAAAAAAAAAAAAAAAAAAAAAAAGATGGTTCATTCTAAAGTCCATCCCAAGGGCAAAGGCAGTCAGTTTTCATGAGGTACCTAGATATGTTCTGCCAATTTTTTTTTGCTTTCCTAAAGTTGTACCCTGTGTTCAAATTCAACTATATTATATACCTGTTCCTTTTCTGACAGCAAAAAGAATGATTTGTTTAATCTCCACAATGAATGTCTGCAGAATTAAGGTAGATTTTTGCTTGGTCGTTTTCTGTAATTCAAAGTCCAGATGAAAACGGAAGGTCTGCAGCTGTCTGAACTCTCACATCTGGCCAAGGCCCTTTCTCCTGTCACATGAACTCATCAGAATCATTGCCATCCTGATTTGAAGACATATTCTCTACTTTCATTAAGTTCATCCATTTCTTTCTTCATTTCTTCTTTTCCTTTCCTTTTCATTTCCTGAACTTGGGCTTTTTTTTTTTTTTTTTCTCATTCCTCTCTTCACTATCTCTGCCTACTTTCTCTGCCTCTAGGTCTGGGAACCTCTCTAATTTGGGCTTTTCTAATCGGTTCACGATCTCATTCACTTTCCTCTCCACTGCCACAGTCTTCACACCCTTCTGCCTGTGAAAGCCCATCTGTTCCCTTCAGGTCAGACCACAGCACATATACCATATTTACTTTGTTCACCTTGCAGCCTTGAATGCTATTGGCCTTCACAAGGTGGGCACAGCCCATCAGCACCTCCTTTGGAATGTCCTCTGTCTTCTCTCCTTTATGCAATCTAAGGTATACGTGAGCTGAAGACAGTTTGTCCACATGAAGCCAAGTAGCTTCAGGCCAGCCATAGTTCATTAGATCTTCATTTTCATATTGATCCTTTCCCATGTAAATAGTGTGAGTAGATGAATGAATGACGCTGCTGGTGAAGTAGAACATCATGATCCTAGTGGCAGTGAGGAGGCTGCCACAGCAAGTAGAGCACTCAAATCCCCAAGCTCAGGACCGGTTATACTCTTTCATCCCCTTGCCTCTGCTCTCATTTCCCTAGGGCCCTCTTCAGTGGGGCTATGGTGTGCACTGGGGGTCATGAAGCCTCAGTCAGCCCCTAGTAGCTTGGGGACCACGCCTCTGGGCACTCCTACCTACTCCGTGACTCTTAAAATCTTTCTAGCCTCTCTTCTGCAATGTTCCCTGAGCCATGCAGGCCTGCTGGCAGTCGAATTTAGTTCTCTGTAGCCTCTGGATTTCTGCTTCGATAGGCTTTGATTGATCACAGTGTCTGTCACTATCACCCTGGAGCTGCTTGTCAGGCTAGCAGTAAGAGCCGTGTTCATGTTGCCTCTTCCTCTGCAATTAATTGTTCCTGGGCCCTGGCACATGTGGCAAAGTTGGCAAAGGTGACACATCTTGTGGTGGGCAGTTGGCTATCTTGTCTTATCAATGGATCCTTGTTCTCCTCCATTTTCTCTGTCATCGGTAAAATAAAACATATTCTCCAAGCAAGAGTGAGAGAAGCTTCTGCTGGTTTATTTCCTCACAGGCAGCAGCCCTGGAATGGTGTCCTGTTCGCTGTTATTAAGCTATATGTAATCAGAAAGTCTTAGTCAGGATTTCACTTAACTGATTGTCTAAGTCATATATCTCTTATTGCTTAAAAGTAAATTAACTTCCAAGACATATTGTAATGGGGTTTCTGGGGTCCATGAAAAGTCCTTAAACTCCAAACCCTGAGTTTGTATCTGTTTTGACAAAGAATTGGAATAAATAGACTGAGAGAGATAGTTTATAAACTATTACATTTATTCAGGGAAGTCAGGGGAATGAGGGAAATTCTGCAAACTGAGGAAGGGGAGAGCCCATGTGGGACTTGAACATGGGCCTGGGGGAAAATGTGTAAAGAGATGTTCTTTAAAAAGGCTTGCATGATGGAGTGATGGCTCAGTGGTTAAGTAGTTTGCCTGCAAAGCCTAATGACCTGGGTTCAATTCCCTAGTACCCACATAAAACCAGATATACAAAGTGGTGCACAAGTTTGGAGTTATTTGCAGCTGCTGAAGGCCATGATGTCCCCATTCTCTCTGTCTACTCCTTTTCTCTCTCTATATCTCTCTCTCTGCTTGCAAATAAAAAAATAAAAATAAAAAAGTCTTGGGCTTAAAAAATTAAAAGGCTAGCTGGACATGATGGCGCACGTCTTTAATCCCAGCACTCGGGAGGCAGAGGTAGAAGGATTGCCATGAGTTTGAAGCCACCCTGAGACTCCATAGTGAATTCCAGGTCAGCCTGAGCTAGAGTGAGACCCTACCTCGAAAAACCAAAAAAAAAAAAAAAAAAAAAAAAAAGGGGG
Source organism: Dipus sagitta (assembly GCA_036346955.1). Classification (NCBI taxonomy): domain Eukaryota; kingdom Metazoa; phylum Chordata; class Mammalia; order Rodentia; family Dipodidae; genus Dipus; species Dipus sagitta. The sequence goes on from CM070777.1 coordinate 71,244,865, forward strand.
GGCTATAAAACGAGTAAAAACAGAATATCCTTTCCCGCTCCAGAGTGGGAAGGACATGGTTTTACCAGTGTTGAAACCCCTGAGAGTCAGACATTGGGAACTGAACAGCCAAGCAGCAGGAAAAGATTAGCAAGCATTGCTCCCAGGAAGTCTCTATTTATCTGGAGTCAGGGGCCTATATCTGGAAGAGGCTGACACACCTGGGTACAGGGAGAGTTGACTGACTAGTCTCAGAGGGGAGGTCCACACACACACCTGGGCAAGGTGCATAAGAGAGAGAGCTGATTGGATGAGATGCGCAGGCTCTGAGTTCCAGCTCTGCTGCTAGAGCAGGGTTATAGTGTGACTAAGATTTCTGTCTTGTAAGGCTTTCCCCTAAGCAGGCTAACAAAGGTACCCAACTCCCTCTCAATATCTTCTGCTCCTGGATGCACAAACAACGGTCTTCATCTGAGAGAAATGATCTTGAGCTCTACTGTTCCTGAAACCAAAGACTAAATTACTTCTGCTTCCAGCCTTCCCTGGGTGATGGTACCCACACAGATATATAGATTAACCAAAGATGTTTAACACACTGATGCCAAGATTTTATGCTGTCTAAATTGCCTTCTTTCTGACAAAGACAATTTCTAGATGGTTGCTTGATCATTATCAAATCAAATCAATTGATTTAGATTTACTGGTTAAAAAATATTGTTTCCAGGACTATTAACTTGCTCTGCTTGTATCTGCAGCTGTACTTACTTACTGAAAGCATGCCTGCTCTCTATGTTCTAGGTGTGGCTTACACTGTCATCAGGCAACTAAACCTGAATGGTAGGCAGAATGATTTTAAGTTTCCATGCCATTCTTTAACTAGATTTGTTTTACTAATCAGATGTGCTATATAACCACATTTTCCTTCAAGACTGGTGTATAGTCAGTTGGAAGCAAGCACTTTTAACCACTGAGCCATCTCCCCAGTCCCCCAAACCCAACTGGGGACACTGGAACTAAAAGGGCAACCAATATTTTGGTTCCTACTCCCAGGTCAAAGAGGCCAAAGAAGGTGATGGGACACCCCCAGTGTGTGCTACAACTCTGGTAAACCCCTGTCTTCCCAGTCAGGGGAGACATGGAGACCCAGAGCTTGGACTCCAAAGCAGTGTACGGTCATCAAGAAGTGAATCACAGCAGAAGAATGCATCCAAGGGAAGCCACATGCCAGCATGGCCTTCACTCATCTTAGCAGATGACACAATGCTGACAGAGCCATAGAGCTCCTTCCAAGTCTAAAACAGTCACTCCTACAGAGCCACAACTGACCTTCAAAAGTACAATGTATGGCTGGAGAGATGTCTTAGCAGTTAAGGTGCTTGCCTGAAAAGCCAAAGGACCCAGAATCAATTCCTCAGGATCCACATCAAGCCATTGAACTGCATGCAGAATGGCTACTTCCAGTTTTCTGTCAGCTGGTCTACATGGAGGAGGTTTTCAGCTCAGTTCCAGCAGGATTTCTCAGTGGCCTTGAAGCCCAAGTATGTGGAGTTTTCAGCAATAGGGTCTTACCATCTATTCCTGGTGGGAAGCCAAGGGCCTCAGCAATGGCCTATAATGTTTTGGAGGCATCAGGGACCTCCCTGGCCAACAACTCACTGGAAGGTATCCCATCCCTGGCACTGAAAATTTTCTAGCAACAATCTATGCCTCTTGAGTGTTCAAAAAAACACATTGTTCAAAAAAGTAGGATTCCATACGATTTATTTATATTCTCTTACATTTTGATTAGCCCTCCCTCCACCTTTCCTTTACTCAGTCTCCTCCCCTGACCTCACTTTGGGCCTTTTCACCCCCGTTAATCTATTCTTCTACTTACATATATACAATGCCATCCTATTAAGTGCCCCCTCCCTTCCTTTCTCTTCCCTTTATATCTCTTTTTTAGCTTACTGGCCTCTGCTACTGAGTTTTTTTTCCTTCTCACACAGAAGCCCAATCATCTGTAGCTAGGATCCACATATGAGAGAGAATATGTGATGCTTGGCTTTCTGGGCCTGGGTTACCTCACTTATAAATGTGCCATATCTTCATTATCCACTCATCAGTTGAAGGACATCTAGGCTGGTTCTATTTCCCAGCTATTGTGAGGTAGGAGGATGGCCATGACTTTGAGGTCACCTTGAGACAACATAGTGAATTCCAGGTCAGCCTGGGATAGAGCAAGGCCCTACCTAGAAGAACCAAAAATTAAAAAAAAAAATTCAAAAAGCTTGTAACTTGGATCTCCAGCTGCCTGGCTGGAGGAGGCATCCCCGGGGGTGGCTCCTGGGGTGCAGCCCTAGGTGTGCTTGGGAGTGGACGTGGTTTCCAGCCCAAAGGTGTACAGAGCAGCCAGCACTCTGAGTGGCCCCTGCTGCTTGCTGCCCATTTTTTGCTTTTGGTTTTAACAAGCAGTTTGGCTGTTTTCTGTCTGCTTGGATATATGGAAGCAGCTTATTATTCCAACGATGGAACTTCCCCCTGGATTTATAAGCTTGAAATAAATCCCTTCCACCCCTAAACTGTGCTGGTTTGGATGTTTATCCAAGTACCCTATTCAGCTTAAAGAAGTTAGAGGGGTCATCACAGTTAGAGTTTCATCTCAGGAGGAGAGAATGATAGAAATTAAGAGCAAGGTAGTCTTGTTCTGGCAGATAGACAGCTAGGGACTGGCCCATGGAAACAGGGAGGCTGCTTTGCCTGACCTGGCAGGACATTGGACCCCTGTCTGTAACAATCTTATCCAAGATAGCTGCAACAACTTCCTAACCTCCATGCAACAATAGCAACAGCTTCCTGTTTCTTCTTCAGTTTCTTGGGCTTCCTGAATCAATGTTCCTCTTGGGCTACCAACCTATTAGAGTTCTTCCCACACAGCTGAGTCTGATGATGAAGCTCATTCTGACTGGATCTTTGATTCATGTAAATGGGCCTGAAACACATGCATGAGCTATCTCTTCTGTTCTCCCAGCCTCCTCTTCCCTATGTGAGGGGGTATTCTCTGTCTCCCCTCCCTCCTCAGGCTGGGACTTTCTTTTGGCTTGGACTTTCTTGCTTTGCTTTCCCTCATAATCCTAACTCACACTAAAATAAATTTCATAACTTACTCTTCCCATGAGTCCGCATTCTCAGTTCTTCCTTAATGTAGAAAAGAACCAGACAATTGAGAGCTGCTAGCATGGGACTTCTAATCCCACAGAGCTTCCATATCACTTGTTGTAAATGTATATGATTGTATAGACATTACATACATTACTCTAAGAGTTCCTTCATTTATTAAATATCTCAAAGAATCTTACCTTCTTCTTCTCCTCTCCCCTTTCTTTCTCCCTATCTCGCAGATATGGTCTCACTATGGGGCCCATGCTGGTTTGGGCTTTGAATCCTCTTACTTCGGCTTTGCAAATGCTGAGACTATAGGTCTGTACCATCATACCTGGCTTGGTTTGTCTTCTTAAACATTTTGTCTATAGCATTTCAAAAGAAACTTTTGTTCATGAGAATATTTTTTCTGTGTATGTAGGTGCATGTTCTTGTATGTACGAATGCACATGTGTTGGGGGTGTGCATGCACATGTATGGAGGCTAGAGGTCTACATTGGGTGTTTTCCTCAGTCACACTATTTTTTTTTTTGAGGAAAGCCCAACAGATGGACCTTTATGAAAAAAAAAAGGTGAGAGAGAGAGAGAATTGGTGCGTCAGGGCCTCCAACCACTGTAATCAAACTCCAGACACATTCAGCCCTTTATGTGTATGTGCGACCTTGTGTGCTTGCGTTACTTTGTATGTCTGGCTTATTGAACATTGAACATGAATCCTTAGGCCTTGCAGGAAAGTGCCTTAACTGCAAAGCCATCTCTCCAGCCCCACATGATTTTCTTTTTTTGGTTTTTTGAGGTAGGGTTTTTCTCTAGCCCAGGCTGACCTGGAATTCACTAGGTAATCTCAGGGTGGCCTTGAACTCACAGCAATCCTCCTACCACTGCCTCCTGAGTGCTAGGATTAAAGGTGTGCACCACCACGCCTGGCTTAATTTTTTGAGACAGGATCTCTCACTGAACCTAGAGCTCACCCATTTTGCTAGACTACCTAGCCAGCAAGCCCTAGGGAGGCACCTGGCTTTTATGTAGTTCTGGGATCTGAGCTTGGGGTGTTCATGCTTGGACAGCATGCACTTTACACACTAAGCATCACCCCAGCCCCAAGTATATTAATTTTAAATATTTATTTATTTATTTGAAAGCAGAGAGAGAGAGAGAGAGAAGAGAGACAGACAGAGAGAATGGTCATGCCAGGACCTGTAGCCATTTCAAACGAAGTCCAGACACATGTGCCCCTTGTGCTTCTGGCTTACATGGTCCTGGGGAATTGAACCTGGGTCCTTTGGCTTGGCAGGCAAATGCCTTAATCACTAAATCATCTCTCCAGCCCAAGTATATCATTTTTATAACTTATATTATAACTTATGTCACAGTCAGCTTCCCATTGCTAGAATAAACCTTCAAACCAGGCACAGTTATGGGAGAAAGGGATTTACTGAAGTTTACAGATACAGGGGAAGTTCCATAATGGCAGAAGAAGTTGGCCCCCTTTCACAGGTCTATGCAGAGAGAGAATACTGCCACCAGAACCACAAGCAAGCACACTCCAGGAACACCAGGCAGAACCCAAGCACTCAGCATATCTTAGGCTAGAATTCAGATCCACCCCCCAGTTTAGGGCTGGACTCTAGGAACCACTCACAGTGACACCAAGCTATAAGCTTGAATAAAACTCCTGAATTTATTGGGGGCCATCTGTTCAAACTACCACTAGTTGCATACAAAAACATTTCTGACTTTGAAGGGATTATTTTTTTCTCAATTTTTATTAATATTTTCCATGATTATAAAAAATATCCCATGGTAGTACCCCCCCCCTACTTTCCCCTTTGAAATTCCATTCTCCACCATATCCCCTCCCCATCTCAATCTTTGTACTTACATATATACAATACTAACCCAATAAAAGCCCTCCTCCCTTTCTTTCTCTTCCCTTTCTATCTCCTTTTTTAACTTACTGGCCTCTGCTACTGAGTTTTTTCCTTCTCACACATAAGCCCAATCATCTCTAGCTAAGATCCACATATGAGGGAGAACATGTGGCGCTTGGCTTTCTGGGCCTGGGTTACCTCACTTAGTGTAATTCTTTCCAGATCCATCCACTTTTCTGCAAATTTCATAACTTCATTTTTCTTTACTGCTGAGGAAAACTCCATTGTATAAATGGGCCATATCTTCATTATCCACTCATCAGTTGAGGGACATCTAGGCTGGTTCCATTTCCCAGCTATTATAAATTGAGCAGCAATAAACATGGTTGAGCACATACTTCTAAGGAAATGAGATGAGTCCTTAGGATATATGCCTAGGAGTTCTATAGCTGGGTCATATGGTAGATCAATCTTTAGCTGTCTTAGGAACCTCCACACTGATTTCCACAATGGCTGGACCAGATTGCATTCCCACCAACAGTGTAGAAGGGTTCCTCTTTTTCTGCATCGTCACCAGCATTTATGATCATTTGTTTTCATGATGGTAGCCAATCTGACAGGAGTGAGATGGAATCTCAATGTAGTTTTAATCTGCATTTCCCTAATAACTAGTGACGTAGAACATTTTTTTAGATGCTTATATGCCATTCGTATTTCTTCCTTTGAGAATTCTCTATTTAGCTCCATAGCCCATTTTTTGATTGGCTTGTTTGATTCCTTATTATTTAACTTCTTGAGTTCTTTGCATATCCTAGATATTAATCCTCTATCAGATATATAGCTGGCAAAGATTTTTTTCCCATTCTGTAGGTTGCCTCTTTGCTTTCTTCACCGTGTCCTTTGCAGTGCAAAATCTTTGTATTTTCATGAGGTCCCAGTGGTGAATCTGTGATTTTATTGCCTCAGCAATTGGGGTTGTATTCAGAAAGTCTTTGCCAAGACCAATATGTTGAAGGGTTTCCCCTACTTTTTCCTCTAGCAGTTTCAGAGTTTCAGGTCTGATGTTAAGGTCTTTACTCCATTTGGACTTAAGTCTTGTGCATGGAGAGAGAGAAGAATCTATTTTCATCCTTCTACAGATAAATATCCAGTTTTCTCAGCACCATTTGCTGAAGAGGCTGTCTTTTCTCCAATGAGTATTTTTGGCATTTTTATCGAATATCAGGTGGCTATAGCTACCTGGAGTTACATTTGGGTCCTCTATTCTGTTCCATTGATCTACAACTCTGATTTTGTGCCAGTACCATGCTGTTTTTGTTACTGTGGCTCTGTAGTATAGGTTAAAATCAGGTATGGTGATACCACCAGCCTTATTTTTGTTGCTCAGTATTATTTTAGATATTTGAGGGTTTTTGTGATTCCAAATGAATTTTTGGATTGTTTTTTCTATTTCCATGAAGAATGCCTTTGGAATTTTGATGGGGATTGCATTAAATGTGTAGATTGCTTTTGGTAAGATTGCCATTTTCACAATATTGATTCTTCCATTCCAGGAACAAGTGATGTTTTTCCACTTCCTAGTGTCTTTTGCAATTTCTCGTTGAGTGTTTTAAAGTACTCATTGCAGAGATTCTTTACTTCCTTGTTTAAGTTTATTCCAAGGTACTTTATTTTTTTTTATGCAATTGTGAATGGGAGTGATTCTCTGATTTCATCCTCTGTGTGTTTGTTGTTAGCATATATGAAGGCTACTGATTTCTGTGTATTTATTTTGTATCCTGCTACATGGCTGTAGGTTTTTATCAGCTCTAACAGTTTGCTAGTAGAGTCTTTAGGGTCCTTTATATATAGAATCATGTCATCTGCAAATAATGATAACTTGACCTCTTCCTTTCCAATTTGTATCCCTTTTATGCATGATTCTTGCTTATTGCTATGGCTAAGACTTCCAGTACTATATTAAATAAAAGTGGGGACAGTGGACACCCTTGTCCTGTTCCTGATTTTAGTGGAAAAGCTTCCAGTTTTTCCCCATTTGGTAATATGTTGGCTGTAGGCTTATCATAAATAGCCTTTATTATATTGAGATATGTTCCTTCTATTCCCAGTCTCTGTAGCACTTTTATCATGAAGGGATGTTGGATTTTGTCGAATGCTTTCTCTGCGTCTAATGAGATGATCATGTGATTTTTGTCCTTTAACCCATTTATATAATGTATAACATTTATAGATTTGCGTATGTTGAACCATCCCTGCATCTCTGGGATAAAGCCTACTTGGTCAGGGTGAATGATCTTTCTGATATATTCTTGTATTCTGTTTGCCAATATTTTGTTGAGAATTTTTGCATCTATGTTCATGAGGGAGATTGGTCTGTAATTTTCTTTTTTTGTTCTATCTTTGCCTGCTTTTGGTATCAGGGTGATGCTGGCTTCATAGAAGGAGTTTGGTAGAATTCCTTCTTTTTCTATTTCATGGGAAAGCTTAAGAAGCAATGGTGTTAGCTCTTCCCTAAAGGTCTGGTAAAATTCAGCAGTGAATCCATCTGGGCCTGGGCTTTTTTTAGTTGGGAGATTTTTGATAACTGTTAGGATCTCCATGCTTGTTATAGGTCTATTTAAGTGATTAATCTCATCTTGATTTAATTTAGGTAGGTCATATAAATCAAGGAAATCATCCATTTCTTTCAGATTTTCATACTTTGTGTAGTATATGCTCTTATAATATGTCCCTATGATTTGTTGAATTTCTCTGGCATCTGTTGTGATGTTACCTTTTTCATCTCTAATTTTATTAATTTGTGTCTCTTCTCTCTTTCTGTTGGTCAGATTTGCTAAGGGTTTATCAATCTTGTTTATCCTTTCAAAGAACCAGCTCTTTGTTTCACTAATTCTTTGGATTGTTTTTTTGGTTTCTATTTCATTAATTTCTGCCCTAGTCTTTATTATTTCTTCCAATCTACTGATTTTTGGTTTGCCTTGTTCTTCTTTTTCCAAGGCTTTAAGGTGAAGCATTAGGTCATTTACTTGTGACCTTTCTAATTTCTTAATATAGGCACTTAAAGCTATAAATTTCCTTCTTAGAACTGCCTTCATTGTGTCCCAGAGATTTTGGTATGTTGTGTTGTCATTATTGTTTGACTCTATAAATTTTTTGATTTCCTTCTTGATTTCTTCATTGACCCATTCATCATTTAGTAGTGTATTGTTTAGTTTCCATGATTTTGTGTATGCTCTATGTCCTTCTTGCTATTGATTTGTAATTTGATTCCATTGTGGTCAGATAGAATGTAAGGAATTATTTCAATTTTCCTGAATTTGTTAAGATTTGCTTTGTGTCCTAATATATGGTCTATTTTAGAGAATGTTCCATGTGCTGCTGAAAAGAATGTATATTCTGCTGCATTTGGATGAAATGTCCTGTATATATCTGTTAGGTCCATTCCTTCTATGACCTCATTTAGTCCAGATGCCTCTCTGTTTATGTTTTCCTGGGATGACCTGTCAATTGATGAGAGTGGGGTGTTAAAGTCACCCACTACCACTGTGTTTGGTATTATCTGTGACCTTAGTTCTAACAGTATTTGTTTGATGAAGTTGGGAGCCCCCATGTTAGGTGCATATATGTTTAGGATTGTAATGTCCTCCTGTTGGAGTGTGCCCTTAATCAATATAAAGTGACCTTCCTTATCTTTCTTGACTAACGTTGGAGTGAAGTCTGCCTTGTCAGATATTAGGATAGCAACCCCTGCTTGTTTTCTGGGTCCATTTGCTTGAAACACCGTTTTCCAACCTTTCACCCTAAGATAATGTCCATCTTTTGTATAAAGGTGATTTTCTTGGAGACACCAAATTGTAGGATCCTGCTGTTTAACTCAGTCTGCAAACCTATGTCTTTTGTTTGGGGCATTGAGGCCATTGATATTCAGAGATATTATTGAAAGGTGTGTATTTATGCTTGCCTTTTTTGTGTGTGTGTGTGGTTCCGGTTCTGCCTTTGCTCTTTTATGTTAACTAGTGTTTGAGTATTGCTTGTTGTTTTGCAGGTTCCTTATATGTGTGTTTTTCCTTCTCTTCGGCATGGAGGATTCTTTCAAGTATTTTCTGTAGAGCTGGTTTTGTCTTCAAATACTCCTTCAGCCTGCTTTTGTCATGGAATGTACTTATTTCTCCGTCTATTTGAATGGATAGTTTTGCAGGATAAAGTAACCTTTGTTGACAGTTGTTATCTTTCAGAATTTGGCTTTGAAAGTTTGTGTTGAGTAATATGCTGTGATCCTGATGGGCTTTCCTTTGTAGATAACTTGATTTTTCTCTCTAACTGCTTTCAATATTTTTTCTTTTCATTGTGTGTTTGGTAGTTTGATTATAATATGGCGAGGAGAGGTTCTTTCCAGGTTTTGTCTGGCTGGTGTTCTAAAGGATTCCTGTATCTGCATTGGCACCTCTTTCCCAATTTGGGGGAAGTTTTCTTCTATGATTTTGTTGAAGATGCCTACTATGCCTTTGGAGTGAAATTCTTCTCCTTCTACTATGCCCTGAATTCTTATATTTGATCTTTTCATAGTGTCCCGAATATCTTGAAATTCCCATTCATACTTTTCTATTAGTTTGTCTTTCTCTTTGTTGCATTGTATTAGATCTGCCACCTGGTCTTCTAGCTTAGATATTATGTCCTCTCCTTCATCCATTCTACTGGTGAGATTTTCTACAGAGTTTTTCATTTCATTAACTGTGTTCTTCATTGCTAGTAATTCTGACTGGTTTTTCTTTATTATTTCTATTTCCTTATTTATGTGTTGTATTGATTTCTTTATTTCGTTAAATTGGTGTCCTGTGTCTTCTCTGATTCCTTTGATTTCTTCTTTGAGTTCATTGAACATATTTACAATCATTCTTTTGAAATCTTTCTCAGGCATTTTTCCTCTAACTCGTTCTCACTGGAGGTCATTTCTGATGCATTGATACTTTTTGGTGGATTTATATTGCATTGGTTTTTGGTGTTTCTTGTGTTATAATGTATATATTTTTGCATCTTGGATTAAGTTACTACTTAGATTTTCCAGTTGGCTGGGTATTCTTAGCTGTATCAATTGATCTGATGTTGTATATCTTCAATGTAGGAGATTAAGATATTAGGTGTGGCTCTTAACACTCTCAGAGTATCTAGACACATGTTCCTAAGGGTTGAGTTTGCCTGCTATGGGAGTATTCAAGTAGGTTGAGTGGAATAAAATGCAGGTATATTCTAAAATTTAACTAAACCCCGTGCACATTCAGTCAAAAACAGCACCGAGTATTTATGCAAGAGTAGGTATTATAAGAACCAGCTCCTCTATCAACAAAGAGGTTAAGATTTCTGGTCTGTTGTGGATCCAAGTCAGCCTGTGACCAAGTGAGACCCTTCCCTGGTTCAATCCCAGTTACCTTTTTGGATGCCTTTGGTCTATGTCAAGTTGCTGGCTGGGACGTTGGGCCTCTGTTCTGTTTCCTGGAACTGGGCACTGGCTTTTCCTGCGGGGCAAACCAAGCCTGGCAACTGTGGCCCTGCAGATTGGCACCCCTGCTGCTGGATCCCCGCTGCTGCTGCTGAAGCTGCCGCTGCTGGATCCGCTGCTGCTGCAGCTGGAGCTGCCACTGCTGGGTCCACTGCTGCTGGATCCCCCGCTGGAGCTGCCGCTGCTGGATCCGCCGCCGCTGAAGCCACTGGAGCTGCCGCTGCTGGGTCCTCTGCCTCTGATCCGCTGGCGCTGCCGCTGCAGCATCTGCCGCCGCTGCTGAAGCTGCTGGAGCTGCCGCTGCTGGATTCGCCGCCACTGAAGCCGCTGTAGCCAGTGCCCGAGCAGCTGATGTTGCTGTTGGGGCCAGAGTCACGGCTTCCACTGCCACTTCCGCTGCCAGAGCCCGAGCAGCCGCTGCCGGAGCCCGAGCCACTGCTGCCGGAGCCCAAGCCACCGCTGCCGGAGCTGCTTCGGCCTGCCCATGTGGGCTCTGGATGCTCTTGATCTCTCCTACTTCTCTGCTGCTGTTTTAATCTCTTATACACCTCCCTTTTTAGTAATGGGGTGTGTTTTGCTGGGTTTTCTTTGGCTTTTTCTCCCCTAGGCTGCTTTGGCGTGGTTCCTATGCCGCCATCTTGACCGGAAGTCTTTGGCTCTTTGGGATTATTTCTTTTTGAGGCAGGGTCTCACTCTAGCCCACACTGACCAGGAACTCACTTTGTAGCTGGGATGGGAATAAAGTCATGAACAACTATGCCCAGCTTGAAGCTATTCTTTTAAAGCTTTAAAATGACTATGACAGGGCTGGAGAGATGGCTTAGCAGTTAAGGCACTTGCCTGCAAAGCCTAAGGACTCATGCGCAACTCTCCAGGTCCCACATAAGCCAGACACACATGCTCACAAGGGAGTATGTGCATCTGGAGTTTGATTACAGTGGCTGGAGGCCCTGGCATGCCATTTGTCTCTCTTGCTCTCACTCTTGTTCTCACTTTCACTCTGACATTTAAAAAAAAAGTTTGTTGTGCTTGCCTCAAAAAAAAAAAAAAAAAAAAGGATTATGTCACTGACTTCTTAAGTCTAATTTTTCTGTGGGAAAACCCATGTCTGTGTGGTTCTTGTTCCTTCATGGGTAATCTGTATAAGGCTCTTTGTCTTTAATATGTGCTGGAAGATGTCAGCATTTTCTCTTTGTCTTTGTTGTCCTTCAATTTCTCTATAAAGTACCCATATCTTCACCATAAAGTATGCACATCTTCAACCCTGGCCCTTTAAAACCCCTAGCTCTGCTATCCTTGCCTTATCTATCCAGCTTGACTAGGTACTGAGATTTCAATTCTGAGAACTTTATCATCCTTACGATTTGAAATTTTGCTTTCCTATAATTTTATTTTTCTCTTATACTAAGCCTCTTAATATCTGGGTGTTAACATTTCAATCTCTATTTTTCCCAACTCTTATCTTGTATTTTATGTTACAATTGCTATTTTCTTGTGAGAGCAATGATGGCTTTCTCTTTCTGACAAGTTCTCATGTAGCTCAGGCTGACCTCAAACTCACTATGTAGTTGAAGATGATCTTGAATTCCTGATCCTTTTCCATCTACTTCCTGAGAATTACAAGCATGCATCACTGCACCATTTTATGCCATTCTGAGGATTTAACTCAGTGTTTCAGTGTTTCATGCATGATAGGTAAGCACTCCACCAACTGACTTACATCCTCAGCCCCTCTGGAGACGATTTAAAGCTGATTTGATTTACTGATTAGTTCAAGTTAGTCTATCCTACTGTTTATTCTATATAATATTTCAACTGTTATGTTTTTCATATCTGATTTTTTTTATTTATTTGAGAGAGAGAGAGAGAGAGAAAGAAGCAGAGACAGAGGGAGAATGGGCAGGCCAGAGCCTTCAGCCACTGAAAACAAACTCCAGATGCATGCATCCCCTTGTGCATATTGTGTGCTTGTGTCATTGTACTTTTGGCTTACATGGGACCTAGAGAGTCAAACATGAGTTCTTAGGTTTCGCAGGCAAGCACCTTAACTGCTAAGCCATCTCTTGAGCCCCAATACCTGATATTTTCATTTCATGCATGTGTGTGCTTTGTTTTCCTTTATTCATATTACTAAATAACTTCTCTCATTTTTCTTTGCTACTTATTCCTTTCCTCGAGAATAAAATTTTTATTGCAATTAAAAAATAATAACTTAGAGCTGAGCATAGTGGTGCACACCTTTAATCCCAGCACTCAGGAGGCAGAGGTAGGAGGATCGCCATGAGTTCATGGCCACCCTGAGACTCCATAGTGAATTACAGGTCAGCCTGGGCCAAGTGAGACCCTACCTAGAAAAAACAGCAACAATAATAATAATAATAACTTAATCAGCTATGGTCATGCATACCTGTTATCCCAGCACTTGGGAAGATGAGAGCGGAGGATTATTACAGGTTAGAGACCAGCCTGGACTGCATAGTGTTCTGCCAACCTGAGCCACAGAGTGATATTCTGGTCAAAATTCCAAAATAAAGGATGAGAATGAAGGATTAATGAAGTTCTAAAGTTGCTGAGACAAGCCATCTCTAAAACAGAAGGTTAGGAATGAAGGTCAAATTCCTTGGAAATAACATTTTCCCAGACCTTGGGCCTGAAAAAAACAAACACCTGTTCAATGAAAGGCCATTGTAAACTGCCTCATTAGCAAGGAAAATGGCTTTGCTTCTATCTGGTTTTCCCAGACTCTTATCCTTGCTTACATTCTTTACACCTCCCATTTTGTATAAAAGTCTGCTCAGCAACAAATATACCACTGCAGCCTCAAGCCCAAGAAGAGGTTTGCAGTTACTTTAGTGCTTAGTCCCCTTCCCCCATTCAGGGCTTCAGCCTCCATCCTGGGAAGACTGTGGCCCTCAATGTGCTTCAATAAACAGTCTCTTTCTGTTGAGATCAAATCTGGTGTGCTTTCTCATTCACTTTCCTTCGTTTCTGGTGCCGTGACTTGGATTGGAGCCCTCAAGGGCTTTTGGGCCTTGTGTTCCCTCCTTCTCTTTCCTTCTTTCTCTCTACCTTCCTGCCAGTGTTTCACTTCCTCAGGAGCACAGATGCTCACTGTGCTCACTATTCTGGACTTTACAGCTACCAGATGTGACCTGAGACCTCCAGTCTTTCCAGCTTGATACCTGGCAGCTTCTTCCTTTTCTTCTTCTTTACACCCTCACCCAGCCCCAGACTTTTGAACTCCAGGCGAGAGGCCATTCACTGTCTGACTGACTTCCATCCACATCCTTATCAAATTCCAGCCTCAGGACAAGGTACTCACTCTTGGTCAGCTGTGGAGGCACCCAGTCTCAGAACTTAGAGACTCCAGGAGTTTCTCACTCTCTCCTCTGTCCATGGATTATTGGAGGCTCCAGGAGCCCCCCACCATGTATTGTTCTACTGGACAACCCAAGCTTTATGAGTGTGGGGACACTCCCTCCTAATTCTTGGGTCTCACCTCATTGCCTTCCCTAAGCCTCAGAGGTATCCCTGTTGGTGGGATCAGCCACTCCTCTTAGTCCTTGTCCTCCAAAATGGGCTGTACATTATCTGTTCCAAAAGATACTCCATTGGCATGTCTCAAAACTAGTTCAAAGGAACTTGAACTATCTGAGCTCCTGCCTACCAATTACTTTGGCTCTCTATTCAAATTTGGTAGCAATGTTCTCTTGATAATGGCCACCACAGGCCTGAGTTTGGTACTTTCGATTTCAACATTCTCATTGGTCTTGATAACTTTCTCAACAACACAGCAAATAGTCCAAGGTTCCTTCCTCTGCTCCCACCCCTCCCTAAAACTCTATCTCACACACACAGTTCTGTCAGCTGGCCATAGCTTGCCAGGGTTTCTCTCTCACACACCAAATTTGAGCCATCCCATCAAATCAAATGCAAACCCTGCCTCCACAAAGAAAATCCTGACTTTACTGGGCCTCTTTAACTTCTTCTACATGTGGATATCTAATTTTTCTCTTCTTGCTAAAAGTTTAAATTGCTATACAGCTTCTCAGGCTTTTTTTTTTTTTTCTTTCATTCCTCTTTTCCCCTTCTTTTCATTACAAGCCAACAAAGAGAAACCAACAACAGAGGTGGGGTGTAGCAGACAGATAGATTCAGGTTCGCTGAGATAAACTTCCAGACCAGGCACAGTTATGGAGGAAGGGATTTATTGAAGCTTACAGATCCAGGGGAAGTTCCATAAATGGCAGAAGAAGCTGGCCTGCCTTCACAGGTCCAAGCAGAGAGAGAGAAGTACAAGCCAAAAAGGTCAAAAGCCACAGCACACTTCAGGAACTCCTGCTAGGCACACTTAGCATATCTTTAGATTGAAATCTGAAACCCACCACCACACCTTAAGATCCACACAATGGCACTGCCTCCAGCCAGGTGGCTGCAGATGCAAACTACAAACAAACAACTGAATATATTGGGGGCCATCTATTCTATTCAAACCACCACATGGGGCAATTACATTACACAGAAACTTAACCCTTAAATGACTAGAAAAACCAGTGCCTGCCACACAGCTAGATAAAAGAAACAAAGATAAACTACAAGGAAAGTCCTGTAATATCAGCCCTCTTACATATGGCTAATGGCCACAAAAGAAAAAAAAAAAAGTCTCATCTCCCCATGTTTCATGTTCTTTCTCATGTCTAATGCTGGCCAACCATGTCATATGTTCTGTGTTTTCATGCAGTCTGTCTTTATGTGTGATTAAATTCATGGTCATTAATTGTTCCAGTGCTTATTGTTATTAAGTGTTCTAATGCCTATAAATATATTTTATAATGTTAAATTGCTAAAACCAGGTTTATAATATATTTCTCACTTTTTCCGCTAAAAATGTTTACAGATTTCCAATAATAAAATGGTTAACTTTGTGATACTAGATTACTTGCTTCTCTGTCAATTGGTAATAAGATAAGTCAATTAGATAAAGTTTCTCTTAATTGTCCTATAAAAGTGATTAAAGTTTTGTAAAAGATAAGATGAGATTGTTGAAGGATAATATAGAAAGAGATTTTCAATAATAGACAGAACGTTATTGAGAAAGATGCTTAAATGGTCAATGCAAGTGTGAAAAGGTATGAGGATGTAAACAGTAGAGATTAAAAAACTAAAGATGGTCTTTGGCTGGAGACATGGTTTTAGTGGCTAAAATACTTGCCTACAGAACCTAAGAATCCAGGTTCAATTCTCCAAAACTCATGTAAGCCAGATGCACATGGTGGCACATGTGTCTGGAGTTTGTTTCCAGTGGCTAGAGGCCCCGGTGCACCCATTCTCTTTCTTTCTTTCTCTCTCTCTCTCTCTCTCTCTCTCTCTCTCTCTCATAAATAACTAAAAAATATATATTTGTTGTTGTTGTTTTGAAGTCAGGTCTCACTCTAGCTCAGTATGACCTGGAATTCACTATGTAGTCTTAGGATAGTCTTAAACTCATGGCGATCCTCCTACCTCTTCCTCCCGAGTGCTGGGATTAAAGGTGTGCACCACCATGCCCAGCTTTAAACAAAATAGTTTTTAAAAGATGGTCTTCAGGCAGGGCTAAAAAGTGATAAGGCATCAGACAACCTAGATATTCCTGATTACAGCTTCTCCCCATAGTCTTTGATGGTTTCTACCTGACAGGGAGATAGATTAAGGGAAATGTTCTAAGTATTGTGGAAACTGAATGTTAAGGTAAAGATTCACATATTAATGTTTAATTTCCCAAGATAAGGTTCTCAGACTAAAAACATCAACATTTTAAAAATAGTTTCTATTTTGCCTAAACTAAAAACATTGATTATCCAACAGTGTTTTCTCTTTAAAAACAGATTTATCAAGGGTTGTATTATAGCTCATCTGTTCTAATTCAAAATAACCAGATTCTGCTCTTTTATGTAACATAAAATAACTAAATAATTGTCTCATTTCTGGTACCTCAAGTTCATTGCTCATAAGTAAATTAACTCTTAAGAAATATTCTTTACCTCAGGGTATAGCCCCATGCTCAAACAATGGTCTTCATCTAAAATAATTTATTTCAAGCTCTGCAGCCCTCTTTCCAACCATCCCTGGGTAATTGGTACCCACATAGGCATCTAAACTAATCAAAAATGTTTTCAAATATTTTGTTATTTATTATTTGAGAGACAGAGAGATAAATGGGCAGGGGAAAAGAGAGAATGGGTGTGCTAGGGCCTCCAGCCACGGCAAACAAACTCCATATGCATATGTCCCCTTGTGCATCTTGCTTACATGGGTCCTGGGGAATTGAACTTGGGGACCTTTGGGGTAGCAGGCAAGCACCTTAACACTAAGCCATCTCTCTATCCCAATCAAAGATGTTTTCGAATACAGATACCAACACTTTATGCTGTCTTACTTGTCTTTTCCTGATTAATTTCTTTTCTATTTTTATTTTAGAGATAAAGAGAGGAGAGAGAATTGGTGTGCCAGGGCCTCAGCCACTGTAATTGAGCTCCAGACGTTTGCACCACCTAGTGGCCATGATGCAACATTGAGTTTACCTCAACTTTATGCATCTGGCTTACATGGGATATGGAGAGCCGAACATGGGTCCTTTAGGCTTTGCAGGCAAGCTCCATAATCGCCAAGTCATCTCTCCAGCCCTTTTCCTGACAATTCCTAAATTGAATTAATTGGTTTAGATTTGTTGATAAAAATATTATTTTCAAGACTGCTAGCATGTTCTGCCTGTACTTATAGCTATTAGACATTTAAAGAATAAGATATGCCTACCTCCTAAAAAGTTGTTTCTCCAGGTGTGGTGGCACATGCTTTTAATCCCAGCACTTGGGAGGCAGAAGTAGAAGGACTGTTATGAGTTCAATACCACCCTGAGACTACATAGTGAATTCCAGGTCAGCCTGAGCTAGAGTGAGACCCTATCTCAAAGAAACAAACAACAACAACAAAAAGTTGCTTCTCTGTATTTTTTCATCTTGTTTACGTAATTCAAACTTAATTCTCTATAATAAGCTGGGTTTTTTTTTATATTTCTTACCTCATATTAAAGCAGAAAAGAAATTTAGAGGCCTCTAGCCCAAAGTTAGGTCCTGTACTATAATAGGCTTTACACAGTATTTTGTACTGACACTGTTGTTTTTGTACTGTTTCGAGGCCATAGTTTGTATTACAGATTCTGACCTACACTAAAAATAATTTTGTGTTTCTTCTTAACTCTATAATGCACATACAGATAACTCTCTGCTAATTAACCTTTTTTTTTAGGTTTTGGAAGAGATGCCCCTGGGTTCATTCTGATGTAAAAAATAGACTGATTCTCCACTCTGTCTCTGATGCTGGCTCTATGAGCCTTAGTTTCCCATGTCAATCTTAAGGTTAACAAAATCAGGTTATTGTAACTAGTATTGTTTATTTATTTAAACTTTAAATGTGACATAAAAATCAAAACTAAAATGTTGACGTAACATTCTATCCAAAATCCACAGATTATGAATTCTTATTAGCAGTCCATGGAAACTTCTCTAAAATAGATCTTATACTGGGTCATAAAGCCTGTCTCCATATATTTAGGAAGATCAACATAATTTTCTGCATGATATCAGATCACAATGCTGTATTGCTAGAAATTAACAACAAAAGATGTGCCAGGCATCCCACCATCTCCTGGAAATTGAACAACACACTCTTTTTTTTTTTTTAAAGTTCAAATGTCTTAAGTTCACAATTTCTTTATTTTTATATATTTTTTTATTTATTTGAAAGTGACAGAGAGAGAAAGAGGCAGATAGAGAGAGATAGAGAGAGAAAGAGAGAGAGAATGGGCGCACACGCCAGGGCCTCCAGCCACTGAAAATGAACTCCAGACACATGCACCCCTTTGTGCATCTGGCTAACATGGGTCCTGGGGAATCGAGCCTCAAACCGGGGTCCTTAGGCTTCATAGGCAAGCGCTTAACTGCTAAGCCATCTCTCCAGCCTGAACAACACACTTTTAAATAATAAATGGGTAGTGGACGAAATAAAAAATGAATTTGCAAAATTTCTAGAATTGAATGACAAGGAGACACAGTGCACCAAAACTTACAGGACACAATGATGGTGGTCCTTAGGGGAAAATTCATAGCACTAAATGCCGTCATATCAAAGACAGAGCAACCCCAAATCAATAACCTAACCATCCACCTAAAGGCACTGGGAAAACAAGGAGAATCCAACCCAAAAGACTCCAGACAGAAAGAAATAATTAAGATCAGGGCAGAAATTAATGAATTGGAAACTAAAAAAACAATTAAGAAAGTTAAAACAAAGAGCTGATTTTTTGTAAAAATAAACAAGATTGATAAACCCCTGGCCAATATGATCAAGCAAAACAGAGAAGGGGGGCCTTAAAATTAACAAAATTAGAAACGGAAAAGGAGAGATCAGAACAGATATGAGTGAAATTGGGAGAATCATCAGGACTTATTTCAAAAACCTCTACTCCACAAAACTGGATAATATGGAGGAACTGGATGAATTCCTGGATACATACTACTACCAGAGCTAAACTCAAAGAATATTAATCTGCTTAAGAAACCTATCACACCCATCGAGATTGAAAAGGAAATCAAAAACCTCCCTAAAAAGAAGAGTCCAACACAAAGCAAATCTTAACAAATTCAGGAAAATTGAAATAATTCCTTGCATTCTATCTGACCACAATGGAATCCAACTACAAATCAATAGCAAGAAAGGATATAGAGCATACACAAAATCATGGAAACTAAACAATACATTACTAAATGATGAATGGGTCAATGAAGAAATCAAGAAGGAAATCAAAAAATTTATAGAGTCAAACAATAATGAGAACACAACATACCAAAATCTCTGGGACACAATGAAGGCAGTTCTAAGAGGGAAATTTATAGCTTTAAGTGCCTATATTAAGAAATTAGAAAGGTCGCAAATAAATGACCTAATGCTTCACCTTAAAGCCTTGGAAAAAGAAGAACAAGGCAAACCAAAAATCAGTAGACGGGAAGAAATAATAAAGATTAGGGCAGAAATTAATGAAATAGAAACCAAAAAAACAATACAAAGAATTAATGAAACAAAGAGCTGGTTCTTTGAAAGGATAAACAAGATTGATAAACCCTTAGCAAATCTGACCAAAAGAAAGAGAGAAGAGACACAAATTAATAAAATTAGAGATGAAAAAGGTAACATCACGACAGATGCCAGAGAAATTCAAAAAATCATAGGGACATATTATAAAAACATATACTCCACAAAGTATGAAAATCTGAAAGAAATGGATGATTTCCTTGATTTATATGACCTACCTAAATTAAATCAAGATGAGATTAATCACTTAAATAGACCTATAACAAGCATGGAGATCCTAACAGTTATCAAAAATCTCCCAACTAAAAAAAGCCCAGGCCCAGATGGATTCACTGCTGAATTTTACCAGACCTTCAGGGAAGAGCTAACACCATTGCTTCTTAAGCTTTTCCATGAAATAGAAAAAGAAGGAATTCTACCAAACTCCTTCTATGAAGCCAGCATCACTCTGATACCAAAACCAGGCAAAGATAGAACAAAAAAGGAAAATTACAGACCAATCTCCCTCATGAACATAGATGCAAAAATTCTCAACAAAATATTGGCAAACAGAATACAAGAATACATTAGAAAGATCATTCACCCTGACCAAGTAGGCTTTATCCCAGAGATGCAGGGATGGTTCAACATACGCAAATCTATAAATGTTATACATTATATAAATGGGTTGAAGGACAAAAATCACATGATCATCTCATTAGATGCAGAGAAAGCATTCGACAAAATCCAACATCCCTTCATGATAAAAGTCCTACAGAGACTGGGAATAGAAGGAACATATCTCAATATAATAAAGGCTATTTATGATAAGCCTACAGCCAACATATTACTAAATGGGGAAAAACTGGGTGCTTTTCCACTAAAATCAGGAACAAGACAAGGGTGTCCACTGTCCCCACTTTTATTTAATATAGTTCTGGAAGTCTTAGCCATAGCAATAAGGCAAGAAACATGCATAAAAGGGATACAAATCGGAAAGGAAGAGGTCAAGTTATCATTATTTGCAGATGACATGATTCTATATATAAAGGACCCTAAAGACTCTACTAGCAAACTGTTAGAGCTGATAAAAACCTACAGTCATGTAGCAGGATACAAAATAAATACACAGAAATCAGTAGCCTTCATATATGCTAACAACAAACACACAGAGGATGAGATCAGAGAATCACTCCCATTCACAATTGCATCAAAAAAAATAAAGTACCTTGGAATAAACCTTACTAAGGAAGTAAAGAATCTATACAATGAGAACTTTAAAACACTCAAGCGAGAAATTGCAGAAGACACTAGGAAGTGGAAAAACATCCCTTGTTCCTGGATTGGAAGAATCAATATTGTGAAAATGGCAATCTTACCAAAAGCAATCTACACATTTAACGCAATCCCCATCAAAATTCCAAAGGCATTCTTCACGGAAATAGAAAAAACAATCCAAAAATTCATTTGGAATCACAAAAAACCTCGAATATCTAAAATAATACTGAGCAACAAAAATAAGGCTGGTGGTATCACCATACCTGATTTTAACTTATACTACAGAGCCATAGTAACAAAAACAGCATGGTACTGGCACAAAAGCAGACTCGTAGATCAATGGAACAGAATAGAGGACCCAAATGTAACCCCATGTAGTTATAGCCACCTGATATTTGATAAAAATGCCAAAAATATTCATTGGAGAAAAGACAGCCTCTTCAGCAAATGGTGTTGGGAAAACTGGATATATATCTGTAGAAGGATGAAAATAGATTCTTCTCTTTCTCCGTGCACAAGAATTAAGTCCAAATGGATTAAGGACCTTAACATCAGACCTGAAACTCTGAAACTGCTAGAGGAAAAAGTAGGGGAAACCCTTCAACATATTGGTCTTGGCAAAGACTTTCTGAATACAACCCCAATTGCTCAGGCAATAAAACCACAGATTAACCACTGGGACCTCATGAAAATACAAAGATTTTGCACTGCAAAGGACACGGTGAAGAAAGCAAAGAGGCAACCTACAGAATGGGAAAAAATCTTCACCAGCTATATATCTGATAGAGGATTAATATCTAAGATATACAAAGAACTCAAGAAGTTAAATAATAAGGAATCAAACAAACCAATCAAAAAATGGGAAATGGAGCTAAATAGAGAATTCTCAAAGGAAGAAATATGAATGGCATATACGCATCTAAAAAAATGTTCTGCATCCCTAGTCATCAGGGAAATGCAGATTAAGACTACATTGAGATTCCATCTCACTCCTGTCAGATTGGCTACCATCATGAAAACAAATGATCATAAATGTTGGCGGGGATGTGGAAAAAGAGGAACCCTTCTACATTGTTGGTGGGAATGCAATCTGGTCCAGCCATTGTGGAAATCAGTGTGGAGGTTCCTAAAACAGCTAAAGATTGATCTACCATATGACCCAGCTATAGCTCTCCTAGGCATATATCCTAAGGACTCATCTCATTACCTTAAAGATACTTGCTCAACCATGTTTATTGCTGCTCAATTTATAATAGCTGGGAAATGGAACCAGCCTAGATGTCCCTCAACTGATGAGTGGATAATGAAGATATGGCACATTTATACAATGGAGTTTTACTCAGCAGTAAAGAGAAATGAAGTTATGAAATTTGCAGAAAAGTGGATGGATCTGGAAAGAATTATACTAAGTGAGGTAACCCAGGCCCAGAAAGCCAAGCGCCACATGTTCTCCCTCATATGTGGATCTTAGCTAGAGATGATTGGGCTTATGTGTGAGAAGGAAAAAACTCAGTAGCAGAGGCCAGTAAGTTAAAAAAGGAGATAGAAAGGGAAGAGAAAGAAAGGGAGGAGGGCTTTTATTAGGTTGGTATTGTATATATGTAAGTAGAAAGATTGAGATGGGGAGGGGATATGATGGAGAATGGAATTTCAAAGGGGAAAGGGGGGAGGGTAATACCATGGGATTTTTTTTGTTATCATGGAAAATATTAATAAAAATGGAGAAAAATAAAAAAAAATAAAAAAAATAAAAAAAAATAAAAAAAAAAAAAAAAAAGAAGAGTCCAGGACCAGATGGCTTCTCAGCTGAATTCTTTTTTTTTTTTTTTTTTTTTTTTTTTTTTTTTTTTTTTGGATGTAGGGTCTCACTCTAGCTCAGGCTGACCTGGAGTTCATTATGTAGTCTCAGGGTGGCCTTGAACTCACAGCGATCCTCCTACCTCTGCCTCCCGAGTGCTGGGATTAAAGGCATGTGCCACCACGCCCAGCTGAATTCTATCAAACCTTTATGGATGAACTGAAATCAATTTTTCTCAAACTGTGGCACATAATCAGAGAATAGGGAAGGCTCCATAACTCCTTCTATGAAGCTGGTATCACCCAAATACCAAAACCAGGCAGAGATACCACAAGAAAAGAAAACTACAGGCCTATTTCCCTGATAAATTTAGATGCAAAGATCCTGAACAAAATCTTTGCAAACCTAATTCAATAGCAAATCAAAAGCATTATCTACCTTGATCAAGTAGACTTCATCCCAGGAACACAAGGTGGTTCAACATATGGAAATCTGTCAACGTAATACACCACATAAATAAGCTTAAACACAAAAAAACAGATGATCATTTTGATAGATGCAGAAAAGGTCTTTGGCAAAATACAACACCACTTCATGATCAAAACAATGGAGAGAATAGGCATGGATGGTGTATATCTCAACATAATAAAGGCTATATATAAGCATCCTAAAGCTCAAATTATACTTAATGGGGAGAGATTGAAGGAATTCCCATTGAGATCAGTAACAAGACAGGGGTGTCCACTCTCACCTCTGCTCTTCAACATAGTACTGGAAGTCCTAGCTCAAAAAATAAGACAGGAGAAAGAAATAAAAGGGATAAATATTGGAAAGGAAGAAGTTAAGTTAGCCCTATTTGCAGACAACATTATTCTATACATAAGATACCAGAGAACCTTCATCTCAGAACTCTTAAAGGTGATTAACTCCTTCAGCAAAGTAGCAAGATCAAAATAAATGCACAAAAATCAGTAGGCTTTTCATATGCAAAAGACAAAGATACAGAGAAAGAAATAAGTGACATTGTCCCATTTTCAATAGCACCAAAAAAATAAATAAAATACTTTGGCATAACATTAACCAAGGATGTGAAAGACCTAAACAATGAAAACATAAAAACACTCAAGAAAAAAACTGAGGAGGACTTGAGAAAATGGAAAGACCTCCCATGCTCCTGGATAGGCAGAATTAATGTTGTGAAAATGGCAATCTTACCAAAGGCAATATACAGATTTAATGCAATGCCAATAAAAATCCCAACATTTTTCATATGGAGTGGCAGAAGGCCTCAGATATCCAAGCAAAAAAAAAAAAAAAATACCTCTGGAGGCATAACCGTTCCTGATCTAAAGCTATATTGCAAATCCCTAGTAATAAAAACAACATGGGACTGGCATAAAAACAGGTATATAAACCAATGGAACAGAATTGAGGACTTGTACTTTGGGTCAAGTAACTATAGCTACTTGATGTTTGACAAAGGCCCTAACAATGCAGACTGGATAAAAGACAGCATCTTCAACAAATGGTGTTGGACCAACTGGATAACCATATGCAGGAAAACAAAACTCAATCCACACATCTTGCCATGCACAAAAATCAAGTCCAAATGGATCAAAGACCTCAACATAAGACTGGAAACTCAGCTACTCCTGGAAGAAAAATAGGAGGAACTTTCCATGATATAGGAATGGGAAAAGACGTCCTGAAAAAAAAAAAAACAACCCAGTAGCTTAGGAACTCAAGCAGTCACTCAACCATTGGGATCTCATGAAACTGAAAAGTTTCTTTACAGACAAACATACAATAAGCAGAGCCAATAGATTACCCACAGAATGGGAGAAAATTTTTTGCTGGCTATACAACTGACAGAGGCCAAATTTCTAGAATCTACAAAGAACTCAGAAACCTAAACAATAAAAAGTCAAACAACCCACTCACAAAGTGGGGCAGAGAACTGTACATGGAGTTCTCAGAGGAAGAAATATAAATGGCAAACACACACTTAAGAAAATGTTCATCATCCCTAATCATCAGGGAAATGCAAATTAAAACAGCTATGAGATTCCACTTTACCTCAGTAAGGATAGCAAACATTTTAAAATTAAATGAAAATAAATGCTGGTGAGGATGTGGAGAAATAGAAACCCTCATCCACTGTTGATGGGAATGTAAGATGGTACAACCACTTTGGAAAGCAATATGGAGACTCCTAAAAAGGTTCACTATGGAGTTACCAACAGACCCAGTTATTCCCTTACTGGACATTTATTCAAAGTTCCATGCCTCAGTTCAGAGAGATTTGCTCAACAATGTTTATAGCTGCTCAACTCATAATAGGTAAGAGCTGGAGTCAATCCAGATGTCCATCATTATACAAATGGATAACCAGTGTGGTATATATACATGATGGAATTCTACACAGCAGTAAGAAAACATAACACAATAAAATTTGAAGAAAAATGGTCAAACTTGGAACAGATCATTTGCAGTGAACTCACCCAATCACAGAAAGATAATAGTCGCATGGTCTCACTCATCTATGACTTCTAACCTGTACCTGCCTGAGATGCTGACATGCCTAATAAGCATCTCGAGGACCAGACAATAGGTAGGGTGGGATGAGAGGGGAAGGTAAATGTGGGGGGGGGGGACACAAAGCTGGACCCAAATGGCAGTGCTACCATAAAATTCTACATCCTAAAAGACACACTATATGATTGAACCTTTATCAGGTCCTTAGAGGGAACACCTGAATCACAGGTCTCTGGAAAGGGTATGGTGAGGACTAACCTTAATCTTCTCCAGTTGCTCTCTCTCTCTCTCCTTCTTCTCTTTTTCTCTTTTATATTACCTATTTTTCTCTTCCTTCTTTTCCCTGTAACTCCCAGTACCAGCATGTAGTTAACATTCACAATGAGCTGCTGATCAGAGAGACTTACAAGGTTTCCCGAAAAAAAAGACAGATTTCTGTCAGAGTACTTGATGGCCTACCAAAGGTTAATGGTAAGACCCTACTGCTGAAGACACACCATATGCTATTGGTATGGAACATGAAGTGACTTGGCTGGAATCTTGAAGAGAGTCAGTCCCCAGACAGTTAGCTTGTCTAGTGCCAGAAGGTGCTACATGAGTGACTGGAGGAAAATTACCAACATCTGCCCAAGCAACTCATGGTCTAAGCTACTCAGCAGCAAACAATCTGATGTGATGCTCACACAAGTGCGATAGTGGCACGCAACCATTGTGGGTAACCAACTGTTCTTGATTTGGCTAACAGATCCACTCAGTGGAATGGAACCCATAGCTGGATCTGGGAAACAAGTCAGAACAATATCCAAAAAATGAGCCTACTCTCCATTATCAAGGTCCCACCAATTGTGAGCTACAAGAGGGCCTACACCTATTAAATTCTCTCTAAAATAATATTGGTTATCCCAGTTATCTGGTGCTGGCTTCACTCTCCATTGGAGAATTTGCTTCTCTTTTTCAGATGGACGTAGAACCCTGAGGAGAGAATCAGCCTATTGTACCTCACCAGGGCCCCAGCTGAAACCATACAGTAACTGGGGAAATGAGCAAGAGTGCTGCTTTCTTGGTGAACCTGGTACCAGCACAAGGATGAAGGAGATAGACACAGAGAACACTCAACTCCTAGCAAACCAGAGATTCAGAGACACAGAGGCTGTCAAGTCCTCATCACTGAAGTAGACCTAAAATGAACCCAACATGGCTCAGGGAAATTTGCAGAAGAGGGGTCAGAAAGATTGTTAGGGCCACATGTTGGGACACTGGGCCCCAAGACATTGCCTCCTCCCCATAACTGATGGCTAACTCCACAATGCATGACCAACATTCCCCAACAAGGAGGGTCCCTGCAGAGGGAGGAGGACAGGGAGGAGGCTAATGATGGTACAAACATGGTTGTATACACACCATGTACATAACTCATAAAAGATTGATGTAACAACCTCAACCTCTACAGTTTCATCAATTGACCTCAGAGGGTCCTATAACAGACTAACTCCATCTATCTGGGGCCCTTTAGGTTGTTCTCCAAGGCCTAAAAGTCAACAGAGTAGAAAAAAAAAATTGGGATCGCTCTCTCTCTCTGTGTCTCTCTCTCTTTTAAAAGACAGACATTAGGCTGGAAGGTCATTAAAATACAGGCCCAATTTCCTTTGTCCCTAGAAACATTAAAAGGTTTGAAATAAGTTTTTTAATTTTAGAGTGAGATAACTAAACTGTATTCAATTAATCTTATACCTTACCTAAGCTAATCTTTATATTTCCAAAAATTTCAGTAGCTCTCCATCCAAGTTAACAATTCCTTCTTCCTTACCTATCACCTATGTTATTATTTTGCAACCTTAGATATAATAATTGTGTCATCTGTAAGTGTCATGTCACATGCAAAAAAATTCATAGATAGATGACCTTATCATAATGACTAATAGACTAATAGATTTAACATGACCTAGGAGTTTCTTTCCTTAGGGCTCTGATAAGTATCACTCTCCTGAAAAGCTTCCTCCTTGTCTGTTCATAAGATCCATGAGGGATAATAGCCTACTATGTGCTCAAAGTGCAAAGTGAAGTTTGACAAATGGGTAACCAAAAGCTGAGACTCTCAAAAGCCACACCTGTGTGACTAAAACTTCAATGATGGACTAAAACATTGTGGAATTGTAAATGTTACTCCAGAGCCAATAGTATTTTGGGGTATATTAGCCATTTAAATTGCCAATAATATTATTTTTCTGCATATGACTTGACATCTCTCTGTGATAAGATATCTATTACTGTGAGTTAAAATATCTCACAGCTGTACTCCCTTCAAGTGAAAACTATCCTGTCTCCAGCATGTAATTTATGCCCCTATATGATAGGGTTCCTCCACACCCACAGTTTAGCCTCTTCTTTGCCTCTAGTCCAACAGATTCAGTTATTCCTTGTTAACCATTCTGTATCCATAGACCCTCTCTAGGCTTCTGTGTTTCCAGATGTGGATTTCTTTATCCTGACAAGACACAGGCCTTAAAGCTCTCCCAACACAGCTCCATCTCAGGAGGCCACTGTGTCTTGAGGCTTCTTGACAGCCTTTCTCGTACTTTCTCCTTTTTGAGTAGGTCGCTAGATCCCCTCCCAAACTGGAAAGAGTTTCAGAATTGCTTCTACCCCCTTCCAAAAAAAAATAAGATAAAATAAAATAAAATATCCCAATAAATTGACACAGAACTGGAATACCTACAGGACTCCATTACCATGCTCAACAGTCAGATAGATTCCCTGATAAAAATAGCATGCCAATAAATCAAGCCTTATTACTAACACCTTAACAAAGGTAAAGGAACACTTAGAAAATTGCCAGAGGGAGTGCGAGGCTAACAATTCTTGGTTGCATGGGTTATTTTGACTGGAATCCTTGGCTAGCCACCTTACTTACTGGTCTAGTGGGTCCCCTTAGTCCGTCTTCTCTTTGGACTATTATTTGGACCCTGCCTAATCAATTGGCTATTAAAATTTATCAAACAGGGCTGGAGAGATGGCTTGGTAATTAAGCACTTGCCTGTGAAGCCTAAGGACCCCGGTTCAAGGCTCAATTCCCCAGGACCCACGTAAGCCAGATGCACAAGGTGGCACATGCATCTGGAGTTCGTTTGCAGTGGCTGGAGGCCTTGGCATTCTCTCTCTCTTTCTCTCTCTCTGCCTCTTTCTATCTGTCTGTCTATCCCTCTCAAACAAATAAAAATAAACAAAAAAAATTTAAAAACATTATCAAACAACAAATAAATACAGTCAAACTAACATACTTAAAAACTCAACCAACCAATCATAATCAAGTATTTAAAAATTAACCTTTAATTTCATAGCCCTGTCCTTATTACAGGACAAGGCCATGCTAAAAGAAAAACATACCAGACAACTCCATTATCCTGAAGACCTCAATCAGTTGGGCCCCTACCTGTTCAAGACTCTGAGGACAGACCTAGAACTCCCCTCACAGCCCGCATGTCAGCAGAAAGTAGTAAAGATTTGAATCTGCAGCCCGCATCCTTTTACTTGTCTTCGGGGTCTAGAATGAAGGGTTAATAAAGTTCTAAAGTTGCTGAGACAAGCTGGCCATAAAACAGAGGCTTGGGAATGAAGGTCAAATTCCTCAGAAAGAACATTTCCCCAGACCTTGGGACTGAACAAGAAACAAACACCTGTTCAGTGAAAGGCCATTGTTAACTGTCTCATTAGCAAAGAAAATGGCCTTGCTCCTATCTTGTTTTCCCCAACTTACATACTTGCTAATTATGTTCTTCTTGTGCCCCCATTTTGTATAAAAGTATGCTCAGTTTTACATGTGCAGCCTCAAGCCCCAAAAAAGGTTTGCAGTCACTTTAGTGCTTGACCCCATCTCCTTCTCAGGGCTTCAGCCTCCATCCCATGGGAAGGCTGAAGCCCCTCAGTGGGCTTCAATAAACAGTCTCTCTGTTGAGATCAAGTCCAGCATGCTTTCTCCTTCACTTTCCTTACAGAGGAGATGGCTCAGTGTAAAGCACTTGTCTCATAAACGCAAGGACCTGAGTTTGAATCCTCAGCACCCATGTAAAAGCTGGGGAGGTAGAGACAGGTGGATCCCTAGGGCTCACTGGCTGAGCTCTAGGCTCAGGGAGAGACACTGTTTCAAAAAATAAGATAGAGAGATTTCTCAGTGCTTCAGGCACTTGCCTGAAAAGCCTAACAACCTGGGTTCAATTCCATAGTACCCACACAAAGCCAGATGCACAAGGTATGCATCTGGAGGCCCTGGTGCATGCATTCTCTCTCCCTTCTTCTTCTTCCTCCTCCTCCTCCTCTTATTCTCTCTCTCAAATAAATAAAAATATTTTATAATATTAAAAATAAAAAATAAGATGGAGAGGAGAAGGGATTATGATCATAGTATATTGTAATATATACAGAAGTTGTTAATAAAAAGTTGTTTGAGAGAGAGAGAGAGTGAGAATTGGCATGCCAGGGCCCCAGCCACTGCAATCGAACTCCAGATGCTTGCGCCACTTAGTGCACATGTGTGACCTTGCACTTGCCTCACCTTTATGCATCTGGATTATGTGGGATCTGGAGAGAGATTGAACATGGGTCTGTAGGCTTCACAAGCAAGTGCCTTAACTGCTAAGCCATCTCTCAGCCCAATAAAAAGGTTTTTGTTTTGTTTTGTTTTTTTGTTTGTTTTTTGTTTTTTTTTTTTTTTTTCAGGTGTGGAGATGCATGCCTTTAGTCCCAGCACTCAAGGGGCAGAGGTGGAGGATTGCTGAGTTTGAGGTCAGCCTAAGATTACCTAGTGAATTCCAGGTCATCTTAGGCTAGAGCAAGACCCTACCTCAAAAAAACAAACAAAAAAAGTTTTTTTTTTAAAAAGAATATAGGACTGGAGGGATGGTTTAGCGGTTAAGGTACTTGCTTGCAAAGCCAAAGGACCCAGGTTCAATTCCCCAGGACCCATGTAAGCCAGATGCACAAGGTGGCACATATGTCTAGAGTTTGTTTGCAGCTGCTAGAGGCCCTGGCGTGCCCATTCTCTCTCTCGCTCTCTCTCTTTCTCTTAAATAAATAAACAAAGATGATTTTAAGATACATTTTTTAAAAAAAGAATCCATACCATGACACTAACCCTACTGTAGGCTTAACTATGCATCAGTCCCACCTCCTTGTTTTCATCATCATGGCTTCTGTTGCTGCCTGAAACTCATTGGACTTTTTTTTTTTTCTTTTGAGGTAGGATCTCGCTGTAGCCCAGGCTGACCTGGAATTCACTATGTCGTCTCAGGGTGGCCTCAAACTCACTGTGATCCTCCTACCTCTGCCTCCCGAGTGCTGGAATTAAAGTCATGTGCCACCACTCCTGTCTTGGTCTTCCTTCTTTCTCCAAAGAGATGCAGATAAAATAATAATAATAATAGCCGGGCGTGGTGGTGCACACCTTTAATCCCAGCACTCGGGAGGCAGAGGTAGGAGGATCGCCTTGAGTTTGAGGCCACCCTGAGACTACAGAGTGAATTCCAGGTCAGCCTGGGCTAGAGTGAGACCCTACCTCAAAAAACAAATAATAATAATAAGGTGGAGAATAATTGAGGAAACCTGATGTCAACCTCTGTTCTCCATATGCATATATTGAAGAAATACCATATTTTTAATGTGTCTAGCTTATATTATTTTAGATGGAATATAGTCAATGTGTCTATAAGAAATATAAATGCTCCTAGGACTTTCAGTGAAACAATAGATGTTGCACTTCCCTCCTCTGAAACTGCAGCAGGGGTGAGGGATGAGGGAGATTCCTCTTCTGGTAGATAACAAGAATGCTGTGACACTAAGCCTGACTCCTTTGGACAATATATAACTGCCTAATCTCAGGAAACAGCAGCCTGTACTTAATCTTACTGACAGAACCCTACACTCATGGATGTAAGTCTCTCCCCTCTCCAACCACAGGAAAATTTAGACAAAGGATGGATTGTAAAAGGTATACAACTCCAGCACAATCTGAGTTCAGGGACTCTGTCTTTCGGCATTCGCTAGCAGAGGTCCACACGTGAATAACTCTCCCTCTCTCTGAAGTAGATTTTGCCTGATTTTGCTCACTGACTCACTTAATCCCTGTAACACATATATATTTGTCACAGGAAACCTTTTCCTTGGTCTGATGTGAACACACATCTTCTCCCCAGATAGGGCACAAATGACAGATCAAAAGTGTGATTTCACCAAAATCAGTTTGGGTGAACCAATGAGTTTGTTGGGGTTACTTAAAGAGCAAGGTGAGGCAGTGGCATTACCAAAAAAGCACACCCTGGCATAGGTGATGACTCACAGAAGCTGTGTCCCTGGAGCACATCGCCTGCAAGCAGCTTGGCTGATCACAGAATCTGGAGCACACTGCACCTCTTGTAGGCAGCTCAATCCCGAGGTCTTGTCTCCAAGAAGCAGGGTGGAGTTGTGCAACCCTTTCCCAGAGTTCTTGACTTCTTGAGTCTCTGGAACTTCCCCCATGCCACCTCCCCTCCAGGAAGGTTTCTGTTTGTAATTAACATAAGCTTGGGAAGGGTTTGTGTGACCTTTAACTTTCAGGTCTCCCAGAGTTGATTTCTTGAATCCCTAGAACCTCCTTCAAGAAAATATTACAACTGGGAGAATTAGGAGGAATCTTCTACACAACACCACACACATACACAAAAGAATCCAAAATAACAATGACTTCAGTAAAAATTCTTTCTCCCTTTCTCTCTCTCTCTCTCTCTCCCTCTCTCTGTTTCTGTCTTTCTCTCCATATGTGTATTTCTTTTTCTTTTTTTAAGACAAAGTCTCATTAGCCCAGGTTGGCATTAAATTTGCTATGCATCTAAGGCTTGCCTGGACCTCCTTCCTAGACCTCCTGCCTCCACTTCCCAGACCTCTTCACTGCAAATTTCTAAAGGCAGTGAAGAAAGAATCACAAGATTGTAAAGGAAAAGAAGCATAATATCTGATTCTAAACAAGCTGTCGTTCAAATGTGTAGGCATAGATAAAAAGCTTCAAACATGAAAGAATTCTAAGACTCACAAAGAGTTTGACTGGAGAACTCCAGTGGAGGATAACTTAGGCCTGCTTAAGGAGAGATGATTGAACAAAACAACACATGCCATGGCTACGATGGGAGATCAAGTTGTGAAACCTTGTTGTGTGAACTCTTCTGGGAAGAAACCTGGCAAACTAAAGGACAATTCCACCTAAATTGACCAAGCAAGATTTCTGGACTTTCTGACAGAGCATGGGCAAGGGATTACTTGCAGGAAAATAGAGACTTCAAAGCAGCCACTTTGAAAGGTATCATCCCAACATGGATAACAACCTCCCCATGGCTGAATGGGTGGTGCTCCTGTCCCTTAATCTTCCCCTTCCACATACACTCTATTTCCCCATGAGGCCACAAGACCTCATGCATCATTGCATATAGCAGGCACAGAGGGCAGCTAAGATCTCAACTGAGAGTCTGATGACCCTTCCCCACGCCTCTCCTATAGAGCATGTCAACAGGCTCAATCTGGAGAGTCTCTCAAGTTTGTTTACAGCTACTTCTGATAAAGACGGCAGTAGTTTTCCTCAGAGACCCACATCACACCACAGATGGAGAAATGATATAGCTAACAAAAATTCAAATGGGGAGGACAAGGCAGAGTGAAATGTAAGCATGTTGTATTATAAATGTTTCTTCATTGTTTATGTATATATGTACATATGCATGCATCTACCTATGTATTTCCTTATGTTTCTTGAGATAGGGCTTCATGTATCTCTGAGGCAGACTTTGAACTCAGCCTCATAACCCTCTGGGATTACAAGCATTCCCCACCATGCCCTATACTTCATCATTAATAGTTTAAGCTATAGAGCTGCCAAATGAAGTGAGACATGGAAGCATATTGAACAGCATAAAGTCTAACTCTTGAAATTAGATGGAGGCGCTGAATGTGGTGGTGCACGCCTTTAATCCCAGCCCTTGGGAGGCAGAGGTAGGAGGATCGCTGTGAGCTCAAGGCCACTCTAAGACTGCATAGTGAATTCCAGGTCAGCCTGGGCTAAAGTGAAACCCTACCTTGAAAAAAAATAAAACAGAAAGAAAGGAAGGAAGGAGGAAAGAAAGAAAGAAAGAAATTATATGGAAGAATTGAGGAAAGGGGGAAGGAAGTAGAAATGTTCTAATTTCACTATTGCTCACAATGAGAGATTAAAAGTCTGTCTAAAGAAATAAAGGATTAAGATAGTTACCTGGTGTGGTGGCACATGCCTATAATCTCAGTACTTGGGAGGTGGATGCAAGAGGACCAGGAGTTAAAAGTCACCTTCAGCTACATGGCTATATCTCAAGTTCAAGGCCTGCCTGATCTACATAAGACCTTGTCTAAAAAAAAATAATCTTTCTAATTATTAGAAGAAATAAACACTCAAAGTTAACAACTGAGAAAATCTGTACAATATTAGTGGTTTTGTAATCAGCAATATCTTCATTAGGGTAATTGTGTTATAGTTTTGCAAAATATTACTATTGGATGGGAACTGGGTAAAATGTACTGTGATCTCTGTATTAACTCGCTTTGTTTGTTTTTTTGAGACATACTCTATAGAGTCTATATTGTTAAATTTGTGAACTTCCTACTTCAGCCTTTTAAGTATTGAGATAACAGGCATGTGCAACCACATCCAGCAATTTCTTTTTTTAATTTATTTTTTATTCACAATTTTCATAACTGTAGACAATAACCCATGGTAATTCCCCCCCCCACTTACCCCTTTGAAACTCCACTCTCCATCATATCCTCTCCCTGATTCAATCAGTCTTTCTTTTATTTTGATGTCATCATCTTTTCCTCCTATTATGATGGTCTTGTGTAGGTAGTGTCAGGCACTGTGAGGTCATGGATATCCAGGCCATTTTGTATCTGGCGGAGCATGTTGTAAGGAGTCCTATCCTTCCTTTGGCTCTTACATTCTTTCCACCACCTCTTCCGCAATGGACCCTGAACCTTGGAAGATGTACTAGAGATATTTCAGTGCTTAGCACTCATCCGTCACTTCTTCTCAGCATCATGGTACCTTATGAGTCATACCAAGGTCAGGGCCATCTGAAAAGAGAAGCTTCTCTAACATAAAGTGAGAATAACATTAATATATGGGTATGAACATGAAGAGAAGTGCTTACTGGGCAGTTTGATGAGCTTAGTATATACATTTAGCCAGACAACAGCAGACGTTACACCCCTAGGGCTCACGACTACCCCTGTTGCAGGTTTTCAGTATCAGGGATGTATTCTCTCTCATGGAGCAGGCCTCCAGTCCAATTAGAGTGGTTGGTTTCCCCCATAACAGACATGCCACTATTTCACCCATTGGCTCATTTGGCCTGGCAAATCCAGCATGTGGCTCTATAACTATATAAATAAATATGTATATAAATATATAAATAAATAAATATTTTTAAATGTGTGTGTGTGTGTATATGTGTGTGTTGGCACTGCAGGGTCTCTTGCCACTGCAAGCACACTCTTGACTCATGGGCTACTTTTGTGTCTGCCTTTATGTGGGTACTAGAGAATTGAACCTGAGCTAGAAAGGTTTGCAAGCAAGCATGTGTGTGGTGTTGTGTAGCAGATTCCTCAAAACCAAATAATAATAATAATTCTATTTTTTTCTTCAGAATTACCATTTCAGCTAAAGCAATCCTTACTCATGTGGCCTTGAGTACTTTAGGTCATGGAATGACTTTCCTTTTGATTATTCTTCCTTCCTACCTGTGTGTATTACTTACTTTATTATTGTTATTACCCCAAATCTAACAATAGCTACTTAAAGAGAGAAAGGGTTTATATTTGGCTTATAGTTTGTTGTAGTTACATTCTTGTTGTTGGTACAAAGCTTCTGGGCAAAAGTAGCTGATGGGAGGAAAATTGTTATTTTAAGGCTTACAGTCTTCTTGATGACAGGGAAAACCATGGCATGAGCAGAGGCGGGAGAGTGAACTGAACTCTTGCAAGGGGGAGCAGGCTACCACACTCCTAAGCCAATCCCCAGAAACATACCTTCACCAGCAAGTCTCCACCTACCAAATTGCCACCAGCTGGGGACCAAGCATTCAGAACACATGAATTTATGGGTGACATCTGATTCAAGCCGCCACACGGTTCAAGGGGAGAAAGTCCATCATGAGGGGAAGGCATGAAGCAGCTGGTCATACTATGGTCAGGAAGCTGAGCATTATGAAGGCTGCTGCTCAGCTATCTTCTTTCTTTTTAGGTAGACTAGGACCCAATCTATGGAATGGCACCACCCAGTTAGGGGGAGTCTTCTCACCTCAATTAACCTAATCTTGACAATTACTCATAGACATGCTCAGAGATTTGTCTCCATGGTGATTCTAAATCTTGTCAACAATTTAACAACTGAGATTTACCATTATGCTATGTAACAAAACATCTTCTTCCAAGCCTTAAACTTCTTTGTCAATCTCTCCTTTGTCTGTTAAGTAAATGGTAAATTCCCAAAGTCAGGTTTCTAGGGCAGTTTGTGGGACTTCCAAATATGGTAGAACAAAATGTTACTGTAACCCCCTACTGTCCTCTAAGGGTGGCCTTTGGTGCGTAGTTTCAATAGTCATCACCCTTAGTACAATAGTCCTGGGCATTCTTGAGGGTATAATTTAATGCAGGGGTGTGGAGGGAATATACAATTTTAGATATAGAAGCTAGAAGAAAGCAAAATTGCTGTGCTTAAGGAATAAGGAACTATGAAATAGAGATAATAATGGTTTCATAGGGTTGTTTTGAGCAATAAATGAAATAATTTAAAGTGTCTGAGCAAGCTAGCACATAAGAGCTGAACTGAAGTTAAGACATTTTGTACTCTTATCATTATTGTTATTGCTGTTCTTACCTAGCCTTTCCTGAAAAAATATGCCAATGATAGAAGCAGAATCAAGAAGACTGTCAAAATAAGAACTACAAATGATATTTGAAAATGTTACTTCAAAACCAATTTAAACATAGAGATTGAAATAAATATTTAAAAATCCAAAGTTATAGAATGAAATGTACATTATGGATCATTTTTATTTTTTTTACATGTTATAAATCTTGACAATGAAAATAAAATAGCATGTACTAAAACTTAGTAGATGGGAAGCAGAGTGAATGATAATTTGTTTTTAGGGGAGTCTTGGCTACAGCAAACAGATTTTGTCTGAATACACAACATTTAATCATTTATATCAACTAATGTAATATGTTTGGCTTTGTTTCTGTAATATACTGTTTCATGCTATAACTTCCAAAAGTTTTGCTTTTCATTTTCTTTATTTTTTTCTTAGAAATTTTCTTGATGTAGGCTGAGGATATGGCTTTCTCTCCTTGAACCGTGTGGCGGCTTGAATCAGATGTCACCCATAAATTCATGTGTTCTGAATGCTTGGTCCCCAGCTGGTGGCAATTTGGTAGGTGGAGACTTGCTGGTGAAGGTATGTTTCTGGGGATTGGCTTAGGAGTGTGGTAGCCTGCTCCCCCTTGCAAGAGTTCAGTTCACTCTCCCGCCTCTGCTCATGCCATGGTTTTCCCTGTCATCAAGAAGACTGTAAGCCTTAAAATAACAATTTTCCTCCCATCAGCTACTTTTGCCCAGAAGCTTTGTACCAACAACAAGAATGTAACCACAACAAACTATAAGCCAAATATAAACCCTTTCTCTCTTTAAGTAGCTATTGTTAGATTTGGGGTAATAACAATAATAAAGTAAGTAATACACACAGGTAGGAAGGAAGAATAATCAAAAGGAAAGTCATTCCATGACCTAAAGAACTCAAAGCCACATGAGTAAGGATTGCTTTAGCTGAAATGGTAATTCTGAAGAAAAAATAGAATGAGCATTATTTTCAAAATTATTGGTTGTTGTCAGGCATGGTAGTGAACATCTTTAATCTCAGTTACTCAGGAGGCAGAGGTAGGAGGATCATTGTAAGTTTGAGGCCAGCCTGAGATTACATAGTGAATTCCAGGTCAGCCTGGGCTAGAGTGTGGTAAGAAGGGTAAAATTCACATGCAGATTACCATCCCCATAATCAATTGCATATTTCTGTGTTGCTTCTAGAGTATTCAAAGATTAAATAATTGCCTTCTCCCCTTCTTTTCTTTAAAGTAATAGTTATGGTAAATTTCCTGTTCTTACTGGTTCCCACTTGTCGCTATTGAGAGTAAGTGTGTAGGTGGTAGCTAAATTTAGCAGCCATTCCATAGGTTGAAGTTTGCTAAAATTATGACAGAATGGATGAGGAATGAGTGCCAACTGGAAACTGCAATCTCTAAGATCAGTCAGCATCTCTGACATCTCTGATAGCAGCCAAGCACAGCAATGAAGAGCAATGGGCTAGGGAGATATGTGGCTTGTGTTCAAATCCTGGCTCTGCCATATGACATGAATGTCCTTGTGAGGATTAGATTGGGTATCACTTATAAAGGACTTTGAGGCATGAAAATCTGAATTCAAGCCCCAGACCCACTTTAAAAAAAATACTAGATGTCGGGCTGGAGAGATGGCTTAGCAGTTAAGTGCTTGCCTGTGAAGCCTAAGGACCCTGGTTCAAGGCTCGGTTCCCCAGGACCCACGTTAGCTAGATGCACAAGGGGGCACATGCATCTGGAGTTCGTTTGCAGTGGCTGGAGGCCCTGGTGCGCCCATTCTCTCTCTCTCTCTCTCTCTCTCTCTCTCTCGCTCTCGCTCTCGCTCTCGCTCTCAAATAAATAGGTAAAAATTAAAAAAAAATTTTAAAAATACTAGATGTAATGGCATGTGTTTATAATCCCAATACTGGAGAGGCAGAGACAGGCAGATCCCTGAAGGTCATTGTCTAGTGAGTTCAGCCTAATTAGTAAGTTCCAGGCCAGTCAGAGATGCTGTCTGTAGTAGTCAGCCTTACATTGTTGGGATAAACTTCTAAACCAGGTACAGTTTATGGGAGGAATGGCATTTGTTTGAAACTTACAAATTCAGGAGAAGTTCCATAATACAGAAAAAGAGAAAACCCACCACAAAAGCAAGAGCAAAAAACTAACAGCCAAACCACAGGGATCCCAGGCAGAATTCAGGCACTTTGCATATTATTGCAGTCAGGTTTGCATTGCTGGCAGAAAACACTGGACCAAGAGAAGCTTGTGGGGAAAAAAAAAGTTTATTTTGGCTCACAGACTCTAGAGGAAGCTCCATGATGGCAGGGGAAAATGATGGCATGAGCAGAGGGTAGACATCATCTCCTGGCCAACATCAGATGGACAATAGCAACAGGAGAGTGTGCCAAACACTGGCAAGAGGAAGTTGACTATAACACCTAATCCTGCCCCCAACAATACATTGTCTCCAGGAAGATTTAATTCATAAATTGCCATCAGCTTGGGACCTAACATTCAGAACACCCATGTTTATGGGGGACACCTGAATCAAACCACCACACTACTCTCCTCACTACTGTATACTTGTTCATCCATGTTTAACCCTGCTCTATTCACAATAGCTAGGAAATGGAACGAGCTTAGATGTTGCTCAACTGATGAATGGATAATGAAGATGTGATACATTTTTACAGTGGAGTGCTATTCATCATTAAAGAAAAATAAAATTATGAAATTTGTAGGGAAATGGATGGATCTGGAAAAGATTATACTAAGTGAGATAACCCAGGCCCAGAAAGCCATATAGTATATGTTCTCTCTCATATGTGGATCCTAAGTACAAATGTTTATATTTGTATGTGAGTTGGAGTAAAAGTCAGTAGCAGAGGCCAGCAAGCTAGAAAAGGCTATAAGGGAGAGATGAGAGGGGCGGGAATAAGGGGAAGGTATTGCAGATATGTAAGTAAAGAGTCAAATTAATGGGGATTAAATGGTCTAAGTGGGATCAGGGGAAGGGATAAAGTAAAGGAAGCATAGGAGATTGGTTAATCAAAATTTAAGATGTTATATTAATAATC
Organism: Dipus sagitta; assembly: GCA_036346955.1. Lineage (NCBI taxonomy): Eukaryota > Metazoa > Chordata > Mammalia > Rodentia > Dipodidae > Dipus > Dipus sagitta. The sequence continues at coordinate 71,284,069 of CM070777.1, forward strand.
CATATAAAAACCTACTTGTCTGATAGTCAATATACATGTTTCAAAAAAAGAGAAAGAGTATGGGCAGAGGTATACTATGGACATGAATAATGGTGTGCCCAGAAACCATAGGTTGTTATTAGAAAATTTTTAGTGTCAAAAGTCATATACCTTTCAATGAGTTGTTAGTTGCCAAAGGTCTTTGATGCCACCAAAACATTATAGGCCATTGCCAAGGCTTTTGGTTGCCCACCAGAGCTAGATAGTAAGACCCTATTTCTGAAGATTTCACATACTTGGGCTGCAGATCACTGAGAAATTAAATTGGAGCTAGACTGGAAATCTCCTTGATGACTAGCTGCAGAAAGCTGGAAAGAGCTATGTTGCATGCAGCCATGGGAGAGAGAAGTCATCAATGGTGTTAAACATCAATGGACCCTGCAAGTCTTAAGATTAGCTAGCCAGCCAGGCCAAATGTGCCAACTGGTGCAATAGTGGCATGTCTGTTATGGGAGAAACCAACAGCCCTCTAATTGGACTGGAGGCCCACTCCATGGGAGGGAATACATGCCTGGTACTGAAAACCTAGTCAAAAGCCTATGGCTGGGGAGGTCATGAGCCCTAGGCAAATAACACCTGTTATTATCTGGTTACATGCATATATTATGCCCACCAAACTGCCATATATGCACTTTTATAATTTTTATACCAAAACACTATTGTCGCTCTCACTGTTTTTTCAAGGTAGGGTCTCACTGTAGCCCAGGATGACCTGGAATTCCCTATGTAGTCTCAGGCTGGCCTCAAACTCATGGCAATCCTCCTAACCTCTGCCTTCCAAGTGGTGGGACTAAAGGCATGTGCTACTATGCCTGGCTACTCTCACATTTGGTTAGATAAGCTTCTCTTTTAATTGGTAGTGACCACTGGGCTGGCTCAAAAGTCATCATAGTGGGGCTGGAGATATGGCTTAGCAGTTAAGGCACTTGTCTGAAAAGCCAAAGCACCCAGGTTTGATTCCCCAGTACCCACATAAGCCAGATGCACAAGGTGGCAAGTGCATCTGTAGTTCACTTGCAGTGGCTAGAGGCCCTGAATAACCCATTCTTTCTATCTGCTTCTATCTCTCAAATAAATAAATAAAATATGTTTTTTTGTTTAGTTTTGGTTTTTCAAGGTAGGGTCTCACTCTAGCCCAGGCTGATCTGGAATTCACTATGTAGTCTCAGGGTGGCCTCGAACTCACAGTGATCCTTCTATTTCTGCCTCCCGAGTGCTGGGATTAAAGGCATGCACCACCACGCACAGAAAAAAAAATAAACGAAAGTCACCATAGTGATAAGAAGAAGTGACAGTGAAATATGCAGCATTAAGACTTCTCTATTACCCTCCAAGGCTCAGGGTCCATTGCAGAAGAGGTGGTGGAAAGAATGTAAAAGAAAAAGGAAGTGTAGAACTATTTGCAATGAAATCTTTCAGACACAAAATGACCTTGATATTCATGATCTCACAGTGGTGGATACTTCCTACACAGACCATTATAAGAGGAGGAAAATATTATAGCATCAATATAGAAGAAAGACTAATTGGAAAGAAGAAGGGATTCAATGGAGGGTGGATTTGAGAGGGGGAGAATGGGAGTGGGGTGGGAATTACCATGGTTTATTGTCTATTCCTATGAAAGCTGTCAATAAAAAGTTTAAAAGGGGGCTGGAGAGATGGCTTAGAGGTTAAGCGCTTGCCTGTGAAGCCTAAGGACACCGGTTCGAGGCTCCATTCCCCAGGACCCACGTTAGCCAGATGCACAAGGGGGCGCACGCATCTGGAGTTCGTTTGCAGTGGCTGGAGGCCCTGGCATGCCCATTCTCTCTCTCTCTCTCTCTCTCTCCCTCTCTCTGCCTCCTCTTTCTCTGTCTGTCGCTCTCAAATAAAAAAAAAATAAAAAGTTTTGAAGGGGACTGGAAGATGGCTCAGCAGTTAAAGGTGCTTACTTGAAAAGCCTCATAGGCTGAGGTTTGATTCCCCAGTGCCCATTTAGAGCCAGATACATAAAGTGGTGCCTGCATTTGGAATTTGTTTGCAGTGGCAGGAGGCACTGGTGCACCCATTTTATTCCCCCCCATAAATACTTTTTTAAAAAGTTTTTAAAATGGCCAGTATGTGAGATTATGCATGTTGGTTAGCTAAATTTCACTAACTGTACATATTTTTCAAAACATCATGCTATATAGATGCATGTACTATTTATTTCTTAAATAAATAATAATAAATAACCAATTGAAAACAGTGCGTTCTACCAGAGACTATATTTTCAAATAATTTACACCTGAGGTCCTAGAGGATGGCATCCAGTTGAGGGAAGTGGCCCTTACTGTGCCATGGAGTTCAACTCCAGCTAGATGGCAGAGGTTGTGGGCTGGAGCTGAGACTGAGAATGAATGAGAAGCCAGGACCAAGTAATGTAATTTAAACTCAACACACAGCCTATTGGTTATGTGGTTATGTTCTTGTTGCTGGACAAAATATCTGACCAGAAGCAGCTTAAGAAAGAAAAGGGCCAGGCATGGTAGCACACTCCTTTAATCCCAGCACTTAGGAGGCAGAGATAGAAAGACTATTGTGAGTGTGAGGTCAGCCTGTGCTAAAGTACCCCCCCAAAAAAAACCTCTAAAAAAATGAAAAGAAAGAAAAAGGTTTATTTCTGGCTTACAGTTTTGGGGAGAAATGTCCATGATGGTGGGGAAGGCATAGCAGGCCTGAGCAGTGAGCCTGTGTTGTGGTTTCACATCAACATGGAGGAAGCAGAAAGAGTAAGCAGGGCTGGGTTATAAAACTTAAGGCAATTGCCTTAGGCACTAAGCCATCTCACCAGCCTTAACAGCGTATAGCTGACTTCCTCCAGAAAGGCTTTACTTCCTAAAAATCCCATAACCTTCCCAAACAGTGCCACAAATTGGAGAGTAAGTATTCAAATTCATGAGTTTATGGGGGACATTTTACATTTAAACTACCACACATAGAGAAAATTGAATTTGACTTTGGGCTTAAAATTTCACTGAACATTAACCTATAAGGAAAGGATGAAATTCCTCTGGGAATTTGATAATGGATCACTTTATGTTTTGCATTTGGGGCAATGTCGCAGCTAGCTTCTCATTGCTGGCAGAAAGCACCCAACCAAGAGCAGCTTGTTGGAGGAAAAGATTTATTTTTTTCTTATAGACTTGAGGCAAAGCACCATGAAGACAAGGGGAAATGATGGCATGAACAGAAGGTTGATACCATCTCCTGGTCAACATCAGGTGTACAACAGCAACAGGAGAGTGTGTCAAACACTGGCAAGGGGAAGCTGGCTATAACATCCATAAGCCAGCCCCCAACAATACATCACCTCCAGGAGGCTTCAATTCCCAAATTGCTGCCAGTGGGAGATCTAGCATTCAGAACATATAAGTTTCTGGGGAACACCTGAATCAAACCATCACATTATGCCCATATCCCCCATAAATTGACAACCACCCATGATGTAAAATGCAATGTATGAAGTCTAGTTTTAAAAGTCCACAAAGGGATGGAGAGATGGCTTAGCAGTTAAGGTGTTTTCCTGCAAAGCCAAAGGACCAAGGTTCAACTTCCTAAGACCCATGTAAGCCAGATGCACATGGTGGCACATGCATCTGGAGTTCATTTGCAGCAGCTGGAGGCCCTGATGTGCCCATTCTCTCTCTATCTTCCTCTTTCTCTCTCCCAAATAAATGAATAAAAAGAAAATATTTTTAAACCCCCATAGTTTTTTATCAATCCCAATGATGTTCAAACCTCCCCATAGTCCAAGGTCTTTTAATTGAGCTGTAATACCAAAAAATAAACCTATAATGGCACAGAATAAACATTGCAAAAGATGGCATTGGAAATAGCAAAGAAATATTCAACCAATACAAGATTTAAAACAAACAGGGAAAACATCAAATTCCATAGTTCTAGGTCCAACAACTCTAATCAATGGCAAGTCTCCAAATCTGGTAAGTCTAACCAGTGACAAGTCTCTGGAGTGCCAATTCCACCTCTCCAGCTAGGCTGCTCACAGTCTTGTAAAACTTCATCCAGTATTGATAGCACTCCTAAGCAGCCATCCCATAATCCTGGCATCTACATTGGGTCTCCACTGCAACCCATGGTTTATCCACATGGCTCCATTGGGTCTCCAGGCAGGTAATACAACAAACCTGCTGGACAGTGCCCATGGCTACTTCCCAAAAACAAAACCATGTTGCAAATTCAATGACCCTCTTTTTCCTGAATTTGTTATACTCCATAGTACCAGGTGGGCTGCCAATTTGTTAATCCAGGAGGAGAATGAAGCAGACTTTGAATAACAGCAAACCCATTTAGCATTCAGGCCCCTTACTCAAAATAGGCTACATTCTTCCTGTCATCCCAATGCAGGTCAGGTGGCCCATCCTCAATGGTTGTAATCTCTCAAACAATTGCATCTGAACAGGCAGCAGTTTCAGCCCAGATATTTCATTTTTTCTGTGCCATATCCCTCTGCTCACACTACTCCATTTCTATGCAATGTAACCTTGCACAAGTTCTCTCAGGACACAGGCATAACAGCAAGCCTCTCACACAAATTGCTTCTAGCCCAGTCTAGGCAAAGCTCTTTGTCACCTCCACAAGCCAAACCTCACAGTCCATAGTTCTTACTACATTCAGGTCTTTCAACTCTGACCAGAATGGTTCATCAAGCTGTACTTACAGCACTGCAAGGCGTCTCTTAGGGCAAGGTTTCAAATCTGTCCATACTCCTCCTGAAAAGCAGTTCCAAAAGGCTAAAACCACACAGTCAAGTTTCCAATAGCAACAGCACCACTTCTTATACTGATTTTACTGTTGTAGTCAGTTTCACATTGCTGGCAGAATCAAACCACCATAGACAATAACTAGCCAACATACATTACTAAAGAATTCCAGTTTTCTTATGTAGTCTAATTGCTGAAACTGTGATAGACTATGTTGGACATAGGTAGCAATTATTTTGAATGGGAAATGAAAGCAAGAATGAACTCTCAGCCTTGGGGACACTGGCCCAGTTTTGAATTTAATTAACATGTTTTCTAGTTCATTTTGTGGAACTCTGGTGACAGACTCACCTTGCCTTCCCATGGCCCTGCAGGATTCTCAAAAGCACTTAGGGGCATGTTTGTGTATGTTGAAGAGCATGAAGTAGGGAGCAGAGGACAGACTTCTCTTTTAGAGCAGTAATAAGCTACTTTTTTTCATTGTTGCAACCAAATACCTGATGTGGTGGTTTGATTCAGGTGCCCCCCATAAGCTTAGGTGTTCTGGGTGCTAGGTTCCCAGCTGATGGATATTTGGGAATAACACCTCTTGGAAGCAGTGTATTGTTGGGGGTGGGCTTATGGGTATTATAGCTAGTTTCCCTTTGCCAATTTTTGGCACATTCTCCTGTTGCTATTGCCCACCTTATGTTGGCCACAGGGTGATGTCCATCAACTGTTCATACCATCATTTTCCCCTGCAATCATGGATCTCCCCCTCGAGTCCATAAGCCAAATAAGCCTTTTTTTTTCCCAAAAGCTGCTCTTGGTCAGATGATTTCTACCAGCAATGCAAACCTGACTGCAACAGTATTGTTGGTACCAAGGAGTGGTGTTATTTGCTGTTAGACACCAGACTGTGTGGCTATGGCCTTTGGAGCTAATTTTTGAGAGGAATGTGGAAGGATTTGAAACCTTGGCCTAAAAGATGCCTTTTTAAGTGTAGCTTAATGGACTATTCTGGTCAGCATTGAAAGACCTGAATGTGGTAAGAACTATGGACTGTGAGGTTTGGCTTACAAGAGTAATAAAGAGCTTTTCTTGAACTGGACTAGAAGTAGTATGTGTGAGATGCTTGCTGTTATGCCTGTGTCCTGAGAACTTGTGCAGGGTTGCTTTGCATAGAAACGGACTGATGTGTGCAGAGGCATATGGCACAGAAGTGAAATCTTTGAGCTGAAACTTCTGTCATTCAGCTGCAATTATATGAGAGATTACAACCTTTGAGATTGGGCCAGCTGACCTGCACTGGGACAGTAGGAAGAATGTAGACTTTTTTGAAGGGGCATGAATGCTCAAGGAGTGTCCTATTCTTCAGATTTTGCTTTATTCCCCCCTGGATTAACAAATTGACACCTTACCTGGCATTATGGAGTATAAGAAATGCAGGAATGAGAGGGTCATTGAGTTTGCAACACACTCTTGTATTTTGGAAATGGCCATGGGCAGTGTGTAGCACCTTTGCTGGATGCCTGCATGGAGACCCAGTGGAGCCATGAAGATGAATTGTGGGTTGCAGTAGAGACCCAGTGGAGATGCCAAGACCATGAGATGGCTACTAAGGAAAGCTACTAGCCCAGGATGAAGTTTTCCAGGACTGTGACAAGCCTAGCTGGAGGGGTGGAATTGGAACTCCAGAGACTTGTTGCTGGTTAGAATTATCAGACTTGATTTGTCACTGACTACAGTTACTGGACTGCGAGCTACAGAGTTTGATGTTTGCCTTGGTTGTTTTAAATCTTGTATTGGTTGAATATTTCATTGGTATGCCCACTGCTATCTTTTGCAGTATGAATGTTTATTCTGTGCTATTATGTGTTTTGAAGGGATCTTTTTTGGTATTATGGCTTATAGTTAAAAGACCTTGGATTATGGGGGTGTTTGAACATCATTAGGATTAATAAAAACTATGGGGATTTTTAAAGTTGGACTGATTGCTTTTTTTTAAATTTTCTTGTTATTTATTTATTTGAAAGCAATGGACAGAGAGAGAGAAAGAGGCAGATAGAGAGAGAGAGAATGGGCGCGCCAGGGCCTCCGGCCACTGCAAACGAACTCCAGACGCGTGTGCCCCCTTGTGCATCTGGCTAATGTGGGTCCTGGAGCATTGAGCCTTGAACCGGGGTCCTTAGGCTTCACAGGCAAGTGCTTAACTGCTAAGCCATCTCTCCAGCCCTGATTGCTTTTTGCATTTTACATCATGGGTGGTTATCAGTTTATGTGGGCCAGGGACAGAATGTGGTGGTTTGATTCAGTTGTTCCACATAAACTTAGGTGTTCTGAATGCTAGGTTCCAGCTGATGGGGATTTGGAATTAACGCCTCTTGGAGGCAGCATATTGTTGGGGGCAGGCTTACGGGTGTTATAGCCAGTTTCCCTTGCCAGTGTTTGGTACACTGTCCTGTTGCTGTTGCCCATCTGATGTTAGCCAGGAGGTGATGTTCACCCTCTGCTCATGCCATCATTTTCTCCTGCCATCATGGAGCTTCCCCTCGAGTCTGTGAGCCAAAATAAACCTTTTTTCCCACATGCTGCTCTTGGTTGGGTGATTTCTGCTAGCAATGCAAACCTGACTTCAACAGTAAGGTTGGTACCAGAGGAGTGGGATTGCTGCCAGATACCTGACTGTGTGGCTTTGGCCTTTCGGAGCTGATTTTCAAGAGGAATGTGGGTTAATTTGAAACCTTGGCCTAAGAGATGATTTGCAGTGCTGTAAGTACAGTTTGATGGACTATTCTGGTCAGAGTTGAAAGACCTGAATGTACTAAGAATTAAATACTGTGAGGTTTTGCTTATGAGGGTGAGAAAAAAACTTTGCCTGGACTGGGCTAGAAACAGTGTATGAGAGAGGCTTGGTGTTACGCCCCTGTCCTGGGAATTTGTGCAGGATTGCATTGTGTAGAAATGAACTGGTGTGAGGAGAGGGATATGGCACAGAAAAAATGAAATCTTTGGGCCAAGACTGCTGCTCCTTCAGCTGAGAGATTACAACCATTGAGATTTGGACAACAGGAAGAATGTAGACTCTTTTGAAGGAGCCTGAGTGTTCAAAGAGTGTCTTGTTCTTCAAAGTCTGCTTTATTTCCCCCTGGATTAACAAATTAGCACCCTACCTGATATTATGGAGTGTAAGAAATTCAGGAAAGAGAGGGTCATTGAATTTGCAACATGGTCTTGTGTTTTGGAAAAGGCTATGGGCAGTGTGTAGCAGGTTTGCTGGATACCTGCATGGAGACCCAATGGAGCTGTGAAGATGAACTGTGGGTTGCAGTGGAGACCCAGTGGAAATGCCTGGACCATGAGATGGCTGCTAAAGAGAGCTGCCGGCCCTGGATGAGGTTTTCCAGGACTATGAATAGCCTAGCTGGAGGGGTGGAATTGGAACTCCAGAGACTTGTTATTGGTTAGAATTACTGGACTTGGAGACTTGTCACTGGCAAGAGCTGTTGGATTTGGAGCTACAGAGTTTGCTAATTGCCCTGTTTAAGTCTTGTATTGCTTGAGAATTTCTTTGCTATGCCCATTGCTATCTTTTGCAGTGTGAATGTTTATTCTGTGCCATTATGGATTTTTTTGGTTTACTTTTTGGTATTATGGCTCAGTTAAAAGACCTTGGATTATGGGAATGTTTGAACATCATTAGGATTAATAAAAACTATGGGGACTTTTAAAGTTGAATTGAATGCATTGCATTTTACATCATGGATGGTCATCAGTTTATGGGGGCCAGTGGTGGAATGTGGTGGTTTGATTCAGGTGTCCCCCATAAACTTAGGTGCTCTGAATGCTAGGTTCCCAGCTGATGGAGATTTGGGAACCAACATATCCTGGAGACAGTGTGTTGTTGGGGGAGAACTTATGGGTATTATAGCCAGTTTTCCCTTGCCAGTGTTTGGCACACTCTCCTGTTGCTATTGTCCATCTGATGTTGGCCAGGAGGTGATGTCCACCCTCTGCTCATGCCATCATTTCCCCCTGCTATCATGGAGCTTTCCCTCAAGTCCATAAACCAAAGCAAACCTCTTTTTCTCACAAGTTGCTCTTGGTCAGGTGATTTCTGCTAGCAATGTGAACCTGACTACAACAGTTGGTTTAAAATGTGAAGGATACAGACGGTTATGGTGGGGAAGGCATGGCACAAGGAGCATGAAGCAGCTGGTCACGCTATCTCCATAGTCAGAAAGTAGACAGCAACAAATGCTGGTGTTGCTCAGCTCACTTTCTCCTTTTTCATGCAATCTAGGAACGTCAGGCCATGGAATAGTGCTGCCCACATCTACAGTGAGACTTCCCATCTCAATTGACGTAATCTGGAGATTTGTCTCCATAGTGATTCTAAATCCCATCAAGTTGACAAGATTAACTATCACAGATATGCAGGACTGTAGGTTTCCATCTTAAACTGGGTCCTGTCAGAATAACCACAAAGGTTTGTTTCTCTGTTGGCTCAGAATCTGGACAAAAAATAAGGTGCTATGTACTGGGCCTCCTCAGTGTTCCAGTATTATTTTGCTGGTTCTTCCCTTAGCCATACTTGTTATTTAAAAATGGCTACCACAATTCCACACATATTTGACTGAGAAGTCAAATCAGGAAGAAGGAGGCAAAATGTAAAATATTTCTTTCATACTTATCTGCTTTATGTGGCAAATACACACCCCTTCAGAAGTTCCTCAAGTCTCTTTGGTCACAGGGTATTGAATCACTTCTGTTGGCAAAGAAGGCTGAACAGTGGGATCAGGCTTTGCATCTCCATAGTGTAGAAGATAAAGCAGAAGCAGCAGTGGTGTGATTATCCCATAGTGTCTGCCATATGAGCTTGACAAGACTTCATCTTGCTCCAGGTGAACATAGTGTTTCATAGACTGTCCACATCATATCACGTAGCTGAAAATGCTCCTCTGTGTGTGTGCATGTGCACATGTTCAGGAGCATGTGTGAGGATACACATGTGTGCACAAGTGTATTCAGGTGTATGGAAGCCAGAGCATATCCTTGGGTGTCATTCCTCAGTAAAACCATTGTTGGAGAAAGCATCTCCCGTTGGCCTGGGACTCACTGACTGGCCAGGGAGTCTTAAGGATTTGCCTGTCTCTGCTTCCTAGAATGGGGAATTACAAGCTTGTGGTGCCATGCTTGGTTTTGTTTTTTTTTTTTTTTTTGAGAAATATTTTTATTTATTTGAGACAGAGAGAACAGAAGAAGCACTCCAGCGCCTCTTGCCTGCAAATAGACTCCAGATGCATGCACCACTTTGTGCATCTGACTTTACATGGGTACTGGGGAATCAAACTCAGACCATCAGGCTTTGCAAACAAGTGCCTTTAACTGCTGAGCCATCTCTCCAGTCACTATGCTTGGCTGTTTTTATGTGGATCTGGGGATTGAACTCAGGTCCTCATGTTTGCAAGGCTATATTCATTGATTTTTTTCCTCAGTCTTCAAAATACTTTTCTGTTTCAAATGTATACATATATAGATTTTATTTTATTTATTTTCATTTATTTATTATTTATTTATTTATTTAAGAAACAGAGAAAGAGAGCAAGAGTGTGTGTAAGAGAGTAAGTGTACAAGAGCCTTTTGCTGATGCAAATGAATTTCAGGTGCATGTGCCACTTTTTGCATCTGGTTTTATGTGGGTAGGTAGGAAATTGAACCCAGGTTGACAGGCTTTATAAGTAAGTGCCTTTTACCACTGATTAAAAATTAAATTAAAAATTTATCCACTTGATTACTCTCTGTGCAGTGAACAAAACTCTCAGTGTTGTCCCTGCTCCAGAGCCAATGCTCTGGAAGCCAAACCCTGCCCCAGGAGTCCCCGTTGTAAGGCAGAGGATCCAGCTCTGATGTTTCATTCTGTAGAGTCACTCCTCATGCAGAGAGAAGAAAGGAGGAGAAATGGGAGTCACACAGTAATGGCTCTGCTCTGTTCCTTTGTTGAACCTCTCTGCATACTGGACTGTGGATTGGGCCTGGCCTCCTCCTTCGCTCTCGCAGGGGTGATGTACTTCCTCCATTTTGGACTGCGGATTGGAGTGGTGCACTTCCTCAGTGGGAGAGACAAATCAGAGTAGATGGATAATTTCTACTAACGTTTTTTGTTTCCTTTCTTTCTGTCTTTCTTTCTTTTTTAGTTTCTACTAATTTTTATACTGCGAACACATAACCTTTCACTCCAGTTCATTATCATGCAGCTTTCCAGAACCACTTCAGCCTCCACTACCATGTGGAAAATACCTTCTAGTTCATTAGTGTTGACCCACAGTTTCACACTGTCTTGGGTTTTCAGTTCATCCTTTCATGGTGTACTCACTTTTCCCAGAGGTCTATATGATGCACCACCTGAAGGCAGTTAGTTTCATACATTTTTAAATTTTATAAATTTATTTATTTGCAAGCAAAGAGAGAGGGAGAAGAGAGACAAAGAATGGGCACTCCATGGCTCCTAGCCACTGCAAATGAACTCCAGATGCATGTGCCCCTTGTGTATCTGGCACCAAGGGCACTGGCTAGAGACATAGGGGACTTTCTTCATCTCTAGAATGAGAGGGCAGATAAACTTTAATACCTCTTCTCACTCATTTTATGTTGCTTACCTACCTAAGAATGCCATTAATCCTTTATTTTTATTTCAGATAGGATATTTTATTGACCTGGAACACACCAATTAGGCTAGGTTAGCTGGCCAGTGAGCCCCAAGGATTCTCCTGTGTACATTTCCCCCATGCTAGGAGTACAGGCATGCACATCACAGTTGGAATTTTTATATGGGTACTAAAGGTCCAACTCAGGTTCTCTTGCTTTTAAGGTTTGATGGTTTTCATGTAAAGTGACCCCATAGCCTCATGTGTTTGAATACTTAATGCCCAGTTGGTGGTATTGCTTGAGATGGTTGTGGAACCTCTAGCCTTGCTGAAGGGAAGTATGTCACTTGGGCAGACCTTGAGGTGTTATAGTCCAGCCCTGCTTGCTTTTACCTCTTTTTCTCTACTTCCTCCCTGCTGATGTCATAGTGGCATCAGCTTCCTGCTCCTGCCATGCTTTCCTCTCCATAACAGCCTCTATCTTCTGGTACTATAAGCTGAATTAAACCATTTTCCTTCCCTAAGCTGCTTCTAGTTGTGTACTTTGTCTCAGAAATGCAAAAGTAACTTATAAACAGGAAGCATTTTACTGACTGAGCCATCACCGGCTCCCCTCACATCTTGAACTTGTGGCATTGCTCCTCTTGACTCTTGAGCTGTATCTATGGGAAAACATATGTTTCCAGACTTTCTAAAACCTATGGGAATCCATGTTATAGCTCTGTGTACTTTGGAAAGAGCACTTACACACATTTTTTGGTCAGACCGTGGCAGTCTCTTAAGAGCTGATTATTTATATCAATTTTCCACATGGGTAAGTGACTTAGAGAAATTAAGAACCCATGATAAATACTGGGAAGATGGCTCAGCAATTAAAGGCACTTGACTACAAACTCTGCCAGCCTAAGTTCAATTCCCCAGCCACCCACTTAAAGCCAGATGCAAAAAGTGGCAGAAGCTTCTGGTGTTCTTTTTCAGTGACAAGAGACCCTAGCACACCCATACAAATATGTGTAAATAAATAAATAAATAAAATTTTATTCAAAAATAGAGGGCTGGGCTGGCAAGATGACTTGGTAGTTAAATATGCTTGCTTGTAAAGCCTGTTGGCCTGGGTTCAGTTTCTTGGTACCCATGTAAATCCAGTTACACAAAGTGGTGCATACATCTGAAGTTCATCTTTCAGCAGCAAGAGGTGCTGGCATGCCCAGCACTCTTCTCCTCTCTTCTCCTCCCTTCTCTAAAATAAATAAATAGATAAAATACTGTTTTAAATATTTATTTATTTATTTGAATGAGAGAGAAGGAGAGAGGAAGAACAATGGGTGTGCAAGGGCCTCTTGCCACTGCAAATGAGTTCTAGATGCATGCATCACTTTGTGCATCTGGATTTATGTGCCTACTGGGGAATAGAATTTGGGCCATAAAACTTTGTAAGTAAGCACCTTTAACCACTGAGAAATCTGTCCATCCCAAAAATATTTTTTAAAAAAGAAGCCAAGTTCCCAGGAGCAGGGCCTGGAAAGAATCCAGGATGCCCAAATTCCAGTCAAAGGCTGTTGATTTATAACCTTGATGGGGTGCTGGGGATAATACAGCATGGCTTAATAGAACAGGGTCAGGAAACTTTAAGCAGGACTTAGGAGCAGGAAGAAAGAGGTAGATACCTGCCCTGGTCCCACTTCTCTACTGCTAAGCCAGGCTTAGTGCCTGCCTCTTTTCCTTCAATCATTTTGTTTTTTACTATAGAAGCCATTTGTGCTCATCATGAATGATTTAACCAGACGGGAAAGGGAGAGACAGAAAGAAAACTCCTCTGGCCATCCCAGCCAACTTCTCTGAGTGTCTCTATCCCTTCTCAGATAACTAGCAGGGATAAGGTACTTCTGAAATTCCTGGGAGGTCTATTCCATAATCTTCCATTAGAATTTGGGCTAAGATATTGGTCTCTCAATCGTTCATTTGCCCTATTGCTAATTTAGTCTTCCTTGGCTATCCACTAAAGTGGGAATGACAGCATCATTTTGTCATCATGCACATGGATGCCAACTGTCAGAAGCAAGGCTTCTCTAAGTTTGGGTATGAGGCTCAGTTCTGAAAGACTGGGAGAAGTTTCCTCTGTGCTTTTCTGCACTGGGACAGACTGTAAAATTCAGTCAATTTGACAATGAAGTTGCGACATCACACCATCCTTTGGGTCTAGAAGAGGAACTAGAAAAGAGGTTGGCCAGAAGGACTGTGTGACAGTTAATCTTCATTGTCAACTTCATTGAATTTTATTTTTAATTTTAATTTATTTATTTAAATATGTATTTTATTTATTCATTTATCTGAGAGACAGAGAATGGGAGTGCCAGGGCCTCCAGCCACTGTAACCAAACTCCAGACACATGTGCCACCTTGTGAATCTGGCTTATGTGGGTCCTGGGGAATTGAACCTGTGTCCTTTGGCTTTTCCAGCAAGCACCTTAACCACTAAGCCATCTCTCCAGCCCTATTTATTTATTATTTATTTATTTGACCAGAGAGAGAGAGAGAGAGAGAGAGAGAGAATGGGCATGCCAAGGCCTGGAGGCTGGAGCCACTGCAAACAAACTCCAGATACATGTACCACCTTGTGCACCTGGCTTTACGTGGATACTGGGGAATCAAACCTAGGTCCTTTGGCTTTGTTGGCAGGTATCTTAACTGCTAAGCCATCTCTCCAGCCCATTCCCTGAGTTTTAGGATCACTCAGGAGGCACGCCTCTGAGTGTGTCTGTGAGGGTGTTTCCAGAGAGGTTTTAACTGAGAAGGGAAGACCACCCCTAAAAGTGCTGGGAACCACAGACTGAATAAAAATTAGAAAAGGACTGGAAAACCAGATGAGCAACAGCATTCATCACTCTGCTTCCAAACTGTGACCACAATGTGATCAGCTGCCTCACACTCCTGCTGCCACAGCTAGAGCTGCTCCTGACACCATGCCTTCCCTGCCATGACTGGCTGTAACCTAAATTGTGAGCCAAAACAAACTCTTCCTTCCTTAAGTTGCTTCTTTTCAGATATTTTGTCACAGCAATGAGAAAAGAAACTAATACAGATGGCCACACCTGCATGAGGCAATGAATGAAAGATAATGAAGCCCCAGCCCTGGCCTGTTAGCAAACAGACTCTGCCTGCCAGAGCCTCAGAGGCCCCCAACACCTCATCACTGAAGCAGACCAAAAATGAACCCAACATGGCTCAGGGAAATTTTGAGGAAGAGGGGGCGGAAAGAATGTCAGAGCCACATGTTGGGTCATGATATGCAGAGACATTTAGCTTTCCCATAACTGTGGGCTAACTCCACAATGCATGACCCGTATACCTCAACAAGGAGGGGCCAAGGAGAGGGGGTAGGTCACGGATGAGCCTAATAATGGTACCAAACTGACTATATTTACTGAATACAAAACTAACTAATAAAGAAAAAAAGAAAAAAGAAATAGCTGTATAGCTATAATAATGACAAGGAAAATATCTCGTTGTTGATAGAAGAATTACTATACAAGTAACATGCTGAACATATCACATGCATCATGTTTAGTTCTCTAAGTCTACAAGGTAACTGTAGTAGCCCTAGTTTTTAGAGGGAAACTAAAGGACCTGAGGCTTTTAATTTTTTTTTTGTTTATTTATTTGAGGGTAACAGACAACAGAGAGAGAATGAGGCAGAAAGAGAGAGAGACAGAGCAAGAGAGAGAGAATGGGCGCACCAGGGCCTCCAGCCACTTCAAACGAACTCCAGACGCGTGTGCCCCCTTGTGCCTCTGCTTAAAGTGGGTCCTGGGGAATCGAGCCTCGAACCGGGGTCCTTAGGCTTCACAGGCAAATGCTTAACCACTAAGCCATCTCTCCAGGCCAAGGACCTAAGTTTTGAGGAGGTTAAGTACTTTGTCCAAGGTCATATAGTCTGTAAGAGGCAGCCAGGAACTGCATCAAGTCTGACTTCGGAGTCTATGCATGAACACTGTATTTCATTCCTGTGAAAGAAGACAATGTGGTAACTACAGGAGCCCAATAAGGGTAGGCGCCTATGAGAGGGGGGTACAGTTAGGGTGATTGGACCCCTGAAGGTAAAAAAGGCAGGAAAGTCTGCACCTGCTAGAAATCTAAGACAATCTGACTTCTTATCTCTTGCCTAGTTCCCTATACCTGTTTTTCCATAAACAACCTGGACCCCTCCTGGGAGGGAGGTCTTTCATAGGATTTAAACATTGTGATTGATCAAGTTCAGCCCCCGAACTTGGTGTCAGGATTAATCTCTTCCTAATACAGCCCCTAGTCTAACCAACCAGCTGTCTCTCTGGTTCACCTGAGCCAGAAGATAGACCACCATTATAAAGTTATAAATACCTTTCCAAGGGGAAGGCAGGCTCTCTGACCACTTAAGAACTTCCAGCTATAGGTGAAGTTTTCCCTGGGCTGGCCCGGCCCAGGCCCAGCTGGGAAGTCCCCTAGCCCTTACCATCCACATGGGTTCTTTATCCCCTTCAGCCTCGCACATGGCAGGAATTCCTTGAACTTCCTTTTCTCTCTTTTCTTTCCACAGTTTTCCCAGACCCTCCACATGGAATCTCTAGCCACATGGGTGCTTTTCCCTGGTTCTGTGCTTCCCTCAATAAATGTAATAATTTAATAATTATCCTTCTCAGTCTTTTTTTTTCCCTTCATTTTGTTTTTATTATAGCATGTTTGCTTAATTTACAGCAAGCAGAAAATAAGCTGGGTCTTGGTCTGATCCAAACATCGATGTTTTAAGGTTGTACACAATATTTGTTAAAAAGAACATATAAAAATACCTTTTTAGAAGCTTTTATAAGAAAGAAAATACAAAGTTTAACCCCACAACTTTCCTGTTTGCTAGAACTGCAAACTACTGCTACAGTTTTAAATAGACTTTTTGTTGTTTAAACTATACATCCAGGAAAATATAAAAAAATTAAAGAAATGTGCATATAAATGATTGCATAGCAGAACATGAACATTAACTGCAAACAGTAAAGAAATGAAAGTTGAAATGCTATCAAATATACAAAAGTTCTAGAATCAATCCTTTTAAACACATTCCACACACAGTATTTAAAAACCATCTTTGTTCTCTACAGGCAAGGCCTACATTTTTAAAACCAAAATTGAAAACTGTAAGCCTCTAAAAGGAATTGTTTCCCCACAGTATTTCTCACCCATATCTGCAAGCAAGCAGCCTGAGATTATTAAAGATGGTAGCTTTTTATTTTGAAATGAGATTGGACAGTTCATGTTAATTTTTTACCCCCAAACGATCTTCCAGAGAAATACCAGAAATTATAAATATTTAGGGATATTACTTCCTATTTTTAGCCATGTTCTACACTGATTATCAAAAACTAAGTAATGAGGCTCTTGCTTAAAATTGACTCATCATTTCCCCAATGTTAAATGTCATGTCACCACAGAATCACCTAGGATGGGAGTGTTCTTTCAACTTGCCTCGCGCTAATAAACTGAGGTGTAAAGGGCAAGCCTCCCTCATGAAGAGGTAGGCAAACTTTGATAAAAATGCACATGCCAAGTGCTATAGGGATCAGTTTTTTACACTATGTTCACAAACAAACAAAATCTACTCTCAAACAATTTACTTGCTTCTAAAGCAGTTAAAAAAAAAAAAAACCAACAACAAAACCTAAATAACAATGGCCAACAATATTCCTTAAATTTTAGAGTTAAGAACATCTTTTCCCCTTAAAATTATTTGTTATAATTGACATGCTCAAAAAAGGGGAGTGTTTCTGATGTTTTTTATGTCCCAAATCTTAGAAATGGGGGGGGGGAGGGAAGCAGCAAAGGCTCCATGTTTCAGAAAAAAAAAAAAAAAAACCCTCAATCTCCTTGATAATTCTACTTTACTTAATCCAATTGGCATCATTCCCCAAGAGTGGGGTTAACAAAGGAACTATTCCATACTGCATCTTAAATAATCTATTATCATGGACCTAGACATCCTGACAAGACATAAAGGTCCACCCTGAACCTAAATGTGTTTGAGAAGTCAGTGCTGAAATGTGGCTGCAACTTCACTTTTGTATCACTTGTATCATTCTATCTTATTAGCAAGCTACATTTCTAGGTTAACAGTTCTACCAAATATGGATATGAAAATTTATTTTTAATAAGACAATGTTGCAAATTATGGTCAACCAACATCTTTTCACCAAATACTTCAAGCATAAAAAATAAGAATCTTTACAAAAATATACAGAGACATCACAAATTGGTAGCTGCCCATAACATTAAACAAACTGGACTCTTAAGAGTGGCTTCTCAATAGCATATCATTTTAATTATAACCATTGCCTGGTACAGGGAAAACTAACAGGTGTTTTTTTCTTTTTACCCATCATTGCAACATTGTATTCCTGATAATTTAAGTATACCAAACTATGAGTAAATGAATGATACCTGCCTAGATTTATACTATCAGTGGCCACTGGACTTAGGACTAGTTCAAGACCTTGATCTATATTTTGACCTAGACCCAGACTGTAATCTTGACTGAGATTTGGATCTAGGTGGTTCTTTTTTCCTTAATTCCTTTTCATATCTTGAGCCAGACTTATAATGTGTTTTGGAATCTGTTTTAGAGGTGCCTCTAGATTTGGTGTGAGATGCAGACCTAGAACTTGATTTAGCCTTCATTTCTTTCTTGGGCTGGGACTTGGACCGTGATCTTGAATTGGATTTAGATCTTGAAAAAGATCGATTTTGGTGTTTGAATCTATCATTGTCGGAATGGCTTCTGCTACGCCGTGATCTTCCAGTCGGTCTACCGTTTCTAGCACTATAAGATCTCCTATAGTTGTCAAAAGAACGACTCCTTGATCTTCTCCTTTCATAACTTCGGCTTCTAGAACGTCTGTATCTGTCATAATCATCATAATGAGAAGAACTGTACACATTCCTTCCTTCCTTGGCTTTCATTTGATTTGGTGTCTTCCGATCTCCTTGTGCGAACTGTATTTCGATTAGACGCCCACAAATCCATTTTCTGTCCAAATTATGTAAAGCATCTTCAGCATCACGAACATCCTCAAATTGAACATAAGCAAATCCTCTTGGACATCGAGTGTACAAATCAAGTGGAACATACACATCAACTATAGGACCATAGCGACCAAATTCCCTCCGTAAATCTTCAGACCTGGCGTCGTCCGCCACGTTCCTGTCGAACAGAGACGTGTTGGGGGGACGCAGGTAGCGGGACATGAGGTCGGCATGAGTCTCGGCCCAGAGCACTAACGAGATGAGCAAACTGTCCGCGGCTCCTGCGGCGGCTCAAACACACACACGCTGGTTTTTTTTTTTTTATCCAATTCTTTGATTAAAATTAGAAATGAACCTAGGGTTTGGGGTTCAAGGACTTTCCAGGACCACAAGCACCCTGTTATGCCCAAATCATAGTTGTGGATATCACAGACACTCACACCCCACCATGTGAATGCTTGAATGCCTCTTTAGTAGAAGTCAGATCCACGGGGAAAGACAGAGGGAGCATTAGTAGGTCAGGTCTACACAGGACACCTCAGTGGAAAGAGGAGGGAGGAAGATGCTGAGAGGGGCATGTGGAGTGTGCAAAAGGCTGATATAAAGCTGGAGTTCACAGGATTCACCCCAAGGGTCTTCTAGAACTCCACTGAGGCTTGTTCACATAAAAATATTTGCCTCTGATGAGAACACAAAAGAAAATAATCTCAGAAAGGAGGGAGGGAGACATCAGGGCATCAGGAGCCGGAATCTCAACCATCTGGAATCCTACTGAGATTTGGCGGCCCATATCAGAGTCGCAGGTATTGTGCCAAGATGGTTTTTTTTTTTTTTTTTTTTTTTAAGAAGAGGGAGAGAGCAGGAGAAAATAATGTTGCCTGCTCTCACAGTGGTCCAGATCCTCCTCACTTTGGCATTTACAAACTTCCTGCCAATAGCCTGGAGAGCATGCAAGGGGTGGGTAGCAAAGGAGCAAGTTGAGGGGTGGGGGCCACTGCGTGATTGAGCTGTGACTCCTTGGGATTTTATTATCATTGCTGCCTTTCGCCATATGCTCCTGAAAGGCACTGACAAACCTGGACCAGTTTCAACGGAATTCCTAAACCCAGATTTCATTATAGTCATTACATCTCCGGATTGTCAGTGCTCTGCACAGGAAACATATTTATGGAAGTTCTTAAATGTTTCTCCATAAATGTTCATCAGACTTTCCTGTTGGTACATGAGATGCCTGGGATGTTGAAATAGATGCTAATAAATAGCCAATCCAGACTATTGCCAAGTAATGAAATCCATTTCTCTTCCTTGAAATAGGATGTCTTGCCATTTGAGCAGGTTCCAGAAGCTGCATGAGAGAGGAATCAAAGAGTTTCTTTTTCTGTCTGTTTGGTTGTTCCTTACCACACCCCAACACCACTTTTTAAAGCAGAATTAAATGAGATTCCAGCCACTGAGGACACCCATTTTGAAGTACAGGATGGACCTGTTTGTGTGGTGGTTGCCAACCAAAGCATTTCTCATTCTTCCTCACCATGGGGGATCCACTGGATCATGTCTCTTCATACCTTCCAGGACTTCCTTTATCCATTTTTTTGTCCTTCTTTCACATAGCAACCTTGCTGCATTTCACAAATAGAAAAGCACCACCAGAGGCTGAAGAGTTCACAACCAGATGCGACTCTGGAACTCTGCAGCATCCCTGTCCTCATTTCCATCCTGAAGGACTACATATCAAAGATTCTGAAGAACCCAAACCTATAAATCGACACTTTGGTTCAGACTTGTGGGGAGGGAGTGAAGCAAAGGGATAAATTCTACATAAAAACTGGAGCCTTTTACTTGAGAGTTCTTGGGTGGATGGGGAGTGCTGAGGCCTGGGGTATCTTGGCTATTCCATCCAAATGAAAGACCAGTTGCTTTGCATTGTGCCTCATCATGAAGAATGCTAGTGCTTCAAGAACACCCTTGAATGTTGGTGGCAGAATGGCATCACATTCAAATGTGTGTTCCAAACGCTTTACTCATGGGAGAACATGAACAGCTCCTTGGGAGCCAATTCAAAGTTAGGTGCAGTACCTAGAGATGGAAAATAGGACCTTTAATTGTTTTTTTCTTACCAAAGCAGAAATCCAGAAACTGCTGAGAGTGCAGCACTAAAGTAGATTTAAAACACACCCACCATGGCTCATGAAATTTTGCAGAAGAGGGGGTAGAAAGATTGCAAGAGCCACAGAGTGGAAGGGAATATCCAGAGTTATTGCCCCCCATCAATGACTGACTGCTGCTCTCACATCTCATAACTCCACAGTCCTATGGTGAATACCAGCAATCCCACTGAGGAGAGCCCTCAGTGTAATGAGGGCAGGGAAGAGGGAAATGATGGTACCAACGCAAGATTTATCCATGCAAAGTTTCTCTTAATTAAAAAGAAATTTAAGTGTTTTTCTTTAACACATATCGTATATCAGGAAACACTTAAAATTGTGTGTGTGTGTGTGTGTGTGTGTGTGTGTGATGTCCCCCTTTTTAAAGACAGTGTGGTAGTTTGAATGGATGTCTCCCAATAAAAATTCAGGATTTAAAATTTACTTATTTGAGGAGAGAAAGAGAATGGGCACACTAGGGCCTCTGTCCACTGCAAACGAACATTTGGCTTACATGGACTCTGGGGAATTAAACCTGGGTCCTTAGGCTTCAAAAGAAAGCACTTTAACCACTAAGCCATCTCTCCAGCCCCAGGAGTTTGTTAAACCTTATAATTTATATATACATCTGCCTGGTTGGAGGAGGTGACACTGGGCAGATCCTAAGGTCCAGCTCTAAGGTGTGGGGGTATATTTGGAATTCTAGTCTAAAGTTATGCCATGTGCCTGAGTTCTGCCTGGGTTCCCTGTGGTTTGGCTACTGGGTCTTTGCTCTTGCTTTTGGTGGTAGGCTTTCTCTTCTTCTTCATTATGGAACTTCCTCTGGATCTGTAAGCTTCAAGTAAGTGTCATTTCTCCCATAAACTATGCCTGGTTTAGAAGTTCATCCAAGCAACGTGAGGCTGACTGCTACAAACTTGATACCAGGAGTGGAGTAGAGTTGCTGAGTGATGAACCTGACCATGTGGATTTTGATTTTTTAGAACTTGTGTGCTGGAGGACTGTGAAACTTGGTTCTTACAACTGAAGATGCCTTCCAAAGTAGTAAGTCTAGTATTATGGACTATTCAGATGAGAGTTTTAAAATGCTAAATGCAGAGAATTGTATTTGGAGGCTTGGCTTATGAAGTTACTAAGGGGAAGGAAAGACTTCAGAGAACTTTATTGGGACTGGGCTACTGGCATAAGAACTGGCTGCATTCTCCTGCCTATGCCCAAAGAGTTTGATAAAGGTTAAATTTGTAATAGATATATGTGCTTGCCTAAAGATATGGGACTGAGAGCTATAAGATTTAAAATTGTAAAAATTAAAACAAGTTTAAAATTTAGTGGTACAGAGACTGGTTTTAGGTTACTGAAGCTGCTATTGTCAAACACATTAATAGTCTTAAGAAAGATGGCCCAACTACTTTATATTAAAACAATGGAGAGGATGCTTGAGGAAAAATTATGATAAAAATACAAACTCATTTATAAAGAGTTGACTAGAGAAGAAACCTACTAGTCAACATTACAATTTATTTTGTCCCTGAATTAAAAATATGGCTGTGGAGAGATGGCTTAGCAGTTAAGCACTTGCCTGCGAAGCCTAAGGACCCCAGTTAGAGGCTTGATTCCCCAGGACCCACATTATCCAGATCCACACATAGTTCCAGGAGCTGCTGCTGAGATGCAGGGCATGATGACCCTGAGGAAGAGGATGCTGGAGGCATTGGAAGATAGACCATGGTTTGCAGTGGAGACACAAGGATGTTTAGATATACCAGGACTGTACAAGGGCTACCATGGAGCTCTATTGGCTGGAGATGGAAGGGTTTTCCTGGCTATTCAGCCCAGCTGGAGGGGCACAATTGATAAAAATCCGGACACTGTCAGTCATTGGTTATAATATCAGATTTGAACTGCAGATGTTTGATGTTTTGATTGTTATTGACTTTGCATTGTTCCAGTCTCTCCCTGCTATTCTTTTTTTTTATTAACAACTTCCATGATTGTAAACAATATCCCATGATAATGCCTGCTCTCCCCCCGCCCCAATTTCCCCTTTGAAACTCCACTCTCCATCATATCCTTTCCCCCTCTCAATCAGTCTCTCTTTCATTTTGATGTCATGATCTTTTCCTCCTATTATAATGGCCTTGCTTAGGTAGTTTCAAGCACTGTGAGGTCATGAATATCCAGGCAATTGTGTGTCTGGAGGAGCACATTGTAAGGAGTCCTACCCTTCCTTTGGCTCTTACATTCTTTCTGACACATCTTCCACAATGGACACTGAGCCTTGGAAAGTGTGATAGAGATATTTCAGTGCTGAGCACACCTCTGTCACTTCTTCTCAGCATCATGGGTGCCTTCCGAGTCATCCTAAGGTCGCTGCCAACTGAAAAGAGAAGGTTCTCTACCAAAAGTGAGAGTAGCATTAATATATGGGTATGAACATTAGAGAGGTGCTTACTGGGAAGTTTCATGAGCATAACATATACATTTAGGCAGACAGCAGCAGATGTTACACTCCTAGGGCTCACGACTACTCCTATTGTAGGTTTTCAGTACCAGGAATGTATTCTCTCCCATGGAGTGGGCCTGCAGTCCAATTTACAGGGCAGTTAGTTTCCACCATGACAGACATGCCACTATTGCAACCACTGACTCATCTGGCCTGGCTGGAAAAACATAAGCCTTGCAGTGTCCACAGTTGAGTATCTTCACTGGTGATTTCTCTCTCCCATTGAACTGTATGCAGAATGGCTTCTTCGAGCTTTCTGTCAGCTTGTCTACATAAAGGAGATTATCAGCTCAGTTCCAGGATATCTCAGTGGCCTTGCAGCCCAAGTATGTGGAGCCTTCAGCAATAGGATCTTACCATCTATTCCTGGTGGGAAACCAAGGGCCTTGGCAATGGCCTGTGATGTTTTGGGTGCACCAGGGACATCCCTGGCCAACAAATCACTGGAAGGTATCCCATCTCTGGCACTGAAACTTTCCTAGTAACAATCAATCGATGGCTCCTGAGTGTTCCATTGTCCAAAAAAGTAGGTTTCCATATGATTTATTTATATCCTCTTAGATTTTGATTAGCCCTCCCTCCACATTTCCTTTACTCAATCTCTTCCCCTAACCTTACTTAGGCCTTTTCACCTCCATTAATCTGTTCTTCCACTTACATATATACAATCATGTCCTATTAAGAATCCCTCTCAGCCGGGCGTGGTGGTGCACGCCTTTAATCCCAGCACTCAGGAGGCAGAGGTAGGAGGATCACCGTGAGTTCAAGGCCACCCTGAGACTCCATAGTGAATTCCAGGTCAGCCTGGGCTAGAGTGAGACCCTACCTTGAAAAATCAAAAAAAACTCCCTTTCCCTTCCTTTCTATTCCATTTATATCTCTTTTCAGGCTTAATGGCCTTTGCTACTGGGTTTTCTTCCTACTCACACAGAAGTCCAATCATCTGAAGCTAGGATCCACATCTGAGAGAAAACATATGATGTTTGGCTTTCTGGGCCTAGGTTACCACCCTTAGTATAATCCTTTCCAGATCCATCCATTTTCCTGCAAATTTCATAACTTCATTTTTCTTTACCGCTGAGTAGAACCCCATTGTATAAATGTGCCATATCTTCATTATCCACTCATCAGTTGAGGAACATCTAGGCTGGTTCCATTTCCCAGCTATTGTGAATTGAACAGCAATAAACATGGTTGAGCAAGGATCTCTAAGGTACTGAGATGAGTCCTTAGGATATATGCCTAGGGTCATATGGTAGATCTATTTTCAGCTGTCTTAGGAACCTCCACACTGATTACCACAATGGCTGGACCAGATTGCATTCCCACCAGCAGTATAGAAGGGTTCCTCTTTTTCCACATCCTCACCAGCTTTTATGGTCATTTGTTTCCATGATGGTAACCAATCTGAAAGGAGTGAGATGGAATCTCAACGTAGTTTTAATCTGCATTTCCCTGATGACTAGGGAAGAATTTTTTTTTAGATGCTTATATGCGATCTGTATTTCTTCTTTTGAGAATTCTCTATTTAGTTCCATAGCCCATTTTTTAATTGGGTTGTTTGATTTCTTATTATTTAATTTTTGAGTGCTTTGTATATCCTAGATATTAATGCTCTATCAGATGTATAGCTGGCAAAGATTTTTTTTCCATTTCTATAGGTTACCTCTTTGCATTATTCAGTGTCCTTTGCCATACAAAATCTTCATAATTTCATAAGGTCCCAAGCAGTTAATCTGGTTTTATTGCCTGAGCAATTGGGGTTATATTCAAAAAGTCTTTGCCAAGACCAATATGTTGAAAGGTTTCACCAAATTTTTCTGCTAGCAGTTTCACAGTTTCAGGTCTGATGTTAAGGTCTTTAATCCATTTGGACATAATTCTTGTGCATGGAGAGAGAGAGAAGAATCTATTTTCATCCTTCTACAGATACATATCCATTTTTCCCAGCACCATTTACTGAAGAGGCTGTCTTTTCTCCAATGAGTATTTTTGGCATTTTTGTCAAATATCAGGTGGCTATAGCTACCTGGACTTACATCTGGGTCCTCTATTCTGTTCCATTGATCTCCATGTCTGCTCTTCTGCCAGTACAATGTTGTTTTTGTTATTAGGGCTCTGTAGTATAGGTGAAAATCAGGTATGGTGATACCACCAGCTTTATTTTTCTTGCTTAGTATTGTTTTAGGTATTCGAGATTTTTTGTGCTTCCAAATGAATTTTTGGGTTTTTTTTTCTATTTCCACGAAGAATGCCATTGGAATTTTGATGGGGATTGCATGAAATGTGTATATTGCTTTGGGTAATATTGCCATTTCCACAATATTGATTCTTCTGATCTAAGAACAAGGGATATCTTTCCATTTCCTAGTATCTTCTGCAATTTCTCGCTTGAGTGTTTTAAAGTTTTCATTGTAGAGATCCTTCTCTTCCTTGGTTAAGTTTATTCCAAGGTACTTTATTCTTTTTTTTTTTTTTTTTTTTTGATGCAATTGTGAATGGGAGTGATTTTCTGATTTCATCCTCTGTGTGTTTGTTGTTAGCATATAGGAATGCTACTGATTTCTGTGTGTTTATTATGTATTCTGCTACATGGCTATAGGTATATATCAGTTCTAACAGTTTGCTGGTAGAGTCTTTAGTGACCTTTATGCATAGAATCATGTCATCTGCAAATAATGATAACTGGAGCTCTTCCTTTCCAATTTGTATCCCTTTTATGTGTGTCTCTTGCCTTATTGCTATGGCTAAGACTTCCAGTACTATATTAAATAAAAGTGGGGACAGAGGACACCCTTGTCTTGTTCATGATTTTAGTGGAAAAGCTTCCAGTTTTTCCCCATTTAGTAATATGTTGGCTGTAGGCTTGTCATAAATAGCCTTTATTATATTGAGATATGTTCCTTCTATTCCCAGTCTCTGTAGGACTTTTATCATGAAGGGATGTTGGATTTTGTCAAATGCTTTCTCTGCATCTAATGAGATGATCATGTGATTTTTGTCCTTCAGTCCATTTATATAATGTATTACATTTATGGATTTGCATATGTTGAACCATCCCTGCATCTCTGGGATAAAGCCTACTTGGTCAGGGTGAATGATCTTTCTGATATATTCTTGTATTCTGTTTGCCAATATTTTGTTGAGAATTTTTGCATCTATGTTCATGAGGGAGATTGGTCTGTAATTTTCTTTTTTTGTTCTATCTTTGCCTAGTTTTGGTATCAGGGTGATGCTGGCTTTGTAGAAGAAGTTTGGCAGGATTCCTTCTTTTTCTATTTTATGGAAAAGTTTAAGAAGCAATGGTGTTAGTTCTTCCCTGAAGGTCTGGTAAAATTCAGCAATGAATCCATCTGAGACTAGACTGTTTTTAGTTGGGAGATTTTTGATAACTGCTTGTATCTCCATACTTGTTTTAGGTCCATTTAAGTGATTAATCTCATCTTGATTTAATTTAGGTAGGTCATATAAATCAAGGAAATCATCCATTTCTTTCAGAGTTTCATACTTAGTGGAGTATATGTTCTTATAGTATGTCCCTATGATTTTTTGATAGTATGTCCCTATGATTTTTTGAATTTCTCTGGTATCTGTTATGATGTTACCTTTTTCATCTCTAATTTTATTAATTTGTGTCTCTTCTCTCTTTCTGTTGGTCAGATTTGCTAAGTGTTTATCAATCTTGTTTATCCTTTCCAAGAACCAACTCTTTGTTTCATTGATTCTGTGGATTTTTCGGGGGGAGGTTTCTATTTCATTAATTTCTGCCCTAATCTTTATTATTTCTTCCCATCTACTGATTTTCAGTTTGCCTTGTTCTTCTTTTTTTTTAAATATTTTTTTTATTTTTATTTATTTATTTGAGAGTGACAGACAGGGAGAGAAAGAGGCAGAGAAACAGAGAGAATGGGCGCGCCAGGGCCTCCAGCCACTGCAAACGAACTCCAGACACGTGCGCCCCCTTGTGCATCTGGCTAACGTGGGTCCTGGGGAATCGACCCTTGAACCGGGCTCCATAGGCTTCACAGGCAAGTGCTTAACCGCTAAGCCATCTCTCCAGCCCTGCCTTGTTCTTCTTTTTCCAATGCTTTAAGGTGAAGCATTAGGTCGTTTACTTTAGACCTTTCTAATTTCATAATATAGGCACTTAAAGCTATAAATTTACCTCTTAGGACTGCCTTCATTATGTCCCAAAGGTTTTGGTATGTTGTGTTCTCATTATCCTTTGACTATGGTTTTTTGATTTCCTCCTTGATTTCTTCATTGACCCATGATCATTTAGTAGTGTATTGTTTAGTTTCCATAATTTTGTGTATGCTTTATAGCCTTTCTTGCTATTGATTTGTAGTTTGATTCCATTGTGGGCAGATAGAATGCAAGGAATTATTTCAATTTTCTTGTATTTGTTAAGATTTTCTTTGTGTCCTAATATATTGTCTATTTTAGAAAATGTTCCATGTGCTGTGAAAATAATGTGTATTCTGCAGCATTTGGATGAAATGTCCGGTATATATTGTTAGGTCCATTTGTTCTATGACCTCATTTAATCCAGATGCCTCTCTGTTTATTTTTGCTGGGATGATCTGCCAACTGATGAAAGTGGGGTGTTGAAGTCATCCACTACAACTGTGTTTGGTGTTATCTGTGACCTTAGTTCTAATAGCATTGTTTGATTAAATTGGGAGCCTCCATGTTAGGTGCATATATGTTTAGGATTGTAATGTCCTCCTGTTGGAGTGTGTCTTTGATCAATATAAAATGACCTTCCTTATCTTTCCTAACTAATGTTGGACTGAACTCTACCTTGTCAGATATTAGGATAGCAACCCTGCTTGTTTTCTAGGCCCATTTATTTGAAACATCATTTTTCAACCTTTCATCCTAAGATAATGTCCATCCTTTGTAGAAAGGTGGGTTTCTTGGAGGCAACAAATTGAAGGATCCTGCTGTTTAACCCAGTCTGCAAACCTATGTTTTTTGGTTGGGGCATTGAGCCTGTTGATATTAAGAGATATTATGGAAAGGTGTGTATTGATTTTTTGCCATATTTTGTAGTTCTTCTGGTTTTACCTTTGCTCTCTTGAATTAAGTAGTATTTCAGTATGGTTTGTTTTTTCCAGGTTCCTTATATGTGTGCTTTTCCTTCTCTTCATCATGGAGGATTCTTTCAAGCATTTTCTGTAGAGCTGGTTTTGTCTTCAAATATACCTTTAGCCTGTTTTTGTCGTGGAATGCCCTTATTTCTCCATCTATTTGAATGGATAGCTTTGCAGGATAAAGTAACCTTGGTTGACAGTTGTTATCTTTCAGAACTTGGAATACATCACTCCAAGCCCTTCTGGCTTTTAAAGTTTGTGTTGAGTAATCCTATGGGCTTGCCTTTGTATGTAACTTGATTGTTCTCTCTAACTGCTTTCAATATATTTTCTTTGGTTTGTATGTTTGATAGTTTAATTATAATATGGCAAGGAGAGGTTCTTTCCAGGTTTTGTCTGGCTGGGGTTCTAAAGGCTTCCTGTATCTGCATTGGCACCTCTTTCCCAATTTGGGGGAAGTTTTCTTCTATGATTTTGTTGAAGATGCCTACTATGCCTTTGGAGTGAAATTCTTCTCATTCTACTATACCCTGAATTCTTATTTTTGATCTTTTCATAGTGTCCCGAATATCTTGGAAATCCCATTCATACTTTCCTATCAGTTTGTCTTTCTCTTTGTTGGCCTGTATTAGAGCTGCCACCTAGTCTTCTAGTTTAGATATTCTGTCCTCTCCTTCATCCATTCTACTGGTAAGATTTTCTACAGAGTTTTTTTTTTTTTATTTCATTGACTGTATTCTTCATTGCTAGTAATTCTGACTGGTTTTTCTTTATTATTTCTATTTCCTTATTTATGTCTTGTATTGACCTCTTTATTTCATTAAATTGGTTTCCTGTGTCTTCTTTGATTCCTTTGATTTCCTCTGTGACTTCTTTGAACATATTTATAATCATTCTTTTGAAACGTTCTCAGGCATTTTCTCTAACTCATTCTTACTGGAGGTCATTTCCAATGCATCAACACTTTTTGGTGGATTTATGCTGTCTTGATTTTTGGTGTTTCTTTGTTATAATGTACATAGTTTTGCATTTTGGATTAATTTAATGCTTGGATTTTCTAGTTAACTGCAGTATTATTAGATGTATCAATCAATCTGATGTTATATCTCCTCAGGGTAGGAGCTTAAGGTTCTAGGTGTGGCTCTTATACTCTCAGAGTATCTGCAAAAGTGATCCTTGATGTTGGGTTTGCCTCTATGAGAGTATTCAAGTAGGCTGAATGGAACAAAATACAGGCAAGTTCTAAAATTTAACTAAACAATATACACATTCAATGAAAAACAGCACAGAGAATTTATGCAAGAGTAGATATTATGACAATCACCTCCTCTAAAAACGTCACAGTCCCTTAGGATGTGTGTTGCCACTCACTCTTAATCCTGTCAACTAAGAGGTTAAGATTTCTGGTCTGTAGAGGGTTCCAAGTCAGCTTATGACCAAGTGAGACCCTTCCCTAATGAACAACAGAAGAGGAAACAAAGCCACTATAAATCAGGAAGCAACAAATGACAAGCGCAAAATATAGCTTATTTAAGAATCGCAAATCTGACCATCCATCATATTTAACATATAATTCATCCTGATATGGAAGATGCAATTAGCATTTACGATTTAAGCCTATATACAAGGCTTAGTTGGTGGGTATTGACCTGGTGTAATCTTTGTTACCTTATTGGGATGATTTTCATCTCAGTTATGCTGACCTCCTTCTTGGGCCCTCTTTGGTGCCCTTTGGGCTCAAGTAGGCTGGCTGGGTCACTGGATTGCTGCTCTGGTTACCGGTGCTGGGTGCTGGGTGCTGGGTACTGTGAGCTCCCTTCCCCAGGTCTCTGGTGTTTGCTGGCACTTGAGCTGGTGGTGGGGGCGGGAGGCTGTGGATGGTGGCTCTAGTTCTCCCACTGGTCCACGTGATCCTCTACCTCATGATCTGCTCCTCTGTTGGTCGCTAAGGTCCTCACTTTATTTTTCTTGGGTTTGTGAGGAGCTTCGATGTGAGTGGAGAATCCTCTCACCTAGCTTTTCCTGTGGCTCAAGCTGAGCCTTGCAGCCATGCCCACACGGACCTGGTGCTGCTGCTGCTGGAGCCACTTCTGCCTGCCTATGTGGGCTCTAGATGCTCTGGATCTCTCCTACTTCTCTGCTGCTGTTGGTAATTTCTTGTACACCTCACTTTTTAGTAGAAGAGTGTATTTTGCTGGGGGTCTTTTTTGGGGGAGGGGGCTTTTTCTCCCCTAGGCTGGTTTGGTGTGTTTTCTACACTGCCATCCTAACTGGAAGTCTCCTTGCTATTCTTTAGAGCAGTTGAAAATGTTTACTCTGTGCCTTTATATGTTGAAAGTATGTAGCTTGTTTAGATCTTACAGGACTCACAGTTAACAGGTAATCTTACATCTCTCAGATAAGACTATGAGAACCTTTGAAATTAGACTGAATACAATTTACAATGTAGATGGTTATGAATTTATTGGAGGTCAGGGGTGGAGTGTGGTAGTTTGAATGGATGTCCCCAGAAATATTCAGGATTTTATTAATACCTGTAATTTAGATCTCTAGCCACCTGGCTAGAGAAGATGTCACTCTGCAGATCCTAGGATCCATTCCTAAGGTGTGGAGGTGGATTCAGAACTCCAGTCTAAAGATATATGTGGTAGCTTGAATAAATGTCCCCCAGTAGATTCAGGAGTTTTATTAAAGCTTCTTAGAGTTCCAGCTACCTGGATAGAGGAGATGCCACTGGGTGGATCTTAGGGTCCAGCCCTAAGGTGGATTTGGAATTCCAGTCTAAAGATATGAAAATTTCCTGAGTTCTGCCTAAAATTGCTAAGTGCTATGTGATGTGGATTTAGAGTTTTAGGCTTCTGGCTTTTTCTCTCTCTCCTTGGACCTGTAAAATTGGGCCAACTTCTTCTGACATTATGGAACATCCCCTGGATCTGTAAGCTTCAATAAATATCCCTTCTTCCATAACTATGCTTGGTTTGGAAGTTCATTTCAGCAACCTGAAGCTGTCTGCTACACTGGGTCATATGGTAAATCTAATTTCAGCTGTCTCAGGAAAACCCACATTGATTTGCACAATGACTGTGCCAGTTTATGTTCCCACCAACAATGCAGAAGGGTTCCTCTTTTTCCACATCCTCACCAGCATTTATTGACATTTGTTTTGAATTTTTCCCCTCTCTATTATGGTTATTTATCAACCTGTCCTGATATGGAAGGTGCAATTAGCACTTCCAGTGCAGGCCTATATACCTAACTTTGGGGCAGGTATTGACCCAGTATAAAATGGCCCATCCCCTTTTGGGGAGGCTTCCTGTGTCATCTATGCTAATGTGAGGCTTGTTCCCACTTTATTGCACTGTGTGCTTTTGGCTCTGCTGATTAAATCAGTAGATCTGCTCTTTAGGTCAGCTCTGCTGGAAGCCCTGTAGCTGAGGAGTAACTCAGATCCCTTGGCATCCTGAAATCTTCAGTGGCTCCCAGTATTTGAAGTTGGGGGAGGGAAGGCTATAGAGAGTGTCTGAAGTTGTTCTGGAACTTCTCAGCTGGGCCCTGTTGTCTTCTTCAGTTTCTTTGATTTTGTAATGTCAGTGTGAGTAGAGAATCCCTTCCAGTAGTTCTGCTCCTGGCTCAGGTAGGGCCAGACAAGTAGCTCTTCCCAGGTGGTTGCAAGATTCCACACCCTCACCATTTTGTGATAAGACCACTTCCTATTTACTAGCCAGCAGTTGTAGCAGACAGAATCAGGTTCGCTGATATGAACGTCCAGACCAGGCACAGTTATGGAGGAAGGGATATTTATTGAAGCTTACAGATCCAGGGGAAGTTCCATAATGGCAGAAGAAACTGGTCTGCCTTCACACGCCCAAAAAGAGAGAGAGAAGCACAAGCCTAAAAGCCAAAAGCCACAGCACACTTCAGGAACTCCAGCTAGGCACACTTTGCATATCTTTATATTGAAATCTGAAACCCACCACCACACCTTAAGATCCACCCAGTGACATTGCCTCCAGCCAGGTGGCAAACTACAAACAAATAAAAAACTGAATATATCGGGGGCCATCTATTCTATTCAAACCGCCACAGCAGTTTTCAAGAAAGAATACTCAGCCAGAGGCATAGTGCAGAGGAAGACACTTGATAACATATGAAAGGTCTTGGTTTCTATCCCTCATGCTACACACACAAAAACATTATTAACTATAGTCACCACATTATACACTAGACCTCCTGAATATTATCCAGGCAGTCTGACATAACTTAAAGTTTATGTTCTTTGACCAACATCTCCCAACCCATCACCAACCCTCAGACCTTTGTAACTACTGTTCTATTCTCTGCTTTAAGATATTGAGCTTTTTAAAATTCCACATAAAAATTATATAATGTGGTGTTTCTTTTGTGTCCAATTTCTTTCTTTTTTAAGGCTAAATAATATTTTATATATACATAATATGCACACACATACATATGCATATATATATATATCATGTTTTCTTTATCCATTCATCTGTTGATGGACACTTAAGTTAATACCATATCATGACCATTTTGAATAGTGCTACAGTGATCATGGGAGTGTACATATCCCTTCAAGATCCTGATTCCATTTCCTTTGGATATATACTTAGTAATGAGATTGCTGGATCATATGGTGATTCTATTTTAAATTTTTTTGAGGAACATCCTTACTGTTTTCCATAATGGCTGAGCTCATTTACATTCTCGTCAACAGTACAGCATACTTTTTTAAAGAGTCCAAAGATTTAAGACAATTTATAAAATTATCACGGAACTGGACCCACAGCTTTCCAATTTTAAGAAAACAAAGCCCTTCCCATTCCCAGAGACAGCAGATAGCTTCACTCCTTAAACTAAGCACAGAGTGTTTCAATGACCCCAAC
This sequence comes from Dipus sagitta, assembly GCA_036346955.1. NCBI lineage: Eukaryota > Metazoa > Chordata > Mammalia > Rodentia > Dipodidae > Dipus > Dipus sagitta. The sequence goes on from CM070777.1 coordinate 71,317,167, forward strand.
AAACATTTAGGAATCAGCAGAAGAGATGAAGAAAGTCCCCTGTTGCTCTGTCTTCATCAGGGTGCCAGATTATACAGTTGTCCACAAACCATTTAAGTCCGTAAACTGTTGGACATAGAATCAACTGAAAGACATTACCTACTACAGGGTTAAGTGCACAGTTGCTTGGTCTGAGGAAATGCTCAGTGGGGAAAGTGCTTGCTGCATGAGAATGAAGACCTGTGTTCATTCATGTCCCTAGTGCCCACATAAGAGCTAGGTATGGTAGTGTGTGCTTGTAATCCAAGTTCTGGAGAGGCAGAAACAGGAGGCTCCTCAGGGCTTGATGGTCAGCAGTCTTGCCAAATCGGTGAGCTCCAGGTTCAATGAGAGATCCTGTCTCCAAAATTAAGTTGGAGAGGCTGAAGATATAGTTCAGCAGTTAAAGGTGTGTGCTTGCAAACACTAACAGCTTGGGTTCGATTCCCAAGTATGCATGTAAGTCAGATGCACAAAGTGGTGCAGGCATATGGAATTCATTTGCAGTCTCAGAATGTCCTGGCATACCCACATACATTGTCCCTCTCTGCCTCTTTGTCTCTTTGTCTCTCTCACTCTCTTAAATACATAAATCAATAAATACATACATAAATAAATAAAATATTAAAAAGCAGGATATAGTGGTACATATCTTTAATCCCTGCACTCAGGAAGCAGAGGTAGGGAGGATTACTGTGAGTCTGAGGCCAGCCTGGAACTACAGAATGAGTTACAGTTCAGCCTGGGCTAGAGTGATATCCTGCCTCGATAAAACCAAATAACAATAATAATAACAATAACAATAACAATAATAATGTGGAGATCAGTTAAGGAAGACACCTGAAATCAATCCATCAATCTCTGGCACATGCACACACGCATGCACACACACACACACACACACACACACACACACACACACGGAGAAAAAAGTACATCTTTGTTCTTTGGGAATGGTCTTCCTGCATATAACCACCTCATTTCTATGCCCCTTTTCAGCTCTGTCTTAGTGCAAGTTCATTAGTACAAAGAATGGAAGCAAAGCTTATGAACTAGTATAACATGGTGAGGAAAAGCCCCAAGGAAGTAAGAATGAGAGGAAAATGAAAAGTGAGGCAGAGACAGGGGAGAAGCAAATCCAGGTAGGTCCCCAGCAGACCAAGAAACATTCACACTTCACTCAGCCAAGCAGGCCCCAGAATTGTTCCTTAGTCAAAAGAGAAGACAGAGGTGGAGACCTAGAAGTCTGGGTTCTACTAAGTCCTCCAGGTGAGTTTATTCACATACAAGATTGAAAACCTCTACTCCATTGGGACAGTCATTCACCTGTGGACAAAACCTCTTCAGATGACAGATTCCTTAAGAGCCAAATGCCATGTTGGCAGCTGGTAGCCTGTCATTGGCATCTCATAATTAAAAATCAACTAGAATTTAGGCTTCAAGCCATACATCCTGGCTTTACCAACAGATTTTCCATAAGAATATTTTGTTCTTCCATGTCTTACTTATTTCCTTTTTTAGATTTATTTATTTGAGAGAGAGAGAGAGATAATAGGCACACGAACTCCAGATGCATGTGCCACCTTGTGCATCTGGCTTACATGGGTCCTGTGGAATCAAACTAAGCTCCTTTGGCTTTGCAGGCAAACACCTTGACTGCTAAGCCATTTCTCCAGCCCTTACTCTTATTTCTTAATGTTTCAAGCCAATATGCCAGATGTTGAAGTTTCTAATACTGAATTCTTCTAAACTGAATACCCTTCCCCATATAAAACTTATATAGCACGGGAGGTGACATGGTCTTTCTAATGACTGCTGGCTCCCAGGAGAAAAACACTAGATCTAAGACAACACACTCAGCTTTTCCTATTTAACTTTCTTGGTCAGAGAAGTAACTTGATAGCAATCACATTAATTGGTGTTCCTGAAGATAAAAGCAATAGAAAAGAAGCATGCCCAAACTGGGCACAATGGGGAAGAAAGGTGTTGATAGTATTATATAGTTGCCACACCATCCTCAGGTTTCATCCTCCAGACTTCTTCATATATAAGCATTTGTGCAGATTTAATTGTGAACTTCAGAGAAAGATATGGTAAAGTCCTTACCCCCATATCTCAAGCATGACCTTATCTTTTACAGAAGCAGTCAAACTAACATGAGGTCATTAAGGTGATTCCCAATCCCAAAGTACTCTGGTCCCTTTAAAAAGAAAATTTGTCCACTGTTTTCACCATTTGGCCAGACAGGCCAAATGACTGAACAAGTGCAATAGTGGCATGTCTGCTTTGGGAGAAAACAACTGCTCTCTAATTGGACTGAAAGCCTGCTCTATGGGAGGGAATACATGCCTGGTACTGAAAATCTAGTCAAAAGCCTATGGCAAGGAAGGTCATGAGCCTTAGGAGTATAAAGCCTGCTCTTGTCTGGACAAATGCATATATTACTCTCACTAAATTGCCCTGAAAGCAATACACTTAATGTTCATATTCATATATTAATGCTACTCTCACTTTTGGTTAGAGAAGCTTCTCTTTTCAGATGGTGATGACCACTGGGATGACCCAAAAGGCAACATAGTGCTGAGAAGAAGAGATGGAGGACTGTCTAGCACTGAAACATCTCACATCCTCCAAGGCTTAGGGCCCATGGCGGAAGAGGTAGCAGAAAGAATGTAAGAGCCAAAGGAAGGGTACCACTCCTTACATACAACTGTCCAGACAGAAATTGGCCTCGATAGCTAAGACCTTGCACTGCCTAGCAATGCCTACACAAAACCCTCATAATAGGAGAAAAAGATGATGACATCAAATTAAAAGAGAGACTAATGGAGAGAGGGAGGGGATATGACAGAGAGCAGAGTTATGAAGGGGAAAGCAGGGGAGGTGAGGGAAATACCATGGTTTGTTGTCTGTAAGTACAGAAGTTGTTAATTTAAAAAAAGAAAAGAAAAATTTGGACACAGAGACAAACATAGTATAGAGGAAGACAGTCATTTACAATCCAAAGGTATATGTGGTGCTATCAGGAGTTAAGAGAAGCCTGAATAGATCCTTATCTAGAAATTTTGTCAGCACCATAGTCCTACAATACCTGAACATCAGTATCTTGGCCTCCATAACTGTGTGACTTGAGTGGCATTTTGTTAGGGAAGCCCCTACTAAGACAGAATTAAACATTCCCAAGATTCAAGCTATGGCCAAATAGGCTCTGTCACTTGTTGTCAAAAAGATTCCTAATTATATTATTCCCTTGATTTGTAGACATTTCTGTGCTATTGAAAGGATGAAAACTACAGCCTAACCCCCCCCCCAAAGAAAGACCCCCAAAAGTTATAAGTTTAAAAATACTATTGTTGTACCAAGTCCCCTGGTCACTCAAGAGTCACCCAGGGATCTGCCACGTAAAAGCCTAAGCCTGGGCTCCATCCCCACAGCCCGACACAGAGGCAGTGAGGGAGAGAGCTCCTTCCTTTTGGGAATGGAGTTCATATGGAAATTCGAACAAAGAAGTTGGGGGCAGGAGCTAGGGGCACCCCAGGCAGGTGTCGGCTAAAGCAAACAGTGGTGGCCCCCTACAGTAGAGTGTCTGTGGAGGATCTTTGAAATGGAGATTCCTCAGAGACTTTGGGGAGGGGAGGGCAGCAATTAAATGGGCAAGGATTGCAGAATTCAAAAATTGGCACATTTGGCCGGCTATATTATCTATCTGAGGCAGGCCTGGTCCCCTTTTTTGTTTAGAATAGTCATGATTGATTTCTCACTACCACACTCCAAAGGAGCCTTAACCCCAGCCTCCTAAGAAGCCCTAAATACCTCAAATTCCAGACCTGGCTCTCTGCCAGTGGATGGGTAAAAGGTCACACTTCTTGCTGTTCCAGAACCTGCTTTCTGGCCCAAGTGACCTATCTTAACTGCAATTTGTCACCCCCACCCAGGAGCCCACGCAAATGCCGACCTCTGAGGCTATAGGAAAAAGATTATGGTGTGTTACAAATTGATTGGTCCACGGTGTGCGGGGCTTGGACAATTTAAAATGATTAGCCTAAGAACCATAAAATGTTACACATTGATTGGTCAACACTGCGCGGGTACCCGAGGTTATGGAATGATTGGTTCATGATGCGTGGGCTTTATTGTAACCCTAATAAAAGCTGTCCTGACCCTGCACTCGGGGTCCACAGCCCTCTACCCCTGTGTGGTGTATGACTGTGGGCCCCAGCACACTGGAATAAAAATCCTCATGCTGTTTGCATCAAGACTGTTTCTCATGAGTGATTTGGGGTGCCATCTTTCCCGAGACTGAGCCCGGGGAGTCCTCCGGAGCGGGACTTTCACTATTTATTGCCATAAAACAAATTACCTCAAAGCAGAGCATCTTGACACAACAATGAGCATTTATTATATCGAAGTGTCTTGAGTCAGGAATTTGGAAGAGCATACATGGAGGATCCCAGCACTGGTGTGAATCATGTGAGGCCAAAGTCAAGACACAGGCCTGAAAACCTGACTGGGTTTCAGGATCTGCCTTTGATGTGGCTCACAGGCATGGTTGGTGCTTGTCATGGTTTGAATTGGAAATGGCCCCCAATCTCATGTTTGAGCCTTTGGTCCCCAGCTTGCTGCACCATTTTGGCAGAAGTAGGTCACTGGGGGCAGATGTGTCTTTGAAGGTTTTATCTTCCCCTGATTTACCATACAAACAGCTTTCCCTTCACAATCCCACTACCACAAGCCTAGACTCAAGACACTGTTCTGGTCTCACACCCTAGCTATTTTTTGAGGGGGGTGCTTGTTGTATTTTTTTATTATCAACTTCCATGATTATAAACAATATTCCATGGCAATTCCCTCCCCTCCCCACCTTCCCCATTGAAACTCCAATGTCCATCATATCCTCTCCCCATCTCAATCAGTCTTTCTTCTATTTTGATGTCTTCATCTTTTCCTCCTATTATGATGGTCTTGTGTAGGTAGAGTCAGCCACTGTGAGGTCATGGATAACCAGGCCATTTTGTGTCTGGAGGATCATGTTTTAAGGAGTCCTGCCTTTCCTTTGGCTCTTACATTCTTTCTGCCACCTCTTCTGCAATGGAAACTGAGCCTTGGAAGGTGTGATAGAGATATTTCAGTGCTGAGCATTCCTCTGTCACTTCTTCTCAGCACCATGGTGCCTTCTGAATCATCTCAACGTCACTGCCAACTGAAAAGAGAATGTTCTCTACCAAAAGTGAAAGTAGCATTAATATATGGGTATGAACATTAAGAGAAGTGCTTACTGGGCAGTTTGATAAGTATAGTGTGTACATTTAGCCAGACAGCAGCAGACTAGCGCTTATGACTACCCCTGTTGGTTTACAGTATCAGGGATGTATTCCCTCCTATGGAGCAGGCCTCCAGTCAAATTAGAGGGCAGTTGGTTTCCCCCATAACAGATGTGCCACTATTGCACCCATTGGCTCATTTGGCCTGGCTGGCCAAATATAAGGCTTGCAATACCCACTGTTGAGTATATTCACTGGTGATTTCTCTCTCTCTCATTGAAATGCATGCAGCATATGATTTATTTATATCTTCTTTCTTAGCTTCCCTGACTTGCAGAGCTAGGGGGCTACAGGCACAGGGAATCTCAGGATCCTGGCCCCAGCATGATTATGGGTGAGTACTACATCACTGTGAACAGATGAGGACTTCTTGTAAGAAATTTATAACTTTTTTTTCTCAATTTTTTTCTTTTTTCTTTTCAAAATTTGCCTTTATTTCTTTTTCTTCTCAATTTTTATTAACATTTTCCATGATTATAAAAAGTACCCCATGGTAATACCCTCCCTCACCCCACTTTCCTCTTTGAAATTCCATTCTCCATCATATCCCCTCCCCATCTCAATCAGCCTCTCTTTTATTTTGATGTCATGATCTTATCCTCCTCTTATGATAGTCTTGTGTAGGTAGTGTCAGGCACTATGAGGTCATGGATATCCAGGCCATTTTATGTCTGGAGGGAGCATGTTGTAAGGAGTCCTACCCTTCCTTTGGCTCTCACATTCTTTCCACCACCTCTTCCACATTAGACCCTGAGCCTTGGAAGGTGTGATCGAGATATTACTCAGTATTCCAGTCACTTCTTTCCAGCACTATGATACCTTCTGAGTCATCCCAAGGTCACTGCCATCTGAAAAGAGAAGAGTCTCTACCCAAAGTGAGAGTTGCATTAATATAAGGGTATAAATATTAAGAGAAGTGCTTACTGGGCAATTTGATAAGAATAGTATATCCAGACATCAACAGTTGTTACACCTTTAATGATCATGACTACCCCTGTTGTGAGTTTTCAGTATCAGGGATGTATTCCCCCCCCACCCCATGGAGCGGGCCTCCAGTCCAATTGGAGGGCAGTTGGCTTCCACCATGACAGACATGCCACTATTGCACCCATTGGCTCATTTGGCCTGGCTAGCCAATTATAAGGCTTGCAGTGTCCACTGTTGAGTATCTTCACTGGTGGTATCTCTTTCTCCCATTGAACTACATGTAGAATGGCTTCTTCCAGCTTTCTGTCAGCCGGTCTACATGGAGGAGGTTATCAGCTCAGTTCCAGCAGGATTTCTCAGTGGCCATGAAGCCCAAATATGTGCAGGCTTCAGCAATAGGGTCTTACCAAAGGCCTCGGCAATGGCCTATAATGTTTTGGGTGCATCAGGGACCTCCCTGGCCAACAACTCACTGGAGGTATCCCATCCCTGGCAGTGAAAATTTTCTAACAATGATCTATGGCTCCTGATTGTTCCATTGTCCAAAACTGGAGGATTCCATACGATTTATTTGCATCCTCTTAGATTTTGATTAGCCCTCCCTCCACCTTTCCTTTACTCAATCTCTTCCCCTGACCTCACTTTGGGCCATTTCACCCCTGTTAATCTATTCTTCGACTTACATATATACAATACCAACCTAGTAAGTACCTTCCTCCCTTCATTTATCTTCCCGTTATATCTCCTTTTTAACTTACTGGCCTCTGCTACTGAATTTTTTCCTTCTCACACAGAAGTCCAATCATCTATACCTAGGATCCACAAACGAGGGAGAAAATGTGGCGCTTGGCTTTCTGGGCCTGGGTTACCTCACTTAGTATAATCCTTTCCAGATCCATCCATTTTCCTATAAATTTCATAACTTCATTTTTCTTTACCGCTGAGTAGAACTCCATTGTATAAATGTGCAACATTTTCATTATCCACACATCAGTTGAGGGACATCTAGGCTGGTTCCATTTCCCAGCTATTATGAATTGAGCGGCAATAAACATGGATGAGCATGTACTTCTAAGGAAATGAGATGAGTCCTTAGGATATATGACTAGGAGTGCTATAGCTGGGTCATATAGTACATCAATTTTTAGTTGTCTTAGGATCCTCCACACTGATTTCCACAATGGCTAGACCAGATTTCATTCCCACCAACAGTGTAGAAGGGTTCCTCTTTTTCCACATCCTCGCCAGCATTTATGATCATTTGTTTTCATGATGGTAGCCAATCTGACAGGAGTGAGATGGAATCTCAATGTAGTTTTAAACTGCATTTCCCTGATGACTAGGGATGTAGAACATTTTTTTAGATGCTTATGTGCCATCCATATTTCTTCTTTTGAGAACTCTCTATTTAGCTCCATAGCCCATTTTTTAATTGGCTTGTTTGATTTCTTTTATTTAACTTTTTGAGTTCTTTGTATATCCTAGATATTAATCCTCTATCAGATATATAGCTGGCAAATATTTTTTTTCATTCTGTGGGTTGCCTCTTTGCTTTATTCACAGTGTCCTTTGCAGTACAAAATTTTTGTAATTTCATGAGGTCGCAGTGGTTAATCTGTGGTTTTATTGCCTGAGCAATTGGGGTTGTATTCAGAAAGTCTTTGACAAGACCAATATGTTGAAGGGTTTCCCCTACTTTTTCCTCTAGCAGTTTCACAGTTTCAGGTCTGATTTTAAGGTCTTTAGTCCATTTGGACTTAATTCTTGTGCATGGAGAGAGAGAAGAATCTATTTTTATTTTCTACAGATACATATCCAGTTTTCCCAACACCATTTGCTAAAGAGACTGTCTTTTCTCCAATGAGTATTTTTGGCATTTTTATCGAATATCAGGTGGCTATAGCTACCTGGACTTATATCTGGGTCCTCTATTCTGTTCCATTGATCTACATATCTGCTTTTGTGCCAGTACCATGCTGTTTTTGTTACTATGGCTCTGTAGTATTGGTTAAAATCAGATATGCTGATACCACCAGTCTTACTTTTGTTGCTCAGTATTATTTTAGATATTCGAGGTTTTTGTGATTCCAAATGAATTTTTGGATTGTTTTTTCTATTTCCATGAAGAATGCCTTTGGAATTTTGATGGGGATTGCATTAACTGTGTAGATGGCTTTCGGTAAGATTGCCATTTTCACAATATTGATTCTTCCAATGCAGGACCGAGGGATGTTTTTCCATTTCCTAGTGTCTTCTGCAATTTCTCGCTTGAGTGTTTTATAGTTTTCATTGTAGAGGTCCTTTACTTCCTTGGTTAGGTTTATTCCAAGGTACCTTTTTTTCTTTGGTGCAATTGTGAATGTGAGTGATTCTCTAATTTCATCCTCTGTGTGTTTGTTGTTAGCATATAGGAAGGCTGCTGATTTCTGTGTATTTATTTTGTGTCCTGCTACATGGCTGTAAGTGTTTATCAGCTCTAACTGTTTGCTGGGAGAGTCTTTAGGGTCCTTTATATATAGAATCTTGTCATTTGCAAATAATGATAACTTGATCTCTTCCTGTCCAATTTGTATCCCTTTTATGTGTGTCTCTTGCCTTTTTGCTCTGTCTAAGACTTCCAGTACTATATTAAGTAAAAGTGGGGACAGTGGACACCCTTGTCTTGTTCATGATTTTAGTGGAAAAGATTCCAGTTTTTCCGCATTTAGTAATAGGTTGGCTGCAGGCTTGTCATAAATAGCCTTTAGTATATTGAGATATGTTCCTTCTATTCCTAGTCTCTGTAGGACTTTTATCATGAAGGGATGTTGGACTTTGTCAAATGCTTTTTCTGCATCTAATCAGATGATCATGTGATTTTTGTCCTTCAGTCCATTTATATAATGTATTATATTTATTGATTTGCGTATGTTGAACCATCCCTGCATCTCTGGAATAAAGCCTACTTGGTCAGGGTAAGTGATCTTTCTGATATATTCTTGTATTCTCTTTGCCAATATTTTGTTGAGAATTTTTGCATCTATGTTCATGAGGGAGATTGGTCTGTAATTTTCTTTTTTTGTTCTATCTTTGCCTGGTTTTGGTATCAGGGTGATGCTGGCTTTGTAGAAGGAGTTTGGTAGGATTCCTTCTTTTTCTATTTTATGGAAAATTTTAAGAAGCAATGGTGTTAGTTCTTCCCTGAAGGTCTGGTAAAATTCACCAGTGAATCCATCTGGGCCTGGGCTTTTTTTTACTTGGGAGATTTTTGATAACTGCTTGAATCTCCATGCTTATGATAGGTCTATTTAAGTGATTAATCTCATCTTGATTTAATTTAGGTAGGTCATATAAAACAAGTAAATCATCCATTTCTTTCAGATTTTCATACTTTGTGGAGTATATGCTTTTATAGTATGACCCTACGATTTGTTGAATTTCTCTGGCATCTGTTGTGATGTTACCTTTTTCATCTCTAATTTTATTAATTTGAATCTCTTCTCTCTTTCTTTTGGTCAGATTTGTAAGGGTTTATCAATCTTGTTTATCCTTTCAAAGAACCAACTCTTTGTTTCATTGATTCTTTGGATTGTTTTTTTTGTTTTTTTTTTTTTGTTGTTGTTTCTATTTCATTAATTTCTGCCCTACTCTTTATTATTTCTTCCTGTCTACTGATTTTTGGTTTGCCTTGTTCTTCTTTTTCCAAGGCTTTAAGGTGAAGCAATAGGTCGTTTACTTGTGACCTTTCCAATTTCTTAATATACACACGTAAAGCTATAAATTTACCTCTTAGGAATGCCTTCATTGTGTCCCAGAGATTTTGGTATGTTGTGTTCTCATTATTGTTTGACTCTATAAAGTTTTTGATTTCCTTCTTGATTTCTTCATGGACCTATTCATCATTTAGTAGTGTGTTGTTTAATTTCCATGATTTTGTGTTTGCTCTATAGCCTTTCTTGCTATTGATTTGTAGTTTGATCCCCTTGTGATCAGACAGAATGAAAGGAATTATTTCAGTTTTTCTGTATTTGTTAAAATTTGCTTAGTATCCTAATATATGGCCTATTTTAGAGAATGTTCCATGTGCTGCTGAAAAGAATGTATATTCTGCAGCATTTGGATGAAATGTCCTGTAGATATCTGTTAGGTCCATTCCTTCTATGACCTCATTTAGTCCAGATGCCTCTCTGTTTATTTTTTCCCGGGATGACCTGTCACGTGATGAGAGTGGGGTGTTGAAGTCACCCACTACCACTGTGTTTGGTGTTATCTGTGACCTTAGTTCTAATAGCGTTTGTTTGATGAATTTGGGAGCCCCCATGTTAGGAGCATATATGTTTAGGATTGTAATGTCCTCCTGTTGGAGGGTGCCTTTAATCAACATAAAGTGACCTTCTTTATCTTTCTTAACTAATGTTGGACTGAAGTCTACCTTGTCAGTTATTAGGATAGCAACCCCTGCTTGTTTACTAGGTACTTTTGCTGAAACACTGTTTTCCAACTTTTCACCCTAAGATAATGTCCATCCTTCGTAGAAAGGTGGGTTTCTTGGAGGCAACAAATTGAAGGATCCTGCTTTTTAATCCAGTCTGCGAACCTATGCCTTTTGGTTGGAGCATTGAGGCCATTGATATTAAGAGATAATATTGAAAGGTGTGTATTCATTTTTGCTATTCTTTTGTAGTTCTCCCAGTTTTACCTTTGCTCTCTTGTGCTAATTAGTATTTGAGTATTGTTTGTTTTTTCCCAGTTCCTTATATGTTTGCTTTTCTTTTTCTTCAGCATGGAGGATTCTTTCAAGTATTTTCTGTAGAGCTTGTTTTGTCTTCAAATAGTCCTTTAGCTTAGAAATCAGTAGCCTTCATATATGCTAACAACAAACACACAGAGGATGAGATCAGAGAATCACTCCCATTCACAATTGCATCAAAAAAAATAAAGTACCTTGGAATAAACCTTACTAAGGAAGTAAAGAATCTATACAATGAGAACTTTAAAACACTCAAGCGAGAAATTGCAGAAGACACTAGGAAGTGGAAAAACATCCCTTGTTCCTGGATTGGAAGAATCAATATTGTGAAAATGGCAATCTTACCAAAAGCAATCTACACATTTAACGCAATCCCCATCAAAATTCCAAAGGCATTCTTCACGGAAATAGAAAAAACAATCCAAAAATTCATTTGGAACCACAAAAAACCTCGAATATCTAAAATAATACTGAGCAACAAAAATAAGGCTGGTGGTATCACCATACCTGATTTTAACCTATACTACAGAGCCATAGTAACAAAAACAGCATGGTACTGGCACAAAAGCAGACTCGTAGATCAATGGAACAGAATAGAGGTCCCAAATGTAACCCCATGTAGTTATAGCCACCTGATATTTGATAAAAATGCCAAAAATACTCATTGGAGAAAAGACAGCCTCTTCAGCAAATGGTGTTGGGAAAACTGGATATATATCTGTAGAAGGATGAAAATAGATTCTTCTCTTTCTCCGTGCACAAGAATTAAGTCCAAATGGATTAAGGACCTTAACATCAGACCTGAAACTCTGAAACTGCTAGAGGAAAAAGTAGGGGAAACCCTCCAACATATTGGTCTTGGCAAAGACTTTCTGAATACAACCCCAATTGCTCAGGCAATAAAACTACAGATTAACCACTGGGACCTCATGAAAATACAAAGATTCTGCACTGCAAAGGACACGGTGAAGAAAGCAAAGAGGCAACCTACAGAATGGGAAAAAATCTTCACCAGCTATACATCTGATAGAGGATTAATATCTAAGATATACAAAGAACTCAAGAAGTTAAATAATAAGGAATCAAACAAACCAATCAAAAAATGGGAAATGGAGCTAAATAGAGAATTCTCAAAGGAAGAAATACGAATGGCATATACGCATCTAAAAAAATGTTCTACATCCCTAGTCATCAGGGAAATGCAGATTAAGACTACATTGAGATTCCATCTCACTCCTGTCAGATTGGCTACCATTATGAAAACAAATGATCATAAATGTTGGCGGGGATGTGGAAAAAGAGGAACCCTTCTACATTGTTGGTGGGAATGCAATCTGGTCCAGCCATTGTGGAAATCAGTGTGGAGGTTCCTAAAACAGCTAAAGATTGATCTACCATATGACCCAGCTATAGAACTCCTAGGCATATATCCTAAGGACTCATCTCATTACCTTAGAGATACTTGCTCAACCATGTTTATTGCTGCTCAATTTATAATAGCTGGGAAATGGAACCAGCCTAGATGTCCCTCAACTGATGAGTGGATAATGAAGATGTGGCACATTTATACAATGGAGTTTTACTCAGCAGTAAAGAGAAATGAAGTTATGAAATTTGCAGAAAAGTGGATGGATCTGGAAAGAATTATACTAAGTGAGGTAACCCAGGCCCAGAAAGCCAAGCGCCACATGTTCTCCCTCATATGTGGATCTTAGCTAGAGATGATTGGGCTTCTGTGTGAGAAGGAAAAAACTCAGTAGCAGAGGCCAGTAAGTTAAAAAAGGAGATAGAAAGGGAAGAGAAAGAAAGGGAGGAGGGCTTTTATTAGGATGGTATTGTATATATGTAAGTAGAAAGATTGAGATGGGGAGGGGATATGATGGAGAATGGAACTTCAAAGGGGAAAGGGGGGAGGGTAATACCTTGGGATTTTTTGTTATCATGGAAAATATTAATAAAAATGGAGAAAAAAAAATAGTCCTTTAGCTTGCTTTTGTCGTGGAATGTCCTTATTTCTCCGTCTATTTGAATGGATAGTTTTGCAGGATAAAGTAACCTTGGTTGACAGTAGTTATCTTTCAGGACTTGGAATACATCACTCCAAGCCTTTCTGGCTTTTAAAGTTTGTGCTGAGTAATCTGCTGTAATCGTGATAGGCTTGCCTTTAAAGTAACTTGATTTTTCTCTCTGACTGCTTTCAGGATTTTTTCTTTGGTTTGTGTGTTTGGTAGTTTGATTATAATATGGCGAAGGGAGGTTCTTTCCAGGTTTTGTCTGACTGGGGTTCTAAAGGATTCCTGTATCTACATTGGCACCTCTTTCCCAACTTGGGGAAAGTTTTCTTCTATGATTTTGTTGAAGATGTCTACTATGCCTTTGGAGTGAAATTCTTCTCCTTCTACTATGCCCTGAATTCTTATGTTTGATCTTTTCATAGTGTCCCATATATCTTGAAATTCCCACTCATACTTTTCTATTAGTGTCTTTCTCTTTGTTGGACTGTATTAGATCTGCCACCTTGTCTTTTAGCTTAGATATTCTGTCCTCTCCTTCATCCATTCTACTGGTGAGATTTTCTACAGAGTTTTTTTTTTTTTATTTATTTCATTAACTGTGTTCTTCATTGCTAGTAATTCTGACTGGTTTTTCCTTATTATTTCTATTTCCTTATTTATGTCCAGTATTGACCTCTTTATTTCATTAAATTGGTGTCCTGTGTTTTCTTTGATTCCTTTGATTTCCTCTTTCATTCCTTTGATTTCTTCTTTGACTTCTTTAAACAAATTTATAATCATTCTTTTGAAATCTTTCTCATGCATTTCCTCTAACTCGTTCTCACTGGAGGTCATTTCTGATGCATTAATAGTCTTTGGTGGATTTATATTGTCTTCACTTTTGGTGTTTCTTGTGTTATAATGTATATATATATATATATATTTTTTCATCCTGGATTATTTAATGATTAGATATTCTAGTTATCTGGGTATTATTAGATGTATCAGTCAATCTGATGTTATATAACCTCAGAGCATTTATCCAAGAGTAGGTATTATGACAACCAGATCCTCTATCTGTCTCTTAGGGTGTGTGGTGCCCCACCCACAGCCTTAATCCTGACAACAAGGAGGTTAAGAGTTCTGATCTATTGAGGGTTCCAAGTCAGCTTGTGACCAGGTGCGACCCTTCCCTGGTGTAATCCCAGTTTCCTCTGCTCCTTCTTGGGTCCTGCTGTAAGTTCAAGTTGGCGAGGCCGGGTCTCTGGACCGCTGCTCTGTTCACTGGAGCTGGGCACTGGCAGTGGGAGATGGGAGGCTGCTGATGCTACTCTAGTTCTCTCGCCATTCCACATGTTCTTCTACCTTGTGATCTGCTCCTCCGTTATTCACTGCCGTTCTCCCTTCACATTTCTTGTGTTTGCGGAGAGCTCCGGTGTGAGTGGAAACTCCCCTCACCTGGCTTTTCCTGTGGATCAAGCCAAGCCTGGTGGCTTTCTGGCCACTGCCACTGCTGCTGCCGCCTTGGTCCATAGATCTGCCAGAGCTGATTCTGCCAGCCTGTGTGGGCTCTGGATGCTCTGGATCTCTCCTACTTCTCCATTGTCATTTCAATTTTCTATACACCTCACTTTTTAGTAAAAGTGTGTATTTTGCTGCGTTCTTTTTTGGATTTTTCCCCCCTAGGCTGCTTTGGTGTGGTGCCTATGCCGCCATCTTAACCGGAAGTCCTTTTCTCAATTTTTTAAATATTTTCCATGATTATAAAAAATATCCCCTGGTAATACCTTCCCTCCCTCCTTCCCCCCACCTAGAAGTTCCATTCTCCATCACATGTCCTCCCCATCACAATCAGTCTCTCTTTCACTTTTATGTCATGATCTTTCCCTCCTCTTATGATGGTCTTGTGTAGGTAGTGTCTTGTGCAGGTAGTGTCAGGCACTATGAGGTCATGGATATCCAGGCCATTTTATGTCTGGAGGGAGCATGTAGTAAGGAGTTCTACCCTTCCTTTACCTCTCACATTCTTTCCGCCACCTCTTCCACATTAGACCCTGAGCCTTGGAAGGTTACTCGAGATGTTACTCGGTACTCTAGTCACTTCTTTCCAGCGCCATGATACCTTCTGAGTCGTCCCAAGGTCACTGTCATCTGAAAAGAGAAGATTCTCTACACAAAGTGAGAGTTGCATTAATATAAGGGTATGAATATTAAGAGAAGTGCTTACTGGGCAGTTTGATAAGCATAGTATATACATTTTTCCAGACATCAACAGATGTTACACCCCTAGGGCTCATGACTACCCCTGCTTTAAATTTTCAGTATCAGGGATGTATTCCCTCCCATGAAGCAGGGCTCCAGTCCAATGGGAGGGCAGTTGGTTTCCACCATAGTAGACATGCCACTATTGCACCCGTTGGCTCATTTGGCCTGGCTGGCCAATTATAAGGCTTGCAGTGTCCACTGTTGAGTATCTTCACTGGTGGTATCTCTTTCTCCCATTGAACTACATGTAGAATGGCTTTTTCCAGCCTTCTGTCAGCTGGTCTACATGGAGGAGGTTATCAGCTCAGTTCCAGCAGGATTTCTCAGTGGTCCCCCAGCCCATATATGTGGCATCTTCAGCAAGAGGGTCTTACCATCTATGCCTGGTGGGAAACCAAGGGCCTCGGCAATGGCCTATAATGTTTTGGGTGCATCAGGGACCTCCCTGGCCAACAACCCACTGCAAGGTATCCCATCCCTGGCACTGGAAACTTTCTAGCAATGATCTATGGCTCCTGAGTATTCCATTGTCCAAAACTGGAGGATTCCATATGATTTATTTGCATCCTCTTAGATTTTGATTAACCCACCCTCCACTTTTCCTTTACTCAATCTTCTCCCCTGATGCCACTTTGGGCCTTTTCACCCCCGTTAATCTATTCTTATACTTACATATACGCAATACAAACCTAGTAAGTACCCTCCTCCCTTCCCTTCTTTTCCCTTTGTATCTCTTTTTTAGCTTACTGGCCTCTGCTACTGGGTTTTTTCCTTCTCACGCAGAAGCCCAATCATCTGTAGCTACGATCCACATATGAGAGAGAACATATGATGTTTGGCTTTCTGGGCCTGGGTTACTTCACTTAGTATAATCCTTTCCAGATCCATCTATTTTTCTGCAAATTTCATAACTTCCTTTTTATTTACCGCTGAGTAGAACTCCATTGTATAAATGTGCCATATCTTCATTATCCACTCATCAGTTGAGGGACATCTAGGCTGGTTCCATTTCCCAGATATTATGAATTGAGCAGCAATAAACATGGTTGAGCACATACTTCTAAGGAAATGAGATGAGTCCTTAGGATATATGCCTAGGAGTGCTATAGCTGGGTCATATGGTAGATCAATCTTTAGCTGTCTTAGGAACCTCCACACTGATTTCCACAATGGCTGGACCAGATTTCATTCCCACCAACAGTGTAGAAGGGTTCCTCTTTTTCCACATCCCCGCCAGCATTTATGATCATTTGTTTTCATGATGGTAGCCAATCTGACAGGAGTGAGATGGAATCTCAATGTAGTTTTAATCTGCATTTCCCTGATGACTAGGGATGTAGAACATGTTTTTAGATGCTTATGTGCCATCCATATTTCTTCTTTTGAGAACTCTCTATTTAGTTCCATAGCCCATTTTTTAATTGCTTGTTTGATTTCTTATTTTTTAACTTTTTGAGTTCTTTGTATATCCTAGATATTAATCCTCTATCAGATATATAGCTGGCAAAGATTTTTTTCCCATTCTGTAGGTTGCCTCTTTGCTTTATTCACAGTGTCCTTTGCAGTACAAAATTTTTGTAATTTCATGAGGTCACAGTGGTTAATCTGTGGTTTTATTGCCTGAGCAATTGGGGTTGTATTCAGAAAGTCCTTTGACAAGACCAATATATTGAAGGGTTTCCCCTACTTTTTCCTCTAGCAGTTTCAGAGTTTCTGGTCTGGTGTTATGGTCTTTAGTCCATTTGGACTTAATTCTTGTGCATGGAGAGAGAGAAGAATGTATTTTCATTGTTCTACAAATACATAACCAGTTTTCCCAACACCATTTGCTGAAGAGGCTGTCTTTTCTCCAATGAGTATTTTTGGCATTTTTATCGAATATCAGGTGGCTATAGCTACCTGGACTTATATCTGGGTCCTCTGTTCTGTTCCATTGATCTACATATCTGCTTTTGTGCCAGTACTATGCTGTTTTTGTTACTATAGCTTTGTAGTTTAGGTTAAAATCAGATATGGTGATACCACCAGCCTTACTTTTTGTTGCTGAGTGTTATTTTAGATATTCGAGGTTTTTTGTGATTCTTAGAACTGTTTTTATATTTATTTTATCTTTCTATGGTTCTATTAAACTACTAACAGAGAACAGCCTCAAGATTTATGTTTAAATTTAGAGGTACTCGATACTGAGTTTGTAAGAAAATTTCTAAAATTTCTAATAATGTTCAAATCTGCTTTTATATTATTTTAAAAATTTTGTTTCAGGAAAATTATAAGAAACAAAGTTCCAAAATCTATATGTCTACTCTGGATATATATTATAAGGAATGTCTGGTCTACACTTTTATAAAAAGGTTATTTTAAAAAGGCCTTTTGAGGACAAAAAAACTTAAATGGTCATATTAAAAGTGTTATGGTAAGGACAATGAAAGTTTTTGTTGATAGTTATGAGATGAACTTCCTGAAGAAGATAAACTGGAGAGGAAACTTTAAATGTTGTATGTTAAATGTTTGATGAAAAGGATTGTTACAGAGTCATTATATAGACTGTAAAGTAAAAGTATATATATGAAGGTATGAGTAAAGTATGTGGATGAAGGTATGAATAAGCTTAAACAGAAAGTTAGAGACAAAGTTGATTAACTAAGTCTTAAAGTACTTGATCATATTACAGACTTCTTGAGATACAAGATGACTATTAGCCTAGAGTTTACATCAGACTAACAAATTATGGCACTGGCTGGTAGCAGGTTGCTATGGTATTTAGGTTGTAAACTTAAAACCTTAACTCATTGATGTTAATCTGGTCATGATAATGGTCATGAAAGACTGTCTTTAAAGTACCCAACCAAGTTAGCTAGGTTCCTCTATTTGTCAACCTTTTAACTAAATCTTTTAAATATTTTTAAATTATTTATTTATTTATTTGCAAGCAAAGAGAGAGAGAGAGAGAGATAAGAGAGGCAGACACAGAGAGAATGGGCATGCCAGGGCCTCTAGCCACTGCAAATGAACTCTAGATGCATGTGCCCCTTGTGCATCTGGCTTATGTGGGTCCTGGAGAATCAAATCTGGGTCCTTTGGCTTCACAGGGAAATGCCTTAACCAATAAGGCATTTCTCCAGCCCATTTTTAACCAAATCTTAAGGTTAAAATTGGCTCGTTAATATTTAATTCTCTCATATGATTATTATATCTAAAACTCTGCCTCAAAAAATCTCACAGGGGAATTATTTACTCTCTCTTTCCCATTTTATAAGATAAATAGACCACATTTGGAGAAGCTGAACAGTATTTATCTGTCATACACTTGGAAACTATTTACTTCATGGTAAGAAGTAAAAGAAAATTCTAAACAAAGTTATGTTGTAATTTATGATGTAATTCTTCAATTCCTCCAGCAATCACAATATTAATTACTTCAGATTTAACGTACATCATTATTGAGCAAGTTTACCAGAATGCCACAGGCAGAATTATAGAGTTGGTTAAGGTTTGAGTAGTTATAGATTGTGTCATGAGATTTTGTGTATGTTTTGTATATGATTTGTGTATGATTTGGAGGAGATTGAAAATATTTCTTTCTGGCTCAGCAGTTAAACGTGCCTGTTTTCAAAGCTAGATGCACATAGCAGCACATGCATTTGGAGGCTGTTTTCAGTGGCAAGTAGCCCTGGCATGCCCATTCCTTCTCTTTTCCATGAGACTTGTCTCCTTTTTCATTAGATCATGACAGCTTAGTCCAGTTTCTTTATTCTTTGGGTATGTTAGATATAGCTGAATTATTTTCAGAAACTGACTCATAGATTGGATGGACATCTTACTTACCTTTTAAAAGTGCTAAATTTTGCCAGGCATGGTGGCGCACGCCTTTAATCCCAGCACTCGGGAGGCAGACGTAGGAGGATTGCCGTGAGTTC
Organism: Dipus sagitta; assembly: GCA_036346955.1. Classification (NCBI taxonomy): domain Eukaryota; kingdom Metazoa; phylum Chordata; class Mammalia; order Rodentia; family Dipodidae; genus Dipus; species Dipus sagitta. The sequence continues at coordinate 71,336,338 of CM070777.1, forward strand.
GAGGCCACCCTGAGACTCCATAGTGAATTCCAGGTCAGCCTGGGTTAGAGTGAGACCCTACCTCAAAAAACCAAAAAAAAAAAAAAAAAAGTGCTAAATCTCCTCATAAAGAAAAATATGTACATAAGAAAATATTGTATAAAATTATCCTGATTCTTATGAGCTTTAAAAAATTGTAAAATTTTTCATATCTTCATATTTATGCCAAAAATGTTACTACATAATATAGATTTCTTATTTATTTTGAATTCTGTTAGCAGATCTTTTGTTCATTGTTTACTCTCTGTAGCCTCATGTGTCTTAAATATGTGAACTCTACTTTTTGTTAATATCAGACTTTTCCAGATGTCAGAATATTGTAATTTGGTTTATACAAAGTCCATGGTGTTTGGCTATCAATAAGTATGCATCACCATGTCTGGATAAAACTCTGTAATTTTAAGATGGTCCTTGTCTTGTTCATCCTGGTTTTGCTGGATGATTGTCCCTGAGGTTATAATCTAAGTTATATAAAAAGTGACTTACTATGATTTTGTTCTTAGCAAAACTAAGAAAGCTCCCCATGTCTTAGGGAAATCTGCTGCCTATAAACAATGTTAATATAGTTTGTCTAAGCTTCATATAACAGTCATAAATATTTCTATAGTTAAGCCTTAAAATTGTTCAATGGTAAAATGTACTTATTTAATAAATTACTTTGTGTCTGTCATGTTGTCTCTAATGTATGTTAAAATCAGGCTTGCTTAACTCAACAATGACCAGGTCTTATTTTATTACTGAGCTATGTATAATCAGTCTCAGTCAAGATTTCACTTAATTAATTGTTTCATTTCTAGTATCTTAAGTTCATTGCTTATAGAGATATTGATATGTAAGACATGTTTCCTGCCCTGGGAAAATAATCTTAAATTGATGTTTTGCTTCCAGTTTGGGGGTAATTGGTACTTGCATGGTATACAGACTAGCCAAAGTTGTTTTAACACAGATGCCAAGTTTTTATACTGTTTTGTCATTCCTGGCATAGAATTTCTTGATTAAATCATTTGGCTTAAAGTTATCGATAAAAAAATTGGTAAACATTGTTTTCAGGCCTACTAAAATGTTCTGCCTATACTTATAATTGACAGATCAGATACTTAAAAGATAGAATGTGTGTCCTTTCTATGTTGTAGATATAGCTTACACTGTCACCTGACAACTAAATTTAAATATTAATCAGAATGATTTTAAACTATTGAGTCATCCTATAACCAGATCTGCTTTGCTAACCAGATATGTTCTACACCTTTTAAACTAATATGTTTTGCCAATAAGATATGTACAGTCTCTCTGGGTGATTAATAACTGTATGTAGAAGCTAAAATCAATTGAAAATATTTAAGTTAAAAGGACAACCAATATTTTGGTTCTTGCTTCCATGTCAGAAGGCCACAAAAGATGATGGGACACTTGCTAACTTCTAGCCTTTGGTGAGTTACCTGTCTTCCTGATCAGAGAGGATATGGAGGCCCAGAGATGAATCCCAAGTCAGTGTATCTGCAACAGGAGGATCATATCATAGAAAAATCAGTCCTCCAGTCTTGCCAAAAGAGGGAGGGTCACTTTGTCAGCACAGCCTTGACTTCTCCTAGCAGATGACAATGCTGAAAGTCATAGAACTCCTCACAGGTCCCTAAAAGTCTCTCCTACAGCACCATTATTGAACTCCAAAATATACAACTGGTTCTGGCAGCCTACATGGTCTTAATCACCCAGTAAGAAAAATATAACTATAATATAAACAAAGATTCAGACTAATAGGCTCCCCTGTCTGATGCTGGCTTACAATACTAAACTCTAACATTAACTTATGCCTTCTGCTTCTGTCTGTCCGTGATTAGTCAGTCACTGCTGTATTTAAAAAAAAAAAAAAATCCAGGGGTGAGGGAGGGCATTACCATGGGATATTGTTTATAATCATGGAAGTTGTTAATAAAAAATTCCAAACTTTGCCCTCCTGCCAAAGCCCCTTTACAACAAAGCTAAGGGAAATCCTCATGAAACCTAGGCCCTAAGTCAGAGACAGATGCTGCCTTCTCCCACCTGCTCTTGGAAGCTCCAGCCCTTGCACTTCCAGACCTTCAGCAGCCTTTTCTTCTTTATTACACAGAAAAAGGGGGTGTGGGGCTGGAGAGATGGCTTAGTGGTTAAGCACTTGCCTGGGAAGCCTAAGGACCCAGGTCTGAGGCTCAACTCCCCAGGACCCACATTAGCCAGATGCACAAGGGGGTGCATGCATCTGGAGTTCGTTTGCAGTGGCTGGAGGCCCTGGTGTGCCCATTCTTCCTCTCTCTCTCTCCCTCTTTCTCTATTTGTCTGTCACTCTCAAATAAATAAAAATAAACAAAAAAAATTTTTAATGGAAAAAGGGGGTGTGACATTGGGAGTTCTGGGCCAAATGAAGGGTCCATCCTTTGCCCTGTACCTTATCTTTCTAAAAAACTAAACACCCTCTGTCCATGGTTGGCAACCGAGCCTATGTACTCTTGCTGCACCTGCTCTTCTGGCCCATGAGAAACAAAAATTCTCTTCTGGGCAACAAGTCACTGTCCTCTCCCCCAACAGGCATAGAAAAAGCAAATGCTAGTGGGAATGGTGGCACACACCTTTAACCCCAGCACTCAGGAGGCAGAGGTAGGAGGATTGCTGTGAGTACAAGGCCACCCTGAGACCACCTAGTGAATTCCAGGACTGGCCAAGCTAGAGTGAAATTCTACCTCAAAAAAAAAAAAAAAAATGTGGGCTGGAGAGATGGCTTAGTGGTTAAGCGCTTGCCTGTGAAGCCTAAGGACCCCGGTTTGAAGCTCGACTCTCCAGGACCCACGTTAGCCAGATGCACAAGTGGGTGCATGTGTCTGGAATTCATTTGCAGTGGCTGGAAGCCGTGGCATGCCTATTCTCTCCCTTTCTCTCTATCTGCCTCTTTCTCTCTCTGTCACTCTCAAATAAATAATAAATAAAAATGAACAAAAAAAAATTTTTTTAATGTTATTCTCAACTCACCTGTCTAAACTGACTTCTGAATTTCACCTATCCTGACCCCAGCTCCTCCCACTTGCTTTAGCCTGAATAAGAGCTACTCTTCAGGGCCCCTCCTTCCTTAGCCCTTTTTAAGCTCATGTATGGGTGCTGCTTCCTGTTAAACAACCTTCTTCCACTACCAAAACTCCTCTCCATGGGTACTTACCAACTTTTACTTACTTGTCCCTCCTCTACCTTCTATAAGTCTCCGGCCACCAAAAAAAAACCACTTCCTCATCACATGCCCTGAAGGGAGATCCATTGACTACATTATCCAGCCTATCCCATAAAAACTCATGGCCCATATAGTCAGCATGAAGACACTACAGAAGAACATTTACTGTTGTCTATTATCATTAACAAAAGGCTGGAGTGGTAGGTTGGGACAAGCTCCCAAAATGGAGTCACCAAGGACAGCATAATGCTGACAAAGGCATAAGAAAGTAGATTATCCATATACCTCAAGAAGCCACCCAGCCATTCACTTCCTTGCCTAACAATGCCCCCATGTCATGGTTTCCTGCCCCCTCATCTCTTAAATCACATAGCCACTGTTCTGGTCTCTCACCTATCTTAAATGGTGTTAAATCTTAAATAGCTTTCTTAAATGGCTAATGTAATCATCTCCTCTAAAGGAACTTTTATTTTTTTTCAAGGTAGGGTCTCACTCCCATCCAGGCTAACCTGGAATTAACTATGTAGTCTCAGGGTGCCCTTGAACTCATGGTGATCCTCCTACCTCTGCCTCCTGAGTAGTGGGATTAAAGGTGTGTGCCACCACACCTGGCCTAAAGGAACATTTTTATTCAACTTAACAAATGAATTATTTTCCCTTCCTCACCTTCCCCCAACTGAAAAAGCCCTATAAAGCTCACTACCTAAAACTCAGGTTGGCTGTGCTCCTCTTTTGTGAGTCAGTCCTGGCAGCTCATGCTTTTCCTGAATAAAAGCTCTTATCTTTGCTTCAGAGTGGTTTGTGTGGTCTTGGTCACTCCCAAATCTTACACAAATCTTACCCCCAGAGAGAGCCCTTCCCCCAGAGTGGGCAGCTCCTCTGACAGGGGGACTTTATATAATGAATTTCTGGGTGAAAAGAGTCCCTTCCTACCACTTGGCTGTTAGAGCTGCTTGGTGCCTCCCAGCATGGACTGAAGAACAAGGTCAACTGAAGACCTGTGTGGATTGGAAACCAGCAGCTCCTCAGGAAGCCTTCAGGCCTTCAGTGCTGGATTGGGACTGCTGAGGCATCTGGCCACATTGACTGAGCAGCTAACAGGTTCCTTGATTTTCAGGCCTGCAACTGCCATTGGACTACCATAAGCTAATCCAATAAATTCTCTTTTTAATATAATTCATTCTAGCACTTATGTTCCTCTAGAGAACCTGGACTAATACAGATTTTGGTACCAGAAGTGGTTCTAAAGAAACAGAATTGTAAGGATGGATTTCTCTAGTGGGCTTGGTGCTATCTGGGGTTGGCTTTCCAACTTCAGTGCTACTAAAGGCCTTACTGGAAGTAAGGAGGGCACTAATAATCCATGGTGTGAACTATTTAAAGAATTCTGTGAGATAGATGTATTTGGTGATCCTGAGTCATATCTTGTGAACAGCAAGGAATTTAGTGACTCTGTATTTAAAATATTTGAATAGTTGAGCTGGTGATTCCAATTGCAGCTGCTTTAGCAGATGTGGTGTCTTTACTTGGGCAGATTAACACATCTTCTGGTACCTGGTATGCAACTATTGATCTTGCAAATGCTTTGTTCTCCATACCTGTCCATAAGGACCACCAGAAGCAATTTGCCTTCAGCTGGCAATGTCAGCAGTACACCTTTACTGTTTTACCTCAATAACTCTCCAGCCCTGTGTCATAGCTTAGTTCTCAGGGATCTTGACACCTGTCCCTTCCACAAGGTGTCACGTTGGTCCATTATATCGATGACATTATGCTTCTTGGATCAAATGAGCAGGAGGTGACAACCACTCTGGAGTTACTGGTACAGCATATGCACATCAGGGGATGAGCAATAAATCCATCCAAAATTCAAGGACCTTCCACCCCAGTGAAATTTCTAGTTCAGTGGTTTGGGGCATGCAGGGATATTCCTTCTAAGGTGAAGGATAAGTTGTTACATCTAGCCCCTCCTACCACTAAGAAAGAAGCACAATGTCTAGTGGGCCTATTTGGATTTTGGAGACAGCACATTCCTCATTTGGGTGTCTTACTCTGTCCCATATAACAAGTGACTCAGAAAGCTACTAGTTGTCAGTCCCCACAGCCAGAACAATAAATGGCTCTTCAACTGGTCCAGGCAGCTGTTCAGGCTGCTCTTCCCCTTGGGTCATATAACCCAGCAGATCTGATGATACTTAAGGTGTTGGTGGCAGATAGGGATGTTGTTTGGAGCCTTTGGCAGGCCCCCATAGATGAATCACAGTGGAGGCCCTTCCTTGATTCTCAGGCCTACAACTGCTATTGGACTACCATAAGCTGATCCAATATGTTCCCTTTTAAATATAATTCATTCTAGCAGTTCTGTTCCTCTAGAGAACCCTGATTAATACAGCTACCAACTTATTAATCCAATGGAGAATAGAACTGACTTTGAAGAACAGGACATTCCTTAATGCCACCTGTCAAAAGAGTCGTATTCTGGGCTGGAGAGATGGCTTAATGGTTAAGCACTTGCCTGTGAAGCCTAAGGACCCTGGTTCAAGGCTTAGTTCCCCAGGACTCACGTTAGCCAGATGCACAAGGGGTTGCATGCATGTGGAGTTCGTTTGCAGTGGCTGGAGGCCCTGGTGTGCCCATTCTCTCTCTCTCTCTCTCTCTCTCTCTCTCTCTCTCTCTCTCTCTCTCTCTGTCGCTGTCAAATAAATAAATAAAAATAAAAAGTTCTAAAAAAAGTCGTATTCTTTCAAGTAGAACACAGTAAGCCTCTCACTCAAATGGTTCCTATCACAGTCCAGACAAAGCTTTTTCTTTCTCTCATAAGCCATGCCTACACAGTCCACAGTTCTTTTTGCAGTTAGGTCTTTCAACACTCACAAGAATTCATCAAACTGTACTGAGAGCACTGTAAGACATTACACAAAGATTTCTAATCTTTTCACATCCCTTCTGCAAATCAATTCCAAAAGGCCCAAAGTTATACAGTCAGCTGTCTAACAGTGATGACCCACTGCACAATTTTCTGTTGTAGTGACCTTCTTGTTGCTGGCACAAAGCACCTGACCAAAAGCAGCTAATTAATAGAAGAAAGTTTTTATTTTGGCTTACAGTCAGTCTCAAGGAGAATCTTCATGATGGCAGGGGAAAGCATGGCATGAGCAGAGGTTGGACATCACCTCTGTCACAGCAGGTGTAAAATAACAGCAAGAGAGTGAGCCAAATTCTAGCCAGGGGGTGCTGTGGGCAAGTGGGCCCTTAAGCCCACCCCCAACGACACACCTCCTCCAGCAAGGCTCCACCTCCCAGACTGCCATCATCTGGGACTATGCATTCAGAATACATGAATTTATGGGGGACACCTACTTCAAACCATCACATCTTTGATGCTCAGATCCTACTAACCTCTTTTGCTCCATTGCTTGTGTTGCTTACAAATTATAAGGGACCATCCATATACTATCTCTTGTAGCCAAATGCTTTTATGTTTAAGACAGCAGATACAAGGTTACCGTGATAAGATGCTCAGTTATTTGTTCTATCAATTTTTCTTGCTCTTGATAGTATACAATAGAGTTCATAGAGTGTCATGTGCTGCTTAAAGATGTTACAAACTGGCTGTGAGTTCAGGGTCCAGTATCCCTGCTCCCCTGTCTCAGATCCAGCTGGTTTAAATTAATGCAGATGATTCCCAAACTTTCTCTTGCATCAGACTGCCCATTTGACCCAATAGTAAGGAAAATGGGGAAAAAAACTCCTCAGGGGTAATATAAATCTAGATTTTTCTTTCTTGCTTTTGGTTACTTAAAGACAACTCTGTCAAATCACTGAAGTCCCATTATTTGTTGCTAGAATATTATTCCTAGATTTTTGTTAGACAGAATATTAAAATTGGTATGAACTCTTTAAAATACAAGAGACAACGACTAGACTTGCCTAGGGCTTACATCAGACTAAAATAGGTAATCCTAACTTGTTACAGGATAATATGATATTCAGATTATAAACTTATATCAAACATGCCTCAAGATGTCAAGGTTAAAACTTCAGTTTATTGGCTAGAGAGATGGCTTAGCAGTTAAGATGCTTGACTGCAAAGACTAAGGACCCAAGTTCAACTCCCCGGAACCCACATAAGCCAGACGTACAAGGTGACACATGCTTCTGGAGTTTTTTGGAAGAGGCTACAGGCCCTGGTGTGCCCATTCTTTCCCTCTTTCTCTAATAAAAAAATAAAATATTTATAAAGAAACTTCAGTTTACTGTTGATTTTCTTACAATAACGACTATAAAAATAGACTTGGAGATGCAGTGATGCAAGCATGCAAGTTCGCACATGTGCACAGGGGGTACACGTGTCTAGTTTGATTGCAGTGGCTGGAGACCCTGGTGTATCAATTCTCTTTCCATCACACACACACACATTCTTGCATTTAAAAAGGCAATCTGTGGGCTTGCCTCAAAGAAAAATAAATAAATAACTGGCTTAGACCCACATAAGCCCAAAGCACAAGATGGAGTTTGCAGCAACTGGAGGCCCTGATGCACCCATTCTCTCCCTCTCTCTCTTTCTCATAAATAAATAAATAAAATTTTAAAAAAGAATTTTTTTAAATGGAGGATTCTATATTTATTTGGTTCAGCAAAGAATATTTATAAAATCATAGTAATAAAAGCCAAGTATTACATACCTATGATCCTTTATTGTTGAAATAAAAGTAGTTCTCCTTTTATAGTATAACATTAAGAATACAGTTTATTTGGTTGGTTGGTTTGTTGGTTGGTTGGTTTTTCGAAGTAAGGTTTTGCCCTATCCCAGGCTGACCTGGAATTAACTATGTAACCTCAGGGTGGCTTTGAACTCACGGCAATCCTCCCACTTGTGCCTCCCAAGTGCTGGGATTAAAGGTGTGTGCCACCATGCCCGGCTTTGTTGTTTTTTTGTTGTTGTTGTTGTTGTTTGTTTGTTTATTTATTTATTTGAGAGCGACAGAGAGAAGGAGGCAGAGAGAGAGAGAGAATGGGCGCGCCAGAGCTTCCAGCCTCTGCAAATGAACTCCAGATGCGTGCGCCCCCTTGTGCATCTGGCTAACATGGGTCCTGGGGAATTGAGCCTCGAACCGGGGTCCTTAGGCTTCACAGGCAAGCGCTTAACCGCTAAGCCATCTCTCCAGCCCTGTTTTTTTTTAACTATTAATTTGAGAGAGAACTTTTTCTTAGTATAAATTCTTGTATTCATGAGTCTTACTATTGTACACATGAATAGCTCTTGCTTGTGCTTTGAAGATTCACGTTCATTTACGTTATTTACTCTGCTTCTTAGGTACCAGCAAAAGCCAGACACCTTACTCAGCAACTGCCCTGCCACCACCTCCAGCATCTCATCCAGTCAGCCAGCCTCCACTGCCAGCATCTCACCCAACACAGTCTCCAGCCCCAAGCCTGCCGCCCAGAAACATTAAACCCTCCCTCGACCTGCAGTAAGCAAAAAGTACTCTCTCATGTCTTCAGTGACTTGCCAGAGATCTTTGAGCTGTGGATGCCTGAGTGCCCAGGGTTCCATGGAAAAACTCCAGCGTACCTTGGTGGGCAGTTGGCATAAGGGCTAAGAAAAGAGGTAGATGTGATGCTCCCAATCCTGTTTAAGTCTGAGGAGCCCTTGTTTCATGTTGCAATTTCCCATACCAGTTCACTTGAAGATTCCCACTGCCTTGAAAGACTGGGAAGTTTTCTTGAGCATACCAGCACCATCTCGACTTTCCCCATCACCACTGTTACAGACTGGTTCGCATTGCTGGTAGAAATCACCCAATCAAGAGTAGAGCACTGCAAGGAGTCCCTTAGGCCACGGTTTCAAATCCTCCCACATTCCTCTTGAAAATCAGCTCCAAAGGGCCAGAGCCACACAGTCAGTTGTCTAGCAGCAATCCCACTCCTCAGTACCACTTTACTGTTGCAGTCCAGTTAGCATTGCTGGTAGAAATCACCCAACCAACAGTAGCTTCTGGGAAAAAGAGATTTATTTTGGCTTACAGGCTCCAGGGGAAGCTCCATGATGGCAAGGGAAAACAATGGCATGAGCAGAGGGTGGACATCACCCCCTGGCCAACATAAGGTGGACAATAGCAACAGGAGAGTGTGCCCTAAAAAAGAAAATTTTAAATCCTTAGCCAAGCTAGCTCAGCTCCTCTGTCTGTCAAGCTATTAACTACTGGAGAAACTGAATCTTAAAATTTAGGCTTACTCATTAGTGCTAATTTTTCTTTTTTGAAAAAAAAATCTTATTTATTAAAGAGAGAGAGGGAGAGTGAATGGATGCACCAGGGTCCCTAGCTGCTGCAAACAAACTCTAGATGCATGCACCACCTCGTGCATCTGGCTTACATGGGTTCTGGAGAATTGAACCTGGGTCCTTAGGCTTTACAGGTAAGTGCCTTAAGCACTTAGATGTCTCTTCAGCCTATTGATGATTTTTCTTTCTCTCTCTCTTTTTTTCTTTCTTTCTTCTTTTCTTCCTTCCTTTCTTTCTTTCTTCCTTCCTTCCTTCCTTTCTTTCTTTTTTGGTTTTTCAAGGTAGGGTCTCACTCTAGCCCAGGCTGACCTGGAATTCACTACTTAGTCTCAGGGTGGCATCGAACTAACAGCTATCCTCCTACCTCTGACTCCCAAGTGCTAAGATTAAAGGGGTGCACCACCACACCAGCCCCCAGTGCTGATTTTTCTATTAGACTTAAGTATCACCTGAGAAGACTTTAACTTTAAAGATGTTAATTTCCTATCTTGTTCATACTAAATTGTCATTACTGGGTTTAAACTTTATGAAAGATATAATTTAGTTTCAGTTATTGAAACTTTTGTTCTTTAAAAAGCAAATAATGAACCCCCATGTCCTTAGATAACCCCAATGTTTAAAGTCATGATAAAGGGCCCCCATTATGAATTCCTTACCAAAGTGAGTTAATCCATAGTTACAACACTAGAACCTGCTATATACAAATAATGTTGTTATATCTTGCCTAAGGTTTATCTATTTCAATAATCATAGGTAAAACTTAAATTGTTAATAAAAACTTGTTTCCAAAAATGTTGACATGTTCTACCTGTACTTACATCTGCTAGATGTTTAAAAAGATAAGACATGCCTGCTTTCTATATTCCAGATATGGCTTACAATGTCATCAGCCAACTAAACTAAACCTGAATGTTAGGCAGAATGACTTTGAGCCTCTGTGCCATTCTTTAAACTAGATATGTTTTGCTGTATAAATGTGTTCTGTAGCCACACTTTTCTTCAATACTGGTGTAACTGTCCTTCTGAGTGCTTAATAACCATATTGACAAGCCAAAGCCAACTGGAGGCACCAAAGCTAAAGGGACAACCAATATTTTCATTCCTGTTCTCAGGTCAAAGAGGTCACAAGAAGTGATGGTACACTCCTAGTGTGTGCTACAACTCTGGTAAACCACCTGTCTTCTCGGTCAGGAAAGACATGGAGACCCAGAGCTTGGACTCCAAAGCAGTGTACAGCATCAAGAGATGAATCACAACAGAAGAATGCTGACAGAGCCATAGAGCTCCTTCCAAGTCTCTCACAGAGTTACTCCTACTGAGCCACAACTGACCTTTAAATATATAATGTACAAGGCTGAAGAGATTGCTCCATGGTTAAAGGCACTCACTTACAAAGCCTAATGGCCCAGATACAATTCCCCAGTACCCGTGCAAAGACAGATCACAATGTGGCACATGCATCTGAAGTCCATTTGCAGCGAGAGGCCCTGACATGTCCATTCTTCCTCTCCCAACTTCTATATCTCCTTCTCTCTATCTATATCTCTCTTTCTCTTGTGCACATGTGTGTATGTGCTTTCAAATAAATATTTTTTTGTGTTTTTTTTTCAAGGTGTGGTCTTATTGTAGCCCAGGCTGACCTTGAACTCACTCTGTAGTCCTAGGATGGCCTCAAACTCACAGTAACCCTTATACCTGTGCCTCCTAAGTGCTGGAATTAAAGGCATGCACCACCATGCCTGGCTTAAATAAATATTTTTAAAACTACAATGTATAATTAATTTTTGGATATCTATATGGTCTTAAACACCTAACAAATCAGTATAACCAAATATTACAATATAAATAAAGATTTGGAGTAATAATTATTCTTAACTCACATGCTGCTGTCAGGAGCCTCTACTTGGACCTTCTACTCCTAATACATGGTTCCCTGAGCAGGAAACTGAGGCAGTTTCTGAGACCACTACACTCATGGGCTGCTTCTGTTGCCTCTCTCATTCCTATTTCCAGCCCTGATCTATTCTCGCTCCTGACTCAGACATCTGGCTTTTTCTTGCCAGGCACTGCCAGCTTCCCCCAGCTGGTGTCCACTCCTGAGCACACACTGACCCCTCATAAATTCCCAGGGTGCCCATGTCTTAGCCAAAGCACATGCTACCTTGAGCCACAGCATATTTTGGCTTTTCACCTTCCTGTTTCCCCCTCTTAAAATACCCCTGCCAATCACTAGCTTGTGCCACCTAGTGCACATGTGTGACTTTCTGCCTGCATCACTTTTGTGCATCTGGCTTACATGAGATCTGGAGAGAGATCAAACATGGGTGCTTGGGTTTGGCAGGTAAGTGCCCTAACTGCTAAGCCATCTCTCTAACCCAATAAATCTCACTTCTAATTGCTGTGGTTCCATAGCCTCTATACTCCAACCCTCCACTTCTATTCTCTGGGACCAATCCCATGATCCCATCAGGTCCACCTGCCATTTCTGCCATAGCACATCAGCCAGACCCTGCCATATACTCACCCTTCCCTGCACTTGCTAAAATCTTAGCTGAGCCTGGTGGGAAGACCTTGTCATAGACCCAGTAGAAATTTAAACAATGTCTCAACTTTGTTGGTGGTCACTGTGTAATTAGGTCACACAGTGGAGAGGGATATGGGAAAGCTAGTCAGGATTCTGCGCCACCCTTCCTGTCTGACACACTGGGCAGAAAAACTTTCCACAGTGTTTCCACAGCCACATAACCCACTAGTCCCTTGGCTTCTATGTTTCTTAAGCTGGCTCAATGGGTAGGACTCCCTGGGTCCCTTAGCCACTTGTAAATCATAAGCAACTTCAATATGAGGATCTCTATCATTAATACTTCTTCAGAGTTCTGGAGTCCCCACTACAATCTGCAGGCTGTGCTCAGGTGAGTCACCAGTGGGAACTCCCATTGTTTTGCCTCTTCCTCCCACAGGGTAGCTAGCTGCCATCAGCCTTTTTAGAAGTGAGACTAAGGAGTGAAGGGATGGCTTAGTGGTTAAGGCATTTGCCTGCTAAGTCAAAGGACGCAGGTTTGATTCCCCAGGACTCATGTTAGCCAGATGCACAAGGGGGCGCATGTGTCTGAAGTTCGTTTGCAGTGGCTGGAGGCCCTGGCATGCCCATTCTCTCTCTCTCTCTCTCTCTCTCTCTCTATCTGCCTCTTTCCCTCTGTCTGTTGCTCTCAAATAAATAAATAAAAATAACAAAAAGTTGTTTAAATTAAAAATATCAAATTAACTCAAAAGAAGGGTAGGACTGCTTACAATGAACTCTTTCAGACACAAAATGGCCTGGATATCCATGAGCATTTCATGCCCAGTTTAGCTACACAAGACCCTCATAATAGGAGGAAAGGATGATGACATCAAAATAAAAGAGAGACAAATTGAGAGGGGAAGGGGATATGATGGAGATTGAATTTATGAAGGGGAAAGGGGGAGGGAATTATGGTGTATTGTCTATAATTGTGGAAGTTGTCAATAAAAAAGTTTTAAAAATTAAAAAATTAAAAATTTCAACTCACTGATATTAATTTGTTTATGATTACAGTCATAAAGAACACTACCTTTAAGTGTTTAATCAAATTAGTTGTATTCCTCTATCTGTCAAGCTTTCAACTACTGGGGAAATTGAATTTTAAGATTAAGGTTTCTGATTTTTTTCTATTATAAGATTATATTTTAGTAACATACCTGAAAATGCTGTATCTCTAAAGATAGTGAATCTCCTGTCTTGTTCATACTAACTCTGCCAAATGGTCATACTGGGTCTATCATTTCAGTTATGTAAAAGAAATAATTAGATTTTGGTTATTGTGATGAGTTAGCCTCAAATTATAACACTAAACCCTATTATTATACAAATAATGTTGGTTCCATGTAGACATAAACTGTTAGATTTCTGCCCAAGCTTTACCTATTTCAATAACTAATCAGTGTCTCTAATGTATGTTAGATTAATTGCTCTGGATTTCTCTTTCAAGGTTAAGAACATCATTTGTCCACCTGTGCTTTTCTCCAAACCAACTTTATCAATAGATATATAAAATGTTTTCCGGGCTGAAGAGATGGCTCAGTGGTTAAGGGGTTTGCCTGTGAAGCCTAAGGACTCATGTTCAACTCTACAGACCCCACGTAAACCAGACACAGGAAGGTGAGGCAAGCACTAGATCGCACATGCCCAGTATGTGGTGCAAGCATCTGATGTTTGATTGCAATAGCTGAGGCCCTGGCATGACAATTCTCTCTCTCTCTCTCTCTCTCTCTCTCTTTCTCTGTAAAATAAAAAGAAATTGTAGATAGATAGATGATAGATATAGATAGATGATATAGATATATGTTTTTCGAGGTAGGGTCAGCCCAAGCTGACCTGGAATTCACTATGTGGTCTCAGGCTGGCCTCAAACTCACAGCGATCCTCCTACTTCAGCCTCCTGAGTGCTGGGATTAAAGGTGTGTGCCACCACACCCAGGTCAATGGTTATATTTTATCTACATTAAACAATAATGTTATTTAAAGCTATATGTAATCTAACAGTTTTAATTAAGATTTTACTTAAATGATTATCTCATTTAAAAATTTTAAGCTCTCATTACCTAAAATACTAAATTAATTGACTATCAAGACATTATAACTCCTCCAGATTATAGCCACATGCTCAAACCAATTGTCTTCTTGTGAACTCTGCTGTTCCAGAAAGTCTGATTCCTGACTTGTCTGCCTTCATGTTTCCTCCAGGAGTGAGCCGGAATTCACTTCTATTGGAAGAGACCCATACCCCAAAAAGGTGCGATAAACAGAAGGGTTCCATGACGCATTTTTCTTTCAGTAACTTGTTGGGTCCATATCCTATGACTCAGGCTTTGCTATCTTTAACTGCTTCAAAACACCCCAATGTGAGGAGTGACCAATGGCAACATGTGTCACCCCACCTGAAAGCTGCTAAATTATGAGAAAGGAAAGAAAATGTCACTTGGGAACCATGATACCCCACAACAGAACCCGAGGGGAAAACATTAATCAGTTTTGGAGAAGAGGTGGGCAGGGTCTGGGGGACAGGGAATCTTGTAGCTGCCTATCCTGGAAAATGTGCAGAATATGGCAAAGGAAGTTATATCCAAACTTGTGGGCGATGGCTTCAAGATGAATAATATTGCAGCTATATTTGAACTCCTTTTAAACATAGAAAATTATGCTATAAGAAATAGCATTTAATCTGAGCTTTATTCTCTGCCAAGTGAGGCCATTTAAGGATTTTCTGAATGTCAAGCCTGCCGGAGCAGATTTGTGCTGTCAATGACGAGCAGAACTGATGAGAAGGTGACATCACAGGACAGACCCTGACTCCAAAGCTGAACCAACACATGGAAAGTCACTTTGGGTGAGGGAAAGTCTGGGGGTGGTATGGAGACCACATCATTAGATGTGGGTTACTGCCAATAGCTAGTTTTGCTGAGTAGTGAGCTTGGGAGAGCTTAGTACGTTACTAAGTTAACTCAATAAAGGTAAATTGTAAATGACAATGAGGTGAGATGGGAAAGTAGGAAACCCAGAGCAACAAACTCCATGCCCTCCCCCCTTTTTTTTCAGGCAGGGTTTCATGTAGCCCAGGTTGGCATGAAATCAGCTATGTATATGAACACATCCCTTTTACAAAGGAAGTTTGAGGCTAGGCATGGTGGTGCATGCCTTTAATCCCAGCATTTGGAAGGCAGAGGAGTTCAAGGCCACCCTCAGGCTACATAATGTATTCCTACCTCGAAAACCAAAACAAAAAAGGGGGGACATTTGTTTATATATACTTTTAACATTTACTTATTTATTTGCACATGTATGTGTATATGTATATATAGGTATATATCAGAGTCTTGCCACTGGAAACTAATGCCACACACTTGTGCCACTTTCTGCATCCAGTTTTATGTGGGTAGATGGGGAATTGAACCAAAACCAGCAGGCTTTGCAAACAAGTTGCTTTAACTACTGAGCCCTCTCCCACCCAGCATGTATGTATGTATTTAAAACAGAGACTGTGGTCACACCAGGGCCTCTTGTCACTACAAACTCACTCCAGACACATTGCCTCTTTGTGCATCTGGATTTATGTGGGTACTGTGGAATTGAACCTGGGCTGGCTGCTTTGCAAGCTAGTGCCTTTAATTGCCGAGCCATCTCTCAAACCCTTGTTTATAATTTTTTAAAAAGAGTTTCATATAGTTCAGGCTGTCCTCAAACTCATAATGCAGCTGAGGATAACCTTAAACTCCTGATCCACAGGCCAAGACTGGAATTACAGGAATGTGCTGACATGCCCAACTAAATAGTATTTAAATATGTGAATATTTAGAAAATATTAGATACACAAAATGTAGGCACATTTCTAAGCCTGTCATGTTGCAGCTGCAGAAAGTACAAAGTGCAGAGCACCGCTCTAGCAAGTTTAGGCTGGGCACTTCCTCACTTGCAGCCTCCTTGGCCTCCTCTTCTCCATAGTCAACCACATAGGGGAAGAGTTGTTTTGTTCTGTTTTGTTTTGTTTTCAAGGTAGGTTCTCACTCTAGCCCAGGCTGACCTCGAATTCACTAAGTAGTCTTAGAGTGGCCTTGAACTTGTGGCGATCCTCCTACTTCTGCCTCCCTAGTGCTGGGATTAAAGGCGTGCACCACCACTCCTGGCTTGGGGAAGAGTTTTTTTTGTCATTGGTCAGGATGGTTTGGGAAATATGACATCAAAATCTCAGACAACAAAAGCACCAGACAAGTGGGACTGCATCAAACCAAAAGGCTTCTAGGTTGGGGATGCCACTTGGTGTCAGGACACTAACCAAGCATTCACCAGGTCATGGGTTCAATCCTCGGTGCTGCAAATAATTTAAAAAATAAATGAAAAAGCCTAAAGATCTTCTGACAGCTTGGACAACATTAAGCAAGATGGGAAGGCAGCCTGTGGAGTGGGTGGAAATATGCACAAGCCACATGTCCAACAAGGGGCTAAGGTCCGAGGTACACTAGGAACTCACACAACTCAGCAGCAGAACAGCTTGACATTTTTTGGTATGAGTATGTGGTGTGCATACAAATGACTATGGGTGTTCACATGTGTGTTCATGTGGAGGTCAGAAGTCAACACCAGGTGTTTTCCTCAGTCATTCTCCACCATATTCTTTGAGACAGGGTCTCTTGCTAAACCAGGATCTCACCAATTCCAATAGACTAGTTACCTAGTGAACTCCAGGGATTCCCTGATACTTTTCTCCCTACTTGGGGATTGAAGGTACACACAAACATACCTGGCCTTTATGTGAGTTCTGGGATGTGAACTCAGGTCCTCATGCTTGTGCTACAAGCACTTTACCCACTGAGCCTTCTCCACAGCTCTACAACCTCAATTTAAAATACATTTTTTAAAAATACTTTTTCTTTTCTATTTTATTTATTTATTTGAGAGAGAGAAAGAGAGAGAGAGAGAGGCACACTAGGGCCTCCAGCCACTGCAAACAAATTCCAGATGCATGTGCCCCTTGTGTATCTGGCTTATGTGGGTCCTGGAGAGTCAACCCAGGATCCTTTGGCTTTGCTGGCAAATACCTTAGCCACTAAGCCATCTCTCCAGCCCCATTTTTAAAAAAAATACTTTTATTTGACAGAGACAGATTGAGTATGGGCACACAAGGGCCTCTAGCTACTGCAAATGAACTCCAGTTGCAGGCACCATTTTGTGCATCTAGCTTTATGTGGGTACTGGGGAATTGAACTTTGACCGGCAGGATTTGCAAGCAAGCATCTTTAACTGCTGAGCTAGCACCCAATTCTTAGCTTTCAGAAATGCCACATAATCCAAATTAAAATGAATCCTCAGTCCATATGTAGTTCCCACACAGCCCACAAAGAGCCCAGCTAAGAACCATGAGCTTGTACTATCCAGAGCGGCTTTTCTGAGGTAAGCTCTGATGTCATTCTTGGACCTCTCCTGGTTAGAGGTGATGGTCAGTCCCATGCCATGGATCTGGCCACATCCAGTGAGGGGAAAACTAGCTCAGTGGGAATGAAGTGTGCACTCAACTTCTGCATCTTCTGGGGAGTTCATGTTATACCTCTGGGGAATCTAACTTGGGTTGAGGACCCAGGAAGGCAGGAAAGCTAATAGGGATCCCAGGAGACCCTGTTTTAGAAGAGCTGAACCCTAGGGAGATCCAGAGCCTGTGATTCTGCCACTGCTCATGTGATAATTCTGTGTGGGTCACCCCATTCTATAAGGTATCTGACAAGTTTTGTCCTAACTCAGATGGGTGGCTGGCAGTCCTGGACACCTTGGAGAAACAGCAGCTCAGCTCATGCCACCCATGTTGGCAACATCCTGATGGAGCTCCTAAAGCAGCAGAAAGCCAAACACCCCATCCATTTTTAACATCTTTAAATATTTTATTTATTTATTTATCTAGCCACTGCAAACAAACTCCAGATGCATGTGCCACCTTATGCATCTGCATTATGTGGGTACTGGGGAATCGAAAGTAAATCCTTAGGCTTTGCAGGCAAGCATCTTAACCACTGAATCATCTCTCTAATGCCTACAACCTCATTTTTAAACTAGGCAAAGGACCTGAGTAGTTTTCCAGGCAAAGACAAATAAATAGATAACAATTAGATGAAGAGATGCTCAGTATCACTCATCATCAGGGAAATGCAAATCAAAATCACAGTACTGAACAGATGTGGTGACACATCTCTATCATCCCAGCACTCAGGAGGTGGAGGCAAGAGAATCAGAAGCTCAAGGTCATCCTTGGTGGCACAGGAAGTTTGAGGCCAGCCTGGGCTACATGAGACCCTGTCTCAAAAAAATGCTGAAAATAGCTGGGTGTGGTGGCGCACACCTTTAATCCCAGCACTTGGGAGGCAGAGGTAGGAGGATCGCTGTGAGTTAGAGGCCACCCTGAGACTACATAATGAATTCCAGGTCAGCCTGGGCTAGAGTGAGACCTTACCTCAAAAAAAAAAAAATGCTGAAAAATTAAAACAAAAAAAGTCTGGAGAGATGGCTCAGTGGCTAAAGGCACTTGCTTGCAAAGCCTGCTGGCCAAGGTTTGATTTCCCTGAACCCATGTAAGGCCAGAGGCACAAAGTGGTGCAGGCATCTAGAGTTTATTCACAGCAGCAAGAGGCACGGGTATGTCCATACTACTCCCCTTGCTGGAAAATAAATAAATAAAAAATTTTTTTAGGAGCTGGAAAGATGGTTTAGTGGATAAGGCACTTGCCTGAAAAGCCTAAGGACACAGGTTCAACTCTCCAGAACCCAGGTAAACAGATGCACAAGGTGATGCATGCGCACAAGGTCACACATGTGCACAAGGTGGCACATGCATCTGGAGTTCAATTGCAGTGGCTAAAGGCCCTGGTGTACCCATTCTCTCCCTGCCCCCCCTCACATAAAAAAGAAAAAATATTTTAATATATTTTATTTTATATATTTACATTTAGGGGCTGAAGAGATGGCTTAGTGGTTAAGTTGCTTCCCTGCAAAGCCAAAGGACCCAGGTTTGATTCCCCAGGACCCATACAAGCCAGGTGCACAAGGTGGCGCATGCATCTGGAGTTCAGTTGCAGTGGTTGAAGGCCCTGGCATGTCCATTCTCTCTCCCTTTTTCTCTCTCTCTCTCTCCCTGCCTCTCTCAAATAACTAAAATAAATTTTAAAAATATTTTTAAAAAAGAGAAAGAAAAAACAAATAACGAATGCTGGCAAAGATACGGAGGAAGGGGAACCATGGCATTCTATTGGTGAGAATGGGACATGTTGTAGCAACTATGAGAAACAGAAGAGAGCTTCCTTGAAAAAGTAATAACAGAACTATCATGTGATCTAGCAATCACACTTCTGGATGTACATCCAAAAGAAATGAAATCAGTACCTCAGAGCGCTACCTGCACTCCAGTGTTCCTTGTAGTGTTCTTCCATGGTCAAAGTACAAAATCAACCCAGTGTCTGTCAACAGATGAAAGAATAAAGAAACTCATGCGCACGTGCGCGCGCGCACACACACACACACACACACACACACACACACACACACACGCTGGTATGCTACTCTGCCTTACAAGAGAAGGGAATACTGTCACTTGGAACACATGGATGGATGTGTATGTAGAACACTGTTAAGTGAACTCGGTGACTGCATATAAATCAGCTGTGCATCTATGTAAAGATAGAGGAAGAAGCAGGTTGATTTCAAGTAAACTGTGAGGCTAGGAATAACCTGTTCTGGCACAACATCTTGGAGAAATGTGCGTCTAATGTGTGCCCAGGCTGGCTGCTGTGAGGTGGGCAAAGATGGACAGGAGCTGCCCTCAAGGAGTTTAGAACCTAGCAGGAAAATGGGGGTTTACGTATATAGCTACTTGGTATAAAAATGCAGAATTTGATCAAGGCATAACAAAACAAAAGACAATGAGAACACGGTGACAAGGGGGAGGACTCAGCTGTTTGACAATCTGGCCTTGAGAGAAAGCCAAGGAGAGGCTCCTTAGAGAAAGCTATGAATGAGGATGCTGTAGTTTGGATCTTAAATGTCCCCAAAAGGAAATATGCTTGTTTGTTTTTGGTTTTTCAAGGTAGGGTCTCCCTCTTGCCCAGGCTGACCTGGAATTCACTATGTAATCTCAGGCTGGCCTCAGACGCACAGTAATACTCCTACCTCTGCCTCCTGAGTGCTGGGATTAAAGATGTGCACCACCACATCCGGCTAAAGGATGTATGTTGAAGGCTTGGCTCCCAGCCTGCACCACTATGAGGGGAACCGTAACTTTAGGGGATAGGGCCTCAGAGGAGGAAGTTAGGTCACTGAGTGTCTTTAGAGGGTATTAGGCCCCTGGGCCATCCTCTTCCTCTGCTTTTGTTTTTGCATTGTTGTTGTTGTTTTGTGAGGTAGACTGTGTGTAACCAAGGCTGACTAACACACAAAGTCCTGGGTTGCATCTCCACATGGCAGAAACTTGGCATGGTATCAGAAGCCTGTAATTCCAGCACTCAGGAGGTAGAGGCAGGCAAAAGGATCAGAAGTTCAAGGTCATCCTTGACTACATAACAAGTTCAAGGCCAGCCTAGACTACATGAGACCCTGTCTCAAACTAACTAACAAGATAGGCAGAGTCATAGGCCCCATAGGTCTGGAACTCAACTACAGACCTACCTCAAAAACACCAAAAAAAAAAAAAAA
Organism: Dipus sagitta; assembly: GCA_036346955.1. Taxonomy (NCBI): domain Eukaryota; kingdom Metazoa; phylum Chordata; class Mammalia; order Rodentia; family Dipodidae; genus Dipus; species Dipus sagitta. The sequence goes on from CM070777.1 coordinate 71,357,104, forward strand.
AAAAAAGTCGAAGAAGCTGGGGGCTGGTTAGGCACACTCTTCCCTCTTCACTGGAATTATTCTCCAGGCTACCTGCCTCTCTGTCCCAATGTTTTGGTATTTTTTAATCCATTTCATTTTGTGTGTTTGGGGGACAAGTTGTTTATTTGTTATTAAGGCAGGATCTCACCTTAGCCCAGGCTAACCTGGAACTTACTCTATAGCCCAGGCTGGCCAAAACCTCACAGTGATCCTATTGACCCAACCTCCTGATTGCTAGGACCATAGCCGCTATACCTAGCCTATTCCAATTGTTTTTTTTTTTTTAATAGTGTGTATGCATGCACGCTCATATGTGTGTGGAGGTCAGAGGTTTGACATTGGGAGCGTTCCTCAGTTCCACCTTACTTGTTTGAGACAGGGTCTCTCACTAATCCTGTTTCCAGGGTGAGCACCAAGGCCCTGCAGGGAAGTAATGCGCCGCTCAGAACCTAGCTACATAACTGAAACCTGCTGTGCTCATGTCACCCACCCACCCACATCCCCAGCTCCTGCTCTGCAGAAGTCCGATGGCTGGGCACGTTTTGCTCACTTGACATTCCCAAAACCAGGCCTGGAAAAAATGTGAGACTTCTGCAGTGCAGTAGCTTGACCTCCACAGGCTCTTGTGGTGCAAATAACTAGAACACAGTGAAAAGTGCGGTCAAAGGAAAGGCACAAAAGCGCTATTCAGGAAAGCCAATCCGCTGAGCTTTCCCATTTTGAGACAATGTGTGCTTGACATGATGATGGTCTCTGCTCATCGCTGTCACAACCACAAAGACAGTGGCAGATTAGACAAGAGGAGTCAAGAAATCCACCAACTGACATGGAGATCTAGCAGGCTCCTGGGTCCTCACCACTTGGCTGCCACAACTTGCCCCACCAGCCTGTTGGCAAAATGACCTTCACAAGAAGTAGCTTACTGAGTCTCTGTTCCCTCCTTGCCAAGACCAGGATAAGCACCCTATTATGGCCACAAGGGTCAAGTGAGACTGGATACAGACAGCAGAGTCCAAGGAGATTTGGTCAGGTAGAAGTCTGAAACTAGCATGGAGAAGAAATGACCAAGGAGAGATCAAAAGGGGCATCTCAACAGAGGTGGGACGCTAAAACAAGGGCAGCATGGTACAGTAGACAGCAACAGCCCTGTAAGGGATTCTGGGCTACACAAGGTCTGTGAAAAGAGACTCCTGCCTAGAGCCAGAATTGGCCTCTAGCTGGCAGTCTCGTGTGTGTGTGTGTGTGTGTGTGTGTGTCAGAGAGAGAGAGAGAAAGAAAGATTGGGAGGGAGAGAGAGAAATTTCCTGGGTACTTAGGAAGCTGGGGCAGGTGGATTACAAATTTGAGGCCAGCCTGGGGTTATCTAGTGAGACCCTGTTTTGTTTTGTTTTTAAGTCAGAGATGATAGGACAGATCTGTGATCCCAACACTTGGGAGGTGGAGGAGGCAGGAGGATCAGGAGTTTAAGGCCAAGCAAGGCTACATACTACTTGTCTCAAAACAAGTAAAATGAGACCTGGGACATGACTTGGTTGGTAAAGCACTTGCTGTGCAAGCTTGAAACTGGAGGTCCTGTCCTCAGAACACATGCAAGTGCCAGGTGGGTATGGTGGCTGCCTATCATCCAAGTGCTTGGAACAGAGATAAGCAATAAGCCAGCTAGCCAGACTAGCTCATCAATGAGCTCTGGGTTCAAGAGACAGACCCTGCCTTAGTAAATAAAGAGGAAAGTAATCAACCAAAGACACCCAATATCAACTTGTGGCCTCCACATGCACACACACCACATACATGCACCTACATGCATGCATACATGCACACACAGCACATGCAGAAAAATAAATGTAATCCATATACATAGGCTTTTGTCTCAATGCTTTTGGAATATATTTTGTTGTTTTTGTGTAAGCTACTCACCATTCTTCTCTTTGTAAATTTATTTTTATTTATTTGAGAGAGAAAGAGGCAGAGAAGAAGAGAGAGAATGGATGCACCAAGACCACTAGCCACTGCAAATGAACTCCAGACACATGTGCCACCTTGTACATCTGGGTTATGTAGGTGCTGGGAATCAAACCTGGGTCCTTAGGCTTCTCAGGCAAGTACCTTAACTGCTAAGTCATCTGTCTAGCCTTTCACCATTCTTCTTATTCAATCCATATTCTTTTTTCTTTTTGCCTCATTCTAATTTTTAGGCTTCCAGTTCTATCTTCTTTCTGTTATTTGTCCTTTCCCTGTCTTCCTACATATTTATTCTTTTTTTTTTTTTTTTTAGACAGGGTGCTTGCTGTGTAGACTAGGGTGACACCAAACTTGTGGCAATCCTCCCACCTTTCTTCCAGAGTATGGGGATTCCAGGAGTTCACCAGTAACTGTACCTGGATTAAGCTTTGTTCTTTTAGAAGCCATATGTTTCTATATTTTAACAGCTTTTGGGGTCTGTCTTTCCCTAGTCCAGATTGACCTGGAGCTTACTCTGTGGCCCAGGCAGGCCTCAAACACATGGAGATTCTTCTACCTCAGCTACCAGACTGCTGGGTTTGTAGATACGAGCCACCATGTCTGGCTATTTTAACTCTCTTATCTACTTTTTACTTTTATTTTGGGGGAGTTGAGGCAAGGTCTCATTCTAGCCCAGGCTGACCTAAAACTCACTATGTAGCCCCAAGATGGCCTTGAACTCATGTTGATCTTCCTACCTCAGCCTCCCAAGTGCTGGGATTAAAGGTGTGTGCCACCATGTCTGGCTCATTTACTTTTATTTTTAAAGAACTGTTCCTGTGTTTATGTGTGGTGTATGTTCATGTGGATGTCTGTGTGCATTATGGGTACATAGTCACCTATGTGCACATGTACATGGAGGCTAGAGTCTGAAGTGAGGTGTTGTCTTCAGTATCTCTCCACCTTATTTTTGATACAGTCTCTTACTGAACTTGGAGTTCATCAATTTGGCTAGATCAACTATCCAGAAACCCCCAGGGATCCATCTTCCTGGCTCTGCCTCCCCAATGCTGGGATTATAAGTGCACACTATTACATCTAGCATAAATGTGGGTGCTGAGGATCCAAACTCAGCAAACACTACCCTCTGAGCCATCTCTCCAGCCCTGGTATTTTCTTTTATTTTTGTTAATGAATCTTTTAGGGCTGGGGAGATAGCTCAGATAGTGAAATGCTTTCCTTGCAAGCATGAGGACCGTAATTTAATCCCCAGAAACCCTAGTGACACATGCTTTATAATCACAGTACTCAGGAGACAGAGACAGATGGATCCTGTGGCTCACTGGCCAGCCAGTCTAGCCTAATTGGTGAGCTCCAGGACAGGGAGAGATTCTGTCTCAAAAATGGTGGACCAGGGCTACAGAGATGGCTTGGCAGTTAAGGTGCTTGCTGCAAAACCAGAGGACCCAAGTTTGATTTCCCCAGTAGCCACATAAGCCAGATGCACAAGGTGGGGCATGCATCTGGAGTTTATTTGCAGTGGCTGAAGGCCCTGGGGCACCCATTCTCTCCCTCCCTCCCTCCCTTTCTCTCCCTCTCTCTCTCTCTCTGCCTCTTTCTCTTTGTCTCTCTCTCTTCCAATAAATAAAATAAATTAAAAATTTTTTAAATGTTTAAAAAATGGTGGACTGTTCCTGAATGACACTAGAGATGATCCCTTAGCCTCCACAAGCATGTTCACAGATGTGCATGTTCACCCAGGCACACAGAAACATGCACACACATATTTATTTTACACACACACATTAACCTTTTTAAAAATATGCCTTCAGGGGCTGCAGATGCAGCTCAGTTGGTACACTGTTCACATGAAACCCTGGGTTCTATCTCCAGCACTGTATCAAGCAGGTGTGGTGGCTCATGCCTGCAATCCCAAAATTCAGAAGGTAGAGGTAGAAGATCAAGAGTTCAAGGTTTGGGCTGGAGAGATGGCTTAGCAGTTAAGGTGCTTCCTGCAAAGCCTAAGAACCCAGGGTTGAGTTCCCAGTACCCACGTAAGCCACATGCACAAAGTGGTGGCACATGTGTATGGAGTTTGTTTGCAGTGGCTAGAGGCCCTGCTGTGCCCATTCTACCTATTCTGTCTGTCTCTCTCTGGTCTCTCCCTCACAGCTTGCAAATAAATAAATAATTTTTTAATATTTTATTTTTTTTTATTTATTTGAGAGAGACAGACAGAGAAAGAGGCAGATAGAGAAAGAGAGAGTGGACACACCAGGGCCTCCAGCCACTGCAAAAGAACTCCAGACACATGTGCCACCTTGAACATCTGGCTTACATAGGTACTGGAGAATCAAATTTGTGTCCTTAGGCATCACAGGCAAGTACCTTAACCACTAAACCATCTCTCCAGCCCAAATAAATTAAATATTTTTATTTTTTATTGACAGCTTCCATAATTATAGACAATAAACCATGGTAATTCCTTCCTACCCTCCACTTTCCCTTCGCAACTCCATTCTCCATCATATCCCCTACCCTTTGCAATCAGTCTCTCTTTGATTTTGATGTCATCATCATTTCCTCCTATTATGATGGTCTCACGTAGGTAGTGTCAGGCACTGTGAGGTATGGATATCCAGGAAATTTTGTGTCTGGAAGAGTGCATTGTAAGCAGTCCTACCCTTCCTTTGGCTCTTACATTTTTTCTGCTAACTCTTCCACAATGGACCCTGAGCCTTGGAAGGTGTGATAGAGATGTCTCAGTGCTGAACACACCACTGTCACTTCTCAGCACTATGGTGCCTTTGAGTCACCCCAAGGTCAACACCTTCTGAAAAGAGAAGCTTCTCTAACCAAAAGTGAGAGTAGCATTAATACATGGATATGAACATTAAGAGAAGTGCTTATAAGGCAGTTTGGTGACCATAGTATATACATTTAGCCAGACAACAGCAGAGTTACACCCCTAGGACTTATGACTTCCCCCATCGTAGGTTTTCAGTATCAAGCATGTATTCCCTCCCATGGAGCGGGCCTCCAGTCCAATTAGAGAGCAGCTGGTTTCCCCCATAACAGACATGCCACTATTGTACCCATTGGCTCATTTGACCTGACTGGCCAAATTTAAGGCTTGCAGTACCAACTGTTGCTTATATCCACTGGTGATTTCTCTCTCTCCCATGGAACTGCATGCAGAGTAGCTTTTTACAGCTTTCTGTCAGCTGGTTTTCACTGAGGAAGTTTCCAGCTCAGCTCCAGCAGGATTTCTCAGTGACCTGGCAACCCAAGTATGTGGAGTTTTCAACAGTAGGGTCTTTCCATCTATTCCTGGTGGGAAACCAAGAGCCTTGGTAATGGCCTGTAATGTTCTGGGGGTATCAGGGACCTCCCTGGACAAGAACTCACTGGAAGGTATCTCATCCCTGGCACTGAGAATTTTCTAATAACAATCTATGGCTTCTGAGTGTTCCATTGTCCAAAAAAGTAAGTTTCCATGTAACTTATTTATGTCCTCTTACATTTTGATTATCCCTCCCTCCACCTTTCCTTTATTCAATCTTTTCCCCTGATCTCACTTAGGCCTTTTCACCCCTATTAGTCTGTTCTTCTGCTTACATATATACAATACCATCCTATTAAGTCTGCCCCCCTTCCTTTCTATTCCCTTTATATCTCCTTTCTAGCTTACTGGCCTCTGCTACTGAGTTTTCTTCCTACTCACATAGAAGTCTAATCATTTGTAGCTAGGATATACATATGAGAGACAGCATTTGTGATGTTTGGCTTTCTGAGTCTGGGCTATATCACTAAGTATAATCCTTTCCAGATCCTCCCATTTTCCTGAAATTTTCATAATTTCATTTTTCTTTACCACTGAGTAAAACTCCATTGTATAAATGTGCCACATCTTGATTATCCACTAGTCAGCTGATGGACATCAAGGCTGGCTTCATTTCCTAGTTATTGTGAATAGAGTGACAACAAATATGGTTGAGCAAGTATCTCTAAGGTAGTGAGACAAGTCCTTAGGATATATACTTAGGAGTGGTATAGCTGGGTCATATGGAAGATCTATTTTCAGCTGTCTCAGGAACCTCCACACTGATTTCCACAATGGCTAAACCAGATTGCATTCCCAAAAACTGTATGGAAGGGTTCCTCTTTTTCCACATTCTCACCAGGATTTATTGTCATTTGTTTTCATGATGGTAGCCAATCTGACAGGAGTGAGATGGAATCTCAAAGTAGTTTTAATTTGCATTTCCTTGATGGCTAAGGATGTAGAATATTTTTTAGATGTTTATAGGCCATCTATATTTCTTCTTTTGAGAACTCTCTACTTATTGGTTCCATAGCCAATTGTTTAGTTGGGTGTTTGATTTCTCATTGTTTAGTTTTTTGAGTTCTTTGTATATCCTGGATATTAATCCTTTGTCAGATGTATAGCTGACAAAGATTTTCTCCCATTCTGTAGGTTGCCTTTTTGTGCTATTCACAGTGTCCTTTGCTGTACAGAAGCTTTGTAATTCCAGCTGTTGATCAGTGGTTTTATTTCCTGAGCAACTGGGATTATGTTCAGAAAGTCTTTGCCAATACCAATATATTGAGGGGTTTCCCCTACTTTTTCCTCCAGCAGTTTCATAGTTTTAGGTCTGATATTAAGGTTTTTGATCCATTTGGACTTAATTCTTGTGCATGGAGAGAGATAAGGATCTATTTTCATGCTTCTACAGGTACATATCCAGTTTTCCCAGCACCATTTGTTGAAGAGGCTGTCTTTTCTCCAATGAGTATTTTTAGCATTTTTGTTGAAGATCAAGTGGCTGGAGCTATTTGGACTTACATGTGGGTCCTCTATTCTGTTCCACTGATATACCTGTCTGTTTTGTGGCAGTACCATGCTGGTTTTGTTAGTATAGCTCTAAAATACAGGTTAAAATCAGGTATAGAGACACCACCAGCCTTATTTTTGTTGCTCAAAATTGTTTTAGATATTCAAGGTTTTTTTGTGCTTCCAAATGAATTCTAGGATTTTTTTTCTATTTCCATGAAGAATGCCATTGGAATTTGGATGGGGATGGCATCAATGTTTACATTGCTTTTGGTAAGATTGCCATTTTCACAATATTGATTCTTCCAATCCAAGAACATGGGATGGCTTTCCATTTCCTAGTGTCTTCTGCAATTTCTTCCTTTTTTTCATTCTTTTTTTTTTGTTTATTTTTATTTTATTTATTTGAGAGCAAGACAGAGAGAAAGAGGGGGAGAAAGAGAGAGAATGGGCATGCCAGGGCCTCCAGCCACTGCAAACAAACTCCAGACACATGTGCCCCCTTGTGCATCTGGCTAACATGGGTCCTGGGGAATAGAGCCTCTAACCAGGGTCCCTAGGCTTCATAGGCAAGCGCTTAACCACTAAGCCACCTCTCCAGGCCTCTTCCTTTTTTAATGTATAATTTTTTATTGACAACTTCTATACTTTCAGACTAATAAACCATGACAATTCTCTCTCCTTCCCCACTTTCTCTTTCACAATTCCACTCTCCATCATATCCCCTCCCTCTTTCCATTTGTCTCTCTTTTATTTTGGTGTCATCATCTTTTCCTCCTATTATGAGGCTCTTGTGAAGGCGAGGTCATGGATATTGAGACCAATTTCTGTTTAGACAGTTACATTGTAAGTTGTACCTTTCCTTTGGCTCTTACATTCATTCTGCCACCTCTTCTGCAATGGACCTTGAACCTTGTAGGGTGTGATAGATATGTTTCAGTGCTGGACACTCCTCTGTCACTTCTCAGCACTGTGTTGCCTTTAGGGTCATCCCAGTGGTCACTGCTGTCTGAAAAAAAAGATGCTTCTCTAACCAAAAGTGAGAGCAGCATTAATATATAAATATGAACATTTAGTATATTGCTTACAGGGCACTGGGTGAGCATAATATATGCATTTAGCCAGACAAGAGCAGGCTTTACACCACTAAGGCTCATGGCCTCTCCTGACATAGGCTTTTGATTAGGTTTTAAGTGCCAGGCATGTATTCCCTCCCAGACAGTGGGCCTCCATTCCAATTAGAGAGCAATTGGCTTCCCCAGAACAGACATGCTACTATTGCATTCATTTGGTCATTTGACCTGTCTGGCCAAACTTGAGGCTTCCAGTGTGCACTGTTTTCACCACTGATGACATCTGTCTCCCATTGGGCTGCATGCAGTGCAGCTTTTTCCAGCTTTCAGTTGGCTGGTCTACAAGGAGAAGGTTTTCAGCTCAGCCCCAGCTTGATTTCTCAGTAACCTTTCTGCCCAAGTATGTGGAGTCTTCATCAATAAGGCCTTACCATCTGTTTCTGGTGGGAAATCAAGTGCCTTGGCAATAGCTTGTAATGTTTTGGAGGTTACAGGGACCTCCCTGACCAACAACTCACTGAAAGGTATCCATAACTGGCACTGAAATTTTTCTATTAACAATCTATGGCTTCTGTATATGCCATTATCCAAAAAGGTAGGGTTTCATATGTCTTATTCAGAATATCTTGAAATTTGATTGACCTTCCCTCCACCCTTCTCTTACTCAATCTCTTCCCCTGGCCTCACTTAGGCCGTTCTACTCCCTGTAATCTCTTCTACTTACATATATACAATACTATCCCCTTTAGTCTTTCCCTCTCTTCCCTCCCTTATACCCTTTTTCTAGCTTACTAGCCTCTGCTACAAATTTTTGGTTCCACTTCACACACAAGTCTAAACATTAGTAGCTAGGATCCACCTATGAGAGAGAACATGTGACGTTTGGCTTTCTGGGCCTGAGTTCCTCACTTAGTATAATCCTTTCCAGGTTCATCCATTTCCCTAAAAATTGCATAATTTCATTGTTTTGGTTTTTTTAACTGATGAATAGAGCTCCATTGTGTAAATGAACCAAATATTTATTGGCCAGTCATCTGTTGAGGGACATCTAGGCTGGTTCCATTTCCTAGCTATTATGAATACAGCAGCAATAAACATGGTTGTGCAAGTGTTTCTAAGGTTCTAAGGTAGTGAGAAGAGTCCTTAGGACATGTGTCTAGTGCTATAGTAGGATCATATGGTAAATCTATTTTTAACTGTCTCAAGAACCTCCACACTGATTTCCACAATGGCTGTACCAAACTACATTCCCACCAACAGTGTAGAAGGGTTCCCCTTTTTCCGCATCCTCATCAACATTTATTGTCATTTGATTTCTTGATGATAGACATTCTCACAGGAGTGAGATAGAATCTCAAAGTAGTTTTAATTTGCTTTTCCCTGATGGCTAAGGATATAGAACACATTTTTAGATGTTTATATGCCATCTGTATTTCTTCTTTTGAGAACTCTCTATTTTGTTCCATAGCCCATTTTTTAATAGGGTTGTTTGATTTCTTGTTGTTTTGTTTTTTGAGTTCTTTGTATAGTCTGGATGTTAATCCTCTGTCAGATGTATAGGTGGCAAAAATTTTCTCCCATTCTGTAGGTTGTCTCTTTACTGTATTTACACTATCCTTGCTGTACAAAAGCTTTGTAATTTCATGAGGTCCCAGTGGTTGATTAGTGGTTTTATTTTCTGAACAACTGGAGTTATATTCAGAAAGTCACTGCCATCCAGGTGTGGTGGCACAAGCCTTTAATCCCAGCACTCAGGAGGCAGAGGTAGGAGGATTACCATGAGTTCAAGGCCACCCTGAGACTACAGACTGAATTCCAGGTCAGCCTGAGCTAGAGTGAGACCCTACCTCAAAAAACCAAAAAAAGAAAAATTCATTGCCTATGTCAATATGTTAAAGGATTTCCCCTACTTTTTCCTCTACTCATTTCAGAGTTTCAGGTCTGATATTAAGGTCCCTGACCCACTTGGATTTGATTGTTTTGCATGGCGAAAGACAAGGATCTATTTTCATCTTTCTACATATAGACATCCAGTTTTCCCAGCACCACTTGGTGAAGAGGCTATCTTTTCTCCAATGAATATTTTTGGCATTTCTGTCAAAAATCAGATGGCTGTAGCTGCCTGGATTAACATCTGGGTCCTCCATTCTGTTCCATTCATATCAATGTCTGTCTTTGTGCCAGTACCATGCTGTTTTTATAATATGGCTTTCTAATATAGCTTAAAACTAGGTATGATAATACCACCAACCTTGTTTTTGTTGCTCAATATCTTTGGCCATTTTAAGTATTTTGCACTTCCAAATAAATTTTAGGAATTTTTTTCTATTCCTGTGGAGAATGTCATTGGAATTTTAATGGGGATGGATTGCATTAAATGCATAGATTGCTTTTGGTAAGATTGACATTTCCACAGTAATGATTCTTCCAATCCAAGGACATGGGATGTCTTTCCATTTCTTAGTGTCTTCTGCAATTTCTCACTTCAGTGTTTTAAAGTTTTCAATGTAGAGATCCTTCACTTACTTGGTTAGGTTTATTCCAAGGTACCTTCTTTTTGATGCAGTTGTGAATGGGAGTGATTCCCTGATTTCCTCCTCAGCATGTTGGTTTTCAGCATATAGGAAAGCTACTAAATCCTGAGTGTTCATTTTGTATCCTGCTACATTTCTGTAAGTGTTTATCAGCTCCAACAGTTTGCTGGTAGAGTCTTTAGGGTCATTTATGTATAGAATCATGTCATCTGCAAATAATGATAACTTGAGCTCTTCCTTTCCAATTTGAATCCTTTTTATGTGTTTCTCTTGCCTTGTTTCTATGGCTAAGACTTCCAGTACTATATTCAATGAAAGTGGGGACAGTGGACACCATTGTCTTATTCCTGATTTTAGTGAAAAAGCTTTGAATTTTTCTCCATTTAGTATAATTATTTCAATATTCCTGTATTTCTTAAGATTTGCTTTGTGCCCTAAAATATGATCTATTTTAGAGAATGTTCCATGTGCTGCTGAAAAAATATGTGTTCTGCAGCATTTGGATGGAGTGTTCTGTAGATATCTGTTAGGTCCATTTGTTCTATGACCTCATTTAATACAGATGTACCTCTGTTCATTTTTTGCTGGGATGACCTGTCAATTGATGAAAGTGAGGTGTTGAAGTCACCCACTACAACTGTGTTTGGTGTTATCTTAGTTTTAATAGTGTTTATTTGATGAAATTGAGAGCCCCCTTGTTACGTGCATGTATGTTTAGGATTATAATGTCCTCCTGTTGGAGTGTTCCTTTAAACAATATAAAGTGACCTTCCTTGTCTTTCCGAACTACTGTTGGTCTGAAGTCTACCCTGTCTGATATTAGGATAGTGACACCTGCCTGTTTTCTAGGCCTATTTGTGTGAAACACCATTTTTCAACCATTTACCCTAAGATAGTATACATTTTTTGTGGAAAGGTTAGTTTCTTGGAGACAACAAACTGAAGGATACTGCTTTAAAAAAATTTTTTTTTGTTATTTTTATTTATTTATTTGAGAATGACAGACAGAGAGAGAAAGAGGCAGAGAGAGAGAGAGAGAGAATGGGTGCACCAGGGCCTCCAGCCACTGCAAACAAACTCCAGACACATGCACCCCCCTGTGCACATGGCTAACGTGGGTCATGGGGAATCGAGCCTCAAACCGGGGTCCTTAGGCTTCACAGACAAGCACTTAACTGCTAAGCCATCTGTCCAGCCCAGGATACTGTTTTTTAACCCAGTCTACACACCTGTGTCTTTTGAATGGGGCATTGAAGCCATTGATATTAAGAGTTTTTATTGAGAGGTATGTATTTAATCTTGTCATTTTTCTTGTTTTGTAGTTCTGCTTTTACATTTGCTTTCTTGTATTAGCTACTATTTGAGTATGGTTTATTTTTTCTTATGTGTGCTTTTCTTTCTCTTCAGGATGGAGGATCCTTTCTAGTATTTTCTGTAGAGCTGGTTTAGTCTTCATATATTCCTTTAGCCTGCTTTTGTTGTGGAATGTCCTTATTTCTCTAGTTGGATGGATAGCCTTGCAGGATAAAGCAATCTTGGATGATAGTTATCTTTCAGAGCTTGGAATACATCATTCCAAGCCCTTCTGGCTCTTAAAGTTTGTGTTGAGTAATCTCCTGATGGGCTTGCCTTTGAGTGTGATGTGATTTTTCTCTCTAACTGCTTTCAATATATTTTCTTTGGTTTGTGTGTCATGTAGTTTAATTATAATATGATGGAGAGAGGGTGTTTCCTGATTTTATTTGTTTGGCATTCTGTAGGCTTCCTGTATCTGTATTAGCATCACTTTCCCTACTTGGGAGAAGTTTTATTCTATGATTTTTGTTGAAAATACCTGTTTTGCCTTTGGAGTGAAATTCTTCTCCTTCCATGCCCTGAATTCTTATGTCTGATCTCTTCATAATATCCCAAATGTCTTAAAATTCCCATTTATGCCTTACTACTAGTTTGTCTTTCTCTTTGTTGGACTGTATTAGATCTGCCACCTCATCTTCTAGTTTAGATATTCTGTCCTCTTTGTCCATTCCACTGGTGAGACTTTCTACAGAACTTTCTATTTGACTTACTCTGTTTTTCATTTCTAGCATTTCTGATTGGTATTTTCTATTATTTCTATTTCCTTACTCATGTTTTGTATTGACCTCCTTATTTCATTACATTGGTTTCTTGTGTTCTCCTTCAGGAGTTTGTTTTCTCCTTTGATTCCTTTGTGTGTAGATAAATCTTTTTTTTTAAATCTTTGTCAGGAATTGCATCTAAAACAGTGTAACTTGGGGTCATTTCTGATGGATTTATAATTTTTGTTGGTTATTGTATTGTCTTGATTCTTTGCATTTTTGTATTGTAATGTAGAGATTATTGGATCTTGAGTTAATTTGATGCTTGGGATTTCTAATTATCTGCAGTGTTCTTAGCCACATAAATCCAACTTTATGTATCTTCAGTGTAGGAGTTTAATGTGCCAGGTGTAGCACTTATACCCCAAGAGAAACAGCAGAAGGGACCCTAGGTGTTGATTTTGCATACTGTTCAAATGTTTTAGTAGACTGGGTGAAGCAAATTACTGGCAAATTCTAAAAATCAACTGAGCAATATAGACATTCAATCAAAACTAGCACAGAGTATTGATACATGTGTGGGGATTAAAATAAACAGACAACTTAACAAAGCCAAAGTTCCTAAGGATGTGTGCTGCTCTACAGCCTTAATCCTGTAAACTAGAAGGTTGATATTTCTAGTCTGAAATGGGTTCCATGACAGCCTGGGGTCACTCAGTCCCTGCTCCCAATAATAACAGAAGAAAAAGACAAAGGTCCTTTAAATCAGGAAATATCAAAGGCAACAATATTGAACACCAAAAATGAAGCTTATTTGAGAAGGGCAAAGCCAACCAAGAATGTAACATTCAAATGTAATTCATGACCTTTCCTGACATGGAAAGAGAGATTAGTACTTTGAGTGCAGTCCTATACATCTGGCTTTGTATAAGTAGTTCTATTCCCTTTTGAGATGGCTTCCAATCTCACAAATGCTGAGTGCCATCTTGACCTCTCTCTCTCAGAGCTGGGCATCCAGGGGTGAATGCATTCTCTGGATGTTCACAACCCTGAAGGTTGAGGGGTGGGAGGCTATGTGGAGTGCCTGGAATTGTACTGGACTTGCTCAACTAGTCCCATTTTTATCTCCTAAAGCAGCTGCTCAGGTACCCCCACTGTCTTCCCCTTCAGGTTTCTTGACTTTACAAGGAGGCTGATGTGAGTGGAAAATCCCTTCACCTTGTTGCTGCTCCTGCTGCTCTGCACCACCGGGTGTGCAGGTTCACGGATTGGGGCCATTGGTGCCTTGGCGGGATTCTAGCCAGTTTCCTTCTTTTTGAAAGATTTTGGTCTCTCCTGCTTCTATGCTGTGGTTGATAATAGTTATATACCTTCATTTTTCAGTAGAAGAGTGTATTTTGCTGTGTTTCTGTTTATTTCCCTCCCTATACTGCTTTGGTGTGGCTAGTATTCTGCCATCTTACCTGGAAGACCCAAAATTAAATTGCTTTTAAAAATAAGTAAAACTTGGGGCTGGAGAGATGGCTTAGCAGTGAAGGCACTTGGCTGTGAAGTCTAATGACCCAGGTTTGATTCCCCAATACCCACATAAGCTAGATGCACAAGGTGACCTTGTGTCTGGAGTTCATTTGCAGTGGCTAGAGGCTGTGGTGCATCCAGTCATTCTCTCTCTCATTCTTGCTCTCTATCTGCCCTATTGTCTCTCTCATAAATAAAAAAGGTAATAAATACATTTTTTTTGTTTTTCTTTTTTTGAGGCAGGGTCTCGCTCTAGCTCAGGCTGACCTGGAATTCACTATGTAGTATCAGGGTGACCTTGAACTCACAGTGAACCTCCTACCTCTGCCTCCCAAATGCTGGGATTAAAACCACCATGCATAGCAAATAAATAATTTTTTTTTTTTTTTTTTTTTTTTGGTTTTTCAAGGCAGGGTCTCACTCTGGTCCAGGCTGACCTGGAATTAACTATGTAGTCTCAGGGTGGCCTCGAACTCATGGTGATCCTCCTACCTCTGCCTCCCAAGTGCTGGGATTAAAGGCATGCACCACCATGCCCAGCTTAAATTTTTTTAATGGAGTTCAAAAACATACTTTACTAGTGTAATCCAGCAACTAAAAAGGCCTGCCATCTCACACAAATACATTTCACCACTGAAAAAGCAGGAATACAAGAAACATAAAAAATCAAGACAATATAATTCCACAAAAAATTATAAATCCATCAGAAAGGACCTCCAGTGAGACAGATTTAGATAAAATGCCTGACAAAGATTTTTTCAAAAAAGATTGTATATCTATGTTCAAAGGAATCAAAGAAGAAAGCAAACTCCTAAAGTACTCCCAAGTGAACACAGGAAACAGTCTATATGAAATAAGGAGGTCAGCTCTTCCAGTTAAGATGGCAGCATAGGAACCACCAAAGCAGCCTGGGGGAGAGAAAGGCCCCCTCCCCCCCCAAAAAAAACAGCAAAATACACTCTTCTACTAAAAAGTGAGGTGTATAAGAAATTACCAATTATAGCAGAAAAGTGGGAGAGTCCCAGAGCATCTAGAGTCCACAGAAGCAGGCAGAAGTGGCTCCAGCAGTAGAGGCACCAGGTCCCTGCGGCCACAGCCAGCAGGCTTGGACTGAGCCACAGGAAAAGCCAGGTGAGGAGATTCTCCACTCACATTGGCCTGCTTGCAAACTCAAGAAATGTGAAGGGAGGATGGCAGGGAAGAACAGAGGAGCAGCTAGTGAGGAAGAGGAACACATGGACCAGCAGGAGAACTAGACCCACCAACCACAGCATCCCCTCCCCCACTGCCAGCGCAAGCACCAAAGAGCACCAGAGACTTGGGGAAGGGAGCTCATCTGCACAGCACCTGGCACAGGTGACCAGAGCAGCGATCCGGCGACACAGCCAGCCTACCTGAGACCACAGTGCAGCAAGAAAAAGACCCAAGTGGGAGTGCAGCATAATTGACATCAAAACAATCCCAAAAGGCAACTGGGATTACACCAGGTCAGTACCCACCAAATAAGCCTGGCAGGCTTGAATCGGAAGTGCTAATTGTACATTCCATGTCAGGATAAGTTATGTGTTAAATCTGATGTATGGTCAGATTTTCCATTCCTAAATAAGCTATATCTGGGGCTTGTCATTTATTGTTTCCCGATTCATAGTGCCTTTGTTTCCTGTTCTGTGGTTCATCAGGGAAGGGACTCACTTGGTCACATAAGCTAGATGCACAAGGTGACCTTGTGTCTGGAGTTCATTCACTCCTAGTTCACAGGGTTAAGGGTGTGGGGCAACACACACCCTAAGGGATTGACACTTCGTTAGAGGATCTGGTTATCATAATACATATTCCTGCAGAAATATTCTGTGCTGTCTTTCATTGAATGTGTATATTGTTCAGTTAAATTTTAGAATTTGCCTGTATTTTGCTCCACTCAGCCTACTTGAATACTCTCATAATAGGCAAACCAAACATCTAGGGTCACTTTTGTAGATATGTTGAGTCATAAGAGCCACACCTACCACCTTAAGCTCCTACCCTGAAGATATATAACATCAGATTGATGATACATCTAATAATACTGCACCTAATTAGAAAATCCAAGCAATAAATTAACCCAAGATGCAAAAAATATATACATTAAAACACATGAAACACAAAATAATCAACACAATATAAATCTACCAAAAAGAATTAATGCATCAGAAATTATCTCCAGTGAGACTGATTTCTAGAAAATGCCTGACAAAGATTTCAAAAAATGATTGTAAATATGTTCAAAGAAATTAAAGAGGACATCAAAGGAACCAAAGAAGACACAGGAAAACCAACCAATTTAATGAAATAAGGAGGTCAATACAAGACATAAATAAGTTAATAGAAATAATAAAGAAAAGCCAGTCAGAATTCTTAGCAATGAAGAACACAGTCAATGAAATAAAAATCTTTGTAGAAAATCTCCCCAGTAGAATGGATGAAGGAGAGGACAGAATATCTAAACTAGAAGACCAGGTGACAGATCTAATACAGTCCAACAAAGAGAAATACAAACTAATAGGAAAGTATGAATGGGAATTTCAAGATATTCAGGACAACTATGAAAAGATCAAACATAAAAATTCAGGGTATGCTAGAAGGAGAAGAATTTCACACCAAAGGCATAGTAGGCATTTTCAACAAAATCATAGAAGAAAATTTCCTCAAATTGGGAAAGAGATGCCAATGCAGATACAGGAAACTGTTAGAACACCAAAGAGACAAAATCTGGAAAGAACCTCTCCTTGCCATATTATAATTAAATTACCAAACATACAAACCAAAGAAAATATATTGAAAGCAATTAGAGAGAGAAATCAAGTCACATACAAAGGCAAGCCATTCAGGATCACAGCAGATTACTCAACACAAACTTTAAAAGCCAGAAGGGCTTGGAGTGATGTATTCCAAGTTCTGAAAGATAACAACTGTCAACCAAGGTTACTTTATCCTGCAAAGCTATCCATTCAAATCGATGGAGAAATAAAGACATTCCACACAAAAGCAGGCTAAAGGAACATTTGAAGACAAAACCAGCTCTACAGAAAATGCATGAAAGAATCCTCCATGGTGAAGAGAAAGAAAATCACACATATAAAGAAACCTGTAAAGAACAAGCCATACTAAAATACTAGTTAATACAAGAGAGCAAAGGTAAAACTGGAATAACTAAAAAAAAAAAAAAATGGCAAAAATCAATACATACCTTTCAATAATATCACTTAATATCAACAGCCTCAATGCCCCAACCAAAAGACATAGGTTTGCAGACTGGGTTAAACAGCAGGATCCTTCAATTTGTTGCCTGCAAGAAACTCACCTTTCTATAAAGGATGGACACTATCTTAGGGTGAAAGGTTGGAAAATGGAGTTTCAAGCAAATGAGCCTAGAAAACAAGCAGGGGTTGCTATCCTAATATCTGACAAGGTAGACTTCAGTCCAACATTAGTTAGGAAAGATAAGGAAGGTCATTTTATATTGATCAAAGACACACTCCAACAGGAGGACATTACAATCCTAAACATATATGCACATAAGATTGTGGCTCCCAGTTTCATCAAACAAAGGCTATTAGAACTAAGGTTACTGATAACACCAAATACAGTTACAGTGGGTGACTTAAACACCCCACTCTCATCAATTGACAGGTCATCCAGGGAAAAAAATAAACAGAGAGGCATCTGGATTAAATGTGGTCATAGAAAAAATGGACCTAACAGAAATACACAGGACATTTCATCCAAATGCTGCAGAATACACATTGTTTTCAGCAGCACATGGAACATTCCTAAAATGGACCATATATTAGGACATGAGGCAAATCTTAACAAATACCAAAAAATTGAAATAATTCCTTACATTCTATCTGACCACAATGAATCAAACTACAAATCAATAGCAAGAAAAGCTATAGAACATACACAAAATCATGGAAACTAAACAATACACTACTAAATGATGAATAGGTCAATGAAGAAATCAAGAAGGAAATTTAAAAAATTCATAGAGTCAAATGATAATGAGAACACAACATACCAAAACCTTTGGGACACAATGAAGGCAGTCCTAAGAGGTAAATTTATAGCTTTAAGTGCCCATATTAAGAAATTAGAAAGGTCACAAGTAAATGACTTAATGCTTTACCTTAAAGCTGTGGAAAAAGAAGAAGGCAAACTTAATCAGTTGATGGGAAGAAATAATAAAGATTAGGGCAGAAATTAATGAAATAGAAACCAAAAAACGATCCAAAGAATAAAGGAAATAAAGAGTTGGTTCTTTGAAAGGATAAAAAAGATTGATAAACCCTTAGCAAATCTGACCAAAAGAAAGACAGAAGAGACACAAATTAATAAAATTAGAGATGAAAAGGGCAGCATCATAACAGATACCAGAGAAATTCAAAAAAATCATAGGGACATACTATAAAATCATATACTCTACCTAGCATGAAAATCTGAAAGAAATGAATGATTCACTTGATTAATATAAGCTACCTAAATTAAATCAAGATGAAATTAATCACTTCAATAGTCCTATAACAAATACGGAGATCCAAGCAGTTATCAAAAATCTCCCAACTAAAAAAAGTCCAGGCCCAGATGGATGCACTGGTGAATGTCACCAGACCTTCATGGAAGAACTAACACCATTGCTTCTTAAACTTTTCCATAAAATAGAAAAAGAAGGAATCCTACCAAACTCCTTCTACAAAGCCAGCATCACCCTGGTACCAAGATCAGGCAAAGATAGAACAAAAAAAGAAAATTACAGACCAATCTTCCTCATCAACATAGATGCAAAAATTCTCAACAACATATTGGCAATTAGAATACAAGAATATATCATAAAGATCATTCACCCTGACCAAGTAGGCTTTATCCCAGAGATGCAGGTATGGTTCAACATACACAAACTGATAAATGTAATACACTGTATAAATGGACTGAAGGACAAAAATCACATGATCATCTCATTAGATGCAGAGAAAGCATTTGACAAAATCCAACATCCCTTTATGATAAAAGTCTTATAGAAACTGGGAATAGAAGGAACATATCTCAACATAATAAAGGCTATTTATAACAAGCCTACATCCAACATATTCCTAAATGGGGAAAAACTGGAAGCTTTTCCACTAAAATCAGGAAAAGACAAGGGTGTCTACTGTGCCCACTTTTTTTGTTGTTTTGTTTTTTGGTTTTTTTGAGGTAGGGTCTCACTGTAGCCCAGGCTGACCTGGAATTCACTATGGAGTCTCAGGGTGGCCTCAAACTCATGGTGATCCTCCTACCTCTGCCTCCTGAGAGCCACTGCGCTCAGCCCACTTTTATTTAATATAGTACTGGAAGTCTTAGCCATAGCAATAAGAAAAGAGACACACATAAAATGGATACAAATTGGAAAGGAAGAGATCAAATTATCATTATTTGCAGACGACATGATTCTATACATAAAAGACACTAAAGACTCTACCAGCAAAATGTTAGAGCTCATAAACACCTATAGACATGTAGCAGAATACAAAATAAACACACAGAAATCAGTAGTCTTCCTATATGCTAACAACAAACACACAAAGGATGAAATCAGAGAATCACTGTCATTCACAATTGCATCAAAAAAAAGTAAATAAGGGCTGGAGAGATGGCTTAGCGGTTAAGCGCTTGCCTGTGAAGCCTAAGGACCCCGGTTCGAGGCTCGATTCCCCAGGACCCACATTAGCCAGATGCACAAGGGGGGCGCATGCGTCTGGAGTTTGTTTTCAGTGGCTGGAAGCCCTGGCGTGCCCATTCTCTCTCTCTCTCTCTCTCTCTCTCTCTCTCTCTCTCTCTCTCTCTCTCTCCCTTTCTGTGTCTGTTGCTCTCAAATAAATAAAAATAAACAAAAAAATTTTAAGTAAATAAATAAAGTACCTTGGAATAAACCTAACCAAGGAAGTGAAAGATCTCTACAATGAAAACTTTAAAACACTCAAGCAAGCAATTGCAGAAGACACAAGGAAATGGAAAAACATCACTTGCTCTTGGATTGGAAGAATCAATACCATGAGAATGGCAATCTTACTAAAAGCAATTTACACATTTAATGCAATCCCCATCAAAATTCCAATGACATTCTTCATATAAATAGAAAAAAATCCCAAAATTCATTTGGAATCACAAAATATCTCTAATATACCTGATTTTAACCTGTACTACAGAGCCATAGTAACAAAACAGCATGGCACTGGCACAAAAGCAAACATGTAGATCAATGGAACAGAATAGAGGACCCAGATGTAAGTCCAGGTAGCTATAGCCACCTGATATTCGACAAAAATGCCAAAAGTACTCATTGGAGAAAAGACAGCCTCTTCAGCAAATGGTGCTGGGAAAACTGGATATGTATCTGTAGAAGGATGAAAATAGATTCTTCTCTCTCTCCACATATAAGAATTAAGTCCAAATGGATTAAAGACCTTAACATCAGACCTGAAACTCTGAAACTGCTAGAGGAAAAAGCAAGGGAAACCCTTCAACATATTGGTATTGGCAAAGACTTTCTGAACATAGCCCCAATTGCTCAGGCAGTAAAACCACAGATTAACCACTGGGACCTCATAAAATTGCAAATATTTTGTATTGCAAAGGACACTGTGAATAAAGCAAAGAGGCAACCTACAGAATGGGAAAAAAATCTTTGCCAGCTATACATCTGACAGAGCACTAATATCTAGGATATACAAAGAACTCAAAAGTAAAATAAAATTCAAACAAGCCAACTAAAAATGGGCTATGGAACTCAATAGAGAGTCCTCAAAAGAAGAAATACAGATGGCATACGAGCACCTAAAAAATGTTCTACATCCCTAATCATCAGGAAAAAGCAGATTAAAACTACATTGAGATTCCATCTCACTCCTGTCAGATTGGCTATCATCATGAAAACAAATGACCATAAATGCTGGTGAGGATGCAGAAAAAGAGGAACCCTTCTACACTGTTGGTAGGAATGCAATCTGGCCCAGCCATTGTAGAAATCAGTGTGGAAGTTCCTAAGACAGCTAAAAATAGTACTACCATATGACCCAGCTATACCACTCCTAGGCATATATCCTAAGGACTTGTCTCACTACCTTAGAGATACTTGCTCAACCATGTTCATTGCCACTCTATTCACAATAGCTAGGAAATGGAACCAGCATAGATGTCCCTTAACTGATGAGTGGATAATAAAGATATGGCACATTTATACAATGGAGTTCTACTCAGCAGTAAAGAAAAATGAAGTTATGAAAATTACAGGAAAATGGATGGATCTGGAAAGGATTATACTAAGTGAGGTAACCCAGGCCCAGAAAGCTAAATGTCTCATGTTCCCTCTCATATGTGGATCCTAGCTACAGATGATTGGACTTCTATGTGAGTAGAAAGAAAACCCAGTAGCAGAGGTTAGTAAGCTAGAAAGGAGATATAAAAGGGATAGAAAGGAAGGGAGATGGGGACTTAATAGCATGGCATTGTGTATATGTAAGTAGAAGAATAGATTAATGGGGGTGAAAAGGCCTAAGTGAGATCAGGGGAAGAAATTGAGTAAAAGAAAGATGGAAGTAGGCTAATCAAAATATAAGAGGATATAAATAAATCACATGGAAACCTACTTTTTTTGGACAATGGACTGCACAGGAGCCATAGATTGTTAGTAGAAAATTTTCAGTGCCAGGGATGGGATACCTTCCAGTGAGTTGTTGGCCAGGGAGGTCCCTGTTGCCTCCTAAACATTACAGGCCATTGCCAAGGCCCTCAGTTTCCCACCAGGTGTAGATGGTAAGACCCTATTGCTGAAGACTGCACATACTTGTGCTGCAAGATCACTAAGAAATCCTGCTGGAACTGAGTTGAAAACCTCCTCCATGTAGACCAGCTGACAGAAAGCTAGAAAAAGCCACACTGCAGGCAGCTCAATGGGAGAGAGAGAAATCACCAGTGAAGATACTCAACAGTGGACACTGCAAGCCTTATATTTGGCCAAACAGGCCAAATGAGCCAACAGGTACAATAATGGCACATGTGTTTGGGGGAAAACAACTGCCCTCTAATTAGATTGGAGGCCTGCTCCATGGGATGGAATACATCTCTGATACTGAAAACCTACAACAGGGGTAGTTGTGAGCCCTAGGGGTGTGACACCTGCTGCTGTCAGCCTAAATGTATATGCTATGCTCGTCAAACTGCCAAGTAAGCACTTCTTTTAATTTTCATACCCATATATTAATGCTACTCTCACTTTTTCATTAGAAAACTTTCTCTTTTCATATGGCAGTGAACTTGGGATGACTCAGAAGGCATCAGGGTACTTGGAGGAAGTGACAGAGGAATGCTCTGCACTGCAATATCTCTATCACACCTTCCAAGGCTCAGAGTCCATTGTGGAAGAGGTGGCATAAAGAATATAAGAGCTGAAGGAAGGGTAGGACTTCTTACAATGTGCTCCTCCAGACACAAAATGGCCTGGATGTCCATGACCTCACAGCACCTGACACTACCTACACAAGACCATCATAATAGGAGGAAAAGGTGATGACATCAAAATAAAAAAGAGACTGATTGAGAGGGGGAGGAGATATAATAGAGAGTGGAGTTTCAAAGGGGTAAGTGGGGGGAGGGAAGGAATTACCATGGGATATTGTTTACAATCATGGAATTTGTTAATTATAAAAAATAAAAAAAATTTAAAAACTAAATAAGGAGGTCAATACAAGGTATGAGTAAGGAAATAGAAATATAATGAAACAATACCAATCAGAAATCCTAGAGATGAAATAGAGTAAGTCAAATAGAAAATTCTGTAGAAAGTCTCACCAGTAGAATGGATCAAGGAGAGAACAGAATATATAAACTAGAATGCCATGTGGCCAATTTAATATAGTTCAGTGAAGAGAAAGACAAACTAATATGAAGGTATGAATGGGAATTTCAAGACATTTGGGACACTATGAAGAGATCAAACATAAGAATTCAGGGTAGAATTCCAGGTAAGATGGCTGCATAGGAGTCACACCAATCCAGCCTAGGGAATGAGTTAAGGAAAACCATGGCAAAATACACTCTTCATCTGAAAAGTGAAGGTGTATAGGTTTTTTATTGGCCACAGAGGAGAAGCAGGAGAGACTAAGATCTATCAGAAAGGAGAAAAATATCCAGAATCCCACCAAGGCACTTGCAGACCCAGACCCAATTCTCATGTATCCATGTGCCTGTATGGAGTCTAGCTGCAGGAGCAGAGACCAAACAAGGGTATTTTCCAACCTCATCAGTCTCCTTGGAAAGCCACAAAACCTGAAGGGGAGACAGCAGAGACTACCTGAGTAGCTGCTGATGGGGACACAGGCAGGACCAGCTGAGCAGTTCCAGTACAACTCCAGGCTCCCTGTACTCTCCCATCCTCCAACCAACAGCACTGCGACCCTCTGGAGAACACATTCAGCTCCCAGCAGCAGGGCATCCAGCACAGCTGATCAGAACTCCAGATTCACAGCACAACACAGAGAGATCAAGGTGGGCACTCAACATTGGTGAGATTTGAAGCCACTTTGGGGACAAGGCTGACTGACAAAAAAGCAGGTGCATAGGCCTACAATGAAAGTGCTAATCTCATTTTACATGTCAGGGCAGGTTATGGGTTACATATTCTTGGTTAGCTTTACCATTCTCAATTAAGCTGTTTTAGGGGGTTGACTATTTTTGCCTTTGATGCTTTCAGATTCATAGGGCCTTTGTCTTTTACTTTTGTCATTTATTGGGGGCAGGGTCTGATTCAGACCCAGGCTGGACTCAAACTCTTTTCAGTACAGAAATCTCAACCTCCCAGCTGACAGAAATAAGGGTGTAGAGCAACCCTTAAGGATTTGAGCTTTATAAATTTATCTGTTTGTTTCAATCCCCACACTTGCATACTCTGTGCTGGTTTTTGTGGAATGTGTATATTGCTGAGTTGAATTTTAGAATTTGCCAGTAAATTGCTCCACCCAGCCCACTAGAATACTTGAATAGCAGGCAAACTCAACACCTAGGATTACTTCTGCAGTTGGATTGCAGTACAAGAGCTACACTTGGCACCTTAGACTCCTACTCTGAATGTATATAAAGTTGGATTTCCAAATCTAAAAGCAATGTAGATAACTAGAAAACCCAAGCATCAAATTAACTCAGGATGCAAAAATTGATACATTATAATACAAGAAACACAAAGAATCAAGACAATACAACCCCACCAAAAATTATAAATGCATCAGAAATTATCACCAATGAGACTGTTTTAGATGAAATGCCTGACAAAGTTTTCAAAAAAAATGATTTTATCTATACTCAAGAAATCAAAGAAGAAAACAAACTCCTGAAGGAATTCCAAGAGAACACAGAAACCAGCTTAATGAAATAAAAAGGACATTACAAGACATGGCTAAGGAAATAGAAAAACTGAAGGAAAACCTGGCAGAAATACTACCACTGAAAAACACAGTCAGTCAGATGAAAAAACTCTGTGGAAAGTCTCACCAGTAGAATGGATGAAGGAGAGAGCAGAATGTCTAAGCTAGAAGACCAGGTGGCAGATCTAATACAGTCCAACAAACAGAAAGACAAAAGAATAGGAAGGTATGAATGGGAATTTCAAGATAACCAGGACACTATGAAAAGATCAAACAAGAATTCAGAGTATAGTATAAGGAGAAGAATTTCAATACAGAGGCTTAGTAGGCATTTTCAATAAAATCACAGAAGAAAAGTTTCTTCAAATTGGGAAAGAAATTCCAATGCAGATACAGGAAGCTTTTAGAACACCAAACAGACAAAACCTAGAAAGAAGCCAGGCATGGTAGCATATGCCTCTAATCCCAGCACTCAGGAGGGAGAGGTAGGAGCATCACTGTGAGTTTGAGGTCAACCTGAGACTACATAGTGAATTCCAGGTCTGCCTGGGCTATAGTGAGACCCTACCTTGAAAAACCAATAACAATAATAATAATAATAATAATAATAAACCTGGAAAGAATCACTCTTTGCCTTATTATAATTAAACTATCAACACACAAACCAAAGAAAATATATTGAAAGCAGTTAGAGAGAAAAAAGGAAATCATCTATAAAGATGAGCCCATCAGGATCACAGCTGATTACTCAACAAAAACTTGAAAAGCCAGAAGGGCTTGGAATGATGTATTCCAAGTTCTGAAAGATAACAACTGTCAACCAAGATTACTTTATCCTGCAAAGCTATCTATCCAAATTGAAGGAGAAATAAGGACATTCCACAACAAAAACAGACTAAAGGAATTTAGGACAACTAAGCCAGCTCTACAGAAAATACTTGAAACAATTCTTCATACTGAAAAGAAAGCAAAGCACATGTAGCAGACAGCTTCAGGTTTACTGGCATGAACTTCCAGACCAGTTAAAGTTACAAAGGAAGGAATATTTTTTAAAGCTTAAAGATCCAGGGGAAGTTCCATAATGGAAGAAGAAGCTGGCCTGCCTTCACAGGTCCAAGAAAGACAGAGAAGCACATGCCAAAAAGCCAAAAGCCATACCACACAGCACACTTCAGGAACTCCAGCTAGGTCCACTTTGCATATCTTTAGATTGAAATCCCAAACCCACCACCACACCTTAAGGTCTTCCCAGTGACACTGCCTCCAACCAGGTGGCTGCAGATGCAAACTACAAACTAATAAAACATTGGATATATTGGGGGCCATCTCTTCAAGCTACCACAGCACACATGAGGAAACAGGAAAAAATAAAGCATACTCAAATAACAGTTAAAACAAGAGAGTAATGGGGAAAAGGAAGCTCTACAAAACAAGAAAAATGGCGAGGATAAACACATAACTTTCAAGAATAACTCTTAATATCAATGGCCTCAATGCCCTAATCAAAAGACACATGCTTGCAGACTGGATTAAAAGAAAGTATCCTGCTGTTTGTTACCTCCAGGAAACTCATCTCTCAAAAGATAGACACTGTCTTAGGGTGAAAGGATGGAAAACAGTATTTCAAGTAAATGAGACTAGGAAACAAGCAAGAGTTGCTATCCTAATATCTGAGACAGGATAGACTTTAAACCAACATTAGTGAGAAAAGATAAGGAAGGTCACATTAGCCAGGCATGGTGTCACGTACCTTTAATCCCAGCACTTGGGAGGCAGAGGTAGGAGGATCACCATGAGTTAGAGGACACCCTGAAAATACATAGTGAATTCCAGGTCAGCCTGAGTTAGAGTGAAACCCTACCTTGAAAAACCACAAAAAAGAGAAAGTCACTTTATACTGATTAAAGAAACACTCCAACAGGAGCACATTACAATCCTAAATACATATGCACCCAACATGGGGGCTCCCAGTTCCATCAAACAAACACTATTAGACTTAAGGTCACAGATAACACCAAACACAATTGTAGTGGGAGACTTCAGTTCTCCACTCTCCTCAATTGACAGGTCATCCCTGCAAAAAATAAACAGAGAGACATCTGGATTAAATGATATCATGAAATAAATGGGCCTAACACATATCTACAGAACATTCCACCCAATTATTGCAGAATATACATTTTTCTCAGCAGAATATTGAACATTCTCTAAAATAGACCATATATTAGGACACAAAGCAAATCTTAACAAATACAAGAAAATTTAAATGATCCCTTGTACTCTATCTGACCACAATGGGATTAAACTACAATTCAGCAACAAGAAAAACTTCAGAGCATACAGAAATTCAGAGACTAAACAGTTCACTATTGAATGATGAAGGGGTCAACGAAGAAATCAAAAAGGAAATGTATAAATTCATAGAATCAAATGATAATGAGAATACAACATACCAAAACATTTGGGCCACAGTGAAGGCAGTTTTAAGAGGGAAATTTATAGTTCTAAGTGCCTATTATAAGAAATTAGAAGCCAGGCATGGTGGCACATGCCCTTAATCCAAGAACTCAGGAGGTAGAGGTAGGAGGATAACCATGAGTTTGAGGCCACCCTGAGACTACATCATGAATTCGATATCAGCTTGGACCAAAGTGAAACCCTACCTCAAAAAAAAAAAAAAGAAAAGAAAGAAAGAAAGAAAGAAGGAAGGAAGGAAGGAAACTAGAGAGTTCACAAGTAAACAATTGAATGCTTCACCTTAAGGCCTTGGAAAAAGAAGAACAAGGCAACCAAAAATCAGTAGATGGGAATAAATAATAAAGATTAGGGCAGAAATTAATGAAATAGAAACCAAAAAACTCCAAAGAATCAATAAAACACAGAGTTGGTTCTTTAAAAGAATAAACAAGATTGATAAACCCTTAGCAAATCTGACCAGAAGAAAGAGAAAAGAGACAAAAATTAATAAAATTATAGATGAAAAAAGCACCATTACAACAGATACCAAAGAAATTCATAAGGATATATTTTAAGAATATATGTGCCTCTAAGTTTGAAAATCTGAAAAAAAATGGATGATTTCCTTGATTCATATGATCTACCAAAATTAAATCAAGATGAGATAAACCATTTGAATAGACCTATAACAAGTATGGAGATTCAAGCAGTTATAAAAAGTCTCCCAACCAGAAAAGTCCAGGCCCAAATGGATTCACTGGCTTATTTTATCAGACCTTCAGGGAAGAACAAATACCACTGCTTCTCAAACTTTTCCATAAAATAGAAAAGGAAGGAATTCTACCAAACTCCTTCTATGAACCTAGCATCACCCTGATATCAAAACCAGACAAAGATAGAACAAAAAAAGAAAATTACAGACCAACCTCTCTCATGAACATAGATGCAAAAATTCTCAACAAAATATTGGCTAACAGAATACAAGAATATATCATAAAGATAATTCACCCTGACCAAATAGGCTTTATCACAGAGATGCAGGGACAGTTCAAAATACACAAATCAATAAATGTAATACACTATATAAATGGACTAAAGTACAAAAATCACATGATATCTCAATAGATGTAGAAAAGACATTTGACAAAATTCAACATCCCTTCATGGTAAAAGTCCTACAGAAACTGGGAATAAAAGGAACATATCTCAACATAATAAAAGCTATTTATGACAAACCTACAGCCAGCCAGCATAATACTAAATAGGGAAAACCTTAAAGCTTTTCCACTAAAATCAGGAACAAGACAAGGGTGTCCAGTGTCCCCACTTTTATTTAATATAGTACTGGAAATCTTGGCTATAGCAATAAGGCAAGAGACACTCATAAAAGGGATACAAATTGGAAAGGAAGAGATCAAATTATCTTTATTTGCAGATGATATTATTCTATACATAAAGAACCGTAAAGACTCCAGCAAACTGTTAGAGCTGATAAACACTTTTAGCAATGTAGCAGGATATAAAATACACACAGAAATCAGTAGCTTTCCTATAAACTAACAACAAATGTGTGGAGAATGAAATTCAGGAATGTCTCCCATTCACAATTGCCCCCCCCCAAAATAAATAAATAAACTATCTTAGAATAAACCCAACCAAGGAAGTGAAGGATCTCTACAATGAGAACTTCAAAACACTCAAGTAGAAATTGCAGAAGACACTAGGAAATGGAAAGACATCCCATATTCTTGGATTGGAAGAATCAATACTGTGAGAATGTCAATCTTACAAAAAGCAATCTACACATTTAATGCCATTCCCATCAAAATTCCAATGGCATTCTTCTCGGAAATAGAGAAAACAATCCAAAAATTCATTTGGAAACACAAAAAACCTCGAATAGCCAAAATGATTTTTCAGCAACAAAAATAAGGCCGGTGGTATCACCATACCTGATTTTAAGCTATATTACAAAGCCATAGTAACAAAAACAGTATGGTACTGGCACAAGGACAGATATGTATATGAATGGAACAGAATGGAGGACCCAGATGTTATTCCAGGAAGCTACAGCCATCTGATTTGTGACAAAAATGCCAAAAATATTTATTGGAGGAAAGACAGTCTCTTCAACAAGCAGTGCTGGGAAAATAGGATATTTATATGTGGAAGGATGAAAATAGAGCCTTATCTTTTTCCATGCACAAGCATCAAGTCCAGCTGGATCAGGAACCTTAATATCAGACCTGAAACTCTGAAACTAATAGAGGAAAAGGTAGAGGAAACCCTTTAACATATTGGTATAGGCAATGACTTTCTGGATATAACCCCAATTGCTCAGGAAATAAAAGTACTGATCAACCACTGGGACCTCATGAAATTACAAATCTTTTGTACAGCAAAGAACACTCTGAATCAAGCAAGGAGACAGCCTAGAGAATGGGAGAAAATTATTTCCAGTTATACGTCTGACAGAGGATTAATATCCAGAATATACAAAGAACTCAAAAAACAAAACCATAAGAAACCCAGCAACCCAATTAAAAAATGGGCTATGGAACTAAATAGAGTTCTCAAAAGAAGAAATATAGATGGCATATAAATGTCTTTAAAAAATAGTATTCTACATCCTTAGACATCAGGAAAATACTATTTAAAAGTACTTTGATATTCTATTTCACTCCAGTCAGAATGGCTACCATCAAGAAAACAAATGACAAGAAAATGACAAGAAAACAAATAAATGTTGATGAGGATGAGGAGAAGGGGGAACCCTTCTACACTGTTGGTGGGAATGTAATCTGGTACAGCCATTGTGGAAATCAGTGTGGAGGTTCTTGAGATAGCTAAAAATAGATTTACCATATGATCCAGCTATAGTACTCCTAGGCATATATCCTAATGACTTTTCTCACTACCTTAGAAATACCTGCACAACCATGTTTATTGCTGATCTATTCACAATAGCTAGGAAATGGAACCACCCTAGATGTCCCTCAATAGATGAATGGGAAATAATGATGTGGTACTTTTACACAATGGAGTTCTATTCAGCAGTAAAGAAAAATGAAATTATGCAATTTGTAGGGAAATAGATGGACCTGGAAAGGATTATACTAAGTGAGGTAACCCAGGCCCAGAAAGTCAAATGTCACATGTTCTCTCTCATATGTGGATCCTAGTCACTAATGTTTAGACTTGTGTGAGAGTTAGAACCAAAAATCAATAGCAGAGGCCAGTAAGCTAGAAAAAGGCTATAAGGGAGGGAGAAGACGGAAAGATTAGGGGATGGTATTATATATATGTAGGTAGAAGAAAAGATTACAGGGCATGGAATGGCCTAAGTAAGGCCAGAGGAAAAGATTGAGGAAGAGACGGGTGGGGGAGGGTAGATCAGAATTCAAGATATTGTGAATAAGACATATAGAACCCTACTTTTCTGGATAACGACACATCCAGAAGCCATTGATTGCTACTAGCAAAATTTCAGTGCCAGAGATAGGATACCTTCCAGTGAGTGGCTGACCAGGAAGGTCCCTGTTGCCTCCAAAACATTACAGGCTATTGCCAAGGTCCTTGGTTTCCCATGAGAAACAGATGGTAAGACCCAGTTGCTGAAGACTTCACATGCCTGGGCAACAAGATCACTGAAAAATCAACTCTGTAGCCCAACCAACTGAAATCTGGATAAAGCTCCATTGCGTGCAGCCCTATGGTAGATAGAAGTTATTAGCAGTGAAAACAGTGGACACTGGAAGCCTCAAGTTTGGCCAGACAGGTCAAATGACCAAACAGGTGTAATAGTAGCATGTTTGCTCTGGGGAAAACCAACAACTCTCTAATTGGGCTGAAGGCCTGCTCTATGGGAGGGAATACATGCCTGGTACTAAAAACCTAATCAAAAGCCTATGGCAGGGGAGGTCATTAGCCTTAGGGGTATAAAGCCTGCTCTTGTCTGGATAAATGCATATATTATTCTCACCAAACTTCCCTGAAGGCACTACACTTAATGTTCATATTCATATATTAATGCTACTCTCACTTTTGGTTAGAGAAGCTTCTCTTTTCAGATGGCAGTGACCACTGGGATGACCCAAAAGTCAATATAGTGCTGAGAAGAAGTGACAGAGGTGTGTCCAGCACTGAAACATCTCTATCACACTCTCCAAGGCTCAGGGTCCATTGCAGAAGAGGTGGCAGAAAGAATGTAAGAGCCAAAGGAATGGTACCACTCCTCAACAATGCAACTGTCCAGACAGAAATTGGCCTCAATATCCATGACGCTGCAGTGCCAAGCAATACCTTCACAAGACCCTCATAATAGGAGAAACTGATGATGACATCAAAATATGAGAGACTAATGAAGAGAGGGAGGGTATATGATGGAGAGTGGAGTTGTGAAGGGGAAAGTGGGGGAAGGGATAGAATTATTATGGTTTATTATCTGTAAGTACAGAAATTGTCAACAAAAAAATTTTTAAAGAATAATTCAGGGTATAGTAGATGAATTTCACGCCAAAGCATAGTAGATATTTTCAACAAAATCATAGCAGAGGGCTGGAGAGATGGCTTAGTGGTTAAGCAGTTAAGCGGTTGCCTGTGAAGCCTAAGGACCCCAGTTTGAGGCTCAACTCCCCAGGACCCATATTAACCAGATGCACAAGGGGGCACATGCATCTGGAGTTCATTTGCAGTGGCTGGAGGCCCTGGCGCACCCATTCTCTCTCCCTCTCTCTGTCTGCCTCTTTCTCTCTCTGTCTGTCACTCTCAAATAAATAAATAAAAATAATAACCAAAAAAATCATAGCAGAAAGTTTCCCTCAAGTAGGGAAAGTGATGCCAATATAGATTCAAGAAGCTTTTAGAACACCAAACAGACAAAACCAGGAATGATCTTCCCACCCCCATATTATAATTAAACTACAAAACACACAAACCAAAATCAAAGAAAACATATTAAAAACAATTAGAGAGAAAAATTAAGTCACATATAAAGGCAAGCTGATCAAGATAACAGCAGACTACTCAACAAAAACTTTAAAAGCCAGAAGGGCTTGGAATGATATATTCCAAGTTCTGAAAGTTAACAACTGTCAACCAAGATTTGTTTACCCAGAAAAGCTATCCATCCAAATTGATGGAGAAATAAGGACATTCCACAAAAAAAAAAAAAAAAAAAACAGGCTAAAGGAATATATGACCACTAAACCAGCTCTACAGAAAATACTTGAAGGGATTTTTGATGCTGCAGAGAAAGAAAGGCACACATACAAGGAAACAGGAAAAAATAAACCATTCTCAAATAATAGTTAATACAAGAGAATAAAGGAAAACAGGAATAACTATAAAATAAGAAGAATGGCAAGAATAAATGCACATGATTAAATAATAACTTAATATCAATCTCATTGCCTCAATGCCCCAATCAAAAGACACAGCCTTGCAGCCTGCTTTAAACAACAGGATCCTTCTATTTGTTGCCTGCAAGAAACTCACCATTCCATAAAAGATAGACACTATCTTATGTTAAAAGGATGGAAAATGGTATTTCAAGCAAATGGGCCTAAAAAACAAGCTATCCTAATATCTGACAGAATAGACTTCAAACCAACATTAGGAAAGATAAAGATGACCAGTTAATAGTGATTAAAGGAACACTCCAACAAGAGGACATTACAATTCTAAATATATATGCAGCTAACATGGGGGTTCCCAATTTCACCAAACACTATTAAACTTAAGGTCACAGATAACACCAAACACAATTGTAATGGGTGACTTCAATAGCTCAGCATCACCCTGATACCAAAACCAGACAAAGACAGAACAAAAAAAGAAAAGTACAGGTCAATCTCCCTCATGAACATACATGCAAAAATTCTCAACAAATACTGGCAAACAGAATACAAGAATATATCAAAAAGATCATTCACACCAACCAAGTAGGCTTTATCCCAGAGATACAGGAATGGGTCAACATATACAAATCAATAAATTTAATACATCATATAAATGGACTGAAAGACAAAAATCACATGATCTTCTCAATAAATGCAGAAAAGGCATTTGACAAAATCCAACATCCCTTCATGGTAAAAGTCCTGAAGAAACTGGGAATAGAAGGAACATATCTCAACATAATAAAGGTTATTTGTGACAAACCTACAGCAACATAATACTAGATGGGAAGCTACTTGATTTCCCACTAAGATCAGGAAAAAGACAAGGGTGTCCACTGTCCCCACTTGTGTTTAGTACAGTACTGGAAGTCTTATCTTTGGCAATAAGGCAAGAGACACACATAAAAGGGATATGATTCCATACATAAAGGACCCTAAAGACATTAATAGCAGAATGTCAGAGCTGATACACACTTTTTAGCAATATAGCAGGATACAGAATAAACACACTAAAATCAGTAGCTTTCCTATATACTAACAACAAACATGCTGAAGATGAAATCAGGGATTCACTCCCATTCATTGCTTCAAAGTAAGTAAATAAATAAAGTACCTTGGAATAAACCTAACCAAGAAAGTGAAGGATCTCTACAGTGAAAACTTTAAAACACTCAAGACTGAAATTGCAGAAGACACTAGGAAATGGAAAGACATCCCATGTTATAGGATTGTAAGAATTAACATTGTGAAAATGTCAATCTTACCAAAAGCAATCTACACATTTAATGCCATCCCCATCAAACTTCCAATGACATTCTTCACAGAAATAGAAAAAAACAATCCTAAAATTCATTTGGAAGCACAAAAATCCTCAAATAGCCAAAAAAAAAATTTTTGAGCCAAAAAAATAAGGCTGGTGGTACCACCAAACCTGATTTAAAGCTATATTAGAGAGCTATATGTGGTGGTTTGATTCAGGTGCCCCCCAAAAAACTTAGGTGTTCTGAATGTTAGGCTCCCAGCTGATAGAGATTTGGGAATTAATGCCTCCTTGAGGCAGTATATTGTTGGGGACAGTCTTATGAGTATTATAGCTAGTTTCCCCATTGCCAGTGTTTGGCACATTCTCCTGCTGTTATTATCCACCTTATGTTGGCCAGGGGGTGATGTCCACCCTCTGCTCATGCCATCATTTTTCCCTGCCATCATGGAGCTTCCTCTCAAGTCTGTAAGCCAAAATAAACTATTTTCTCCCAAAAGCTGTTCTTGGTTGGGTGATTTCTGCCAGTAACGTGAACCTGACTGAAACAGTAAAGTTGGTACCAATAGTGGGGTTATTGTTAGACACCTGATTGTGTAGCTTTGGCCTTTTGGAGCTGATTTTCAAGAGGAATGTAGAAGGATTTAAAACCTTGGCCTAAGAGGTCTTGTAGTGCTGTAAGTATAGCTTGATGAACTACTCTGGTCAGAGTTGAAAGACCTGAATGTAGTAAGAACTATGGACTGTGAGGTTTGGCTTATGAGGGTTTGCTTGGACTGGGCTAGAAACACTTTGTGTGAGAGGCTTGCTGTTATGCCCCCGTCCTAAGAATTTGTGCAGGGTTGCATTGTGTAGAAATGAACTGGTGTGAGCAAAGGGACATGGCACAGAAATTAAATCTTTGGACTGAAACTTCTGCCTGTTCAGCTGCAATTTTATAACATTACAACCTTTGAGATTGAGCCATCTGATCTGCACTGGGGCAACAGGAAGAATGTAGACTCTTTTGAAAGGGCCTGAGTGCTCAAGGAGTGTCCTGTTCAAAGTCTGCTTTATTCCCACCCACCACCCACCCCAGATTAACAAATTGGCACCCTACCTGGATTATGAAGAATAAGAAATGCGGGAAAGAGAGGGTTATTGAGCTTGCAACAGGGTCTTGTGTTTTGGAAATGGCCATGGGCAGTGTGAAGCAGATTTTCTGGATGCCTGCATGGAGACCTAATGGAGCTGTGAGGATGGACTATAGGTTGCAGTGGAGACCCAGTGGAAATACTGGGACCACGAGACAGCTGCTAAGGAAAGCTGCCGGCCCGGATGAAGTTTTCTAGGATGAAGTTTTCTGAGTAGCCTAGCTTGAGGGGTGAAATCAGCAATCCAGAGACTTGTTGGTTAGAATTATCAGACTTGGTGATTTGTCACTGAGTAGAGTTGTTGGACTTGGAGCTACAGAGTTTGATATTTGCCCTGGTTGTTTCAATTCTTGTATCGGATGAATATTTCTTTGCTATGTCTAATGCCAACTTTTGCCGTGTGAATATGTATTCTGTGCCATTATGGGATTTTTGGCTTATTTTTGGTATTATGACTCAGTTAAAAGACTTTGGGTCCGGGCATGGTGGTGCATGCCTTTAATCCCAGAACTCAGGAGGCAGACATAGGAGGATTGCTGTGACTTCAAGGTCACCCTGAGACTATGTAATGAATTCCAGGTCAGCCTGAGCTAGAGTGAGACCCTACCTCAAAAAACCAAAAAAAAAAAAAAAGACTTTGGACATCACTGGGATTGAGAAAACTATGAGGACTTTTAAAGTTGAACTGATCGCATTGTATTTTATATCATGTATGTTTATCAGTTTATGAAGGCCAGGGGTGGAATGTGGTGGTTTGTTTCAGGTGTCCCCCATAAACTTAGATATTCTGAATACTAGGTTACCAGATGATGGAGATTTGGGAATTAATGCCTCCTGGAGGCATTATATTGTTGGGATGGGCTTATGGGTATTATAGCCAGTTTCCCCTTGACAGTGTTTGACACACTCTCCTATTGCTATTGTCCACCTATGTTGGCCAGGGAGTGATGTCACCCTCTGCTCATACCATCATTTTCTCCTGCCATCACAGAGTTTCCCCTTGAGTCTGTTAGCCAAAATAAACCCTTTTTTTCCCCAAAATCTGCTCATGGTCAGATAATTTCTGCCAGTAATGTGAACCTGACTGTAACACCATAGTAACAAAAACAGCATGGTACTATCAAAAAAAAAAAAAAAACCAGACATGTACATCAATGGAACAGAATAGAGCACCAGATGTGTACCCAGGCAGCTATAGCCATCTGTTTTTTTTTTTGACAAAATGCCAAACATCTTCACTTGAGAAATGCCAGCCTCTTTAACAAATGGTGCTGGGAAAACTGGATATCTACATGTAGAAGGATGAAAATAGATCCTTATCTCTCTCCATGCACAAGAATCAAATCCAAATGAATAAAAGACCTTAATATCATATATGGAACTCTGAAACTGCTAGAGGAAAAAGTAGGGGAACCCTTCAACATATTGTCATAGGTAATGACTTTCTGAATATAACATCAGATGCTCAGGAAATAAAACCACTAATCAATCACTAAGACCTCATGAAATTACAAAGCTTTTTTACAGCAAAGGACACTGTGAATAGAACAAAGAGACAACCTACAGGAAGGGAGGAAATCTTAGCCAGCTATACATCTGACAGAGGATTAATATCCAGGATATACAAAGAATTCAAAAAACTAAATAATAAGAAATCAAACAAACCACTTAAAAAATGGGCTGTGGCCAGGCGTGGTGGCACACACCTTTAACCCCAGCACTCAGGAGGCAAAGGTAGGGGCATCACCATGAGTTCAAGGCCACCCTGAGACTACATAGTAAATTCCAGGTCAGCCTGAGCTAGAGTGAAACCCTACCTCAAAAAGTGGGGGGGGGGGGGCTATGAAACTAAATAGAGAGTTCTCAAAGGAAGAAATACAGATGGCCTATAAACATCTAAAAAATGTTCTACATCTTTAGCTATCAGGGAAATACAAATTAAAACCACTTTGAGATTCCATCTCACTTCTGTGAGAATGGCTATCATCAAGAAAACAAATGATAATAAATGTTGATGAGGATGTGAAAAAAGAGGAACCCTTCTACACTGTTGGTGGGAATGTAAACTGGTTACAGCCATTGTAGAAATAAATGTGAAAGTTCCCGAGACAGCTAAAAATAGATTTACCATATGACCCACTTATACCACTCCTATGCATATATTGTAAGGACTCATCTCACTACCTTAGAGATACTTGTACATCCATATTTATTGCCAGTCTTCACAATAGCTAGGAAATGGTACCAGCCTAGATGTACTTCAAATGATGCATGGATAATGAAGATGTGGTACATTTATACAATGGAGTTCTATTCAGCAGTAAAGAAAATGAAATTTGCAGTAAAATGGATGGCTGTGGAAAGGATTATAGTAAGTGTGGTAACCCAGGCCCAGAAAGCCAAACATTGCATGTTGTCCTAGCTATAATGGACAACCATGTGGATCCTAGCTATAAATGTTTGGACTTGTATGTGAGTTGGGGTAAAAATTGGTAGCAGAGGGCAGTAAGCTAGAAAGGGGCTATAAGGGAGGGAGGAGAAGTGAGGACTTAAGGAGATGGTATTGTATACATGTAAATAGATGAACAGATTACTGGGGATGGAATGGCCTAAGTGAGGTCAGGGGAAGAGGTTGAATAAAGGAAGGTTGAGAGGAAGGTTTGTAGGGCACTGCTAGGCACAAGCTGGAGCCTTCAAGAGAGGGGCCTGAGTTTCCAGGCACAGATAAGGACCACCGGGCTACAGAAGGCCACTCCCTCCCCAAGCCCAGCACACCTGAACTTAGGCTTTGCCCACAGCCCTGTAACCTTTGGCCAGTTGCCTAGGAAACTCCTTATCAGCCAGCACCTTCACACAGCCCATCCCCCTGATATCCCAGATCACCTGACCCCCCCCCCCCACTGTTGCCTAGGTGCTGAAATGAATGTCCCTATGTGAACCTTGTATGTCCAATTCCCTTAGGACACTCCCCCTGCCCTCAGATGCTTTATAAACCCATTTCCCTGACAATAAGCCGAGAGAGATCTTCACCAAAACTATCTCCTGGGAGTGATTCTTTCTCTCGTCATGCACTCACCGATCCCAGTTGCCTGGGCACCTTCAGCCCCGGAGCAAGAAGCCAGGAACCCACAAAGGTTGATCAAATTTTAAGAGGGTATGAATAAGCTGTGTGGAAAACTACTACTTGGTAGGACAATGGTGCACCAAGCAGCCATAAATTGTTAGTAGACAAATTTCTGTGCCAGGTATGAGATATCATCCAGTGAGTTGTTGGCCAGGGATATCCATATGCTCCCAAAATATTATGGCCATTGTCAAGGCTCTAGGTTTCCCATCAGTAATATATGGCAAGATCCTATTGTTGAAGACCTCACATGCTTGGGCTCTAAGATCACTGAGAAATCAAGCTGGAGCTGAGCTGAAAACCTCCTCTCTGTAGACCAGCTGACTGAAAGCTGGAAAAAGCTACACTGAATGTAGCCCTATGGGAGACAGAAATAATCAGTGGAGATAAACAAGAGTGGACACTGCAAGCTTTAAGTGTGACCAACCAGGCCAAATGAGTCAACAGATGCAATAGTAGTATATCTGTTATGGGAGAAACCAACTCCTCACTAATTAGACTGAAGGTCTGCTCCACAGATGGAAATAGATACCTAGTACTGAAAACCTATGACAGGGGAGGTCATGAGCCCTAGGGGTGTAATACCTACTGATGTCTGACTAAATGCATATGTTATGCTCACCAAACTCTCCAGTAAGCACTTATCTTAATGTTTATTCTCATATATTAATGCTACTCTCACTTTTGGGTTTAAGAAGCTTCTATTTTCAGATGGTGGTGACCTCTGGTATTACTCAAAAGGATGACTCAGTTCCGAGAAGTGACAGAGGAGGGTTGTGCACTGAAACATCTCTATCACACCCTCCAAGGCTCAGGGTCCATTATGGAATAGGTGGCAAAGAGACTATAAAAGCCAAAGGAAGGGTAGAACTGCTTACAATGCACTCTTCCAGACACAAAATGGCCTGGATGTCCATGACCACACAATGCCTGGTACTACCTACACAGGACCCTCATAATAAGAGCAAAATATGATGACATCAAAATAAAAAAGAGACTAATTGAGAGGGGGAAGGGATGTGATGGAGAGTGAATTTGTGAAGTAGAAAGTGGTAGGAGGGGAGGGAATTATCATGGTTAATTTTCTATAATTACAGAAGTTTTCAATAAAAAGTTTTTTAAAATGAGAGATTAGGGCCCATGGTGGTGGCACACACCTTTAATCCCAGCACTCAGGAGGCAGAAGTAGGAGGATCACTCTGAGTTTGAGGCCAGCCTGACATAGTGAATTCCAGGTCTGCCTGGGCTAGTGTGAGACTCTGCCTTGAAAACTCAAAGAGAGAGAGAGAGATTAGGGTAAAGCTGCAATCATGTGGACTTAAGAGAAACTGAGGCTTTTAAAGAGAGAATAGAGTAAAGCTGCTGGCACGTGAAAACTAGAAAAGTGAGGCTTGCAGAAAAAATGAGAGGGCAGAGATCAAGAGATCTAGAGGAGAAATGAGTAATGAAGAGGGTTACACTCATGGTTACCCTGAGTTTAAAGAAATTACACAGGTAGGGGCTGGAGGGATTGCTTAGTGGTTAAAGTGTTTGCCTGCAAAGACAAAGGACCCAGGTTCGATTCCCCAGGACCCACATTAGCCAGATGCACAAGGGGGCACACACGTCTGGAGTTTGTTTGCAGTGGCTGGAGGCCCTGGTACACCCATTCTCTCTCTCTCTCTCTCTCTCTCGCTCTCGCTCTCCCTCTTTCTCTGTTAAATTAATTAATTAATTTAAAAAAAAAAAAAACAAAATAAATTACACAGGTAGCAAGCCTAGAGTTGGTGAGAACACCCACATGGTAGATGGGGAGTATAAGGGAAGTATGCACATGGTACAAAGGAAAATCATGCATATAATCAAAGTGAGAAGTTACCCCAAACTATGAAGCAGAGGCAAGAAGAAACACTATCCAAATCAAAAAACAATACACTGTCATCCACCACCACCCCCATGCAGCTAGGCTGGGTGAGAAGGGAAGGCACTCACTTGTATTCAAGCAGAGATGAGAGGGAACCCAGAAAGATACACACACACATTGAGTGTGGTGTCAAGTTAAAGGGAGGGACTGGAAGCCCACAGCCTTTACAGCATCAGATTCAGGTATGCAAGGGGAAGACCTGATTGGTTTATAGACTTGGAGGGCAGACCCTGGGGCCAGAACACCTGAGCCAGCCCATCCAGGTAGTGCACTAGACTGTGGGTAGCAGGGAGCACTGTAGATCAGTCTCAATCAGACACAAGTTCCATTCCTGCCAAGAGTTCCATTTTTGTGCCAGGGCAAGGTGGCATGTGGGTGGCATCTCCTGGTTCTCTTTAGGCCTCAATCTTTAACTGAAACTACCTTTTTAAAAAAGCTAGCTTTCTCCTATCCTCCTTCAGTAGGAGGATCACCATGAGTTCATGGCCACCCTGAGACTACATAGTGAACTCCAGGTCAGCCTAGGCTAGAGTGAGACACAGAAAGATGACTTCTGCTCCATGTCTTTCAAATCTCTTGCTATGTATCTACTTGGTTTACCTTACTTGCATTTAGAGTTCTAGGTGCAAAGAAGTCTAAGGACCACAGTTTTGAACTTTCCAACTTTTGCAGGTAGACCTTAGAAGCAAAGTAAAATAAATTAATTAAACAAATCAGTCAAGAGTATGTGTAGAGCCAGGTGTGATGGCACACGCCTTTAATCCCAGCACTCTGGAGGCAGAGGTAGGAGGATCACCATGAGTTCAAGGCCACCCTGAGACTACATAGTGAATTCCAGGTCAGCCTAGACTAGAGTGAAACCCTACCTTGAAAAACCAAAAAAAAAAAAAAAAAAAAAAAAAAAGAGTATGTGTAGAAAAAAAATTTTTAAAAAGGGTAATTGTACTCCACCTGAGTGATTGCATCGATATCCCTCCTTATATATCCTGAGTATTTGATCTCCTCATCTCTATCTTTGCTGCCTTGTTTTTCATGACTTGTTTGTATACTGGTTAGCAGAATTCATGGATATAACAATGATAGCCCCAAGTATTATAGCTGCACACTACAATAGGGAATTGAAAATCTTTCTCTCAGTTGTACCTGCCACACCACCTGGCCTCTCCTGAGAGATACCCAGCCCACCAGTCTAGCTCCCCAATGTGGCTATCTTTCTCTCAGTCTACTCTTCTTGCACACTCACTCACTGTCTCTCTCAAAATGGATACATAAAATAAAACTAAACCAAACAACAAACAAAAATTCTCATAGTCTTTATTTATTTATTTATTTATTTATTTATTTATTTATTTGAGAGCAACAGACAGAGAGAGAGAGAGAGAGGGCACACCAGGGCCTCCACTGCAAATGAACTCCAGATGCATGTGCCACCTTGTGCATCTGGCTTACATGGGTTCTGGGGAACTGAGCCTCAAACTGGGGTCCTTAGGCTTCACAGGCAAGCGCCTAACCACTAAGCCATCTCTCCAGCCCCCATAGTCTTGAAAAGTTCCAACACTGTTCCAAAGTCCAAGGTTTCTTATGAGACTCAAAGCAATTGGTTAACTGAGGGCCTTTATAAATTAATGAACAAGTTACATACTTCCAATATACAATGGCACAGAATAAATATTACCATTCCAAAAGGGAGGAATGGGGGCATACCAAGGAGAGGTTCCCTCATAGGCATGCCTAAAGTTTTGCCTCCTAGGTAATTTTTGATCCTGTCAAGTTGACAATTGAGATTAACTATCACACATCACAGATAGATGATCAAATAGATAAATGGTAAATGAGTGGATGGATGGATAGAGAGAGAGAGAGACATAGATAGACAGACAGACAGATAGATACACAGATAGCCAGACAGACAGATGATTGATAGATAGATAGATAGATAGATAGATAGATAGATAGATAGATAGATTTTGCCTAATACTATTCTTTGTTTTTAACTTTTCTTATAATAGTTTTTGCCAAACATTTAAAATTTTTCACATAAGCCAACTAGTCCAATATGATTTCTGGATTCTAGCTCATGCTTGCAAAAACATTCCTTATCCCAATTGTGTTGGTTTGATTCAGATGTCCCCCATAATCACATGTGTTTTGAGTGCTTGGTTCTTAGATAGTGGCAATTTGGGAGGTGGAACCTTTCTAGAGGTGTGTTTCTGGGCTTGGGGGCGTTATAGCCAGCTCCTCTTTGCCAGAGATCAGCTTGCTCTCCTGCTGCTGTCATTCACCTGCTGTGGCAAGGAGGTGATGTCCAGCTTATGCTCTATCTTTACCCTGCCATAACGGAGCTTTCCCTTGAAACTGTAAGCCAAAATAAACCCTTTCCACCCATCAGCTGTTTGGGATCTGGTGTATGTCCTAGCAACAAGAAGATCAAGGGTATCAAAATATTTTCTTAAACATTTCTATATTCTTTATAATTTTGGTTAACTATGGTGTTTTTTATACATCTGGAATTTTCTTTGATTGTCACATAAAGTATTATTCTACTTCCCTCCCCCCCCGACAAATATAGTCAGTTCTGCTGATGCCATTTATTCAGTGATCAAATATGCTGATAATAGTGGCTCAGATCATAAGCCCAGCACTTGAGAGGCTGAGGTAGCAGGATTGCCATGAGTTCAAAGCCAACCTGGGCTACAGAGTGAGTTCCAGTTCAGCCTTTACTATACTTTGACCCTACTTCAAAAGAGAGAGAGTGAGTGAGTTGGGGATTTAGTCCGGTGGTAGAGTGCTTTCCTAGCAAGTTCAAGGGCCTGACATCCATCTCTAGCACCAGAAAAAAAAAAAAAAAAAGAAAGAAATGATATGTTTGACATTAAGCCAGGCATAGTGATACATGTCTGTAATCCTTGTACTTGGAAGATAGAAGTAAGAATTGTGAGTTCACAACCAGTCTGGGCTACATAGCTAAAGCTTATTCAAAAATAATAATAAAACTCCAGATCCCCTGCTCCAGAGGGTGTACATGCAGAGTGAGTAGGCCAGAGCTCCCAGTTCATTCCCCATCTCCCAGTTCCCTGATCCCAGTACCCCTGCTGTTGGCTTGGGCTGGCCTGGACCCTGCATGCATGCTGCAAAAGCAATCCTATTGCTCTGTCTTCCTGATTGACCTGCCCCTGGATCCCCAACTCTGGATCCACTGCTCCAGAAGGTGCATGCTCAAAGTGAATAGGCCAGAGCTCCTGGTTCATTCCCTATCTCCCAGTTCCCTGGTCTCAGAACTTCTGCTGCTGCCTTGTGGCAGCCTAGACCCTGTGTGTGAGCTGTGAAAACAGGCCTTGTGCTCTACCTTCCTGATTGACTAGCCTCTGGGTCCCCAACTCCCTGTTCCCCTGAGCCAGAGGGTGCATGGGCCACTGTGGGAGCTGACCTCTTGAGGACCTGGCTCTTGAGCTTCCTGGTTGCTGGTTCCCCAATCCCCAGTTTCCCTGTGCTGAACACTGTATGCAAGCAGAGTAAGTAGGCCTGAGCTCCCAGCTCCCTGACTTCCAGTTCCCCAGGTACCCTTGACGCACTTGTAATTGCCATAATCTGCACATCTGCAGTTATAACCCTGTCCTACTCCAATCTTGTTCACATTTAAAACAGAACAGTCACTAAAGAACCTAAAAAAACAAATACTTGCTTCTTCCTCAATAAAGTAAGACTTTTACCCCAATATGGGTAGACCACAACACACACACACACACACACACACACAAAAAAAAAAAAAAAAAAAAAAAAACTCAGAAAATTGAAAGATCTCCTGCAAGGATGCCTAGTGCCACAATGGAAGCCTCCAATGAAAACAGAGGAAACAGAACTGAATCCTAAAATGAAAACACAACAAGCTATGTGACCCTGTCAAGAGAACTGCTGAACTGGAAGCAACTCATCAAAAAACCAACAATAAAAAAACCACATAAATGAAATTAAGAAAAAGAATCATCTCATAAAGCCCATAGCTTTTGTCACTAGGCCTAACTTAATTCAAGAAAACCAGAGAGGTCTCAAAAGAGAGATAAATGAATTGAAGGTG
Source organism: Dipus sagitta (assembly GCA_036346955.1). Classification (NCBI taxonomy): domain Eukaryota; kingdom Metazoa; phylum Chordata; class Mammalia; order Rodentia; family Dipodidae; genus Dipus; species Dipus sagitta. The sequence goes on from CM070777.1 coordinate 71,400,864, forward strand.
AGTCAACAAGTTCAGGATCTCAATAACCAGCTGATTAAGCTTAATGAAGACATGATCAAATGCAAGAATGAATTCCAGGAAGCACCAAAAAAATCAGACCTTGACTGAAATCATACCTCAAAAAAGAGATGGATATGTTGCAAAAATAAATAAATAAATAAATAAATAAAGTAACAGAAAACAAAAAATCAAACAGAGCTTTTAAAACCCTCTCTAGGAAGGACTTCTGGGAAAGATGGTGGCATAGGAGACATGCCAAACCAGCCTAGGGAGGGATTTAAGCAAAACCACAGCAAAACACACTCTTCTGAAAAGTGAAGGAATATAGGTTATTCTTAGACACAGTGGAGAAGCAGGAGAGACCAAGATCCACCAGAAAGGAGGAAAACGGCCAGAATCCCACTGAGGCACTGTGGCCCACCGATCCATGCGATCTACTCACCTGCCCAGCACCACCCCCCAGGCGCACCAAGCAGCAGTAGCAGAGACCAAACAAGGGGATTTTCCAACCTCATCAGCCTCCTTGAAAAGTCAAGAAATCTGAAGGAAAGACAGCTGAGATCAACTAAGGAGCTGCTAAAAGGGATACAGGCAGGAATATGTGTGCAACTCCAGTCTTTCTGCACTCTCCCATGCCCCAAACAACAGAACCATGAACCTCTGGCATTCAGCCCCTGGTAGCTGCACATTCAGCAGTTGATCAGAACTCCAGCTCCACAGCACAACACAGAGGGATCAAGGCAGACATTTAGACATTTAGCATTGATGAGATTGGAAGCCACCACAAAAAGTAACGAGGCCAACTGACAAAAAAAAAAAAAAAAAAGGTACATAGGCCTGCATTGGAAGTGCTAATATCTCTTTCCATGTCAGGGCAGGTTATGGGCTACATATCCTTGTTTGACTTTACCACTTTCAAATAAGCTGTATTTGGGAGTTGAATATTGTTGCATTTCATGCTTTTAGATTTATAGGACCTTTGTCTTTTGCTTCTGTCATTATTGGGGGCAGGGTCTGATTCAGATCCAGGCTGACCTGAAACCCAATGCAGAACAGAATTCTCTACCTCCCAGCTGACAGGATTAAGGGTGTAGAGCAACACACACCCTTAGGGATTTGGGCATCATAAGACCATCTGTTTGTTTTAATCCCCACGATTGCATACTCTGTGATGGTTTTTATTGAATGTGTACATTGCTCAGTTGAAGTTTAGAATTTGCCAGTAAATTGTTCCACCTAGCTCCACTAGAATATTGCTTAGCAAGCAAACTCAACACCTATGATTACTTCAGCAGTTGGATTGGGGTAAAGAGCTACACGTGGCACCTTAAACTTATATCCTGAAAGTATATAAAGATGGATCACCACATCTAAGAACACTGCAGATAAGTAGAAAACCCAAGCACCAAATCAATTCACTATGCAAAAGTTGGTACATTATAATACAAGAACCACAAAGAATCAAGACAATACAATCCCACCAAAAATTATAAATACATCAGAACTGATCACCAATGAGAGGTTTTAGATGAAATGCCTGACAAACATTAAAAAAAAAAAAGATTGTATCTATACTCAAAATAAAAATCAAAGAAGAAATGAAAGGTCACAGATAATACCAAACACAGTGGTAGTGAGTGACTTCATCACCCCACACTCATCAATTAACAGGTCATCCCAGCAAAAAATAAACAGAGATGCACCTGTATTAAATGAGGAAATAGAACAAATGGACCTAACAGATATATACAGGACATTTCATCCAAATGCTGCAGAATATACATTCTTTTCAGGAGCACATGGAACATTCCTAAAATAGGCCATATATTAGGACACAAAGAAAATCTTCACAAATACAGAAAAACTGAAATAATTCCTTTCACTCTGTCTGATCACAATGGGATCAAACTACAAATCAATAGCAAGAAAAGCTATAGAGCATACACAAAATCATGGAAACTAAACAATACACTACTAACTGATGAATGGGTCAGTGAGGAAATCAAGAAGGAAATAAAAAAAAATTCATAGAGTCAAATGATAATGAGAACACAACATACCAAAACCTCTGGGACACAATGAAGGCAGTCCTAAGAGATAAATTTATAGCTTTAAGTGCCTGTATTAAGAAATTAGAAAGGTCACAAGTAAACAACTTAATGTTTCACCTTAAAGCCTCTGAAAGGGAACAAAGCAAACCAAAAATCAGTAGATGGTAAGAAATAATAAAGATTAGGGCAGAAATTAATGAAATAGAAGCCAAAACAACAATCCAAAGAATCAATGAAACAAAGAGTTGGTTCTTTGAAAGGATAAACAAGATTGATAAACCCTTAGCAAATCTGTCCAAAAGAAAGAGAGAAGAGACACAAATTAATAAAATTAGAGATGAAAAAGTCACCATCACAATAGATACCATGGAAATTCAAAAAATCATAGGGGCATACTATAAGAACATATACTATGCTAAGTTTGAAAATCTGAAACAAATGGGTAATTTCCTTGATTTATATGACCTACCTAACTAAATCAGGATAAGATTAACCACTTAAATAGACCTATAACAAATATGGAGATCCAAGCAGTTATCAAAAATCTACCAATTAAAAAAAGTCCACATACAGATAGATTCACTGGTGAATCTTACCAGACCTTCATGAAAGAACTAACAACAAAGCTTCTTAAACTTCTCAATGAAATAGAAAAAGAAAGAATTCTACCAAACTCCTTCTATGAAGCCAACATCACCATGATACCAAAACTAGACAAAGATAGAACAAAAAAAAAAAAATGGCAGACCAATCTCCCTCATGAACATAGATGCAAAACTTCTCAACAAAATATTGGCAAAGAAAATAAAGAATATATTAGAAAGGGGCTAGAGAAATTGGCTTAACAGTTAAGTGCTTGCCTGTTAAGCCTAAGGACCCTGGTTCAAGGTTTAATTCCCCAGGACCCACATAAGCCAGATGCACAAAGTGGCACATGCATCTGGGGTTCATTTGTAGTGGCTGGAGGCCCTGGCACACCCATTCTCTCTCTCTCTCTCTCTCTCCCTCTCTCTCTCTCTCTCTCTGTCTCCCTCTTTCTCTCTCTGTCTGTCACTATAAAATAAATAAAAATAAACTTAAAAAAAAAGAATATATCAGAAAGATCATTCACCCTGACCAAGTAGGCTTTATCCCAGGGATGCAGGGATGGTTCAACATATGCAAATCGATAAATGTAATACATTACATGAATAAATGGAAGACAAAAATCACATGATCATCTGATTAGATGCAGAAAAAGCATTTGACAAAATCCAACATCTCTCCATGGTAAAAGTCCTGGGGCTGGGAAGATGGCTTAGCAGTTAAGTGCCTGCCTGTGAAGCCTAAGGACCCTGGTTCGAGGCTTGATTCCCCAGGACCCACATAAGCACAAGGTGGCGCATGCATCTGGAGTTTATTTGAAGTGGCTGGAAGCCCTAGCATGCGTCTCTCTCTCTCTCTCTCTCTCTCTCTCTCTCTCTTGCTCTCAAATAAATAAATAAAAATAAACAAAAAAAAATTTTAAGTCCTACAGAAACTGGGAATAGGAGGAACATATCTCAACATAATAAAGGCTATTTATGACAAACCTACAGCCAACATAATACTAAATGGAGAAAAACTTGAAGCTTTTCCACTAAAATCAGGAACAAGACAAGGGTGTCCACTGTCCCCACTTTTATTTAATATAGTACTGGAAGTCTTAGCCATAGCAATAAAGCAAGAGACACACATAAATGGGATACAAATTGGAAAGGAAGAGATCAAGTTATCATTATTTGCAGATGACATGATTCTATACATAAAGGACCCTAAAAACTCTACCAGTGAACTGTGAGAGCTGATAAACACCTATAGCCATGTAGCAAGATACCAAATAAACATACAGAAATCAGTAGCCTTCCTATATGATAACAAAAAACACACAGAGGATGAAATCAGAGAATCACTCCCGTTCACAATTATATCAAAAAATAATAATAATAAAGTACCTTGAAATAAACCTAACCAAGGAAGTGAAGAATCCCTATAATGAAAAGTTTAAAACCCTGAAGTGAGAAATTGCAGAAGACACTAGGAAATGGAAAAACATCCTTTGTTTTTGAGTCAGAAGAATCCATATTGTGAAAATGGTAATCTTACTAAAAGCAATCTACACATTTCATGCATTCCCCATCAAAATTCCAATGGCATTCTTCACAGAAATAGAAAAAACAATCCAAAAATTCATTTGGAAGCACAAAAAACCTCAAATATCTAAAACAATTTTGAGGAACAAAAACAAGGCTGGTGGTATCACCATACCTGATTTTAACCTATATTACAGAGCCATAGTAACAAAAACACAATGGTGCTGGCACAAAACAGACATATAGATCAGTGGAAAAGAAGAGAGGACCCAGATGTAAGTCCATGTAACTACAGCCATCTGATCTTCAACAAAAATGCCAAAAATACTCATTGGAGAAAAGACAGCCTCTTCAGCAAATGGTGCTGGGAAAACTGGATATTTATCTGTAGAAGGATGAAAATAGATCCTTCTCTATCTCCATTCACAAGAATTAAGTCCAAATGGATCAAAGACCTTAATATAAGACCTAAAACTCTGAAATTGCTAGAGGAAAAAGCAGGGGAAACCCTTCAACATATTGGTATTGGCAAAACTTTCTGAACATAACCCCAATTGCTCAGGCAATAAAACCAGATTAACTGCTGGAACCTCATGAAATTACAAAGATTTTGTACAGCAAAGTACACTGTGAATAGAGGAAAGAGGCAACCTACAGAATGGGAAAAAATCTTGGCCAGTTATACATCTCATAGAGGATTAATATCTAGGATATAAAAAGAACTCAAAAAATTAAATAATAAGAAATCAAACAAGCCAATTAAAAAATGGGCTGTGGAACTAAATAGAGAGTTCTCATCAGAAGAAATACAGGTGGCATATAAACATCTAAAAAATGTTCTACATCCCTAGTCATCAGGGAAATGCAGATTAAAACTACATTGAGGTTTCATCTCACTCATGTCACAATGGCTACCATCATGAAAACAAATGGCCATAAGTGCTGGTGAGGATGCAGAAAAAGAGGAACCCTTCTACACTGTTGGTGGGAATGCAATCTGGTCTAGCCATTGTGGAAATCAGTGTGGATGTTCCTGAGACAGATAAAAATAGATCTACCATATGACCCAGCTATACCACTCCTAAGCATATATACTAAGGACTTATCTCAGTACCTTAGAGATACTTGCTCAACCATGTTTATTGCTGCTCTAATCAGGTAGCTAGGAAATGGAACCAGCTTACATGCCCCTCAACTGATAAGTGGATAATGAAGATGTGGCACACTTACACAATGGAGTTCTACTCAGCAATAAAGAAAAATGAAGATATGAAATTTGCAGGAAAATGGATGGATCTGGAATGGTTTATACTTAATGAGGTAACCCAGGCCCAGAGAGCCAAATATCACATGTTCTCTCTCATGTAGATCTTAGCTACAAATGATTGGATGTTGATGTGAGTAGGAATGAAACTCAGTACCAGAGGCCAGTATGCTATAAAGGTGATATAAAGGGAATACAAAGGGAGGGAGGGGGACTTAATAGGATGGTATTTATATGTGTGTCTGTGTGTGTGTGTGTGTGTGTGTGTGTGTAGGAACAAATTAATGGGGTGAAAAGGCCTAAGTGAGGTTAGGGGAAGAGATTGAATAAAGCAAAGGTGGAGGAAGGGCTAATCAAAATCTAAGAGGATATAAACAAGTCACATGGAAACCTACTTTTTTGGACAATGGAACACTCAGAAGCCATAGATTGTTACTACAAAATTTTCAGTGCCAGGGATGGGATACCTTCCAGTGAGTTGTTGGCCAGGGAGGTCCCTAATATCTCGCAAAACATTACAGGCCATTGCCCTTGGTTTCTCACCAGGAATAGATGGTAAGACCCTATTGCTGAAGACTCCACATACTTGTGCTGCAAGGTCACTGAGAAATCCTGCTGGAGCTGAGCTGAAAACCTCTTCCATGCAGACTAACTGACAGAAAGCTGGAAAAAACCACGTGGCATGCACTCCAATGGGAGAGAGAGAAATTACCAGTGAAGATACTCAACAGTGGACACTACAAGACTAAAATTTGGCCAGCCAGGCCAAATGGCCAATGGATGCAATAGTGGCATGTCTGTTATGTAGGAAATCAACCACCCTCTAATTTGGACTGGAGGCCCGCTCTATGGAAGGGAATACATCCCTGATACTGAAAACCTACAACAGGGGTAGACATGAGCCCTAGGGGTGTAATGTCTGCTGGTGTCTGACTAAAGGTATATACTATGCTCACCAATCTGCCCAGAAAGCACTTCTCTTAATGTTCATACACATCTATTAATGCTACTCTCATTTTTGGAAGAGAACCTTCCCTTTTCAGATGACAGTGACCTTGGGATGACTCAGAAGGCATCATGGTGCTGGGAAGAAGTGACTGAGGAGTGCTCAGCACTGCAATATGTCTATCACACCTTCCAAGGCTCAGGGTCCTTTGTGGAAGAGGTGGCGGAAAGAATGTAAGAGCCAAAGGAAGGGTAGGACTCCTTACAATGTGCTCCTCCAGACACAAAATGACCTGGATATCCATGACCTCACAGTGCCTGACACTACCTACTCAAGACCATCATAATAGGAGGAAAAGATCATGACATCATAATAAAAGAGTAACTGATTGAGACGGGGAGGGGATATAATGGAGAGCAGAGTTTCAAAGGGGAGACTCGGGGGAAGGTAGGGAATTACCATGGGATATTGTTTACAATTATGGAAGTTGTCCAAAAAATTAAAAGTGAAAGCCAGGCGTGGTGGTGCACACCTTTAATCCCAGCAGTCGGGAGGCAGAGGTAGGAGGATCGCCAAGAGTTCGAGGCCACCCTGAGACTACATAGTGAATTCCAGGTCAGCCTGAGCTAGAGTGAGACCCTACCTCAAAAAACCAAAAAAAAAAAAAAAAAAAAAAAAAAAAAAGTGAAAAAAAATAATAATAAATAAAGTACCTTGGAATAAACTTAACCAAGGGAGTGAAGGATCTCTACAATGACAACTTTAAAACACTCAAGCAAGAAATTGCAGAAGACACAAGGAAATGGAAAGACATCCCATTCTTGGATTAGAAGAATCAATGTTGCAAAAAAGTCAATTTTTTTTAAACTTTTGTTTATTAACTTACTTATTTGAGAGCGACAGACAGACGGGAGGGGGAGAATGGGCACGCCAGGGCCTCCCGCCACTGGAAACGAACTCCAGATGTGTGCACCCCCTTGTGCATCTGGCTAATGTGGGTCTGGGGAATCAATCCTTGAACGGGGGTCCTTGGGCTTCACAGGCAAGTGCTTAACAGCTAAGCCATCTCTCCAGCCCAAAATGTCAATCTTATGAAAAGCAATCTACAAATTTAATGCAATCCCCATTAAAATTCCAATGGCATTCTTCTCAGAAATAGAAAAAACAATCCTAAACTTCATTTGGAAACACAAAAATTCCCAAATAGCCAAAATAATTTTGAGCAACAAAAACAAGGCTAATGGTATCACCATACCCAATTTTAAGCTACATTGCAAAACCATAGTAACAAAAATAGCATAGTATTGGCACAAAGACACACGTGGATCATTGGAACAGAATAGAGGACCCAGATGTTAATCCAGGCAGCTACAGCCATCTGATTTGTGACAAAAATGTTAAAAATATTCACTGGAGAAAGGATAACCTCTTCAACAAGTGGTACTGGGAATACTGGATATCTGTATGTAGAAGGATATCTGTATGTAGAAGGATGAAAATAGATCCTTCTCTTTCTCCTTGCACATGAATCAAGTGCAAGTGCATCAGGGACCTTAATATCAGACATGAAACTCTGAAATTGCTAGAGGAAAAGGTAGGGGGAACCCTTCAACTTCAATACTGGCATAGGCAATGACTTTCTGAATATAACCCAAATTGCTCAGGAAATAAAACCACTAATCAACCACTGGGATCTCATGAAAGTACACATCTTTTGTACAGCAAAGGATACTGTGAATAGAGCAAACAGACAACCACAGAATGGGAGAAAATCTTTGCCAGCTACACATCTGACAGATGATTAATACCCAGGATAAACAAATAACTCAAAAAACTAAACAAGGGCTGGAGAGATGGTTTAGCAGTTAAGCGCTTGCCTGTGAAGCCTAAGGACCCCGGTTCAAGGCTTGATTCCCCAGGACCCACGTTAGCCAGATGCACAAGGGGGCGCACGCGTCTGGAGTTCATTTGCAGTGGCTGGAAGCCCTGGCCTGCCCATTCTCTCTCTCTCTCTCTCTCTCTCTCTCTCTCTCTCTCTCTCTCTCTCTCAAATAAATAAATAAAAATAAAAAATATTTTAAAAAAGAAAAAAAAACTAAACAATAAGAAATCCAACCACCCAATTTAAAACTGGGCTATGGAACTAAATAGAGAGTTCTCATCAGAAGAAGTACGGATGGCATATAAACATCTAAAAAAGTGTTTAACATCCTTAGCCATCAGGGAAATGCAAATTAAAACTATGTTGAGATTCCATCTCACTCCTGTCCAAATTGCTACCATCAAGAAAACAAGCCGGGGCTGGAGAGATGGCTTAGTGGTTAAGCGCTTGCCTGTGAAGCCTAAGGACCCCAGTTTGAGGCTCGACTCCCCAGGACCCACGTTAGCCAGATGCACAAGGGGGTGCACGTGTCTGGAGTTCATTTGCAGTGGCTGGAGGCCCTGGCGCACCCATTCTCTCTCCTTCTTCTATCTGCCTCTTTCTCTCTCTGTCTGTTGCTCTCAAATAAATAAATAAAAATAACAACAACAAAAAATTTTTTTTTAAAAAAAGAAGAAAACAAGCCGGGCATGGTGGCGCATGCCTTTATTCCCAGCACTCGTGAGGCAGAGGTAGGAGGATCACCGTGACTTCGAGGCTACCCTGAGACTACATACAGAATTCCAGGTCAGCCTGAGCTAAAGAGAGACCCTACCTCGAAAAAAAAAACTAACAATAAATGTTGGTGAGGATGTGGAAAAGAGGAACCCTTCCACACTGTTGCTGGGAATGTAATCTGGTACAGCCATTGTGGAAATCAGTGTGGAGGTTCTTGAGATAGCTAAAAATAAATTTACCATATAATCCAGCTATAGCACTCCTAGGCATATATCCTAATGAATCTTGTAACTACCTTAGAATTACTTGCACAACCATGTTTATTGCTGCTCTATTCACAGTAGCTAGGAAATGAAGCCACCCTAGATGTCCCTCAACAGATGAATGGTGTAGCATTTGAGTGAATGGTATAACTTCCAGACCAGGCACAGTTATGGAGGAAGGGATTTATTGAAGCTTACAGATCCAGGGGAAGTTCCAGTAATGGCAGAAGAAGCTGGCCTGCTTTCATAGGACCAAACACACACAGGGAGAAGCACAAGCAAAAAAGCCAAAAGCCACACAGCACAGCACACTTCAGGAACTCCAGCTAGGCATACTTTGTATATCTTTAGATTGAAATTTTAAACCCACCACCACACCTTAAGATCCGCCCAGTGAAACTGCCTCCATCCAGGTAGCTGCAGATGCAAACTACAAAGTAATAAAACACTGAATATATTGGGGGCCATCTACTCAAACCCCCACATTTTGCCCCTGGCCCCCAATAGGTTCATAACCATCACACATAGTAAACTGAACTCAGTTCAATTTCACAGGTCCCCACAGTCTTGATCAATTTAGGATAGTAAGTCCTATAAAATCAAACAAGTTAAATACTTTTAACATATAAAGGCACAGAGTAAACATTTTCAACTGGTATAATGAACAGCAAGGAGAGACTAAAATAATGTAAACTCAACCACCATCAAGCAATCAGAAACTTTTGCAGCTCAAGTTCAATATAACCAAAGACTGCCAGTCTCCAAATTTTCCAATTTCGCCCCACCAGCTGGGCAGAGTAACCAGGGAACATTTTTATCTTAGGCCAACAGTATGCTCTATGGTAGCCCTTATATAGTCCTGGTATATCTAAAACATCTTTAGATCTTTATGAGAACCACAGCCCATCTTCCAAAGGCTCTTTTAGCCTATCAGGGCATTAGACCCTGCCTCATGCCGCATCTCAGCAGCTGCTCCTGGAACCATGTGCAATTTATAATCACTCCTCACATGTTTTATGCTTTTTAAACCAATACCAGGTGTGCAAGACATAGCTATATTCTTAATTCAGAGATGAAATAAATCATAACCTTGAAAAGCAGGTTTCTTCTCCTGTCAACTCTTTCCAAAAGAGTTTGTATTTCTATGATAGTCTTTCCTCAGGGAACTTTTCATTGTTTTAATGTAAAGCAGTTGGGGTATCTTCCTTAAGATTGTTAATGTGGGCTGGAGAGATGGCTTAGTGGTTAAGCACTTGCCTGTGAAGCCTAAGGACCCCGGTTCAAGGCTCTATTCCCCAGGACCCACGTTAGCCAGATGCACAAGGGGACGCACACGTCTGGAGTTCATTTACAGTGGCTGGAGGCCCTGGTGTACCCATTATCTCTCTCTCTCTCTCTCTCTCTCTCTCTCTCTCTCTCTGTCACTTTCAAATAAATAAATAAATATTTTTTTTAAAGATTGTTAATGTGTTTGACAATAGCAGGTTTAATAACCTAAGACCAGTCTCAGTGCCTGTAATTTTAACTTGTTTGAGGTTTTCCAGCTTAAAATCTTAAATCTTTCAGTCCAATATCTTTAGCCAAGCACATCAGTCTATTACAAATTTAACTTTGATCAAACTTTCTGGACCTGGGAAGGAGAATGCAGTCAGCCCTTAGGTCAGTAGCACAGGTCCAACAAAGTCCTCTATAGTCTTTCCTTCCCCTTAGAAAGCTCATAAGCCAAGCCTTGAAGTTCAATACTGTCTGTACTTAGCATTCTCAGACTCTCACCAGAATAGTCCATAAAACTTGGCTTACCACTCCAGAAGGCATCTTCAGTTGTAAGCACCAAGTCCATGTCCATTCCTCCAAAACAAATGTTCCAAAAGATTAACATCCACATGGTCAGGTTTATCTCACCCCACTCCTGGTACCAACTTATATATCAGAAAGCTTCAGGTTCGCTGAGATAACTTCCAGACCAGACACAGTTATGGAGGAAGGGATTTATTGAAGATCCAGGGGAAGTTCCAATAATGGCAGAAGACACTGGCCTGCTTTCACAGGACCAAACACACACAGAGAGAAGCACAAGCAAAAAAGCCAAAAGCCACACAGCACAGCACACTTCAGGAACTCCAGCTGGGCATACTTTGTATGTAGCCCTGCGTAGTCGTCTCGCCAGCAAGAACGCACGCGGACACCAGGATCCTTCTTCAGCAAGCGTTTATTGCAGTTAACAGATGAAAAGAGGAAGACCCAGAGCCCCGAAATGGCACCGCTTATATAGCCCCTAGGCGGCGTGTACTCTGCTGATTGGCTGCGCGCTCATTACCCCGTATGACGCCCCGGGCTGGGCAGTGACTTGGCGCGCTTTTACCACTTGCACATGCGCTATTCTCACCAGGACCGAGGCTGGATGTCAGCGCCATCTTGTAATGGCGATCACACTCTCTCGGCTCTCCACATCTCCCCCTTTTTGTTTTAATAAGATGACAACTGCCTCATAGCCCAACCAGCGCGGCACCAAACAACCCTATGCTCGATCAAGCAAATTCCTTCCTTGGGGAATAAGCGATCAAGAGCTCACTCCCTCACCTTATCAGGTGCAATGGAGACAAGTCCTCTGAGTGCAAAGGCCAAGGGAGAGGCAAAAAGGGGAGTTGACACCCATCCCTGTGCAATGGAATATTGTTCCTGGGGGTGCAAGGGCTGTCAATCTCATATTTTGGTGCTGCAGCCACTTAGGCAAGGGCTGATTAGACTTAGATCTCTCATCGACTCAGTGCAATGGGCTAAACCCCTGAGGTGCATCGACTGAGGGTCTCAGTCTAATTAATTCTTAACCAAATTTCAGGAGATGATCCCTGTTCCATAGCCACAAGTGCTTGCGCAATAACGGCCTTGTCACGTTGCTGTTGAGCTCTGAGCTTGCAGAACAACCAAAGCAAGAACACTAAGCCACAACATAGGGCTGCACCAAAAAACGCCACTCCCACCCATTCCTTAAAGAAAGAGAAGGCTGAAGAAATCCAGGATGTCAGGCCCACAGCTAGGGAGGGGTCAACTCTAGTAGAATAGGGTCTTCATAATGGATCTTGTCCACTTCTTCAGCTTCCGCACAGGATCTCGATGATTCGTCAGGTATCACAAGTCTACGTGTTAGGCGTTCTGGTAGCCAGAATGGATTGTCTTCTTCCTGTGGAAAAACACAAACAGCTCCCCTGGATCTTATTAAAATAGGATCCGGGCCTCTCCATTGACCAGTCAAAACATCTTGCCACTTAACCATCTCCTGTGGCCTGTTAGGCTCTGAGCAATGACGGTCAGCCGCCGAATGGCCCTGACTGTCCAAATTTAAAAAATTAAGAGTAAAGAGTGCTATGGATATAGTCACTCGTGGGACTGAGGGCAGAGCCTCCTCGACTCCCCCTTTTTGTTTTATTAAATAAGACTTTAGAGTGCGATGAGCCCGTTCTATAATACCCTGTCCTTGAGGATTATACGGGAGACCTGTCAAATGGGTCACTCCCATCTGGTGACAGAACTGTCCAAATTTTTGAGAAGTATAAGCTGGTCCATTGTCAGTTTTAAGAATTTTGGGCTTCCCCCAGGCACTCCACGCCTCGAGGCAGTGTTGAATAACATGGGCTGCTTTCTCCCCGGTTAATGGGGAAGCAAACATAACTCCAGAACAAGTATCAATGGAAACATGTAAATATTGTAATTTGCCAAAAGATGGGACGTGAGTAACATCCATCTGCCAAATTTGTAATGGGCGAATTCCTCTGGGATTAAAGCAAGGAGAGACGAAAACAATGCAAACACAACCACCATCAAACAAACATTAAACTTCTGCAGTTCAAGTTCAATAGCCTTGAAAAGCAGGTTCCTCCTCCAGTCAACTCTTTCCAAAAGTGTTTGCATTTCTATGATAGCCTTTCCTCAGGCATCCTTTCCATTGTTTTAATGTAAAGCAGTTGGAACATCTTCCTTAAGATTGCTAATGTGTTTGACAATAGCAGGTTCAGTAACCTAAAACCAGTCTCAGTGCCTGTAAATTTAACTTGCTTAAAGTTTTCCAGCTTAAAAGTCTTAAATCTCTCAGTCCAATATCTCTGGCCAAGCATATCAGTCCATTACAAATTTAACCTTGATCAAACACTCTGGACCTGGGCAGCAGGACGCAGCCAGCCCTTATGCCAGTAGCCCAGTTCTAACAAAGTCCTCTGCAGTCTTTCCTTCATTGCCATAGTGGCGAGTCTCTCAAGCTGCATGACTGTAAAATTAGCATCTACTCCATACTTATTAACTGATTCAGCAAGTTCCTTAATGAGGGCATACTCTACCGGCGCATGGACGCAGCCTCCATCCGCAGCCTCAAACACCGGGAAGGCTTGTAAGAACCTCCTTCTGTCCCCCTCTGAAAGGAAGGAATCTGAACAATGCTTGCCGGCATAAGGCAGAGGAGCACTGGGAATGGCAGGGGCGGCAGATTGAAAAGCCGCGCGGTTCTTATCTCCTATCTTCTTTTGTTTTCGATTTTGCGGTAGCGGCTGCTCATCAAAATAATATCTCTCCTCCCCATAGCGAGCCGCTTCCCCATCTAATTCTTCCTCCTCGGAGGGACTAAGATCCTCAGACTCTGAGCTATCAATTCCTAAAGCCTCCAATTCTTTTATTGGATAAAGAGGCCTCCTTTTTGGACTTCTCTTCTCCCTCTCATGTTTCTCTCCCAGGGCGTCTTTTCCCTTGTCTTTTCTTTCTGTGGACTTAGCGTCCGCGGAAAGGCCTTTTTTCTTAGAGACGTCTTTTTCTTTTTCCTCAAGGGCCCCTAACCTTTTATCCCGTTCTGTTTCTGACATGCTGTCTTGTAGCTCCGAATGTGAGGCTCCCATGTTCAAAAAGAAGAGAACGAGAGCCACCATCACAATAGGGAGAGCAAAAATTGCTCCTACCAATTTGGATGAGAGATGAAACAAGTCAAGACCAGACATGCCTCTCAGAACCTACCTTAGTCCTGCAGTTCTTAATCCTTCCCCGTGAATGGGGGGTCTCCTCGGCGCCGGCGATGACAGGCACCCGGCGTCCCGGGTTTTTCGGCACCAGCTGTCGCCCGCGTAGTCGTCTCGCCAGCAAGAACGCACGCGGACACCAGGATCCTTCTGCAGCAAGCGTTTATTGCAGTTAACAGATGAAAAGAGGAAGACCCAGAGCCCCGAAATGGCGCCGCTTATATAGCCCCTAGGCGGCGTGTACTCTGCTGATTGGCTGCGCGCTCATTACCCCGTATGACGCCCCGGGCTGGGCAGTGACTTGGCGCACTTTTACCACTTGCACATGCGCTATTCTCACCAGGACCGAGGCCGGATGTCAGCGCCATCTTGTAATGGCGATCACACTCTCTCGGCTCTCCACATTTGTATATCTTTAGATTGAAATTTTAAACCCACCACCACACCTTAAGATCCACCCAGTGAAACTGCCTCCATCCAGGTGGCTGCAGATGCAAACTACAAAGTAATAAAACACTGAATATATTGGGGGACATCTATTCAAACCACTGCAAATGGATAATAAATATGTGGTACACTTACACAATGGGGTTCTATTCAGCAGCAAAGAAAAATGAAATTAGGAAATTTGCAGGGAAATGGGTGGATCTAGAAAAGATTATACTAAGTGAGGTAACCCAGGCCCCAGAAAACCAAACATTGCATGTTGTCTCTCATATGTGGATCCTAGCTACAAATGTATAGACTTGTGTGTGACCTGGAACCAAAAATTGGTACCATAGGCCAGTAAGCTATTAAAAGGCTATAAGGGAGAGAGGAGAGGGAAGGACTTAAGGGGATGGTATTGTATATATGTAAATAGAAGAACAGATAACAGGGAGGGGAAAGATCTAAGTGAGGTCAGAGGAAGAGATTGTGTAAAAGAAGGGTGGGTAGGGGATGGTCAATCAAAATTCAAGATATTCTGAATAAGACGTATGAAAACCTACTTTTTTGAATAATGGCACATCCAGAAGCCATATATTGTTACTAGAAAATTTTCAGTGCCAAGGATGGGATACCTTCCAGTGAGTTGTTGGCCAGAGAGGGCCCTGTTGCCTCCAAAACATTACAGGCTATTGCCAAGGCCCTTGGTTTCCCTTGAGAAACAGATGTTAGACCCTATTGCTGAAGAGTTCACATGCCTGAGAAGCAAAGTCACTGAGAAATCATGCTGGTGCTAAGCTGAATATTTTCTCCCTGTAGACCAGCTGACTGAAAGCTGGAAAAAGCTGCACTGTATGCAGCCCTATGGGAGACAGAAGTCATGAAAACAATGGACATTGGAAGCCTCAAGTTTGACCAGACAAGCCAAATGACTGAACAAGTGCAATAGTGGCATGTCTGCTCTGGGGGAAACCAACTTCTCTCTAATTGGACTGGAGGCCTACCCTATGGGAGGGAATACATACCTGGTACTGAAAACCTAATCAAAGGCTTATGGCAGGGAGGTCATGAGCCTTAGCAATATAAAGTGCTCTTGTCTGGCTAAATGCATTTATTATTCTCACCAAACTGCCCTGATGTTCATATTCATATATTAACACTACTGTCACTTTTGGTTAGAGAAGCTTCTCTTTTCATATGGTGATGATCACTGGGATGACCCAAAAGGTAACATATTGTTGAGAAGAATTGTTGGAGGAGTGTCCAGCACTGAAACATCTCTATCACACCCTCTAAGGCTAAGGGTCCATTGCAGAAGAGATGGCAGAAAGAATGTAAGAGCCAAAGGAAGGGTACCACTCCTTACAATGCAACCATTCAGACAGAAATTTACCTCGATATCCATGACCTCACAGTGTCTAGAAATGCCTACACAAGACCCTCATAATAGGATAAAAAGATGATGACATCAAATTAAAAGAGAGACTAATGGAGAGAAGGAGGGAATATGATGGAGAGCAGAGTTGAGAAATGGAAAGTGGGGGAGGGGAGGAAAATATTATGGTTTATTATCTGTAAGTACAGAAGTTGTCAATAAAAAATAAAAATTTTAAAAACCTCTCTAGAACCCCTCACTAACAGAGTTACTCATGCGGAGGAGAGGACAGAACCTCTGAGCTGAAAGAGAAAAGAAATTGATTGGGAGTCCAAACACTTTGCTAAGTTCAAAAATTCATGCAAACAGAATACAAGGGAACTGTGGGATATCCTAAAAGAACAAATTATGGATTACGGATATACCAGAAGGGGAAGAAACCCAGGCCAGAGGTATAGAGACCATATTCAACAAAAGTATTGAAGAAAAATTTCCCAATCTCACAAAGAAGAAGCCCATCCAGATACAAGAAGTTCACAGAACACCAAACAGACAAGACCAAAGAAGAAACTCTCCAAGGCACATTATAGTTAAAACTCTTAACAATGAAAACAAAGAGAGTGCTAAAAGCAGCAAGAGAGAAACAATTCACTACATACAAAGGCAATTCCATGTGAATTACCTCAGATTTCTTAATGGAAACCTTGAAAGGCAGAAAGTCCTGAAATGAAACACTTTAAAGTCTAAAAACCTATGACTTCCAACCCAAACTACTGTACCCAGTGAAAGTATCCTTCATAATAGATGGTGAAAGGAAAACTTTCCATGAAAATAAAGTCAGCTCTGTAATTATATGAACACAAAGCCAAATCTACAGAGAATACTTCATGGAATACCCCATACAGAATAGTCAAACAACCAATCTCAAGATCCTACAAGATGAAGATCACAATAGCAAAAACTACAGCAGGCTCAAAATGTACAAAGCCAAAAAAGGACAAAGCCCCATAAAGCACCCCATCATGGCAGGGATTAAATCGAACTTCAAAGTTATAACTTTAAATATTAATGGTGTTAATTCACCCATCAAAAGACACAGTTGCCAGGCGTGTTGGCACGCGCCTTTAATCCCAGCACTAGGGAGGCAGAGGTAGGAGGATCGCCATGAGTTCGAGGCTACCCTGAGACTCTATAGTGAATTCCAGGTCATCCTGGACTAGAGTGAGACCCTACCTCGAAAAACCAAAAAAAAAAAAAAAAAAAAAAAAGACACAGTTAATGGGGTAGATCATAAAAATGGACTCTTCTATCTGCTGTCTCCAAGAAACCCACCTCACCATTAAAGAAGATATCTCCTCGAGGTTAAAGGATAGAAAATGATATTCAAAGCAAATGGAAATAAGAAACAAGCTGAGGCTGGAGAGATGGCTTAGCACCATTTGAGGCACCTGCCTATGAAGCCTAAGGACCCATGTTCCAGATCCCACATTAGCCAGACACACAAAGGTGAGGCAAGCACAAGGTCACATATGCCCATTAGGTAGCACAAGCATCTGGAGTTCGTGTGCAGTGACTGAGGCCCTGGTGCACCAACCCTGTATCTCTCTTCTCTCTGTCTCTCTTGTGCACTTGCTCACTCTCTCTAAAATAAAAATGAAACAAGCTGGTGTTACTATATTAATATCTGATAAAATAGACTTCAAGCCAAAATTAATCAAAAAGGACAAAGAAAGCCACTTCTTACTCATTAAGAGAACAACCCAACATGAGGACAACACAATCATAAATCTATATGCACCAAACACAGGTGCACCTCAGTTTATAAAATTCCCATGTAAGCCAGATGCACAAAAGTGAGGCAAGCGCAAGGTCTCACAAGCTCACTAGGTGGCACAAACGTCTGGAGTTCCATTGTAGTGGCTGAGGCCCTGGTGCACCAATTCTCTCTCTCTCTCTCTGTCTTTCTCTCTGTGTCTCTAAAATAATATATATATATATATATATTTAAAAAAAAAAAACACTGGAGAGGCCAGATGTGGTGGTGCACACCTTTAATCCCAGCACTCGGAAGGCAGAGGTAGGAGGATTGCCGTAAGTTCGAGGCCACCCTGAGAATACAGAGTTAATTCCAGGTCAGCCAGAGCTAGAGAGAGACAGCTACCATGAAAAAAAAAAAAAAAAAAAAAAAACACTGGAGAGGATAGGGATGGATGATTTATAACTCAACAGAATAAAAGCTATACATAAAGCACCTAAAGCCCAAATAATAGTTAATGGGAAAAAACTCAAGGAATTCCCATTGAGATTGGGAACAAGACAGGGTTCCTACTCTCACCACTGCTCTTCAACATAGTACTAGAAGTTCTAGCCTGAGCAATAATACAGGAGAAAGAAATAAAAGGGATACACATTGGAATGGAAGAAGTCAAATTAGCCCTATTTACAGATGACATGATCCTATACATAAAGTACCTGAAAGTCTCTACCTCAAAACTTCTACAGCTGATTAATTCCTTCAGCAATGTGGCAGAATACAAAGTCAGCACACAAAAATCAGTAGGCTTTCTATATGAAAGGACAAATATGCAGAAAAGGAAATCAGCAAGTTTGTCTCATTTTCAATACCCACGAAAAAATCAAATGCTTTGGAATAACACTAACAAAGGATGTGAAAGACATAAATAATGAAAACACAAAAACAAGAAAGAACTTGAGGAGGACTTGAGAAGATAGCAAGACCTCCCATGATCCTGAGTATGAAGATACTGTGAAAATGGCAATTCTACCAAAAGCAATATACATATTTCATGCAATACAATTAAAAATTCCAGCATCATTCTGCACAGAGTTTTAAAATATGATTCAAAATTCATATGGAATGGCATCAGGCCTCAGATAGTCAAATATATCCTCAGCAAAAGAAACACCTCTAGTGGTATCTCCATATCTTATCTAAAGCTATACTATAAAGCCACAATAATAACAACAGCATAATACTGGCATAAAAACAGACACAGACCAGTGGAACAGAATTTAAGGCCTGGTCCTTAGGTCAAGTAACTATAGCTACTTGATCTTTGACAAAAGTGCCAACAATGTAGGCTAGAGAAAAGAAAGCATTTTCAACAAATGGTGCTGGACAACTTGGATAATCACATGTAGAAAAATGAAACTAGACCCACTCACCACACCATGCACAAAAATCACATCCAAATGAATTAAAGACTTCAATATAAGACGTGAAACTCTTCAGCTACTGGAAGAAAAACTAGGAGGAACTTTCCATGATAATAGTTGTGGGAAGGACTTCCTGAACAATACCCCAGTGGCCCAGGGAATTAAATAGTCTCTCAACCAATGGGGCCTCATGAAGCTAAAAAGCTTTTGCACAAACATATCATATGCATAGCCATTAAATTACTGACAAAATGGAAGGAAATTTTTGCCAGCTATACCACTGACAGAGGGCTAATATCTAGAATCTACAAAGAACTCACAAAACTAAACAATTAAAAAAAAAAATCAAGCCAGGCATGATGGTGCCTGCCTTTAATCCCAGCACTTGGGAGGCAGAGGTAGGTGGATTGTCATGAGTTTGAGGCCACCCTGAGACAATATAGTGAATTCCAGGTCAGCCTGGGCTAGACAGTTCTGAGACCCTACCTAAAAAATAAAAAATCAAACAACCCACTCAAAAAATTGAGTAGAGAACTGAATAGGGAGTCCCCAGAGGAAGAAATACAAATTACTAACACATACTTAAGAAAATGTTCAACATCCCTAACCATCAGAGAAATGCAAATTAAAACAACCATGAGATTCCACCTTACTCCAGTAAGGATGACAATCATTTAAAAAATAAAAAAAAATTTTAAAAACCAAATGTTGGTGAGGGTGTGGGGAAAGAGGAACACTCATTCACTGTTGGTAGGAATATAAACTTGTACAACCACTATGGAAATCAATATGGAGATTCTTGAAAAAGATGAATATAGAACTACCAACAGACCCAATTATCCCCTTACTGGGCATTCACCCTAAATATGCCATGCTTCACTATGGAGATATTTGCTCAACCATGTTGATAGCTGCTCAATTCATAATAGCTAAGAACTGGAATCAACCCAGGTGCCCATTATTGGATGAATGGATAACCAAGATTCTACACGATGGAATTCTACTCAGCAGTAAGAAAAAATATATAATGAAATTTGTAGGAAAATGGATGGACTTAGAACATATCATACTCAGAGAACACACACAATCACAGAAAAACCAAGACCACATGTTCTCACTCATCTGCTGTTCCTAACCTGGATCACATTGAGTTGCTGGCATACCAGATTGGCAACTTGAGGCCCAGACAATAGGGATGGAAGGGTTTGGAAGGAGGGGAAGGTTACATTGGGGTGAAATAAACACAAAACCAAACCCAAAATAGACTGGTACCATAGAAACCTTTCTCCTTGAAGGTAGGATAAAAGATATAACTCTCAACAGGAGTATAGAGGGAGAACCTGAAAAAAGTGCCATGGAAAGGGTGGGATGAAGCCTAACCTTAAAAAATGTTGGCCCTAGCCGGGCGTGATGACGCACGCCTTTAATCCCAGCACTAGGGAGGCAGAGGTAGGAGGATTGCCGTGAATTCGAGGCCACCTTGAGATTCCATAGTGAATTCCAGGTCAGCCTGGACTAGAGTGAGACCCTACCTCGAAAAACCAAAAGAAAAAAAGAAAAAATGTTGGCCCTTACCTGTAACTCCTAGTACCAGAAATCGGTTGCTACCCACATTGAGCTGTTGATCAGAGAGACCTATGAGGTCCCCAAAACAATTCAAAGCACTTGATTACCCACCTGAGGTAAAACGTAATCCCCTATTGCTGAAGAGACCACATGCTGCTGACACAGAACATGGAGAGACCTCGCTGGAATCCAGAAGAGAACCAATCCCCATACAGTTAGCCTGTCCAGTGCTGAAAGCACTACATGAGTTACTGGGGGAAAGTGGTAAACAGTGGTGTGAACAAGCAGGGGTCTAAGCTACTCAGAAGCAACCAGCCTGACAAGAAGTACACACCAGTGCAATGGTGGCACAGCCTTGATGGGTAAACAATGGCTTTCTGATTGGCTAAGAGATTCACTCAGTGGAAAGGAACCCATATCTGGAACTGGGAACCATGTCTGAATCCTATGGAGACAAAGATTATGCTCTCCAATGTCAATCTCCCACTACTCTTTGGCTAAAAGAAGTGTTACATCTATCAAAATCTCCCTTAATAATGTTTATCCAATTTAATCTATGCTGACTTCACTCTTCACTGAGAATCTGTTTTTCTTTTTCAGAATGTAGTGAGACCTGAGGAGATAAAGCACCCCTTGCATTTCAGCTGAGGCCCAGGTGAAACCACAGAGGAACTGGGGAGATGAACACTGCTTCCATGGGGAGCCTGACTATCAGCACCAGGGTGAAGCAGACAGATGCTGAGGATACTCAACACCTACCAAAGCAGAGATCCAGAGGCTCCTAAGAGCTCATCACTGAACTAGACTTAAAACTCACCCACCATAGCTCAGGAAATTTTGCAGAAAAGGGGGTGGAAAGATTGTAAGAGCCACAAGTTGGGATGTCATACCCAGAGGCATTGCCTCCCCCCAATAACTGACCAGTGCTCCCACAACACATAACCCACAATCCCATGGGAATACCAGCAACCCCACTGAGGAGGGTCTCCTGAAGAATGGGGGCAGGGAGGAGGAAAAAGATGGTAGCAACACATAATGTATTCATACAAAGTATGATCTTAATATAAATAAATAAATAATAATGTCAGACACGGTGATGCATGTCTTTAATCCTAGCACTTGAGAGGCAGAGGTAGGAGGATTGCTGTGTGTTCAGTGCTAGGCTGTGATGGGGCAGCCTGAGCTAGAGTGAAACCCTACCTCAAAAAATAAAATGAAAGTTTTAAAAGAAAGTTTGCCAATAAGGTGAAAAAACAATTTTATCACCTTCTAAGCTCTGTATATACATGGTTTTGTTTCCAATGACCCTTGTGATACTCCCACATTGCATTTTTCTGATAGGTTTGATTATTCCTCCATGGTCTTCCAAACATACTTAGAATTAATTTGTCAACCAAGCTGGGCATGGTAGCTCATGCCTGTAATCACTGTACTTGTGAAACTGCGTCAGGAAGATTGCTATGAGTTTGAGGTCAGCCTTGGCTACGTGAGTGGCAGGCCAGCCTGAGCTACATTGTGAGACCCTGTCTTTAAATTAGTCACCTTGGAGGCTGGGGAGATGGCTTAGCAGTTAAGGCCCTTCCTAAAAAGGCAAAGGACCTTAGGTTTGATTCCCCAGGACCCATGTAAGCCAGATGCACAAGGTGGCGCATGCATCTGGAGTTTGTTTGCATTGACTAGAGGCCCTGGTGTGCGCACTCTCTTTCCTTCTCTCTCTCTCTCTCTCTCTCTCTCTCTCTCTCTCTCTCTCTCTCCTCATTCTCTCAAATAAATAAATAAAGATGTTTTTTAAAAAACTTATTCAGCTTGGGTTGGCAGTGGTAGTGCACTCCTTTAATCCCAGCACTCAGAAGGCAGAGGTAGGAGGATCACCATGAGTTTGAGGCCACTCTGAGATGACACAGTGAATTCCAGGTCAGGCTAGGCTAAAGTGAGATCCTACCTTGAAAAATCAAAAAAAAAAAAAAAAATTGGTTAACTTGCACCCTAGTCCTAATTAATCCTCACGTGTTGTAGGCATTTTTTTTTTTAGTGGAACTTCAGAAAGCTTGTTCACTGGTAGGGAGAGTTGACTGGCAACTTGGGGAGAGGCAGTTCAGGCCTCCCTTCAAGCAAAATGCCCTGTCAGCTGTAAGCAGTGCACTCACACTGAGCCCCAGGCTGTTAGCATCTTTTAGGTTTGCTCAGCTATCAGTTTCCAGGAACTGGTCATTCCTCCATATGTAGAATTCTTCAAATGGACAATTTTTGACCTGAAATTCCCCACAAGGTTTCCCGGAACTTTGTCAGATGGTCATGGCTGTCTGAAGGTCTGCCCAACCTCACTTTTGTGACACTCACAAATAAAATCCTTGTATCCCTCACTCCATTCTAACATTTGTGTCACAGAAATCTGTGTCACTTACATTAGTTGGTTGGTTGGTTTGATGAAGGGTCTCACTCTGCAACTCAGGTGTCCAGGGACTCACTATGTAGCCTAGGCAGCCTAACGCTTACAGCAATCCTACTGCCTCATCTCCAAGTACTGGCATAGAGAAATGAACCATTGCAGGTGGCTCTTCCTATCCAAGAAAAACATCTTTATGCCAAATCTATTTTTATTGTCCTCTGGGAAATTTTTATACTTTTCTTCATATTCACCTTGCAGAATCTCAACTATATCACAAAACTTAAAAATGTTAAGTAAAATATCTTTTATTCATGCTTTTTCTTTATATATTTTAAAGCTACATAGTAGACCATAAGTATTTATAACTGCTACATCTCATTGGCATTCACTTCTAAATATCTTCCTTTAATCTCCACCAAGCCCACAAACAGGCTGGGCATGGTGGGCTCACATGAACCCGAACTGGAAAGGCTGAGGTAGGACAATTGTCACCAGCTCAAGGCTAGCCTAAGCTACACAGTGAGTTAAAGGATAGCCTGGACTACAACATAAGATCTTGTCTTAGACAAAAAATGATCTATAAACATCAAAGTAAACAATAACCACAACAAAAATTACTTCCATCAATAGGAAAATGGGTAAACAAGTTGTAGTGTATTCAAACAATGATATATTACTGCTTTTAAAAGAGTATGCTATTGATATGTACAAAACATATACAGGATAAGTCTTGCAGACATTATGTTAAAAGAAGCCTGGCAGGGCTGGGGATATAGCTCAGTTGGTGGAGTGCTTCCTTAGCACACATGAAGCCTGGTTTTATCTCCCTACCACATAATCCAGGCATGGTGATGGTGGCACATACCTGTAACACCAGTACTCAGGATGTATAGGTAGGAGGAGCAGAAGTTCAAGGTCATCCTCAACTATACAGGGAGTTCAAAGCCAGCCTGGGATACATGAGACCCTTGTCTCTAAAAAGAAAAAGGAGGAGAAAGGAGTGAAGGAGGAAGGAGAGGAGGAGGCGGAAGGGTAGCAGCAGCAAGGCATCCAGTCGTACATACTGAACTCTTCTACTTACGAACGGTTCAAGAACAGGCAAATCTAATCTATATTGATAGAATTGAAAAGTGGTTACATTGAAGAGGGGGTTTCTACTGGCTAGAAAGAGAACTTTGTGGGGTATAAATGTTTCATGTTCTTAATTTGAGCAAAAAAATCATCAAACCATATACTTAAGATTTGCTCCTTTTACTGTATAGAAATCATAGCTCCATAAATAAAGCACAGTATGTGTGGGCGGGAGAACTCTGCTCTTCCTGCTGGCTCTCCATCTAAATAAATGCCTTCCCCACTGTCAAAAATGGAACCCAAAGCCAACCTTGATTCCTTCATCTTCCTTCTGCCTATTTGTAACTAATCACCCATATTGTGTCCCTTATAGATTGTTTTCTGGGCTAGACTGCAGGTGGATGGCTCCTAAAATGTGACTGAAACTTTTCTTTTCCTGTTGCCACCACACAGTTCAGGCCTGGGGGCCTCTCTCATCTGAGCTGCTGCCCAGCCTCCTTGCTGAATTTCCTCTAGGACACCTTCCTCATTACAGCCACATCAGTCTTTCCATAAAAACTGGATCATCTTGGACCTCTTCTCTGGCATCTTATTACCCAGTGATGTGGTCCAAATGCCTACACACACAATAAAGAGGTCCTCCATGGTCCTTAGCTTGCTTTCTCCAGCTAAATCCCACTTCTCCTTTCTAGCCTCATTCATGCTTTATTTTCTAACAGTAGATTTCCTTCAGTGCCTTGAATCTTTTTCTTCATCTTTGTTCTTTCTGACTTTCTAGCCTCTGTGCATACTGTTCCCTCCCCTGTCCTGTTTTGCACAGTACGTGGTATGTATGTGCATGTTCATGTGTCTGAGCATGTTTGTGGAATATGTTTGCATATTTGTGTGCACGTGTGTGGAGGCCAAAAGTCGACACTAGGTGTCTTCTTAAATGTGGTGTGTGTATACATGTTCATGTGTCTGAGCATGTTTGTGAGGTGTGCTTGCATATTTGTGTGCACGTGTGGAGACCAGAAGTCAGCACTGAGTGTCTTCTTAAATTGCTCTTTCCCTTATCTTTTTTGTGAGGTAGGGTCTCACTCTAGCCCAGGCTAACCAGGAATTCACTCTGTAGTCTCAGGCTGGCCTGGAACTCATGGAAATTCTCCTACCTCTGCCTTCTAAGTGTTGAGATTAAAGGTGTGAACCCTTTGCCTTATCTTTTGAAACAGGGTCTCATTGCCCTGGAGCTCACAGATTTGGCTAGACTAGCTGGATAGAAAGTGTCAGGGATCCTCCTGTCTCACTCCATGGCATTGTGATTACAGGCACATGCCATCACAGCCAGATTTCAGATGGGTTTTTGGGATCTGAACTTAGTTCCTCATGTTTGCACTTTACCAGTTGAGCCATCTTCCCAGGCCTATGCTGTCCCTTTTGCTGACAATATTCTCCCAGTCAACCTTCCCCTCTGCCTAGACTCCCTTTTACTCAACCTTCTGGTCTCAATTTAAATGTCAGTTCCCTGGGGGAAAATTCCCTAGATAGGATAACTACCTCCTACCATTATCTAAGAGTTTTTTGAGGATAGGATCAAACCATCTTGTCCTTCTACCACTATCACAGACATCACACCTTTCTACAATAAGTTGGTGAACTGACTGACATATTCATACACCATTCATATTTTTGTAGATGAATCAATGTATAAATGAGAACAAAGACTGGAAGATAGTGATGAAATTCAGTCATAGTGATCAATCCTACCCTCATATTGAGGAGGTGCCAGAAAACACAAAACACATATTGGGGATTTCCCATTATTTCTTAGCTTGATATGTTATTTCTCACATCATCTTTCCTTGCTGTAGCAAGTACTTGTGCTTCAACTAATTAGGTTGTTAATTCTGTTTGTTTGGGACAGGGTCTTATTATGTAGCCCTGGCTTGGCTAGAACTCACAGTGTAGAATAAGCCTTGCACTTGTAGCAATACACCTGCCTCTGTGTTCTGAGTGTTGGGATTACAGCCATGCTCCATCATGCCTGGCCTTAATTTTATCTCTTGTTTGTTTGTTTTTAGTAAACCTATTTTTAAAACTATTTGATTTATTTGAGAGAGAGAGAAAAAAATGGGCGCACCTAGTGCAAATGAACTCCAGACGCATGTGCCACCTTGTGCATCTGGCTTTACGTGGGTCCCGGTGAATCAAACATGGGTCATCAGGCTTTGCAGGCAAGTGCATTAACTGCTGAGCCATTTCTCCAATCCCCCCCCCCTTTTTTGAGGTATGGTCTAACTCTAGGCCAGGCTAGCCTGGCACCCACTCTGTAGTCTCCAGTTGGCCTTGAACCCACACTGACCTTTACCCCATCATTGGAGTATCTTTGTGCCCTGCAGATCATGTGCCCCTAACCCACATAGGAGCCACTGGTTTCACCTCTGTGGGAACTAGTATTTAGAAGTCCTATTGCAGTTCTCTCCACTCCCTAGCTACCCTGTTCCACAAACCTGCTGCCCACCATTGATCAACCCAGTTTTGTTCTGGGCGCCTGCTTGCTGCTGCCTAGGAGGTGACGACCAAGATCCTCCCCTTGTGCCCTGACTGAATAAAAGACCCTGGAGGAAACTCAGATGGTACACTGCATGAACGTGTGGGACTTACTTGTTGTCAAGCCAAATGTGGCTCTAGATTATTCTAGGAAACAAATAAGTTGTTTTGCTCTGGATTGCAGGCATTTCTAATTAGGGATTTTTATTTTGGGCAGTGTTCCTCGGAGCTGGCAGACAGATGGAGAAGGCGACTTGCTCCAGGGGCATTGCTAAGCAGAGGAAACTACAGATCTGCCCCTGGGATTGAGAAGAAGCCAGAATCTGCTGCTGCTCAGCTCTTGCCCTCAGAGACCCAGGCTGAGACCTCTTGGGAGGCTTCCTGGATCACAGTGGTTTCCTCTTCTCCTACAATGGCCTGTGAAAACAAACAAGTGTTATCAGCTGTGTATGGCCCTGACCATTAACCAGATAATTCTCTTAGGGAGAAGAACAAAGTTGTTTCCTGGGACTCCCTGCCTTGTACTCAGAATGAGCCTTCATTTATCACAGCAATGGAGGTAGAACACTGAATTTTCTAATGGTCAAATTTTCAATCCTTGGTGAGAGAAAAGCTGAGAGTGTTCTGGAAAAAGCCTGCTTGTACACCTGTGGCCATACCCACTTTGCAGTTGACATTCCTTTGAACTGATAAATTCCTATCTATTTTATCTAAACAAATTCAGGTTACATTTCTGTTACCTGCAACTAGAAGCCAGCTTAACAGTGTTGGACAAGGTTGGGGACCACAAAGGACCCATGCTCTAACTCCACGGAACCAGGTATAGATAAATATTCTGGGTATTTTGGAGTCACACTGTCATGCCCCAATACAATGATGAATTACTTCAAAGAGATTTAGAGAAAACTATCAAGAGATGAGGGAGGAGATGGGCACCATGGTGCCCACCTGTAATCCTAGCACTTGGGAGGTGAAGACAGAAGAGTGAAGAGTACAAGGTCATCCTGCTACATAATGAGTTTAAGAACAGCCTGGGCTATTGGGAGTCTGCCTCAAAAACAAAACACAGGACAGGTGTGGTGGCGCATGCCTTTAATCCCAGCACTCGTGAGGCAGAGGTAGGAGGATCGCCATGAGTTCGAGGCTACCCTGAGACTACATAGTGAATTCCAGGTCAGTCTGAGCTAGAGGGAGACCCTACCTCAAAAAAAAAAGAAAAGGAAGAAAGTAAAGCAATATGAGAGAAGAGAGAAAATGAAAAGACAGCAAGATGAGCTCAGAAGAGAGGGAACAGGAGGACAGAAACACTCCAGGAAGCTGCAGCAGGCTTGGTTCTGACAACTACAGGCCTGTCAATCTGTTCTTTTTCACCTGTTCAACATGTAAATATTTATCAAGATCCAAACACAGGGCTGGGGCTGGAGCTCAATTGGTAGAGTACTTGCCTGGCATGAACAAAGCCTTGGGTTCCATCCCCAGCAACACAGAAACCTGGGGTGGTGGTATGCCTGTGAACACAGTACTTAGGAGGTAGAGGCACGAGTGTCAGAAGTTCATAGTCATCCTGAGCTACAAATAAAGTTTGGGACCAGCCTAGAATACATAAGACTCTGTTTCAAAAACAAACCAAACCCCCAAAAGATTCAAATCTTCTACTGGCCTCAACAGAAAAGCAGGCTTAGATACAAAGGGATAGTGGGAGGGTGACTCCAAATCCCAGGGCTAAAGCAATGGGGAGACGTCATCGTGTCCATTTTCCTGCCTCTGACATTCCTAGGGCCCATCCTAACCACATCTCTTCTGCAGTTATCCACCCCTAAGCTGTCTAATTGTTGACTTTGCCCAAGGAAGATGCTATGTGACTTTTCCTGGCAAAACATAAAGAAACAATGATTTACACCAGATAGAGGGGGTACCCACAGACCAGTAAAATTCTGTCCAAATTCAGCTTGGTGAGCCAGTGTAATTCTTGAGACTTGAGACTACTTCCAGGAAGATATGTGACCCAAAGGCTATACTACAGAGGATGTACAATAGACGACCAACTTTCCTCTCTCTGTGGAAGAGCAATGCAGGAGCTTCCTAGGAAGAATGCAAGAAGCTTTTCCTAAATTTTCAGTCATCTCGTTCTCCCTTCCAACATCTCTCATCCTCCAACACTGAGAGAACAAAATGAGGAGGGTACAGAATACAGAAGTCCCTTCACCCCATGTCCTACTCGGTCCACCTCCCGGTCCCTTCGAAAGAGCCTTCGTTTCACAGTCCCCTGTTGGGCATGAGGATGTGTCTATTCATACCTGGGTGGTGAAAAAGGAGATATCCAGGTCCTATACTGTCCTTCCTGATAACATTTGTGATGTAAATTAAAATATCACTCGGTTACTCCAGTCTGCTTAATTGCTGGCTTTCCGATACCTCTGGTTGGCCCTGAAATCTTTTTAGAGGAAGTCTTAATGTTTATTATGTTTTAAATGTTTTCCCCTTTTACCTAGGCATTTTGCCTATGACTTTGCAATACTGGCACCATAACATAACTAACATTGTAAGTTTGGGAAAATTAACAACTTCATAACTTGATTTCTCCAACTATAAAATAAAGTTAGTACCCAATAGCTTGTGAGGATTAAATGATGGCTGCTTGAAGCTCTCAATAGCTGGCAAATGCTGTCCATAGTGATGTCAGCTAGCATATTAAAATTTTAATCGCCACCAGTACATT
This sequence comes from Dipus sagitta, assembly GCA_036346955.1. Classification (NCBI taxonomy): domain Eukaryota; kingdom Metazoa; phylum Chordata; class Mammalia; order Rodentia; family Dipodidae; genus Dipus; species Dipus sagitta. Next base: position 71,430,347 of record CM070777.1, read on the forward strand.
ATTTTTTGTTCATTTTCATTTATTTATTTGAGAGTGAAAGAGAGAGTGAGAAAGAGACACAGAAACAGAGGGAGAGAGAATAGGTGTGCCAGGGCTTCCAGCCACTGCAAACGAACTCCAGGCACCTGTGCCCCCTTGTGCATCTGGCTAACGTGGGTCCTGGGGAACCGAGCCTTGGACCAGGGTCCTTAGGCTTCACAGGCAAGCACTTAACCATGGAAGCCATCTCTCCAGCCCAGTTTATGTATTTTTAATTTGGAAATGGAGGAGGGGGGGCTTGGGAGATGGCTCAGCTATTAAAAGTGCTTTCTTACAAAGACTGTCTGGTTGGGTTCGATTCCCCAGTACCCACATAAAGCCAGAGTCACAAAGAAGTGGCATATGTGTCTGAAGTTTCTTTGCAGTGGCAAGTGGCCTTGGCATGCCCATGTTCTTCCTTTCTGTCTGTCTGTCTCTCTCTATTTCTTTCAAATACATAAAAATTGATAAAATTAATTTTGAAATAAGGTCTCACTATTTAACCCAAGCTGGCCTTGAGCTTATTCCTTCCTTAGCTGAGTGCTTGGTAGCATGTGTGGTTCTGGATTTTGGGTTGATTTTGCTTTTAAAAAAATATTTTATTTATTTATGAGAAGGAGAGAGAGAGAGAAGTAGATAGAGACAATGTGTGCACCAGGGCCTCTAGACACTTCAAACAAACTCCAGACGCATGTGCCACCTTGTGCATCTGGCTTTACATGGTTACTGGGGAATCAAACCTGAGTCCTTTGGCTTTGCCAGCAAGTGCTTTAACCTCTAAGCCATCTCTCCAGCCCTGGTTCTGCTTTTTGATATAGGGTCTTACTATGTAGCTCAGGCTAGCCTTGAACTCCTGATCCTCCAGTCTCCACTTCCCAGGTGCTAGAATTATAGGTATGTGCCACTACACCTGACAGCTCTTTTCTTTTATAATGTGTGTGTGCAGATACTTGGGAAGCCCCAAGACAACTTCAGGTACTGCCCTCATGAATGCCATGTGCTCTTCCTTTGAAATATAGTCTCTCATTGGCCGGGAGCTCACCAATTAGGGTATTCTAGCTGACCAGTGAGCCCAAGGGATCCTCTGCCTCCCTAGTGCTGGGACTACCATGCCTGGCATTTTTTACATAGGTGCTAGGATTCAAACTCAGGTCCTCATGCTTGTGACATAAGCATTTCACCAACTGAGATATCTCCTTGGCCCCAATTATTTTTTAGCTTTTTTAGTTAGCATATGAAATAGCCTTTTTATAATACTGCAAATCAGGAAACTATGGAGTTAGAAACATATATTGGGGCTGGAGAGATGGCTCAGTGGTTAAGGTGCTTGCCTGCAAAGCCTAACAACCTGAGTTCAATTCCCCAGTACCCACGTACTGCACACATAGTATCCACATAGATGCACAAAGTGGCACATGCATCTAGAGTTCATTTGCACAGGCTAGAGTCCCCGGCATGTCCATTCTCTCTCTCACACATGTGCATGTGCACCTGCTCTTGCTATCTCTCTCTCTCTCTCTCTCTCTCTCTCTCTCTCTCTCTCTCTCTCTCTCTCTCTCGGATGTGGTGATGCACACCTTTAATCCCAGAACTCAGAAGGCAGAGGTAGGAGGATCAAGGCAAGCCTTATATTAGATATTGAATTCCAGGTCAGCCACAACTAGAGCCAGATTCTACCTGGAAAAAACAACAACAACAAAAATGATATATATGGCTGAGGCTATCTATAGTTCAGTTGGTGTAGTGCTTGCCTAGCATGCACAAAGCCCTGGGTTCTATCCTCAGCATCATATAACTGGGGTGATAGTTTGAAGCCAATAATTTCAGTTGGAAGGTAAAGGCAGGAGGATCAGAAGTTCATGGTCATCTTCAGTTACATAGCAAGTTTAGTGACAGTTTTGTTTTTGAGATCCTGTCTCAAAACAATGTGTGTGTGTATGAATATTTCATCATACATATATATGTATGATGTATAATATGTATGTGTGTGTGTATATATATATATATATATATATATATATATATATATATATGATAAAATATTCTGGAGCACTTACTAATAATAGCATATGGCGGTTTGAATGCAAAATATCTTTCATAGCCTCATTTGTTTGGATGCTTAAGCACCAGCTGGTGATGCTGTTCAGGAAGGTCATGGAGCCATGGGAAGTGGAGCTTTGCTGGAGGAAAGTGTGTTACTGGGGGTAGGTCTTGGAGTTTTATAATCCAGCCTTATTATGCACTCTTTCTGCTTCCTCCCTGCTGATGTGAGGATGTGACACCTGGCTTCTGCTCCAGGTCATGCTTTTTCCATCATAATGAAACTTCCCTTCCAAACAGTAAACTGTAAATAAACCTTTTCCTTTCATAAGATGCTTCTAGTTGAGTGTTTTGTCATTGAAAGCAACTGATACAACACAAGAGATCAGTTTATAAAACCATAAAAGGTACATTGTTAAATTATATTAAGAGTACAGCAGAGAGGCAGAATACCACAGGTGGAATGGACTAAGTGGGGCCAGAAGGGAGGATGGGGGAGAGGAGGAGCTAGGATTGCTTAATGGTTAAGGCACTTGCCTGCGAAACCTAAGGACCCAAGTTCGACTCTCCAGGTCCCATGCATGCCAGACACACAAGGGGATGCAAGCGTGCAAGGCTGCACATGTGCACAAGGTAATACACATGTCTGGAGTTCAATTACAGTGGCTATAGGCCCTGGTGTGCTCACTCTTGCTCTCTCTCTCTCTCTCATAAAACAAAAAAATAAAAATTTTAAAAAAGTTTTTAAAAAGTAAAGATCTTATGAATAAGCCATAGGGAAACCTATTTCTTCATTAGCCAAGAAATATATACGTTTCTTTCCTCAGCTGCCGCTAAAGTGCTCTGTTCTTCTGAGGAAGCTAAGGCCGCACTGGGGTGAGGCCCTCACTTCACTGGGCGACTAGCACCATGCCGAGCAGTCCACGCCATGGCCTCCATCTCCAAGCTCACCTGTATCCACTCAGCAATGAAGTGACCGTCACGGAGGATAAGGTCAATGCCCCCATTAAAGCAGCCAGTGTAAATGTTGCACCCTTTTGGCCTGGCTTGTTTGCAAAGGCCCTGGCCAATGTCAACATTGGGAGGGTCGCCTGCTCCTGTGGCTGGTACTGGGCCCACAGGAGGCCCTGCCCCTGCTGCCTCCACTGCCCCAGCTAAGGAGAAGAATGTGGAAGCCAAGAAAGAAGAGTCTGAGGAGTCTGATGACAACATGGGTTTTGATCTTTTTGACTAAACCTCTTGTAACGCACTCAGTAAAAAGAAGTATGTTGTTGGCCATTAAAAAGTGTGTGTGTGTGTGTGTGTGTGTGTGTTTTAAAAAGGGGCAGGAGAAATGGCTTAGCAGTTAAGGGGCTTGCCTGCAAACCTAAAGAGCCAGGTTCAATTCTCCAGTACCCACAGAAGCTAGATGCACAAGGTTTCACATGCATCTGGAGTTCATTTGCAATGGCTAGAGGCCCTGGTGCACTCTCTCTCTCTCTCTCTCTCTCTATTTCTCTCTATCAAATAAAAAAAAGTCTGGGCAGAAGTACCCAGTAGGGGTAGATAATGCTGTGCCTAAGAAGCCATGGACTGCTGTAAGAAAATTTTACTGTCAGAGGTGAGATACCTTCCAGTGAGATATTGGTCAAGAAGGCCTCTAATGTCCCCCAAATAATACAGGCCATTGCAAAGGCTCTTGGTTGCCCACCAGAACTAGATGGGAAGACCTGATTGCTGAAGACACCACAAGCTTGGGTTGCAGAACACTGCAAAAGCAAGCTGGGGATGGGTGTGGTGGTGCACACCGTTAATCCTAGCATTGGGGAGGATCACTGAGAGTTTGAGGTCACTCTGAGACTACATAATGAATTCCAAGTTAGCCTGGGCTAGAGCAAGACCCTACCTCAAAAAAAAAAAAAAAAAAAAAAAAAAGCAAGCTGGAACTCAGAAAGGAAGCCTCCTTCCTATTGACTAACTTAGTGCTGGAAAGAGCTATACAGCCTGTTGGGAGAGAAAAATCAAGTATTAACCACAGTGGACTTTGTCTGGTACTGAAAACCTAATCAATCCTATGGCTAGGAAGAAAATGCCTATGGCTGGGGGAGGTCATAAGCTTTGGGGGGAATGGGGAAGCTACTACTGTTGTTTGGTTAAATAGATATAGTATGCCTACCAAATTGACCTCTAAATATTTATACTTATGCCTAAATATTATTGTTACTTATTATACTAATGCTACTCTCACCTTTGGTTAGAGAAGTTTCTCTTTTCAGAAGTGATAACTACTGGGGAGACTTAAAACTCACCAAAGGGCTGAGGGGATGGCTTAACAGTTAAGGTGTCTGTCTGTAAAGCCAAAGGACCCAAGTTCAATTCCCCAGGACTCACATAAGCCAGATACACAAGGTGGCACATGCATCTGGAGTTTGTTTGCAGTGGTTGGAGGCCCTGACATGCCCATTCTCTACCTCTCTCTCTCTCATTAATAAGTAAAAATAAAATATTTTTTAAAGGGCTGGAGAGATGGCTTAGTAGTTAAGGCACTTGCCTGTGAAGCCTAAGAAACCAGGTTCTACTCCCCAATACCCACGTAAAACAGATGCACAAGGTGCCGTATGCATCTGGAGTTTTTTTGCAGTGGCTGGAGGCCCTAGTGTGCCAATTCTCTCTCGCACTCTCGCTCTCGCTCTCTCATGAAAAGACAAATAAATAAATAAATAATATTTAAAAATTTTTTAAATAGCTCATCAAAGTTCTAGGAAAAAGTGACAGTGGAGTGTTCAGCACTAAGTGAAGCATCTCTATCAAGGTTCAGGGATAATTGTGGAAGAGTTGGTAGAAAGAATGTAGAGCTAAACGTAGGGAAGGAGTGCTTTGGAATACTATCTTCCAGACTTTAAATGGTCATTGGATTCGTGATCTCAGAGTCACTAACACACTACACAAGACCTGCATAATATGAGGGCAAAATTGATGATATCAAAATAGCAGAGGGCCTCGTTGGAAACAAGGAGTTCAGTAGAGGGGAGATAGGGTAGGGGTAACAAAAGAGGGTGGCAGGAAGGGATTATGATCAGGGTACATTGTGTCTATGAATGGAGGTTTTCAACAAAAAGAATTTTTTAAGTATGTGTAGTATGATATAATTGGTATAAAGGGAATAGAAAGGAAGGGGGGACTTAATAGGATGGCATTGTATATATGTAAGTAGAAGAACAGGTTAATGGGGGTGAAAAGGCCTAGAGTGAGGTCAGGGGAAGAGATAGGGTAAAGGAAAGGTGGAAGGAGGGTTACTCAAACTCTTAAGAGGATATAAATAAGTCATATAGACACCTACTTTTTTGGACAATGGAACACTCAGGAGCCATAGATTGTTAGTAGAAAATTTTCAGTGCCAGGGATGGGATACCTTCCAGTGATTTGTTGGCCAGGGAGGTCCCTGATGCCTCCTAAACATTACAGGTCATTGCTGAGGCCCTTAGTTTCCCACCAGGTATAGATGGTAAGACCCTATTGCTGAAGACTCCACATACTTGGGCTGCAAGGTCACTGAGAAACCCTGCTGGAGCTGAGCTGAAAACCTCCTTCATGTAGAAGAGCTGACAGAAAGCTGGAGAAAGCCATGCTGCATGCAGTTCAATGGGAGAGAGGGAAATCACCAGTCAAGATACTCAACAGTGGACACTGCAAGCCTTATATTTGGCCATCTGGGCCAAATGAGCCAACAGGTGCGATAGTGGCATGTCTGTTATGGGGGAAACCAACTGCCCTCTAATTGGACTGGAGGCCCAATCCATGGGAGGGAATACATCCCTGATACTGAAAACCTACAACAGGGGTAGTCATGACCCTAGGGGTGTAACGTCTGCAGCTGTGTGGCTCAATGTACATACTATGCTCACCAAACTGCCTAGCAAGCACTTCTCTTAATGTTCATATCCAAATATTAATGCTACTCTTACTTTTGGTTAAAGAAACTTCTCTTTTCAGGTGGTAGTGACCTTGGGATGACTCAGAAGGCATCATGGTGCTGGGAAGAAGTGACTGAGAAGTGCTCAGCACTGCAATATGTCTATCACACCTTCCAAGGCTCAGAGTCCTTTGTAGAAGAGGTGGCGGAAAGAATGTAAGAGCCAAAGGAAGGGTAGGACTCCTTACAATGTGCTCCTCCAGACACAAAATGGCCTGGATTTCCATGACCTCACAGTGCCTGACATTACCTACATAAAACCATCATAATAGGAGGAAAAGATCATGACATCAAAATAAAAGAGAGACAAGACTTCTGGTTAAGAAGGCAGCATAGGAACCACGCCAAAGCAGCCTAGGGGAGAAAAAGCAAAAAAAAAAAAAAAAAAAAAAAAAAAAAAAAAAACAGCAAAATACATACTTTTACTAAAAAGTGAGGTGTATAAGAAATTAAAACGGGGACAGGAGAGATGGCTTAGCAGCTAAGCGCTTGCCTGTGAAGCCTAAGGACCCCGGTTTGAGGCTCAATTCCCCAGGACCCACATTAGCCAGACAAGGGGTCGCACGCATCTGGAATTCATTTACAGTGGCTGGAAGCCCTGGTGCGCCCATTCTCTCTCTCTCTCTCTCTCTCTCTCTCTCTCTCTCTCTCTGCCTCTTTGTCTGTCACTCTCAAATAAATAAATTAATTAATTAAAAATATATTTTAAAAAAATAAATTAAAATGGCAGCAGAGAAGTAGGAGAGATCTAGAGTCCACACAGGCAGGCAGAAGTGGCTCCAGCAGCAGTGGCACCAGGTCCACAGGGCCACAGCTGGCAGGCTTGGTTTGAGCTGCAGGAAAAGCCAGGTGAGGGGATTTTCCATTCACACCGGAACAATTCACAAACTCAAGAAATGTGAAGAGAGAACGGCGGTGAACAACGGAGGAGCAGATCACGAGGTAGAGGATCATGTGGACCAGCAAGAGAACTAGAGCCACCATCGACAGCCTCCCCTCCCCCACTGCCAATGCCCAGCTCCAGCGAACAGAGCAGAGGTCCAGCGACCCAGCCAGCCTACTTGAACCCACAGTGCACCAAAGAGGGAGCACAGCATAACTGAGACCAAAACCATCCCAAAAGGTAACTGGGATTACACCAGGTCAGTACCCACCTAATAAACCTAGTATATAGCCCTGAACCAGAAGTGCTCATTGCACCTTCCATATCAGGATAAATTATATGTTAAATCTGATAGATGGTCAGATTTGCCATTCTTAAATAAGCTATATTTTGGGCTTGTTATTTGTTGCTTCTTGATTTATAGTGGCTTTGTTTCCTCTTCTGTTATACATTAGGGAATGGTATCACTTGGTCACGAGCTGACTTGGAACCCTCAACAACCAGAAATCTTAACTTCTTTGTTAATAGAGGATCTGGTTGATATGACACCTACTCTTGCATAAATACTCTGTACTATTTTTCATTGAAAGTGTACATTGTTTAGTTAAATTTTAGAATCAATCTGTATTTTGTTCCACTCAGCCTACTTGAATACTCTCATAGCAGGTAAACCAAACATATAGGGTCACTTTTGTAAGTACTCTGAGAGTCTTGAGAGCCACACCTACCACCTTAAACTTCTACCCAGAAGATATATAACATCAGATTGATTGATACATCTAATAATACCCAGTTAACTAGAAAATTCAAGCATTAAATTAATCCAAGATACAAAAATATATACATTACAACAAAAGAAACACCAAAAATCAAGACAATATAAATCCACCAAAAAGTATTAATCCATCAGAAATGACCTCCAGTGAGAACAAGTTAGAGGAAATGCCTAAGAAAGATTTCAAAAGAATGATTATAAATATGTTCAAAGAAGTCAAAGAAGAAAACAAAGGAATAAAAGAGGAAATCAAAGGAATCAAGGAAGACACAAGACACCAATTTAATGAAATAAAGAAGTCAATGCTAGACATAAATAAGGAAATAGAAATAATAAAGAAAAACCAGTTAGAATTACTAGCAATAGAGCTGGGCATGGTGGCGCACACCTTTAATCCCAGCACTCGGGAGGCAGAGGTAGGAAGATCACTGTGAGTTCGAGGCCACCCTGAGACTCCATAGTGAATTCCAAGTCAGCCTGGACTAGAGTGAGACCCTACCTGGAAAAAAAAAAAAAGAATTATTAGCAATAAAGAACACAGTTAATGAAAAAAAAAACTCTATAGAAAAATCTCACCAGTAGAATGGATGAAGGAGAGGACAGAATATCTAAGCTAGAAGACCAGGTGGCAGATCTAATACAGTCCAACAAAGAGAAAGACAAACTAATAGAAAAGTATGAATGGGGATTTCAAGATATTTGGGACACTATGAAAAGATCAAACATAAGAATTCAGAGTATAGCAGAAGGAGAAGAATTTCACTCCAAAGGCATAGTAGGCATCTTCAACAAAATCATGAAGAAAACTTCCCCCAAATTGGGAAAGAGGTGCCAATGTAGATACAGGAATCCTTTAGAACACCAACCAGATAAAACATGGAAAGAACCTCTCCTTACCATATTATAATCAAACTACCAAACACACAAACCAAAGAAAAATATTGAAAGCAGTTAGAGAGAAAAATCAAGTTACCTACAAAGGCAAACCCATCAGGATTACAGCAGATTACTCAACACAAACTTTAAAAGCCAGAAGGGCTTGGAGTGATGTATTCCAAGTTCTGAAAGATAACAACTGTCAACCAAGGTTACTTTATGTGTAAAGCTATCCATTCAAATAGACAGATAAATAAGGACATTTCCACAAAAAAAAAAAAAAAAGCATGCTAAAGAAGTATTTGAAGACAAAAACAGCTCTACAGAAAATAGTTTAAAGAACCCTCCATGCTGAAGAGAAAGAAAAGCACGCATATAAGGAGCCTGGGAAAAACAAACAATACTCAAATACTAGTTAACACAAGAGAGCAAAGATAAAACTGGAAGAACTACAAAAAATGGCAAAAAAAAAATGCACACGTTTCAATAATATCTCTTAATATCAACAGCCTCAATGCCCCAACCAAAAGACATAGGTTTGTAGACTGGGTTAAAAAGCAGGATCCTTCAATTTGTTGCCTCCAAGAAACCCACCTTTCTACAAAGGATGGACACTTAGGGTGAAAGGTTGGAAAAAGATGTTTCAAGCAAATGGGCCTAGAAAACAAGCAGGGGTTGCTATCCTAATAGCTGACAAGGTAGGCTTTAGTCAACATTAGTTAAGAAAGGTAAGGAAGGTCACTTTATATTGATTAAAGGCACCCTCCAACAGGAGGACATTACAATCCTAAACATATATGCACCTAACATGGGGGCTCCCAAATTCATCAAACAAATGCTATTAGAATTAAGGTCACAGATAATACCAAACACAGTGGTAGTGGGTGACTTCAACACCCGACTCTCATCAATTGACAGGTTATCCCAGGAAAAAATAAACAGAGAAGCATCTGAACTAAATGAGGTCATAGAAGGAATGGACCTAACAGATATCTACAGGACATTTCATCCAAATGTTTCAGAATATACATTCTTTTCAGCAGCACATGAAACATTCTCTAAAATAGACCATATATTAGGACACAAAGCAAATCTTAACAAATACAAGAAAATTGAAATAATTCCTTGCATTCTGTCTGAAGACAATGAGATCAAACTACAATTCAATAGCAAGAAAAGCTATTTAGCATAAGCAAAATCATGGAAACTATACACTTCACTACTAAATAATGAAAGTGTCAATGAAGAAATCAAGAAGGAAATTTTAAAATTCATAGAGTCAAACGATAATGAGAACACAACATACCAAAATCTCTGGGACACAATGAAGGCAGTCCTAAGAGGTAAATTTATAGTTTTAAGTGCCTATATTAAGAAATTAGAAAGGTCACAAGTAAATGGCCTAATGCTTCACTTTAAAGCCTTGGAAAAAGAAGAACAAGGCAGGGCTGGAGAGATGGCTTAGCAGTTAAGCGCTTGCCTGTGAAGCCTAAGGACTCTGGATCAAGGCTCGATTTCCCCAGGACCCACGTTAGCCAGATGCACAAGGGGGCGCCCGCGTCTGGAGTTCGTTTGCAGTGGCTGGAGGCCCTGGCGCACCCATTCTCTCTGTTTCTCTGCCTCTTTCTCTATCTGTCTGTCACTCTCAAATAAATAAATAAATATAAATATAAATATTTTTTAAAAAAAGAAGAACAAGGCAAACCAAAAATCAGTAGATGGGAAGAAATAATAAAGATTAGGGCAGAAATTAATGAAATAGAAACCCCCCCCCAAAAAATCCAAAGAATCAATGAAACAAAGAGTTGGTTCTTTGAAAGGATAAACAAGATTGATAAACACTTAGCAAATCTGACCAACAGAAAGAGAGAAGAGACACAAATTAATAAAATTGGAGATGAAAAAGGTAACATCATAACAGATACCAGAGAAATTCAAAAAATCATAGGGACATACTGTAAGAACATATACTCCACTAAGTATGAAAATCTGAAAGAAATGGATGATTTCCTTGATTTACATGACCTACCTAAATTAAATCAAGATGAGATTAATCACAAAAATGGACCTAAAACAAATATGGAGATACAAGCAGTTATCAAAAATCTCCCAACTAAAAACAGTCCAGTCTCAGATGGATTCATTGCTGAATTTTACCAGACCTTCAGGGAAGAACTAACAGCATTGCTTCTTAAACTTTTCCATAAAATAGAAAAAGAAGGAATCCCACCAAACTTCTTCTACAAAGCCAGCATCACCCTGATAGCAAAACCAGGCAAAGATAGAACAAAAAAAGAACATTATAGACCAATCTCCCTCATGAACATAGATGCAAAAATTCTCAACAAAATATTGGCAAACAGAATACAAGAATATATCAGAAAGATCATTCACTCGGACAAAGAAGGCTTTATCCCAGAGATGCAGGGATGGTTCAACATATGCAAATCAATAAATGTAATACATTATATAAATGGACTGAAGGAAAAAAATCACATGATCATCTCATTAGATGCAGACAAAGCATTTGACAAAATCCAACATCCCTTCATGATAAAAGTCCCACAGAAACTGGGAATAAAAGGAACATATCTCAATATAATAAAGGCTATTTATGACAAGCCTACAGCCAACATATTACTAAATAGGGAAAAACTGGAAGCTTTTCCACTAAAATCAGGAACAAGACAAGGGTGTCCTCTGTCCCCACTTTTATTTAATATAGTACTGGAAGTCTTAGCCATAGCAATAAGGCAAGAGATGCACATAAAAGGGATACAAATTGGAAAGGAAGAGATCAAGTTATCATTATTTGCAGATGACATGATTCTATATATAAAGGACCCTAAAGACTCTACCAGCAAACTGTTAGAGGTGATAAACACCTACAGCCATGTAGCAGGATACAAAATAAATACACACAAATCAGTAGCATTTCTATATGCTAACAACAAACACACAGAGGATGAAATCAGAATCACTCACATTCACAATTGCATCAAAGAAAATAAAGTACCTTGGAATAAACCTAATCAAGGAAGTAAAGGATCTGTACAATGAAAACTTCAAAACACTCAAGCAAGAAATTGCAGAAGACACTAGGAAATGGAAAAACATCCCTTGTTCCTGGATCAGAAGAATCAATATTGTGAAAATGGCAATCTTACCAAAAGCAATGTACACATTTAATGTACTCACCATCAAAATTATAATGGCATTCTTCACAGAAATAGAAAAAGCAATCCAAAAATTCATTTGGAATCACAAAAAAACCTTGAATATCTAAAATAATACTGAGCAACAAAAATAAGACTCGTGGTATCACCATACATGATTTTAACCTATACTACAGAGCCATAGTAACAAAACAGCATGGTACTGGCACAAAAGCAGACATGTAGATCAATGGAACAGAATAAAGACCCAGATGTAAGTCCAGGTAGCTATAGCCACCTGATATTCAATAAAAGTGCCAAAAATACTCATTGGAGAAAAGACAGCCTCTTCAGCAAATGGTGCTGGGAAAACTGGACATGTATCTGTAGAAGGATGAAAATAGATTCTTCTCTCTCTCCATGTATAAGAATTAAGTCCAAATGGATTAAAAACGTTAACATCAGACCTGAAACTCTGAAACTGCTAGAGGAAAAAATAGGGGAAACCCTTCAACATATTGGTCTTGGCAAAGACTTTCTGAATATAACCCCAATTGCTCAGGCAATAAAACCACAGATTAACCGCTGGGACCTCATGAAATTACAAAGATTTTGTATGACAAAGGGCACTGTGAATAAAGCAAAGAGGCAACCTACAGAATGGGAAAAAATCTTGGCCAGCTATACATCTGATAGAGGATTAATATCTAGGATATACAAATAACTCAAATATTAAATAATAAGAAATCAAACAAGCCAATTAAAAAATGGGCTATGGAACTAAATAGAGAGTTCTGAAAAGAAGAAATACAAATGGCATATAAAAATCTAAAAAAAAATGTTATACATCTCTAGTCATCAGGGAAATGCAGAATGAAATTACATTGAGATTCCATCTCACTCCTGTCACATTGGCTACTGTCATGAAAACAAGTGACTATAAATGCTGGTGAGGTTGTGGAAAAAGAGGAACCCTTCTACACTGTTGGTGGTAATGCAACCTGGTTCAGCCATTGTGGAAATCAGTGTGGAGGTTCCTAAGACAGCTGAAAATAGATCTATTATATGACCCAGCTATAGCACTCCCAGGCATATATCCTAAGGACTCATCTCACTACCTTAGAGATACTTGCTCAACCATGTTTGTTGCTCCTCTATTCACAATAGCTGGGAAATGAAATCAGCCTAGATGTCCCTCAACTGATCAGTGGATAATGAAGATATGGCACATTTATACAATGAAGGTCTACTCAGCCATAAAGAAAAATGAAATTATGAAATTTTCAGGAAGATGGATGGATATGGAAAGGATTATACTAAGTGAGGTAACCTAGGCCCAAAAAGCCAAAATATCACATGTTCTTCTCATATATGGATCCTAGCTACATATGTTTGGACTTCTGTGTGAGAAGGAAAAAACTCAGTAGCAGAGGCCAGTAAGCTAAAAAAGAGATACAAAGGGAAGAGAAAGGAAAGGAGGGGGATACTTAATAGGATGGCATTGTATATATGTAAGTAGAAGAATAGATTAATGAAGGTGAAAAAGCCCAAAGTGAGGTCAGGGGAAGAGATAGGGTAAAGGAAAGGTGGAGGGAAGTCTAATCAAAATCTAAGAGGATATAAATAAATCATATGAATCCTACTCTTTTGAACAATGGAACACTCAGGAGCCATAGATTGTTGCTAGAAAATTTTCAGTGCCAGGGATGGGATACCTTCCAGTGAGTTGTTGGCCAGGGAGGTCCCTGATGCCCCTAAAACATTACAGGCCATTGCCGAGGCCCTTGGCTTCCCACCAGGAACAGATGGTAAGACTCTGTTGCTGAAGACTCCACATACTTGGGCTGCAAGGCCACTGAGTAATCCTGCTGGAACTTAGCTGATAACCTCCTCCATGTAGACCAGCTGACAGAAGCTGGAAGAAGCCATTCTGTATGCAGTTCAATGGGAGAAAGAGAAATCACCAGTGAAGATACTCAACAGTGGACACTGCAAGCCTTATATTTGGCCAACCAGGCCAAATGAGCCAAAGGGTGCAATTGTGGCACGTTTGTCATGGTGGAAACCAACTGCCCTCTAATTGGACTGGAGGCCCACTCCATGGGAGGGAATACATCCCTGGTACTGAAAACTTAAAACAGGGGTAGTCATGAGCCCTCGGGGTGTAATGTCTGCTGCTGTCTGGCTAAATGTATATATTATTCTTATCAAACTGCCCAGTAAGCACTTCTCCTAATGTTCATACCCTTATATTAATGCTACTCTCACTTTTGGTAGAGAATCTTCTCTTTTCAGATGGCAGTGACCTTGGGAAGACACAGAAGGTATCATGGTGCTAGAAAGCAGTGACCACAGTGCTCTGTACTGCAATATCTCTATCACACTTTCCAAGGCTCAGGGTCTAATGCAGAAGTGGTGGCGGAAAGAATGTAAGAGCCAAAGGAAGGGTATGACTCCTTACAATGTACTCCCTCCAAACACAAAATTGGCCTGGATATCCATGACCTCACAGTGCCTGAAACTACCTACACAAGACCATCATAAGAGGAGGAAAAGATCATGATGTCAAAATAAAAGAGAGACTGATTGAGATGGGGAGGGGATATGATGGAGAATGGAGTTTCAAAGGGGAAAGTGGGGGAAGGGAGGGAATTACCATGGGATATTTTTTGTAATCACGGAAGTTGTTAATAAAAATTTGAAAAAAAATGTAAAAAATAAAAAATAAATAAATAAAAGAAAGACTGATTGAGAGGGGCAGGGGATATGATGAAGAGTGGAGTTTCAAAGGGGAAAGTGGGGGGAGGGAGAGAATTTCCATGGGATGTTGTTTACAATTATGGAAGTTGTCAATAAAATAAAAAATAAAAAACATTTTGAAAAAATAATGATAATACAATGGTTGAATTTTGAATAGATTTGCATGACAAGGTGATAATAAATGTAAAACTATTTTTGCATGTACATGTGGGTGTATGTTCTTACGTGTGTAGCGTCATGTCTATGTGGAGGCCAAAAGTTAATGTTAGGTGTATTTCTTGATAGCTTTCCACACTATTTTTTGAGACAGGATCTCTTACTTGAACTCAGCTTACTGATGTTGCTAGTCTAGCTAGGAAACTTACCTCAGGGATCTCTTGTATCTGACTCCCGAATACTGGTATTAAAGGCAGCTGCCACCCCCCACCCCAGGCATATGCATGCATGGTAGGACCTGAACTCAGGTCCTCATATTTGCATAGCAAATGCTTTATTCACCAAGCTATCTAGCTAACCATCTGGAGCTATTTGAATGTATATACATGAGTCAGTATTATAAAAGCATTCCCACTTTTTGGCATCATAATTTTAAAATGATAGTCCTTTTCCAGTTAGTCTATTATTTTGGTGGAAATTAAAAGTCATAATTAGGGCTGGAAAGATGGCTTAGCAGTTAAAGTATTTGCCTGCAAAGCCAAATGACCCAGGTTCTATTCCCCAGGACCCACATAAGCCAGATGTACAGGGTGGCACAAGTGTCTAGACTTCATTTGCAGTGGCTGGAGGCCCTGGCATACCCATCCTCATGCGCTCGCTCTCTCTCTCTTCTCTCTCTCTCTCTCTCCCTCTGCCTCTTTCTTTCTCACTCTCAAATAAATAAAAATAAAATATTTTTTAAAGTCATAGTTAGAGCTGGGTGTGGTGGCACATGCCTTTAATCCCATCACTTGAGAGGCAGAGGTGGGAGGATTGCTGTGAGTTCAAGGTCACCCTGAGACTACATAGTGAATTCCAGGTCACCTAAGTTAGAAGGAGATCCTATCTTGAAAAAAATCAAAAGTCATAATTAGGGGCTGGAGAGATGGCTTAATGGTTAAGGTACTTGCCTGCAAAGCCTAATACCTGGGTTCAATTTCCCTATACCCACATAAAGCCATATGCACAAAGAGGTGCATGCATCTAGTGTTCTTTTGTAGAGGCTAGAGACCCTGGTATGCCCATTCTCTCTCTCTCTCTCTCTCTCTCTCTCTCTCTCTCTCTCTCTCTCTGTCTCTCCCTCTGAAAGAAAGAGCAAGGGTGGAGGAGGAGAAAGAGGAAAGAAGGAGGGAGGAGGAGAAAAGAAAGAAAGGGTGGGGGAGGGAGGAAATCAAATCCTAAAAATAACTCCCAATTATAAACTAATGAGTAATGATTGGCCATGGTAGGTAAGAGAAGGGGGACAGAGGACCTGGAAATGGGGTCCCTTGCCTCTAGGGCAGATGATCAACTCCTATGCTAGTGGACATGGACGCCTGGGGCACTGCATGAGCTTGGGAGCTGAGCTGAGCTGAGCCTTGCAGAGGAGGCTAACTTCATCCCTGCTGCAGCCTCATTGGCAGCCTGCCTTGTCAGTCAGGTAGCCCCACCCTTCGCTGTCAATGCTTTAAAATAAATCTTTAGGAAAAGAAAAAGGAATGGGGCAGATGGGAGAGTAAGAGACAAGAAGTGGAAGAGGGGAGAGATAAAGAGGAAAGAGGAGTACAATGTCCCTGCATCTCCATGGCCCCAGGAAATGGGGAGGGCGAAGAACTGCTCTTCAGCTCTCTGTCAGAAATCACCATGGAGACAGAGCACTGGTCTCTTCATGATTAATACTCCCAGGCAGCTGTCTTCTTGGAGTCTTTTAAAATATACACAGTATTATTTGAACACAATGATATTTAGAGCAGAAAGATCAAGGTGGGTGTGGGGGAGACAGCAGTAGTGTTAACAGAGCTGTGACAGGGCTGGGCCCCTCCCCAGGAGAGAGAAGGCAGGCTGCCTTCCCTGCCATCCCTTCCAGCTTGCATCCTGGATGCAGAGCTTCCAGTCTCAGGCATGGCAGCAGAATCACCATCTGAAGGGCCTGTGCAGCACCTGGCACCAGGCTGTGCTCAATGAACATTTGGTGAATGAATTTGTTTATTCATTCATTCCACAAGAGTTTGTCTAGAAAGAACACTGTCTTCCCCTCACCTGTCCACATAGAAATATAAAATTCCTAACCCCATATGGGATATCTATGTCATCCCCACCCAAAGCTCAGGAAACATCACAGCATAGGAAGTGGAAAGGGTCTAAGAGCTGGATGATGGGGAGGTGTGCTGTGGAACTTTGTCTTCTGGATATGACATGGTCAGTGCACTTAAACTCACAGCCGCTGTGGTTACTGCACAAGACAGAGCCAGTCACCATTCTGTCATGGGTGGGGAAGGAGCTCATGAAGCCCCTCTCTTCCCTGAGGAGTTATTGGTAGTTAATGGTTACTGGGTATGTGGCGGGGGGGGAGGGGTGGAGACATTCTCTTCAGTGGTATATCCACTGGTATGTGGTGGGAAGAAGAAGGGATTTTGTGAGAGGGATAAGACAGGGTGTGGGGGTCTATATGATAGATATACAATATTGTATTTCTATGTGTATGAGATTTTTGAAGAACAAATAAAAATATGAAATTCACTGGGCGTGGTGGTGCATGCCTCTAATCCCAGCACTCCGGAGGCAGACGGTAGGAGGATCACCATGAGTTTGAGGCCACCCTGAGACTACATAGTGAATTCCAGGTAAGCCTGGGCCAGAGTGAGACCCTACATCAAAAAACCAACAGCTCCCACCACAACACTCTAGCTTGCATCTGTATAGCCTCCTATGGTCCTGCTCCTGGTAGTCACTCCAGAGAAGTCTTCAGGGATAAACACTGATCTGGTTGTGTTTACACATTATATCCCATTTGAAAAGCCAGAGGATGGTCATTCATCTAAAGCCATTTTTGTGTGAATCACTTTGTAAAATGAATGTTTTCCTAGATTATCTTGTGGAATAGACTAGCCTGGGCAAACCACTCAACACCACCACAGAATAGTTATTCTGCAACTCACTTAGCCTTTTAGAGTCTGTTTGCTCATCTGTGAAATGAATCTGCAATTCCTTACTCCATGGACATGTAAAATGATATCATGTATGCAGAGTGCTCAGTGTATGTGACTCCCCTTTTGGAAATGCATGTTTTTTGTATCTGAAGTGTAATTAAAGTAGAACTCAGAGATCCCAGCACTCCCTCTTCTCTTCCCCCCTCTAGGACCTTTATTCCGTCTGGATCCAGAACCTCCTTTTAAGCTGTTAAAGCTAGAGGGAAGGGGGCTGAACTGGAAGGGAATGCTCAGATGGCCCCCATTATGTTCCCTCCCTGGCCTTAAGAAACCAAATGTAGATGTAAATTATCCTCCAGAAATGTGTATGTCCACGGAGGGGGGCACACAGAGGTGGGAGTGTGTCAGCCCCTACCCAGAGCACAAACAGTTGCACATCTCTTCTCCTCTCTGAGAGCAAATTAGGGTGCCTTGGACTCTTGTCCCAGCACAGACCTGTCCCAACAGCCTTTGGCAGAGTGCAGTGATGGCCTGGCACCTCACCACAGGACTAAGGGAATTATCCATGACGAAGAAGAAGGAATGCTGTGGCAGAGGGAAGAACAGCAGAAGGGATGGGCGACCTAGGGCTGGCCAATCTGGCCTGACGGGAACACCTGGGGAGCCCTGGACACCAGCCCAGCCAAGCTCCTCCCTTTTCCCTTCCCCCCTCCCCCAAGGCAGCAAGGAGCCAGTGATTGTGAGACATGTGTGCCCTGAGTGTCTGGTGTGGGCTCACCTGGTGATGTATTCATCTTAGGATCAAACCCTGAGTCTGAAACAAAGAAGAAAAATAGTGTTTTGTGTGTGTGTGTGTCGGGGGCGGGGGTGTTCCTTACAGATTAGTACTGGCCTTCTGCATTTCCTACATACACACCAAGGTAGTGGGAACATAGAAACATAACTGTGACCTTTATAAGGACACACTGTGAGTATATGGTTATAACACATTTTTTAGTTTTTATTTTTTTGATTTTTCAAGATAGGGTTGCGCTCATTGTAGCCCAGGTTGACCTGGAATTCACTATGTATTCACAGGGGGCCCTCAAACTCACAGCGATCCTCCTACTTCTGCCTCTCAAGTGCTGGGATTAGAGGCGTGGGCCACCATTCCCAGCTTCAACTCATACGCTTTTGTACCCAGTTAAGGCTGTATGTAACTCAGTCGGCAGAGTGGTTGTCTATCATGCATGTAGTTCTGGGTTCTATTTCGAGCCCCACATAAACTGGGCATGGTACCAGAGTCCTATAATCTCTGCACTCCTGAGGTAGAGGCAGGAGAATCAGAAGTTCAAGGTCATACTTGGTTACATGGTGAGTTGGAAGCCAGCCTTAGAAAACAGCAGCTAGATCTTTGTATTTAGGCATGATGCAGTCTCTCAACCAGTTTAAGTGAAATGTACATTGTGCAGTGCAGGACAATATTTATGTTGGAATTTTCTGGAGAAAAGAAACTTTGATGTTGCTGCCTTAGGTGGTAGGAATGAAGGTGAGTAGGACAAAGAAGAAACTTCACTTTCCAATTTAGAATTACTCTTGTGGACTAGTCGATTTCACATCACCACCACCATTAGCAAGGATGAAATCATGGTCACTGTGGGTTTTTATTTATATATATAAATATATATGTGTGTGTGTGTGTGATATATATAGTTTTTTTGTTTGTTTTTTTTTTTTGTTTTTGTTTTTGTTTTTGTTTTTGTTTTTTTGAGGCAGGGTCTTACGCTGACCTAGAATTCACTGTACTCTCAGGCTGGCCTCAAACTTAAGGTGAGCCTCCTACCTCAGCTTCCCAAGTGCTATGATTATAGGTGTGAACCATCACACCCTGCTGACCAATGTGTAAGTAAGTTATTTTTTTGTAACACACACATTAAAAACAATGGAAAAACAGGAATGACCAAAAAAATATAAGTGAACAAAGGCACTGATCTCCATGCTTATTGAGTACATCTGGGACTTAGATTTCCCTTCTTTAGCAAGTTAATGGGTGAAGAAACTGGTGTTAGGAGGAGGGAAAGGGCGGATTCGAACCCGAAAACCTGTCCTCTGGACGCCCAGGCGGCCCTGCCTCCCGCCTCCGGGCCCTGCCGGCTGGCGGGTCGTTAGTCCATTACGCTCTGCCGCCCGGGGCGCGCAGCTCCTCCAGGGCGCACCCGTGGCCTGGCGCACGGGGCTCCACGCTCGGGGATGCGCGCGCACGCAGCGGCGCGGACCGGGCGGCGGCTGTAGCTGCGACGTCACAGCCCGAGCTTTCCTTTTCGGGAGTCCCCGGCACACATCCTGTGTCCATGTTTGGTCATTTACGTCACGGCGGCAGGGCTGGGGCCTCCCGAAATGGCAGTGGCCCGGGGAGTCGGAAGCCCAGAGCCAGCGCCACCGCGGCTATATAAGTGGGGGGGCAGCGGGCTGGGGGAGCCCGGCTGCGCTGCGGAGAAGCGAGGAGCCGCCGCCCGAGGGCCGTGCGGCTGAGCCCGGGCGCCGCGGACCCCCGACCCGTCGTCCAGAGGCGAGCGCCGGGAACAGGGAGCGCGGGCGCCCGGGTGTGCGCGCTGCGGGGCGCCCCGACTCCCGGCCTCCCCGCCAGCTGCGCACCCCCCAGCCCAGCGGGCGAGGGCCCAGGCGCCCCGCAGCCGCCGCTGCGCCATGCTCCATCTGCGGGACTTTTCCGGCCCCGACGAGCTCGTCTCCAAGTCCGCTGAAGGCTGCTGCGCTGAACCCAGCCCCGAATTGCCCCGGCTGCCCGCCAGGGACGCTCCCTCGGCCGCAGCCTACCCTGGAGGTAAGTAGCGGGCCAGGGATGCTCAGACCGCGAAGCGGCGTGCGGGACTCGCGGGGTTGCGAATAAGCGTGGGCTGGGACGCTGGAGCCCTCGGGAGAGGCGCAATGGAAGGCGCAAGTGGGGTCCGGGGGTGCGCACTCCCATTTCTGCCCCCCACCGGGCTGCCAGCGCCCCGGCCGGAGCTCTTGCGTGAATCATGGAACCCTTTTGCCTTGCACGTGTGTTTTGCGTGTGCACGTTTGTGTGTGCCTCCTGGGACATGTGCTGGCCCCTGCTGGATCGGAATGTGCAAACGGCACTCTGCATGTGGCCCTGTGGCCAGAGGGTTTTGTGGGTAGGGGCTGCATACTCGGAGGCATGGTCTTTGAGGTGATCCGAGCTGATTCCTGCTCCCTCTTCATCAGGCGACTTCTTGAGCTGGGCTTTAAGCAGCTGCGGTGCTGGGGGGGACTTAGCCGACTCCAGTTTGCTGGAGGGCCCCGCGCCCACTCCCCCTCCCGGCCTCAGCTACAGCGGTAGCTTCTTCATTCAGGCGGTACCGGAACACCCACACGACCCGGAGGCACTCTTCAACCTCATGTCGGGCATCTTGGGCCTGGCACCCTTCCCTGGCTCAGAGGCGGCAGCGTCTCGGTCCCCGCTGGACGCCCCTTTCCCCACGGGCCCCGATACCTTGCTGCCCGGTCCATCGGACCTTTACTCCGCGGATCTGAGCGCAGCCGCCTTCTCGGAGGCCTTTTGGGAGGCTGCGCCTTCCGCGGGAGGCCCCTCGCAGTGCCTGTTCGAGCCTCAGCTCTCCCCACCCGACGTCAAGCCGGGCCTGCGGGCGCCTCCGGCCTCTCCTGCGCTGGACGCCGCCCCCGCGTTCAAAGGCCCCTATGCTCCGTGGGAGCTGCTCTCTGTGGGGGCTGCGGGCAACTGTGGGCCCCAGGGCGGCTACCAGACCGCACCAGAGGCTCGTTTTCCCTCGATGGGGACCAAGATCGAGGACCTGCTGTCCATCAGCTGCCCCGCGGAGCTGCCATCCGGCCCAGCCAACAGACTGTACCCCAGCGGGCTCTACGACGCGTTCTCGCTGGGCCCGGGTGACTTAGGGGAGGGGGCCGAGGGCCTCCCGGGGCTCTCGACCCCTCCCAGCGGGGAGGGGGGCAGCGGCAGCGAAGGCGGAGAGTTTCTGGCCGGCCCGCAGCCTCAGCTTTCCCCGCTGGGCCTGCGCGGCGCCGCCCCGGCGGACTTCCCGAAACCTTTGGTGGCCGACGTCCCCGGGAGCGGCGGCGCGGCGCCGTCGGTGCCCCCGGCCAAGGCGCGGCCGCCGCGCAAAGGGCGGCGGGGCGGCAAGTGCAGCGCGCGCTGCTTCTGCCCGCGGCCGCACGCCAAGGCCTTTGCGTGCCCCGTGGAGAGCTGCGTGCGGAGCTTCGCGCGCTCCGACGAGCTCAATCGCCACCTGCGCATCCACACCGGCCACAAGCCCTTCCAGTGCCGCATCTGCCTCCGCAACTTCAGCCGCAGCGACCACCTCACCACGCACGTGCGCACGCACACGGGCGAGAAGCCCTTCGCCTGCGACGTGTGCGGCCGCCGCTTCGCGCGCAGCGACGAGAAGAAGCGGCACAGCAAGGTGCACCTGAAGCAGAAGGCGCGCGCCGAGGAGCGGCTCAAGGGCCTCGGCTTCTACTCGCTGGGCCTCTCCTTCGGCGCGCTGTGAGCCTGGCGCGTGCCCGCCGCAGGCCCGGCCCCGCCGCCCCCCGCCCGCCCCGTCCCCGCACGCCTGGGAGGCCTCCAGCCCCGCTTCCCGGTCCTCCCGCGCCCGCCGCACACTCCCCGTTCAGCACCGGCTCTGTGGAGAGCTCCCGCCGTCCCGAAGCCGTCTTCCTCCCTTCCTTTCGCCAGCCGCGCTCTGGGGGACAGTCGTCTCAGGCCATCCACAGAGTAGGCGCTTCCCTGGACTGAAGCCTCGTGTTACTGGCGTACGCCCCACGCCCTCTACTCCCCGGAGGCAGGCTGGGGCTGCGCTGAGCGGGGCTCGTGAGAACTTTGTACAGCAATGTCGTTTCCAGCAGCCATTGGACGTGACGTTTTGCTTTGGGGTTATTTTCTTTCTGTTGTTGTTAATTTTTTTGTAAAGCAGACGCTACTCTCAAGCAGTTGATAAAACTGTTTATTTTTGCAATTAAAATCATCGTGCTAAAAGCTTACCGAATCTGTTATGTAAGCTCCTGACCCTTCTCTACCTCCTCCCCAAACCTCCTCCGGGTCAATACATGTCAACATATGGAGAAAGTCCCCAGGTTCACGCGGTGCGGGCCTTTAACACAACAGTGATAAACGCACCAGCCAGACACTGCAACACATAGTAGGCATTGTTTAAATGCATGTTAAATAATGGATTTACTCACGGATGAGTTAAGGGATAGAGACGCTTCCTGGAACTAGAAAGTATTTGGAAGTATTAATGAAGTCCTGTGTATGTTGTCCTCCTTAACCCTTCTTCTCCAGTGAAGTAGGCATAAGTCCCGTTTCAAAGGTGGCGAAGCAATGTAGGTTACTTGCTGAGTGACCCACTGGAAAGAGACCAGGCCCAATATTTCTGACTGGAAAACTAGTGTTCCTTTTCCAGAATGGATGCATTTGAGCCTAGTAAAGCCATTTGGAAAGGCTTCACACCAGGTGACGAAAAACAGGTTTGGCACTAGAGGGAGCCCTGGGCAGGAGTGATGGCCCCAAGGGGCTGTCCTTTTTCAGTATTATTTGTGAATACTGCGTCTGTGCTTGTGTCAGTGTGCATCTGTTCAAGAGTTGCACACTGTCAGGGCCAAGAGGGTTTCAGAGTCTGGCTAGGCCATGCCTGCGTCTGGTGAGGGACAAACCTGAGTGGCATACACCTGCCAGTGCCTTTCCCAGCTTTGCTTGCAAGTGAACCTTCATGGCTTTGGAGGGCAGGCAGGAGGGTGGTGAGAAAAGCATGATACCTAGTGGGGAAGGTGGGCTTCCCTCTTTACTCTCCAACCTCTCCCCAAAACTTTTTGTCTACCTTTAGAAGACTATGGAGCATAAAAACCTGCTGTGTGCCCATCTCTCCTCCACAGTGACTGCTCTATGCTAAGGCAGGGCAGGGACTGTCTGGGAACTCTGTGCTTCTCTGCTATGGGTTGAGCTGAGTTAAGAAAGGTCCTATGATCCAGGTCAAGCCAGCTTCTGCGACTCTGGCTTCTTTGCTCTTCACTCTTAGATATGTTTGACCTGTGCCTCATGGTTGACCAGAGACAAAAATGATCCAGCCACAGACTTCTATCCTTTCCTCTCCCCTGGTATTAAGTGCTCTCAAGACTGAGGACTTGTATCTAATAAACCAGTTGTGGCAAATAATTTGATGATATCTCTTCTAAGGGAATCAACATTTCAGAAGAGCAGCCAGCAGAGAACAATGTTTAACCCTTTGGAGATGGTCCAGTGATGGATATTGTGACAGGTAAGTAGCGGATTGTGGAAACATTGATAAAAGGTGCCTCTTGTCATCTTACTACTTAAGTAATTAACCCCTTCACTTTCTGGCACGGAACACATGACCATTTTAAATGCAGAGTAGTGTAAGGAGAAGCACAGAGACCCCTAGTTCAATCAGCACTAGAACCATACCTCCCGAGGAAAGGAAGTGCAGACTAGTTGTTGGGTGGCTGGTCTCTGAGCACCACCTTTACCTGCTGGGTTCCAGCTCTCTCCATTCCTATCTTGTCTTCACACCCTAGTATGATGAGAAAATGGAACCTAGAGAAGTGACTAACTAGTAATCCTGATACCACGGCCTAACCTGGTTCTAGAACTTCTCTTTTAATATTTTTATTTATTTTCAAGCAGAGCGGTGGGGAGAGAAAGAGAAGGGGCACACCAGGGCCTCTTGCCACTGCAGAGAAACTCCAGTTGCATGTGCCACTGTGCATCTGGCTTTACATGGGAACTGAGGAATCAAACCCAAGCCATCATACTTTGCAAGCAAGTCCCTTTAACCACTAAGCCATCTCTCCAGCCCCTGGTTCTAGAACTTGTAGCCAAGAAGTTCCTTCTCTTTTCCCATATACTGGAGCTTCCCTAAGGATTTTGAGGGAAAGGAGTGTTAGGCCAGAGCTGAATAAAATTAAAATGAATTAGAAAACCCAATCAGAATCAGAGACTGTCAGCTAAATTTTATTTGGTTTTATTGTTATTTTTCTTTTCCTTTGGTTTGGTTCGGTTTGGTTTTTGAGACAGTTTCACACTGTAGTCCATGTTGGTTTCAAACTTGTGATTATCCTCCTGCTTCAGCTTCACTACTTGACTTTAGTGTGAACTAGGATTACACATAAGCACCACTACAACCAGCCATGTGCCACCATACCCAGCAGAGAATTTTTTGAAGTCAGTATGCTCATTGGGAAGAAATAAATGGGCCCTTAATGTTCAAGTTCACCTTCTCTTTTTCCTTACTTGCTTCTTCCACCCTCTTCATCTGGTCTTCAGAATGAAGTCATTTTCCCAGACATGGTTCTTAGACCTATTCCTTCTCATCTCCCTGTCTTTGAAGCACACATTCAGTGCCAGCCTTTCATCCCTGCCATATAAATGACTTCTAAGTTGACCAGCCTCATGGCTCTGACTTGTGGCCAACACCATATGGGTGTACCCACCACTATTTAAAATATAATCTATCTAAAATCAAATCTCCTTCCATATTCACAATTCCTGTCTATAATGCCAATTATTTAGTTGCCTAGACTCATCCAAGTGACTTCCATTCTGTACAAATCACCTTTGCTCTCTCCTGTGCCCACAAACCCAGGCTGTCTCACCTGATGGATCTCGCTGACGTTCTTCAGAATCTTCCTTGCTCTCCTTCATGGCATATCTGTTATAATTCTTAGCTTGTGCTTTCCTCTTATACAGGGATTTACCTGGGCAGCAACATTCTAGGGCCTAGGCTAAAGGTGTATTTTTTTTAACTTTTTTTTTTTCGAGGTAGGGTCTCACTCTAGCCCAGGCTGACCTGGAATTCACTATGTACTGTCAGGGTAACCTTGAACTCACAGCAGTCCTCCTACCTCTGCCTCCCTAGTATTGGGATTCAAGGTGTGAGCCACCAAACCTGGCCTTTTAAAACTTTTCATTGACAGCTTCCCTAAATAGACAATAAACCCTGTAATTCCCCCTCTTCCCCATTCTCCCCCTCTCAAATCCACCCTCCATTGAATCCCTTCCCCCTTCCAATTAGACTCCTATTTTGATATCGTCACCTTTTCTTCCTATTATGGAGGTCTTGTGCAGGTACTGACAGGCACTGTGAGGTCATGGATATCCAGGCCATTTTGTATCTGGAAGAGTGCATTGTAAGCAGTCGTACCCTTCCTTTGGCTCTTACATTCTTTCCACCACCTTTTCTGCAATGGACCCTAAGCCTTAGCATCTGTGACAGAGATGTCTCAGTGCTTGAATACTCCACTGTCACTTCTCAACACTATGGTGACTTTTAATTCACCCCAATGGTCATAAAGGTGTATTTCTCCTGAACAGTTTTGTATCTGCTTCTGCTGGACACTCCAAGAGTATTAACCAATGAAATTGAATCTTTTTGGTTGTGCTTTGTTGTTTCTTTATTTGAGATAGTCTCATGTAGCCTAGGCTGGCCTTGAACTCACTGTGTGTCAAGTTGGGCCTTGAACTTTTGATCTTTGTGCATCCATCTCCCAGCACTGGTATTATAGGCATGTACCACCATGCTTGGCTGAATCTTTTCCAAATTTCTTGACAGGAGGCCCCTGTACCACACAGGTGTTCTAAATTCAAACTGTACCTCAAAGAGCCGAGGACATAGTGGCAGAACACTTGCCTAATATATGGAAGGCTCTGGGTTCAATCCCTACTGCCCACCCTCCAAAAAAGAACTAAACTCCAGATCAAGTAGCTATAATTTTTCAAGATAGGGTCTCATAGGCCTGGTGTGGTGGCACATGTCTTTAATCTCAGCACCCGGGAGGCTGAGGTAGGAGGTTCACTATGAGTTTGAGGCCAGCCTAGAGCTACAGAGTAAGTTCCAGGTCAGCATGAGCTAGAGTGAGGCCCTACCTCACAAACAAACACAAAAGCCCAGACTGGCCTCAAACTTGCTATGTAGCCAAGAATTACCTTGAACTTATCCTCCTGCCTCTTCTTCCCAAGTGCTGGGATTTCAAGTGTACCCTACCATGCCCAGTTTATGTTGCTAAAGATCGAACCCAGGGCTTCATGCAATTAAGCAAGCACTCTACCAAGTGAGGTGTATCCCAGCCTCAAAAAGACATAGGTCAGGATAGACAAGCAATAGATTCCTTCTCCATCCCTTTCAAGAGTTAGTCTCAGCCGGGCATGGTGGCACATGCCTTTAATCCCAGCACTTGGGAAACAGAGGTAGGAGGAGCGCTGTGAGTTCAAGGCCACCCTGAGACTACATAGTTAATTCCAGGTCAGCCTGAGCCAGAGTGAGACCCTACCTCGAAAAACAAAAAAGAGTTAGTCTCAATACACCTCATGTTTACATTTCTTGATCTCAATTCCATTGCCTCTTTGTTTGTTTGTTGTACTGAGGATCTAACCTAGGGCCTCTTGTGCTCTATCATGAAGCTACATCCCTACACCCTTTTATTTTTTCACCGTTAATTTTGAGATAGGGTCTTGTTAAGTTGTCCTGGCTTGTCTTGAACTCTGTAACACAGGGTGACCTTAAACTGGTGACCTTCCTGCTTTAGCCCCTTGAGTAGCAAGGATTACAGCCTGTGCCACAGGTCCTGCTTAATTCCATTGTCCTTACCCATGTAGATTTTCTTCTCACAAATTCATCCAAGTACTTTTGAGATGTCTGTTCCACTTTTGTGTAGCAGTGCACATATTCTGTAGCAGGAAAGTCTCTGGGTTATCTATCTGGCAATAACATTGAAAGCTGAAGCCAGAGCATGTTGACTGTTCTCAAATATTTCCCACATGTATCCTCTGTGTGCCCATCACCAGCATGTTAGTCCATACTGCACCTTCCACCTATACACAGCTTGGCTATTACAGTCACAGAGTCACAGACTTGCACTGCAGTTGGATGGAAGAGATATCCTGTCCAAACCCAGTATAGAAAACAAAACTGTCCAGGCATGGTGGCACACACCTTGGGAGGCAGAGGTAGGAGGATCACTGCAAGGTCTGAGAGTACATAGTGGTTTCCAAGTCAGCCTGGGCTAGAGTGAGACTCTACCTTGAAAAACTAAAAGCTTTCTGTTTGGCTGCAGTATACTTCTCCCTTCAATCCAAAAAGCACACAAATCTCCATGGTATTTTTTTATTGCTTTTGAGTTTTTAGAATAACTCTAAAAATTATCATGTGATCATTTAACCCATAACAAAGGTTTATCATTTTGTGATCTTAACTTTATGAAGTACACTAGCTACTACCTTGTAATTATACTTTGTCTTCTCTTGTTTTCTTTTTCCCTTTTGATTTTCTCCTTTTCTAACAGCCTTTCATAATTCTGTCACCTTCTTGCTCATAGGGAAAAAATGTGGCATTTTAAAATATCAAATAATATGTGTTAGAGTTTTGCTAAACATCTCATTGCCAGTTTGTTGTAAGAAATTTATAATTCAGATTTTCATTAAAAAGGAGAAAAACCAAAAAAAAAAAAAAAAAAAAAAAAAAAGAAACTAAAAGAAAAAGAAAATAAAACCGAGGCCCAATAAGCTTGGTTTCTTTTGTTGTTGTTGTTGTTTGTTTTTTAAGGTCACACAGTAAGAGTAAAGTGGGCCTTAAAAGTGACCATTCCAGTTTCAGGAACAAAGCATGCCCATACATGCTCTTGCTCATGCCATAAGTACTGGGTGCCTATATCTGAAGAGGTTGAAATAACAGAGGCTTACTTAAGTGTGGTTTCCCATATTGAGAAGATGGGAGATATAAGAATCTTGAGGTGGAATATGGGGAGAATTTGACAAAGCAGCCCCTCTACCTGGTTTTCACTCCTTCCATTCCAAACTGTAAAACACTAATGATAAAGTTTCCTTAAAACGCCATTTGCGGGGCTGGAGAGATGGCTCAGTAGTTAAGGTGCTTGCCTGCAAACCTTAACAACCAGGATTCCATTCCCCAGTACCCACATAAAGCCAGATGCACAAAGTAGTGTATGTACCTGGAGTTCATTTGCAGTGGCTGGAGGCCCTGGCATGCCCATTCTCTCTTTTTCTTTTTTCTTCCTCTTCTTCTTCTCCATCTCCCTCCCTCCGTCCCTTTCTCTTCTCCCCCTGTCTCTCTCTTCTCTTTCTGTGTGCAAATAAAAAAAAAAAATTAACACCATTCATGACAAAATAGTTATTTATCCCAAACTGACTAAGACTTTTAGCTTCCTACAAAAATACATACACCTCTGTAGTTAATAAAGCATTCTATGTCTGATCCAAATTCATCTTCCAGCCACCCCCATCATCTCTCCCTTTGTTCATCCTCTCCCCTCCCAGCCTATTAACCAAATCTTCCCACCTTTGAGCTCCTTCAGGGACAGAAACCTTGTTTGATCCACATTGTATGACCTCCATCTTACCAAGTCCTCAGCCAAGCACACTTAAGGACTTAATCACTGTGTGCTGATTAGTTCATGGAGGAGGGAGTGAGGGAAAGAAAGATGAGAGAGCATGAAGCTGGGAAAGAGAAGAGGAAGGAGAAAGAATGAGGTGGGATGCCATGAGTGGGACCACACCTCTGGCTAGTCCAGGTCTATCAGGTTCTTCACTTGTGATTCTCTTTGTGAGCTCTGGGACCCCAAATGTATATATCAATGATTACTCTTTCTTTGGGTTTCTGTAGCCTACACAGAGTGGGATTCACATTTTTAGAACTGTGGTTCCCATAACAACCAAGCAGGAACTGTTGTCTGTGAAATGTAGCATGGTTACACATGCGCACATGAATATATGCATGAACACATGCATGTGTGTACAAATTCATGCAGGTATACTCACATGCATGAGTACAGCACCCCTCACACTTTTACACATGCATATATATACAAGCATGCATGCATTCACAGGTATATACATGCACCTATGTATGCATGCATACTCGTAGGTGTACATTTGCACAGGCATGTGTACTCATGCACCAGATACCCATGTACATACACAGCATGCCCCATGCCTGACACTGTTTCCATACACTTACAGGAAGTACACAGAAAAGGTAGATCTCAGAAGAAAGGTGCAACTAAAATGATCTGCAGGCACTTCTGGCTATCTGCAAAAACAGGTAGATTTATTGAGTCTGCATTTTGACAGGAAGAAGACTCATGGGCCTTAAAGCAAAGAGGAGACAAGAGAGTGCTGTGGCTGAGCAATACTATGACTTGAGTAACTTGCATTCAAATCCTCATTGAACCATTTGTTGAACTCTGCACTTTAGCTTCTCCACCTGCAAAGTTTCTTTCTCCATTGCTGTGACAAAGGGCCTGGAACCAGCCACTTAAGGACGAAGGGTTTATTTTGATGGAATGCAGCCCGTCACGGTGGGAAGGCATGGTGGCAGGAGTGTGAAGCTGCTGGGCCCATTCTGCCCACACTTAGGAAGCAGAGAGAGACAAATACTGGTGTTCCACTCACTTTGTTCTTTTCATTCAGCCTGGTACTCCACTTGGTGGGATGTTGCCACCCATATTCAGGGCCAGTAGCTAAATCTCTCTGAAAACTCCCTCACTCTCTCAAAGACACACGCAGAGGTGTTTCCTAGGTGATTCTGAATCTAGTTAAGCTGAAAAGATGAACTTTCACAGTGGGGGTAATAACTGATAGATAAGTCTATTCAAGATTAAATGATGTGCATAGAATGGTTAGCATGGGCTGCAGTGAATCAAGTGCTTGGCAAGCAAGTGTTCAGACTGGAGTTCAGAACCTATTTGCATGCCAAGTGGGCATGGTGGCCTGCTAGCAATCCCAGCATTCCAGAGGTGGACACGGAATCCCTAGAGCAAGCTGGCCGTCTATATCAGCCCAATTGATGAGCTCAAGGTTAAAGTGAGACACCTTGTCCCAGTAAAGATGGAGAACTGTAAGAGGCAGACTTCTGATGTCAACTTCTGACCTCCACACCTATGCACACACGTGTACTCACGTGCGCACATACATATGCAAAAAACGATTGGCATGGTGCCTAGCACCTGATTAGCAGGAACTGTTACCATCCAAATCTTAGAAGTAATTTTTCTTTTGTTTAGTCTAAGAAAACTTCCTGGAGGAGGAAAGAAATTCAGGAGCTAAAGGAAGGAAAAGAGGGGCGCTTAACCTGTTTGGCCACTATACAGTTTCCAGTTCATACTAATGTCTCCACAAAAGCCACCACACAAGCCTATACAAACTATCCTTCCTGCGACTGCAAGTCCCAAAGGCTGAGACCTTCACAGAGTGGGGTGGAGGTCTGTGGATGCCCCCCAACGCCTGGAATTTACTGGACAATCCTGAAGCTAAGTTGGATTTCTGCGCCGCTGCAGGTCTGTGTGTAAATCTGTCCAGGCACGACCCTGAGGCGGAAATACCCTCTCCTTTTCTTCATCTAAGGCTCAACTCAGCTCTTGTCCTGGACCCTCCCCAAACTGGCTTCCCAACACCCCTAGGTCCCACTGCAAGTCTAGACAGCCAGATGTGCCTGCCTCAGCAGTTCCATACCAGGCCTGAAGACAAGAGGGCCTCTAGGTGTCCAAGATTTGGCTAGGAACGACCTAGGGCTTGTTCCCTGCCTTTTTTTTTTTTTTTTTTTTTTTTTTTTTACTTATAGGTCCAGCAAGGGATTTGTAACAGGAGGACGTGCTCCTAGGCGACACCTGAAGTGCAAGACTGGGGCCCCGATTTTACAGACGGGGCCTGCTGCAGCCTTTGAAGGACCCTACCTTTCACCGGAGGTCTTCGCTGATACTACGCACCTGACCTGAGGTCGCCCAGACACTTAAGGCGGCGTTAACGCCGGGGTAGTGCCCGTGCCCGCCCCCTTTCGAGTCCCAAGACCGCCCATTCCAACATCTGCTTTCGAGAAGATGCAGGCCGAAGCCAGAAGGGTGGGTTAGGGTGGACAGGCCCTGATTAAAGGTGGGCAGTGGAGGCCACAGCTGGAGGCGCCGGGGCGGAGAGCACTGGGTGGAGCCCGGGGAAAAGACTGGGATCCCGAGGGCCGCGGCGCGAGCGATCCCTGCAGCCTGGGCCGGTGCGGGACCCCCTCCCCCATCGAAGCCACCACCTTAGGCGGAAAACGTGGGGTCCCGACGCTGCGGCCTCTGGCTGCTTCTCCCTCTACCCAGCTTGCTGGAGAGCCCGCCCCGGAGGAGGGGCCGGCTCCGTCCCGCCTCCCCACCGCTCGCCCGCCGCTCCTCGGGCCGCGGCCCCCTCCTCCCTCCGGCTCCCGCGTCCTCCCCCATCCGCGCCCGCCCCTCCCGCTGCGCCCGGCTGGAGGCTCGGCCGCCCCCGCCCCGACTGGGAGGCGGGGGCGCTCGCGGCGCGGCCACCTCCCGCTGGAAAGAGGACCGAGATCCGAGGCCCGGAGGCGGCCTGGCGTCTGGACCCGGCACGAGGGGGACTGCCCGTGCACCCCCGGCCCAGGGCCGCGGTGCCCGGCTTCGCCGCGGGTGGAGGAGGTAAGGGCGGGTGGCGCGCGCAGCAGGACTGCCCAGGGGAGGCGAGGCCGGGAGGACCCCAGCTGCTGCTTCCTCGGGCTCCTTCCTCCTCACTGGCCCCCCGAAGCCCGCGACGCCGCCCGATTGGGAGGGATTCTGGGCAGGCCAGGCCAGACAGGCAAGGGGTTAATTTAAGGAATTAAAATCATAACGGGCTTGAGATCAGGCTTCCCGCTCCCCCTTCCCCACGCCTGTCGCTTACCGAGCCTGGTTGTGGGCAGGGGTGGGCTCCAGAACCCCAATGGGACTGTGGACCTTGGATAATAGGGGCCTGAGGGAGGTCAGAGAGGGAATACGCTGAAACCCCAGCCCGCCCCACCTACTCCTGAAGAGGTGGGGGAGGGGCACGGTGCCTAGGCCTGCTGGGCACCTGTGTGGGTGTCCGTGCATGCAGGTGTGCACGTGTGATCATCTGACGGTGTGCATACGTGTGCACGCATGTTTCTGTCTCCTCACATCCCAGTGCCTGCGCGGGTGGCTGTGCCCACAGTGTCTGGAGGTGTGGGCCCCACTGCATTGCTTTGCATGTGTGAGTGACACGGTGCCTGCGAGCACTGCCCACGGTCTGCTTTGAGAACTGAGTGGGGCCTGCTCTCCCTTCGGTTGAGCCTGTAGCGAGGGGCTCAGAGGGTGTTCTGGGTGTGAGATCCAGGTGCCAGAGCTTGTGTTTGTGTGTGACCTTGGGAGGTGTGTGCGTGTTTTCGGGACCAGGAAAGGGGTGCTTATAACAGAAAGACAGTGTCAAGGCTGCCAGGAAGCAGAGGACTGGCCGCACTGACCCCTGTGGGTCTTCACCAGGCTGGAGGTACACATTGCTGGAGCTAGAGCTTCCGGGCTGACACCCACCTAACCCTCCAGGAAGGCCAGAGGAATTTAAAAGGCAGAGGAATTCCTTTTTCCGCCACCCACAGGGAATAATATAGGGGTAATTCAGATGCTTCCAGCAGCCCTTAGACTACTTCAATAAATACATCCTTAGAATACCTCCACCTGCTAGCAAAGGCCTTCCAAAACACCCAGTTCAGAGCAGTGTCCTAAGGATGGCAGCCCTGTGGCCTGTTTGCTAAGTTGGGGTTCTTGGTTACAGTTCTGGGGAAGATGACCATTTCCTAGGTTAGAAGATGTCACAGTCAGCAGCCCAGAGGTCCCTGCTCCACCCTGACTCTTAAGTCTCTCCTTTGTGTGAGTTTTATACAGAGAAAGGTGGGGAGAGCTCTTGGGCCCTAAAAATAAACAGGAGGGAGAGATGATGCTAAGGAATGGCAGGGAGGTGGAGGCCAGATGGGGAGAAGTTCATGAAAAATTAAACTCTGCTAACTTCTGAATTTTGCTTGATCTGGACTTAACCGGTGGAGTAGGTACAGAGATCTGTGGCACCCACATTTGTTTCTAGAGTTAGGAGTGCCTGCCAGGTTTTTTTTCTTTTGGGGGAGGATATTTGTAATGGGAAGATGGTGATGGTTGTTCAAATGTAATTGCTATTCTGCCTTTTAATTCCCTAGACCTTCCTCCTTCTCTGATGAAGATGCATGCATTCAATGAGTGGTACTATGGGCCCTCCTGTGAACATTTCAAGGTTGATGTGGCATTCTATTCTCAACCTGAGACTAAGAGCATAGGATTTGCAGTCAGTAAGGAAGTGCTCTGTTCAAATCCTAGTCTGTCACAGTTTCAGTTATTCACTGTTATAACAAGCCACCCTAGACTTTAGAAACTTTGAATACTAATTATTATTTACTTATTATACTTGGGATTGAACCCAGGGTCTTGCCTATGCTGGGCAAGTCCTCTACCACTTTCTGCCTTCCCCAGTAGCTAAGGTTACAAGTACATACCACCATGCCTGGCTAACAATGACATTATTTCCGTGAGTGGCCTGTAACGATGGGATCTGTGGGTCTCATTTGGAATTGCTTACACAAGGTGCATCAAGGTGGCCTGTCAGCCTCCAAGGCCTCTTGACATGTAGCTTCTAATCATTCTGGCAGCTGGTGCATGCTAGACATACAGACAGCCACAGTCTACAGTTGGATCTCAAGAGACAACTCCTAAAATGCAACTGCTTATCTAGCTTCTGCAAGTTTGAGGCTTTCTACTATCCCCTGGCTAAACCCTAACTCAATGTGGGAGGGACCACATAAAAGCACGGATACTAGGACTCACTGGAGGTTTCGTGCAACAACTTGTTTCAGTCCTCACTGGCCTTGGGCAAGTAGTATGACCAGTCTGAGCCTCAGTTTCCTCACCCTAGCATTTAGACAATGCCACCTCCTTGGCAGCATTGTTGTGGGCATGGTCAATAATTACTAGATGGACAATAGGTTCACTGCTTTGATGACTGGACTACAAGCATCTAAAGGCAGAGCTGAAATTCAGATTTTCTTTTTCGAGGTAAGGTCTCACTCTAGCCCAGGCTGACCTGGAATTCACTATGGAGTCTCAGGGTGGCCTCAAACTCATAGTGATCCTCCTACCTCTGCCTCCCGAGTGCTGGGGTTAAAGGCGTGTGCCACCATGCCCAGCTGAAATTCATATTTTTAAACCCACTGCCTGACATGGATCTTGTGCTTAAAACTCAGCCTTTTGCTGAGTGGATGAAACAGAATGGAGTAGCTAGGTATGGTGGTGCATCCCTCTAATCCTAGCATTCAGGAGGCAGAGGTAGGAGAATTGCCATGAGTTCAAAGCCACCGTGAGACTACATAGTGAATTCCAGGTCAGCCTGGGCTAAAGCCAGATCCTACCTCAAGAAAGAAAGAAAAAGAAAGAGAGAAAGGAAAGAAAAGAGAAAAAAAGAAAAGAAACAGAATGGAGTGAACAAGCTCCAAACCCTAGGGCTCAGCAAGAACAAGCCGTGGTGATAAGACAGGAAGTTCTGACACTGCCTCCCCCCCCCACCCCAGTCAGTACCTGGCTGGCAGTCAGGAAAGCACTTTGTGTTTTTCTTTTCTTTTCTTTTTTCTTTCTTTTTTTGAGGTGGTGTCTTGCTCTAGCTGACCTAGAATTCATTGTGTTGTCTCAGGGTGGCCTCAAACTCATGGCAATCCTCCTGCCTCAACCTCCCAAGTGCTGGGATTAAAGGCATGTGCCACTATGCTTGGCTTGCACTTGTTTTTCCAAAATGACTCTTGGGTTCATTTAGTTAATTAGTTAGTCCAGTTGTATGATCATGAGTGGCAAAAACTAGTTACATGGACTCAGTAGACTTATTGGTCTTTAATGTGGTTCCTCTAACAATGCATTGAGGAAAAGAGAGTTGCCAGAGCCCCTGCCTTCAGTGTGTTGTGAGGATGGATCTGATGTGCAACCAGGACATCATCCCAGCATGTGGTATCTGTTGTCCTTGAATAGGGTGGTAAGGAGGGATTTCAGTTGGAGGAAGTTGTCAGGGAAGGTGTCATGCAAAAGGTGACACTGGAATGCCGGGCATGGTGGCGCATGCCTTTAATCCCAGCACTTGGGAGGTAGAGGTAGGAGGATCACCATGAGTTCGAGGCCACCCTGAGACTAATTCCAGGTCAGCCTGAGCTAGAGTTAGACCCTATCTTGGAAAACCAAAAAAAAAAAAAAAAAAAAAAAAAAGTGACATTGGAAGGGAGCCTGAAGAACTCACCAGTTGGAGAAGGGACTTCCAGGAAGAAAGAACATGAGCCTTGACTTCAGGATGTGACAGCACCCAGTGCTTCCCTGTGGAGCAGAGTCCCCTAGCTCACCGATGATGCATGTGGAAGAGAAGCAGAGACAGAAGCTGGAGCTGGCAGCGCTGAATGGTGTTAGATGGTTAAATGTTAGATAAACCTGGTATAATGGTGCATGTCTATAATCCCAACACTTGGGAGGTAGAGGCAGGAGGATCAGGAGTTCAAGCCATCCTCAGATACATAGAGTTCAAGGCCAACCTCTGGTACATGAGACCCTGTGTCAAAAAGAAAGAAAGAGGGCTGGAGAGATGGCTTAGCAGTTAAGGGGCTTACCTGCAATATCAAAGGACCCAGGTTAAATTCCCCAGGACCTAGATAATCCAGCTGCGCAAGGTAGCACATGCATCTGGAGTCCATTTGGAGGTCCTTGTGTGCCCATTCTCTCTCTCTCTCTCTTTCTTCCTCTCTCTCAAAGAAAGGAAGAAGAGGAGAATGAAGAGAAGAAAGACAGTCTTCAGAGATTGTAGATTAAAGGTGACACGACAGGATCCTATTTGCAGAAAGCTTTGAAAGCCATGAGAATTCTCAACTGGATGATTTAGAGACCTCAGTTAGAGACCGTATAAGTTGTCCACATATTTGAGGATATGTCTATAGTGGAACAGTGGCTATACAGAAAGAGAATAGAGTCAACTATGAACTACATACTATGGTCAACAGTGATTGATGAGATCTGAGAAGGGACTGAGAAAGCAGAGATGGGGTCGCTGTCCAGGGTGCTGAGCAGATGCAGATGGCGAGTATTTCCCAACCTAGGAAATAGTAGCAAGAAGCAGGTTTGAGGGTGTGTGTTGTGGATTGTGAGTTCAGTGTTAGCCAAATTAGGCTTTTCATTCTCTTCCTGGTTTCTTCTGATAGCACGTTAAATTTCATTTTAATTTTTTTGTTTTTGTTTTTTCGAGGTAGGGTCTCTTGTCCAGGCTGACTTGGAACTCACTCTGTAGTTCCAGGCTGGCCTTGGAACTCACAGTGCTCTTCCTATGCCTTCTGGGAGTAGAGGTGTGTGTCACCATGCCCAGCTGCAGCTTTAAATTTTAAAGGAAAGAGAGAGGAAGAGAAAAGGAAGGGAGGGAGAAATGGGGGGGGGATGAAGGAAGAAAGGAGGGAAAAAAGTAAGGAGGGAAAGAAGTAGGGAGGGAGAAGAAGGAGGAAAGGAAGGCTCAGTTTCCAGCTCAAGGCATTGGACTATCTGTATCTCTGACCAGTGGAAGTAGGTTAACTCTAAGAAGCACTGAAATATGCTTAGCCTCGCCTATCTTCAGAAATGTCCCTAAATTCTCCTACCTCCTCCCCTGCACAGTGAGCTTGTGTCCACTCAGTGCCTTACCCTCTCTACTCACTCCTCAGCTCATCTCATCCATGGTCATTAGTCCAGTCCTCTTGGCCATCCCCAGACCTGCTCCTGTGTCACACCATGTACACCACTGCCCAGTCCTTCCATCCTGGAATCATCTCCTCCCTTAGGTTCCTGCTAATATTCCCATTTCTGCTTTGGTTCTTGGGACTTTCCTGGTTCTTCTCTGTCCTCTACCTCTTAGAGATTCCATCTTTCCCCAGCTCTTCTCTCTCTGCACTGTCACCCTGGGCCTGCTTGTCCACTTTCATTTTTATGCTTACGTGGATAAAACAACTTGGCCGGGGGGGGGGGGTGAGGCATGGCCCTGTGTAGTTCAGTGACAGAAATCCAATTCAAAGTATTTTGACCAATAAAAGTTTTTTTAATTTTTTTAGTTATTTTTTGGGGGGAGGGGTTGAGGTAGACTCTCACACTAGCTCAGGCTGACCTAGAATTCACTATGTAGTCTTAGGGTGGCCTCAAACTCACAGCGATCCTACCTCTGCCTCCCAAGTGCTGGGATGAAAGGCATGTGCCACCACACCTGGCCAATTTTTTAACAAACTCCAGATGCATATGCCACCTTATACATCTGGTTTATGTGGGTCCTGGGAAATTGAACCTAGGTCCTTTACCTTTGCAGGCAAGTGCCTTAACCACTAAGGATCCCTCCAGCCCCAATAAAAGATCTTAATTCAGCTGGGCGTGGTGGCACATGCCTTTAATCCCAGCAGTTGGGAGGCAGAGGCAGGAGGATCACCCTGAGTTCGAGGCCACTCTGAGACTACATAGTGAATTCCAGGTAAGCCTGGGCTAGACTTGAGGTCCTACCTTAAAAAACATTATATATATATATACACACACATACACACACACACACATATATATATATACATATATATATAAAATCTTAATTCATGTAACTATAAAGGGAGATGAGTTGCTCTCGGGTATAACTAAACTCAGTTTCTCAATAGTGGTGAGGACTTCCCTCCAGCTCCTAGCTCTGCTCCATTCTGAGTATATGTTTTTACCAACCACGTATGTTCTTTCTCTGTGTGATTGTCAGAGGTTGCGCTAGACAGCTTTGTCATCCCAGCATGCAGTCCCAGAAGGAAAGAGGAGCTTGTGGTCTTTCATAGGAACTTCTAGTGGAGGACTCTGAGGATTCAGTCAACCATTCTGGTTAAGGAGGTAGGGTACTGCGACTGACTGGCATGGGACTGGTAACCCTGCCACAAGCACATGAAGTAGGAAGGGGCAGTTCTCTAAGGAAAGGATGAGATGTTGCAATTTCCAGAAAGTAAGCATATAAAAATATAATGTCCAGTGTAGGAACCACAGAGTTGTGGCATGGTGGCTCACATCTTTAATCCCAGCACTGGGGAGGCAGACATAGGAGGATTACTGTGAGTTCAAGGCCACCCTGAGACTACAGAGTGAATTCTATGTCAGTCCTACCTTATGATTTTGGTGTGTGTTTTTGTATGGTATATGAACATGTGTGTATGCAAGTTCCTGTGTATGTGGGCATGCATTTATTGTGGGGATACATGCACATGGGTGCACAGTGGCACATGCATCTGGAGTTGGTTTGTGGTGGCTGGAGGCCCTGGCATGCCCATTTTCTCCCTCTCTCTCTCTGCCTCTCTCTCTCTCCTTTCTCTATCTCTCTCTGCTTGCAAATAAATAAACAAAAATACTTTTAGGGTTGGAAAGATGGCTTAGTGGTTAAGGCACTTGCCTACAAAGCTAAAGGACCCAGGTTCAATTCCCCACATAAGCCAGATGCACAAGGTGGCACATGCATTAGGAGTTGCTTTGCAGCAGCTGGATGCCCTGGCATGCCCATTTTTTCTCTCTCTCTCTCTTTCAAATAAATAAATAAAAATAAACTATATAAAAAATATAATTGGGCTGGAGAGATGGCTTAGCGGTTAAGCACTTGCCTGTGAAGCCTAAGGACCCCAGTTCAAGGCTCAATTCCCCAGGACCCACGTTAGCCAGATGCACAAGGGGGCGCACGCATCTGGAGTTCGTTTACAGAGGCTGGAAGCTCTGGCACACCCATTCTCTTTCTCTCTGTCTCTTTCTCTCTGTCTCTCTCTCTCTGTCTCTGTCTCTCTGTCTCTCTCTCTCTCTCTCTGCCTCCTTCTCTCTGTTGCTGTCAAATAAATAAATAAACAAAAAAATTTTAATATATATATATATATATAATTTTTAAAATCCTTACTTCAGGAAAACAACATTCTTATCTCACCTGGGAATGGTACTTGCCTATAACCCTAGCACTTGAAAAGTGAAGTCAAATCTGGGCGTGGTGGCGCACACCTTTAATCCCAGCACACGGGAGGCAGAGGTAGGAGGATCACTGTGAGTTTGAGGCCATCCTGAGATCACATAGTGAATTCCAGGTCAGCCTGGGCTACAGTGAAACCCTACCTTGACAAAACAAAAACAAAAACAAAAACAAAAACAAAAACAAAAAAACAAAAACAAAAAAGAAGAATCTAGAGAGATGACTTAGCTGTTAAGGCATTTGTCTGCAAAGCCAAAGGATCCCAGTTCGACTCTCCAGAACCCACGTAAGCCAGATGCACAAGGTAATGCATGCATTTGGAGTTCATCTGTAGTGGCTGGAGGCCCTGGCATGCCCATTCTCTCCCTCTCCCTGTCCCTCTCCCTCTCTCTCTCTCTCTCTCTCCATATATATATAAAGAAAATTGGAGGCAGGAAGATCAAGTGTTCAAGAGTTCAAGGTCATCCTCAGCTACACTGTGAGTTCAAAACACCAAAAAGAAAACAAAAAAGATACCAAAGTGAAAGGGAGTCTAGTGGGATAGAAGAAGAGAATTGAGGGGTAAGAGAAGTTATTGGGGTTAATGTACTAAAAACACATTATATACATGTATAAATTTGTAAAAAAAAATTAAATAATTAAAAAATTAAAATCTGGGCTGGAGATGGTTCAGTGGTTAAGTCACTTCATGCAATGCCTAACAACCCAGGTTCAATTCCCCACTACCCATGTAAAGCCATATGCACAAAGTGGTGCATGTATCTGGAGTTCATTTGCAGTGGCTAGAGGCCCTGGTGCATCCAATCTTTCCCTCTTTGCAAATAAGTAAGTAAAATAATTAAAATCCTCTTTTCATAATGTAAACCAAAAATTTCTGTTTGGGAGCCAGACATAGTGATGCATGTCTATACAAAAAGCATTTGGAAAGTGGAGGCAGGAGGATCAGGAATCCATGATCAGCCTGTGCTACTTAATAGCAAGCCAAGCCTGGGCTGCATGAGACCTGTCTCAAAAACATCTTTTATAGGTTGATTAAAAAATCCAAATGTAAGCTGGGCATGGTGGCTGAGATAGGAGGATCCCTGTGAGTTCAAGACCATCCTGAGACTACATAGTGACTTCCAGGTCAGCCTGGGCTAGAGCAAGACCATACTTAAAAAGAAAAAAAAAATCCAGGCTGGAGAGATGGTTCTGTGGTTAAGATACTTGCCGGCAAAGCTAAAGGACCCAGGTTTGATTCCCTAATACCTATGTAAAGCCAGATGCACAAGGTGGCTCATGCCTCTGGAGTTCATTTGCAGTGGTTAGGGGCCCTGGTGTGCCCATTCTCTCTCCATCTGCCTCTTGCTCTCTATCTCTGTCTCTCAAATTAAAAAAAAAAAAGTCCAAATGTGAAAAAGGAATTTTAACGTGAAGTATCTGCATGCTTCCAAGTCATGTCAACTGTGGTAGCAGTTACTTGTTTAAAGTCTTTGTTTAAAAAAAAAAAAACCTGGGGGGGGGGGACTGGAGAAATGGCTTAGCAGTTAAGATGCTTGCCTGCGAAGCCTAAGGACCCAGTTTCAATTCCCCAGGGTCCACCTAAGCCAGATGCACTAGGTGGCGCATGAGTCTGAAGTTCGTTTGCAGTGGCTGGAGGCCCTGTGCACCCATTCTCTCTATCTGCCTCTTCCCTGCCCTTTATTAAATAAATAATTTTGGGGGTGGGCGTGGTGGTACATGCCTTTAATCCCAGCACTTGGGAGACAGAGGTAGGAGGATTGCTGGAAGTTCAAGGCCAGCCTGAGACTACATTGTGAAATCTAGGTCAGAATTCCTAGGCTAGAGTGAGACCCTACTTTGAAAAAACTAAAAAAAAAATAAATTAAATTAAATAACTAAATTTGGAAGCCAGCCACTTATGAGGCAGAAGTAGATAGGAGGATTGCCATGAGCTCGAGGCCAGCCTGGAACTACAAAAAGGAGTTCCAGAGTTCCAGGTCAACCTGGGCTAGAATGAGACCATAATTGAAATAAATTTTTTTTGGAATTGAAAAACAATTGGGGACTGGAGAGATGGCTTAGTGGTTAAGGCACTTGCCTGCGGAGCCTAAGGACCTACATTCAACTCCCCAGTACCCACGCAAGCCAGATGCATAAGGTGGCACATGTATCTAAAGTTCGTTTGCGGTGACTACAGGCCCTTGTGCACCCATTCTCCCTTTCTTTCTGTCTAGCTCTCAAATAAACAAAATATTTTTTTTTAAAAAAATGAACTCCCAAGTATGGACAGAACTGTTTTTATAACTTTTGGGTGGGAACCAATTTCCTAAACACAACAAAATCAGAATTCATAAAATTTGTACTAAGCTCTTAATCCTAGCACTCAGGAGGCAAAGGTAGGAGTTTTGTGAGTTCGAGGACAGCCTGAAGTTACATAGGGAATTCCAGGTCAACTTGGGCTAGAGTGAGACCCTACCTTGACAAATAAAAAAAATTATACTGAAGCATACTTTAAAACTTCTAAGGCTGGAGAGATGGTTTGGCAGTTAAGCGCTTGCCTGTGAAGCCTAAGAACCCTGGTTCAAGGCTCGATTCCCCAGGACCCACGTTAGCCAGATGCACAAGGGGGCACATGCGTCTGGAGTTGTTTGCAGTAGCTGGAGGCCCTGGTGCGCCCATTCTCTCTCTCTGTGCCTCTTTCTCTCTGTGTCTATAGCTCTCAAATAAATAAAAATGAGAAAAAAAATTTTAAACTTCTAGCATATCAATACAACCATAAATAAAAGTAAAAGCCAATCAACATACTTGAGAAAATATTGTAGCACATAAATGACAAAAGATCAATATTGTAGGAAAAAAGCCTTCGCAAATCAATAATAGGAATGTTCAGTATAAAAATGAACAAAGTGGGGCAGGATGTGGTGACTCACACCTATCATCTTTACAGTCAGGAGGCTGAGGCAAGAGGATTGTGGCAAATTCAAGGCCAGCCTGTGCTACAATATGAGAACCTGTCTCAAAAAGTAAAAAAAAAAAAGTCTGGGCATGGTGGTGCACACCTTTAATCTCAACACTTAGGAGGCAGACGTAGGATCGCTGTGATTTTGAGGCCACCCTGAGACTACACAGTGAATTCCAGGTCCACTTGGGCTAGAGCAAGACCCTACCTTGAAAAAAAAAAGGCCAAAAAATGGAGGCCTGGAGAGATGGCTCGGCCATTAAAGGTACTTCATTGCAAAGCTTGATGGCCCTGGTTCAGTTCCCCAGTACCCATGTAATCCAGATGCACAAAGTGGCATATGTGTCTGGAGTTCATTTGCAGTGGCAAGAGGCCCTGGTGCACCCATATTCACTCTCTGTCTCTCTCAAATAAATAAAATATTCTTTAAAGCCAAAAAAAAAAAAAAAAAAAAAAAGAGTCCTGGGGAGATGGCTCATTGCTCCAGCTGAAGTGCCCAAGTTTGATCCCTGGCTCCCTTAACTGAGATCCCTAACAATCCACACGCTGATGCTGACAGGCAGGAGGTGGAGACAAGAGAATGTCCCGGACAACTGGGGAGCACAGCAAAGAACAGCAGAGCAAGAATGCCTCACAGGAGATGCACAGCAACGACCTACCCGGAAGTTGTCCTTTGACCTCCACACGAGCATGCTGTGGCTGGCACGCGCGCGCGCGCGCACACACACACACACACACACACACACACACACACTTCTTTTAAAGGACCTGGAGAGATGACTCAGTGGGAAACTCACAGGGATCCTCCTATCTCAGCCACCATGCCCAGCTTACATTTGGATTTTTTAATCAACCTATAAAAGATTTTTTTTTTTTTTTTGAGATAAGTCTCATGTAGCCCAGGCTTGGCTTGCTATTAAGTAGCACAGACTCAGTGGGAAACAGCACTTGCTTTACAAGCATGAGGACCTGAGTTTGATCCTGACACCCATGTAACAAGCTGAACACAGCAGCCATTCCTGTAACTCTAGTACTGAGGTAGGCGGAGATGTAAACATTGCTGATTGAAGTCTAGCAAAATAGAAACAAACAAACAACAACAACAAAAAAAAAAAACCCAGCAAATCCCAGGTGCTGTAAGAAACTGTTTCAGAGGAGATAGAAAGGGAAGAGAAAGAAAGGGAGGAGGGCATTTATTAGGTTGGTATTGTATATATGTAAGTAGAAAGATTGAGATGGGGAGGGCATATGATGGAGAATGGAATTTCAAAGGGGAAAGTGTGGGGGGGTACTACCATGGGATATTTTTTATAATCATGGAAAATATTAATAAAAATTGAGAAATTAAAAAAAAAGAAAGAAACTGTTTCAGGGCTGGGGAGATGGCTCAGCAGTAAATGGCACTTGTTTGCAAAGCCTCCCACCTGGTTTGATTTCTTAGTACCACACATGCATCTGGAGTTCATTTGCAGTGGCAAGAGGCCCTGATGTGCACATTCATTCTCATTCTCTCTCTCTCAATGCTTGCAAATAATTTTTTTTAATGTATAAAAGAAACCCGTTTCAAGGAAATACGGCCACAGAGTGGTGGAGGAGGACACCTGACCTCTGGCCTTTGCACAAATGTACACAGGATGCTCCTATCTGCATGTGCGCACGTGTGCACATGCACACACACAGAGAGAGACCACAAATAAATAGCCAAAAAAATTAAAAAGTGAGCTTGAAAGGGGCAGGTGGGCGCTGGTTCCCAGGCACGCTCATGCAAGGCAGAAGATAGAGAATACTGGGGAGAACATCGAGAATAGAGCGCTTCCATGGGAGGCTCAGGGCGGATGCTATGTGAGTTCCTTCTAAATCTCCCCACACAAGCTCTTAGTCTCTCTTCCACGTGCTTGTGGCTCCATTCCTGTCTGTCCCTAAAATCCTCAATTTCGCTTAAATGATCCTCACGAACTATACTATTTTACACCTGAGTACATGCTTCCTACTTTCCAAGCATTTATGACTGCTCTAGCCTTCTCCCTAGATCCCAGGTTCCCTTAAATAAACCCCACAATATGTGATTCCTCCCTAAATAAACTCCATAAGTCATAATAAAAAATAAAAGAGGGGCTGGAGAGATGGCTTAGCGGTTAAGCGCTTGCCTGTGAAGCCTAAGGACCCTGGTTCGAGGCTTGATTCCCCAGGACCCACATTACCCAGATGCACAAGGGGGTACACACGTCTGGAGTTCGTTTGCAGTGGCTGGAGGCCCTGGTGCGCCCATTCTCTCTCTCTCTCTCTCTCTCTCTGCCTTTCTCTCTGTGTCTGTTGCTTTCAAATAAATAAAAAATGAAGCAAAAAAAATTTTTTTTAA
Organism: Dipus sagitta; assembly: GCA_036346955.1. Classification (NCBI taxonomy): domain Eukaryota; kingdom Metazoa; phylum Chordata; class Mammalia; order Rodentia; family Dipodidae; genus Dipus; species Dipus sagitta. Next base: position 71,475,057 of record CM070777.1, read on the forward strand.
TTAAAAAATAAAAGAATAGTGAGTCGACTGTCTAACATAAGATGGGTCACCTCCACCTCCTCTGCCCGAGCCCAAAAGTCATTGGAGGAAGCAGTGACATGAATACTGCTCTCATGGCTAGCCCAAAAATCAGTTCCAGGGAAATGGTGACAGATACTATGGTCACTCAAACCTCATCAAAACAGAGATCCAGAGGCTACAGAGAAAGCAACACTAAATCAGATCTCTGTCTTACCCACCAATGCTCAGAGAACGTTCCAGGAGAGGGGCATGGCATAAAGATTGTAAGAGCCTCAGGGTGAGTGGGAATAGCCTGAGGTATCATGTTCACCCCGCCCCAATGTGAGCTATTAAGAGCACAGACTGACTGAGGCCTCTTGGTCTCCAGCATGAATCCCAATAACCCCCCACCCCGCCAACCAAAGAAGACCCCCAGCAGAATCAAGGTGGGGGAGAGGAGGGTCTAAGTGTACAACCTTTTTATTAAAAAAAAAGCAATAATAAAAAAGTAAAATAGACAAGTAATCACCAGAGATATGAATGACTGAAAATTTGTGAGAAAATGTCCAACTGAGGTACTGCAGTTGAAAATGCTGGTGAAACAGCCAGGTCATGTGTTTTCATTCAACAGGAGGACAGTGAGGCCAGACATAAAGCTGCCTTTGGGGATGAGGAGCCATGGAAGGAGAGGAGTTTGAGCAGCAAGGGAGAGCCAGGTCTGGAGCCAGGCATCCTGGCACAGGCCTCTAATCCCAATGTTTTGGAGGCTGAGACAGGAAGATCTCAAGTTCCAGGTTAGCCTGGACTACAAAATTAGACCATGTCTCAAAAAAAAAGGCAGGGCTGGAGAGATTGCTTAGTGGTTAATGCACTTGCCTGCAAAGCCTAGGGACCCAGGTTTGATTCATGTAAGCCAGATGCACAGAATGACACATGCATCTGGAGTTCATTTCTCTCTCAAATAAATAAAATAAAATAAAATAAAATAAATTGTTTATTTATTATTATTTATTTTTATTTATTTATTTGAGAGCAATAGACTCAGAGAGAGAGAGAGAGAGAATGGGCACACCAGGGCCTCCAGCCACTGCAAAGGAACTCCAGATGCATGCACCCCCTTGTGCATCTGGCTAACGTGGGTTCTGGGGAATCAAGCCTCGAACCAGGGTCCTTAGGCTTCACAGACAAGCGCTTAACCGCTAAGCCATCTCTCCAGGCCCCATAAAAAATATTTTTTTAAAGGCAGAGAGGTCTGTGCTTTATATAGGATGGAAAAGAGCTGTGAGACTGAAGGCTAAGCCTGCAGTCCAGGTGTCAGGAAACCTTGGCCATGGCTGAGAAGAGCACAAAGCATGGAACAACGGTTGAGTTAAAAGCATTCCAGAGGAGGAACCAGCAGGTTTTGATGGTTAGTAGAGAGAGAAAACAAGATGGCTGATGGCAGGACTGAGGAAACAATGGCAGCATTTGAAGGAAGCAAGGCTGCTGGGAATGGATGGGGGAAATCCAGGCCTGGGTTCTTGTGTCCATCTGCAGGCTCAGCTGTGGAGACTGGCCACAAGCTCAAATGATTTATCCTAAAGAACATCTGCTGCCCTTTGTAATTGGCAAGTCCTAGGTGAAAACTTTAGGCACATCCGATGGCATCAGGAACTTTTTCTTGTTTTGTCCCACACAGGGGACAGAACTTGACACAAGCAGCTCCAGGCTCATGTCCTACCAGCTGAGCACATGCACACTTTCTAGGGTACCCGAATTAGTGGGACAGAGAAACATGGGTGTCACCAGGTTGCTAGGGCTCTGATGCAGCAGACTAAGGCTACATGTGCTGCCCTGGAGCCAGGGCCTGGAGTCAGCTTCACCCACTTAAAGTTCTAAAGGGAAACAGGCTTAGTCCCCCAAGGACCAGAGCTGAGCAGCAAAACCAATAAACATTATAAACAATTAATTAACAATAATTATTAATTATTAATAAACAATAAATAAGCAAACACGACTCTCCACTTTTTTTTTTTGAGGTAGGGTCTCACTCTAGCCCAGGCTGACCTGGAATTTACTATGTAGTCTCAGGGTGGCCTCGAATTCATAGTGATCCTTTCACCTGCCTCCCGAGGAATTAAAGGTGTACAACACCACACCCAGTTTCTCCACTTTTTAAAAAATTTTATTTATTTGCAATCAGTGAGAGGGACAGAATGGGCATATCAGGGCCTCTTGCCTCTGCAAACAAACTTCAGACACATGCGTCCCTTTATGCATCTGGGTACTGGGGAATTGAACCTGGGCCATCAGACTTTGCGAGCAAACACCTTTACTAAGCCATCTCTCCAGCCCCTGCTCTCCACTCCTTGTGGAAAACTTCTACACAGAAATTCCCTAAATAAGCAGGGCATGGTGGTGCCACCTTTAATCCCAGCACTCAGGAGGCAGAGGTAGAAGGATCACCGTGAGGTCGAGGCCACCCTGAGACTACATAGTGAATTCCAGGTCAGCCTTGGCTAGATTAAGACCTTACCTCATAAAAACACACAGAAAAAAAAAAAGAAAGAAAGAAAGAAAGAAAGAAAAGAAAAGAAATCCCCTAAATAATTTTAACTGTTTCCCTGTTTTATCATAATACAGCTATTCCTCACTTTTTTTTGCATATGTGTGTGCAGGCACGTGTGTTTGTGTGTGTGTGTGTGTGTGTGTGTGTGTGTGTGTGTAGTCCAGAGGTTGAAGTCAGGTGTCTTCTTCAATTCCTCTCCACCTTGTTTTGTTTTTTGAGACACAGACACAGAATCACGGATTTGGCTAGAATTAGCCTGCAAGCCCTAAGGATCTCCTTGTCCACTCCCCAGCACTTAGATTACAGGCAGTAGTAATGTGCCATCTTCCCAGACCCTCCATTACAAAACTTAAACTGTAGTTGCCCCATCTCTGGAAAGAGCAGTCTGCATTCTCAAACCATTACTATATTTAGTCCCAATTAAAAGGGCTATCTAGTTAGGTACTAAGCTAGCCTTCAGGAGCCTTTGACCTGTAGACCTGGGGAGAGACCCTACCTCAGAAAAACCAAAAGGAAAAAAAAAAAAAAAAAAAAAAAAAAAAAAAAAACAGGGGAGGGGGCAATACCCAATCCATGGCCTTCACCTTTCACTGAAGAGCAAGGCCAGCTACTCTGAGTCTGCTGTCTCCCTTGGTGTTGAGTCCACTTATGAGAGGAGCACTGGGGAGTACAGGTTTAGAAGGTGCAGTCTTAGGGGCCAGCAATCCTGGTAGGGTCTCACTCTAGCCCAGGATGACCTGGAATTCACTATGTAGTCTCAGGGTGCCCTTGAACTCATGGCAATCCTCCTACCACTGCCTCCTGAGTGCTGGGACTAAAGGTATGAGCCACCATTCCTGGATGCTTTCCACCTTTTCCAATGCCCTTGACTGACTAGGCCTTTCAGGCAATTTGCCTTCTTTATCCCCAAAGCTATTATTCTTAAGCTACAAACTGAAAGTTATAATTCTTTTTATTTTTTGGTTTTTCAAGATAGGGTCTCACTCTAGTCCAAGCTGACCTGGAATTCACTCTATTGTCCTATAATTCTTTTTTTTAAATACATTTATTTGCAAGCAGAGGTAGAGAGGAGAGAAACAGGTAAAGAGAATGGGCCTTCCGGGGCCTCTAGCCCCTACAAACGAACTCCATTTGCATGGGCCACTTTGTGCATCTGGCTTTACATAGGTACTGGGGAATCAAACCCAGGTTGCTAGGCTTTGTAAGCAAGCGCCTTAACTGCTGAGCCATCTCTCCAGCCCTATAAGTCTTTTGTTTATATGAAATCATCATTTCTTTTGGTTTTTGTTTGGGGGGGGAGGGGAGAACAAACAAACCAGGGCTTCCTGCCACTGCAAAAGAACGCCAGACACATGCACCACTTTCTGCATCTAGCTTTATGTGGGTACTAGAGAAGAGAACTTGGGTCATCAGGTTTTGAAATCAAGTGCCTTTAACTGCTGAACCATCTCTTCCAGCCCCTAAAAGTTGTAATTCTTGAATGGATTCTGATGGTATGGTGAGAAGATTGTCTCTTAGCAACAAGCGCCCTGTGCTACCCAGGCCTCTGGGGTCTCTAGCTGAACCCCTGCCACCAGGTAATGCAGACCTCTGTCCTGGGGTAGGGGAAGAGTCTTTTGCATCTTCCTATTGGAGCTACATCCCAACAAACAGCTACTTATAATGGAAGCTTCCATGGAGCTGGCACTATATGGCATGAGGAGTCAAGAGCCCCAAGTTACGAGGTCTGTTTTGTCCCCCAAAGTTTCCAGGCACCTGTCTTTGCTTGAACTGTCTTTACCTTCAAGCAAAGAACCGGTTCTTAATTATCTTAGCCATATTGTCACTGCTCCAGGCAGAAAGGGCCTCTCCAGGCAAGCCATTTTCTTCTGCTGCTTTCAGATGGGCCAAAGCTGGTCTCTTTCTTGTTGGACCTGAGTGAGGATGCAACGGGAAAACCCATACCATCACTATATTTTTCTGCCAGCCCCCTAAGTTTGCAGCCTTGATAGGGACATGGGCCTACAGAGGTGGTGAGAAACAGTTTAATCAGTTGACCAGTTTCTGTGACAGAGTTCACCAACTTCCAGGTAGGGGGTGGGGGAAGTGGTGTTTTGCAGCCCACACCCACATCAGCTAATTCTTTCTTAGGGCCTTTACTTGAAAAACAAATTCCAGGGCTGAGGAGATGGCTTAGCAGTTAAGACGCATGCTTCTGAAGCCTAAAGACCCATGTTCTACGCTCCAGATCCCATGTGGTCACACATGTGTGACAAGGTCACACATGCCCACTAGGTGGTGCAAGCATCTGGAGTTTGAGTGCAGTTGCTGAGGCCCTGGCACACCAACTCCCTCTCCCCCTCCCCCTCCCCCTCTCAAATAAATAAAAACAATCTAAGGTGACTAGTTGAAAAGAAGGAATTCAATGGAGGGAGAATTGGAGGGGGAAAAGGAAGGTAGTAGGAAGGGATTATAATCATGGTATATTGCCTATGTTTATAGACGTTGTCAATGAAAAGTTAAAAATAATTAAGGTGAACTGGGCATGGTGGTGCATGCCTTTAATCCCAGCATTCGGGAGGCAGAGGTAGGAGGATCGCCATGAGTTAGAGGCCACCCTGAGACTACATACTGAATTCCAGGTCAGCCTGAGCTACAGTGAGACCCTGCCTCGTAAAACCAAAATAATCATCATCATCATAATAATTAAGGTGGAGAGCAATTGAAGAAGACACCCAACCACAACCTCTAGCCTCCACATGCTTGTGCAAACACATGCATCTGTATACACATGAGCATGCATATACACACCACAAGAAAGAGAACTGATTGGTTGGTTCATGTAATTGAATGGGTGCCAGGACCTTACCGTGTCTGTGAGGGACCTCAGGTTCCTCTTCTGGGTTGCCTTCATTTCTAGGTGTGATCGTCCAAAAGAAGACAAAGGTGGCCCCAGTAGCTCCAAACCCACAGATCATGTTTCCCCTCTCCCTGGTGGTTCCCTAATAGTCTTGGGGTTCACTGGCTCAACTTGGATTCTCTGTGCTTCTCTCAGAGCTCTGATTGGCCAGGCCTATACCACCCCCTCAAGTCACATGGATGGACTGAGAAAGTGGAGAAGGCTGGCTCCTCAAAGTCAAAGCAGGGTGCTGATATCAGGAAAAGGATGGATGCTGGGTAACCAAGGGAGGAGACATCTCACACAACCATGTGGAAATGGCAGAAAAGAAACAAACAGCTCAGGAGGGAATCTGGAAGGAGGCAGAACTGAGAGGTAGCACTTCAGAGTGGTGAATCAGTAGGAGTGACAGAAGCAGAGAGGCTGCCCACCAAGAAACAGGGAGTTTAGGAAGGCAAAAGAACAGAAAATTGCAGAACCCAGAGGAAGATCCAAGCTGGGCAACATTGTGGCACCCATGAAGGACAGTTGAGGGCTTGGAGAGAAGGAATATAGGAATATGAGGTTTTATTTATTTATTTTGGTTTTTCAAGGTAGGGTCTCCCTCTAGCCCAGGCTGATCTGGAATTCACTATGTAGTCTCAGGGTGGCCTCAAATTCACAGTAATCCTACCTCTGACTCCCCAGTGCTGGGATTAAAGGCGTACGTCACCACGCCCGGCTAGGTGTGCTTGCGTCTGTCCCCTCAGGTAGGTGCGGCCATTGTTCTGCCCGCCGCCCCCCACCCCGCGTTCCCCAGGACAGCCAGCGAGTTTCATCCGGAGTGGGGACGGCGGGCGCGGGGCCTGGGGGCGGGTGGGAGCCGGGTCCAGGCTGCTGATACGCTCCCTCTCTTCCAGCCCCGGGCCCTGGCGGTGGCGTCCTGAGCCGTCCCGATCTCGCCGGCGGGCCCCGCCCGCCCCCATGAGTGCCCCCGGCTGACGGGCGAGGCGAGGCGCCGCGGTGGAGCCCGCGCGCCGCGGGGGCGGCGGGGCCATGGCCTCGCTGGACCTGCCCTACCGCTGCCCGCGCTGCGGCGAGCACAAGCGCTTCCGGAGCCTGTCGTCGCTGCGCGCGCACCTGGAGTACAGCCACACTTACGAGACGCTCTACATCCTCTCCAAGACCAACAGCATCTGCGACGGCGCGGCCGCCGCCGCCTCCTCGGGCTTCCCGCTGGCGGCCGAGCCCGCTGCCCTGTTGGCGGTGCCGGGCGCGCGGCGCGAGGTCTTCGAGAGCACGTCCTTCCAGGGCAAGGAGCAGGCGGCCGGGCCTGCGCCCGCCACGCCCCACCTGCTGCACCACCACCAGCACCACCACGCGCCCCTGGCCCACTTCCCGGGGGACCTGGTGCCCGCCGGCCTGCCCTGCGAGGAGTTGGCCGAGCCGGGCCTCGTGCCCGCCGCCGCGCGCTATGCGCTGCGCGAGATCGAGATCCCGCTGGGGGAGCTGTTCGCACGCAAGTCCGTGGCGTCCTCGGCGTGCTCGACGCCGCCTCCCGGACCCGGCCCTGGCCCCTGCTCTGGGCCGGCCTCCGCCTCGCCCGCGTCCCCTTCGCCGGCCGACGTGGCCTACGAGGAGGGCCTGGCGCGTCTCAAGATCCGCGCGCTGGAGAAGCTGGAGGTGGACCGGCGGCTGGAGCGGCTGAGCGAGGAAGTGGAGCAGAAGATCGCAGGCCAGGTGGGCCGGCTGCAGGCCGAGCTGGAGCGCAAGGCGGCGGAGCTGGAGACCGCGAGGCAGGAGAGCGCGAGGCTGGGGCGCGAGAAAGAGGAGCTGGAGGAGCGCGCGTCCGAGCTCTCCCGCCAAGTGGATGTGAGCGTGGAGCTGCTAGCCTCGCTCAAGCAGGACCTTGTGCACAAGGAACAGGAGTTGAGCCGCAAGCAGCAGTGAGTAGGCCCTCGGGGTCCTGCGGATGGGTGCCCGTGGGTGTCACTGTGCCACCCCACCACTCTGCATGTGCCTGGATGCCCTATGAGGCCTGGCTCTGTCACAGGAGATCGAGATGAGCATGTGATAGTGGTGCGTGTGGATCCGAGAGTGATGGTATGTGTCTGGATGGAGCTTAGGGACCCAGTACCTGTCCTTGAAGGCTGTGCATTTGGTACCAGAACCTCTTCCCCCCTCTCCCATTTCCATCATATTTTCCCTATCATGATTTGTGTGTGAGTATGTGTGTGAGTGTTGTGTTGAGGCTCCCCATACACTTGCCTGCAGCCCCATTGTGCTTCCACCATTCTTGTTTCTTTGTTGTTGTTTGTTTGTTTTGTTTTGTTTTGTTTTCGAGATAGGGTCTCACTCTAGCCCAGGCTGACCTGGAATTCACCATGTAGTCTCAGGGTGGCCTGGAACTCATGGTGATCCTCCTACCTCTGCCTCCCGTGTGCTGGGATTAAAGGTGTGCGCCACCATTCTTGTTTTTTGAGCCAGAGTCCGATTCCAGATTCTGGAGGTTGTGGGGCCCCAACCGTTCTTGGGTCCCTGCTTCCCTATGGCAATGCCCAGCTGTTTATGTGGGATCTGGAGATTCAAATTCTGGCTGTTTTTAGGGCCCTCAGGCCCGAATGCTTGTGCAGGAAGTGCACTTAAGAGCTCAGCAATCTCCCTAGCCCTCCTGTCCTTAAAATCATGCATGGGGCTGGAGAGATGGCACAGCCATTAAGGTGCTTGCCTGCAAAGCCTGATGACCCGGGTTCAATTCTCCAGTACCTATGTAAAGCCAAATGCACAAGGTGGCTTATGCATCTGGAGTTCATTTGCAGCGGCTGGAGGCCCTGGTGGGTCCATTCTCTGTCTCTTTTCTCTCTCTCTGCTTGCAAATAAATTTAAAATAATAATAATAATAAAGCATGCAGACATGATGCCATTTCTCACTACTGCCATAATTCCTCCTCTTCTTTAAACTACTACCCTTTATCTCTGTCCCTATATAAGAACTCCCTGAAAATCTTATACCTTATACTTCTAGTCTCCCAGTTTCTTTGTTTGTTTTTCGAGGTAAGGTTTCACTCTAGCCCAGGCTGACCCAGAATTCATTATGTACTCTCAGGGTGGCCTCGAACTCACAGTGATCCTCCTACCTCTGCCTCCCAAGTGCTGGGATTAGTAGTGTGCACTACCATGCCTGGCCCAGTTTCTTCCTGAACTGGAATTCTCTCTTGAGCCCACTATGATCAGGTTTATACTTCCACCACTGTTCCCATGTCACTCATGACCTTCATGTTGTTGAGGCCTCTTCATCTTCCCCAAATGATCCTTGAAACACTTCCTTCACTTGGCTGCCAGGACACTCCCGAGATTCCTTCCTCCCTCTTCCCTTCTTCCCTGAAACAGAATCTCTGTGTAGCCTAAGCTGGCACAAACTCATGATCTCTTGCCTCAGTTGTACTACGATTACAGGTGTCAATCACTACACCCAGTGTCCTTCTGCCTTTTTCTGCTCATTTTCAATCTTCTTTGCTGGCTTCCCCTCACTTCTTTAGTCTGTAAGCGAACTCTGTAGACGTCATGTATGGGTCTCCGTTTTTATATGTGCTCCATAAAGACAGGGAGCTTTCTGTTTTTGTTCACTGGAAAACCCCAGGACCTAAAGCAATGCTTGGAGACTAGAATCAATGTTAAGTGGATGTGTGAATGACTACGAATATATTTGGTAATTCTAAGCATGCCATGTGTTATGATGCAACCCCTGGAAGGCAGTACAAAGGATGAGTATGCTTCTGCACCTGAGCATATTTCTTATGTGTTGACCATGACTTACAACTAGTTTGAATGTTTCTGAAAGTGTGCATTTATGTTTGAATGTGCTGGTAAAATACATTCCATTGTCCCTTACTTGTTTCAGAGTGTGATTGTGTGCCTGAGAATGACATGAAATGAGAGCGCATACAGGTATGTGGGGAGCTGTGTTGGGGGCTATGTGTGAGGATATTTATACATGGCTGTGTGACTCTTAAGTGTATGCCTGCGCATATTCCTGTGTGGGAAGGATGTGTAATGAGGTCACAGTGTAATGAGGTATGTCTGTGTGTTTAAACCAGACCATGTTTCTGGTTGTGGAATGGGTGTGGGGTTGTGTGTGTGCCTGGAGGTGGTTGTATGTAGTCCTTTGTATGCCTCTAAGTATTTCGGTGAAGCCCAGGGCTGTCCAGTTGTGTGGTTGAGTGTGTGGAGTGTGAATGTGGGACTCAGGTATCTGCCTGTGTTTTGTGTATGGGCCTGTGCATCATGTACCCCTGCAACCATGAGCAGACACTGCAGGCTGCTGTGCCCCATGTCTCCCCACTGGCCAGGCTTTCCTCCAGCGGGAATGGTGGGGGGCAGCCAGGCCAAGACCCTGGGGTAAGAGACTGATCCGGACCCAGGGAGGTGGTGCAAATCGACCAGTTCCTGAAGGAGACAGCAGCGAGGGAGGCCAGTGCCAAGCTGCGGCTACAGCAGTTCATCGAGGAGCTCCTGGAAAGGGCGGACCGTGCTGAACGCCAGCTGCAGGTTATCAGCAGCAGCTGTGGCAGCACACCTAGTACCAGCCTGGGCCGTGGAGGTGGGGGCAGTGGCCCAGGGCATGGGGCCCGGGGCCCAGGCAGAATGGTGAGTACACACCTGCTCACATGGCCCCTACTGCCTCCCTGCACACACTGCCTCATGTCCCCAGAATGCTCTGGGCTTCCTTTCTTTGGCTATTCCCTCATGAGCCAACTGTAGGTATAAAGTGGGGTGTGGGAGTAGGGCCCCTCTGACAGCAGAAGTACTGGTCCCAAAGCTGTGGCGAGGTGTCCTTTTAAGCAGCCTCAGCCCTCAGAGGCCCATCTCTGCACATCCCTGCACATGAGAGCCCAGGAACCACAAGCTGGGCTCTGGGGTGCTGGGTGGGTAGCTGGGGAGGGGGCTGGGGAGCCTGCCTGTCTGGGCTGTCTCTTTCCATTCATCCATCTTTCCCAACTTTGTCCTTCTCTCTTTTCTCCTTTCTTCTTTCCATCTTCTACCTTCCTCTCCTGCTATTTCCTCTTCCTCCTCTTGCTTCTTCTGCCCACCCTTCCATCCTCTCCTGTTCTGGGGCCACAGCGAGAACATCATGCAGGCCCAGCTGTGCCAAGCACATACGCCGTGTCACGGCATGGCTCCTCTCCCAGCACAGGGTAAGCCTCAGGCCTAACCTGCCCCATCCAGCCCACCCTTGCCCTGGAAGATCTGTTAGCCTTTCAAGAGCTTGTCTCCTCCCCCTCTGCCCATCCCTCTGGGGTCTGTGGTCTGCCTTTCTATACTCAGGGAGCTTTTGGGAAGCAGGGCAGTGGTTGCAGGGGCAGGGTGGGAAGTTTGGGCAGCCTGGTACCTCTCACCTTATAGCCTGGTCTTCTTTTGCCCCTGCCCTAGGGCCTCCAGCCGCGTGCCAGCTGCATCCCAGAGCTCAGGCTGCTATGACAGTGATAGTCTGGAGCTACCTCGGGCAGAGGAGGGGCCCCCTGAAGACACTGGCTCTGGGGGCTTGAGCTCAAGAGCCCAGGCTACCAATGGTGGCTCGGAGAGATCTCAGCCCCCTCGCAGCTCAGGCCTGCGACGTCAGGCCATCCAGAACTGGCAGCGTCGACCCCGCCGGCACAGCACTGAGGGGGAGGAGGGTGATGTGTCAGATGTGGGCTCCCGCACCACTGAGTCAGAGGCTGAGGGTCCCTCGGATGCCCCCCGCCCTGTGCCTGCTATGGCAGGACCACTGAACAGCTGCCGGCTCTCAGGTAAGTTCTAGGAGGGTGTACAGAGAGGCCAGCTTTCTCAGTGTTCTGGGACCTTTCAGGGGATACAGGGCAGAGGTAGTGACTCTACTCAACTTCTGTACCTCTGTTCATCATGTCCACACACACCCATTCTGTGAGGTACCTCTTAAGCCTGGGGTAGGGATTTGTGTGACAAGGCGAGACTACAGTGACATGAGGGTGGCTAGTTGTTTGTTGTACATGATTTTCCATTTAGTGGAATCTGTGCATGTGGTAGGCTCATCACAGGTAGGGAGGAGGAGTGTTGACTCTAGGTTCTGAAGCCCCTAGCACAGGGATTAAGGGTAGCCAGCCACTTAAATGGGAGGTTTAGGTTAGAGGATTAGGGTCAGAGGTGACCCATAAAAAGAAAGTTTACTTGGGCTGGGGATGTAGCTCAGTGGGTAGAGTGTTTGCCTAGCATGCACGAAATCCTGGGTTCAATATACAGCATAGCATAAAACCAGGTATGAATGCACATGTCTATAATCCCAGCACTCAGGAGGATCACAAATGCAAAGTCATCCTTGTCACATAGTGAGCTCAAGGCCAGCTTCCTGTGCTAAATGAAACCCTCCTATCCACTTTAAAAAAAAAAAAGCAGAAACAAAAATAAAGGAGAGAGAGGGGATGGAGAGGGAGGGAAGTTGATAGTTTATGACAAAGGAACATCCTTTTCTAATCCAAAAATTTGGGATGGGAGTACTATAGAGAAGGGGAAAGCAGACCCCTAAAAACCCTATTCCTTCCTCCCAAGGTGCTGGTCCCCATCATAGATATCATGCCCATTCCTCCTACAGCTCCTGGCCTGCCTCAGTTTCCCACCCATAGCCCTGTGCTAGCTTTTGACTCTCCACTGTCTCCTTTGATCCTGGTGTTTTCAGCCCGCCCTGAGGGAGGCAGTGGACGAGGCCGGCGAGCAGAGAGGGGTAGCCCCTCACGTTCCAATGAGGTCATCAGCCCGGAGATCCTCAAGATGCGTGCTGCCCTGTTCTGCATCTTCACCTACCTGGATACCCGCACACTGCTGCATGCTGCTGAGGTGTGCCGGGACTGGCGCTTCGTGGCCCGCCACCCGGCTGTCTGGACAAGGGTGCTGCTTGAGAATGCCCGAGTCTGTTCCAAGGTACCTGCCCCCACCCTGCTAGGAGTTCCTAGCACCTTTGTCCCAGAATAATGTGACCCAAGTCTTGTTCTTGCCACCCTTGCAGCACTGTAGGTCTGTAGCTCTCTATAATACTTTCATGGGGCCTCCTACTCTGGGGCTGCCAGTCACCAGCCAGCCAAACAAGTTCAGATCCCTTATCATATGGTTGCCCTCTCCTGCAGTTCCTGGCAATGCTGGCTCAATGGTGCACCCAGGCCCACTCACTGACACTGCAAAACCTGAAGCCCCGACAGCGGGGAAAGAAGGAGAGCAAGGAGGAGTATGCCCGGAGCACCCGGTGAGGCCTGCAAAGGGTGGGTAGTTGGGTGGGTGGGTGCTCCTGGGCCACAGACCTGGAATCAAGTGGGGATGTTTCCCAGAGGAGGTGACTGCAGGCAGCTCCCTAACACCTTGGTCATCCCTAGGGGCTGCCTTGAAGCAGGACTGGAGTCCCTGCTGAAGGCGGCTGGGGGGAACCTGCTGATCCTGCGCATCTCACACTGTCCCAACATCCTCACTGACCGTTCACTCTGGCTGGCCAGCTGTTACTGCCGTGCCCTGCAGGCCGTCACCTATAGGTGAGTCCTCACAAGAAGCAAGGCCCTCTATGCCTTGGGCCCCAAGGATTCCTAGACACTGCATGTCCTTGTCCCTTAATGGAAGAAGACATGAGAATGGGTCACTCCAGCTTTATATTTTCCACAGGAGTGCCACAGACCCGGTGGGCCATGAGGTCATCTGGGCCCTGGGCGCGGGCTGCAGAGAGATTGTCTCCCTCCAAGTGGCGCCACTTCACCCCTGGTGAGCCCAGATAACGGTGGGTAGGGAGGAGAAAGGATGGTGAACCTGGCCCAGGGCTAAGGACTGAGCAGATCAGCTGTTGGAGAGACAGGTTATAGTTGTTAATCCATGTGTTGAGGCATTAGGAGTAGAGTTGTGACAGAGGACCTAGAGTTCTGCCCTGACTTAATAGCACTGTGGGCAGCCAAACCCTTAGTTTCTCAACTTGCATTAGGGCTGTTGCTGGCTCGATGAAATCACATCCATAAAGTCTGCGGGATCCATGGCACATGCTTGACTTAACAGAGATCAGGGAGGGCAGTGTATAATGTACAGAGGACGCTAGGTGTGGTGGCATGTGCCTGTTGTCATCTCAGCTACTTAGGAGGATTGAGTTCAAGGACCTGCCTGAGCAACTTATCAAGACCCTTGTATTAGTTACTTTCCTTGTTGTGACAAAATACCTGACAAGAAGCAGAGGGAAAGGTTTATCCTGGTTTACAGTTTGAGGGTTTTTATTATTTCATTTTATTCATTTATTTTTATTTTATTATTATTATTTATTTATTTTTTTACTTTTTGGATTTTTGGGGTAGGGTTTCACTCTAGCCCAGGCTGACCCGGAATTCACTTTGTAGTCTCAGGGTGACCTCCTAATCTCCCTCCAAGTGCTGAGATTAAAGGCATGCACCACCATCTCATTCTAGCCCAGGCAGACTTGGAATTCACTATCTAGTTTTAGGGTAGCCTCGAACTCACAGTGATCCTCTTACCTCTGCCTTCCAAGTGCTGGGATTAAAGGTGTGCTTAATATATATATATATATTGTAGGTATACAATATATACAATATATATATAATATTTTATTTATTTGAGAGAGAGAGAAGCAGTCAGGGAGACAGTTTTTTTCCTTAATTTTGTTCTTTTATTTGAGAAAGAGAATGGGTGCACCAGGGCCTCTAGCCACTGCAAACAAATTTCAGACACATGCCTTGTAAATCTGGCTTTTGTGGGATCTGGAGAATTGAATCTGCATCCTTAGGCTTCGCAGGCAAGCACCTTAACCACTAAGCCATCTCTCCAGCCCTTTTTCCTTTTTTAAAAAAAAATCATTTATTTGCAAGCAGAGAGAGAGAGCAAGCAAGAATGAGAATGAATGGACATGCCAGGGCTTCCAACCACTGCATAGGAACTCCAAATGCATGCAACACTTTGTGCATCTGGCTTTACATGGGCAGTGGGGACTCAAACCTAGGATTTACACTTTGTAGGCAAGTGCCTTAACCGCTGAGCCATCTCCAGCCCCCCCCCTTTTATTCAGTATTGAGTCTCAATCCATGGAATGGTACCACCCACAGTTAGGGTGGGCCTTCTCATCTTAACCTAATTTGGAAACTCCCTCAGACATACCCAGAGGTCTGTCTCCTAAGTGATTCTAGGTCCAGTCACATTGACAAGATTAACATCATTGTTGGGTGAGGCAATTCACACTTTTAATCCCAGCACTGGAGAGGCTGTGGTAGAAAGATTACTGTGAGTACTGTGTGATCTGGGCTAAAGTAAAATCCTGCCTACAAAACAGTTTTTAAAAACAAAACTGAAAAAAAGTTTAACCATCACAACCCTGTCTCAAAGCAACTAAATTGGTTGTTGGTGAACCCAGGGTGTGGAATCATATCTCTACTTCATCCTCAAACCAGCAAACTTTCCCTGCACCTTGTCATTCCAGTGCTCTTCATGTGCCAGCTCCTCCCAGGCTCCTCAGTGTGTCTTCCCTAACACTAATGGATTCAGTCACTGCGCCAGCTAGACTCCCCTGTACCTCTCCTGACCCCAGCCAGCTATTGTCCACTCTGCAGTCATTTCTACTTCCTTAGACTCAGTTCCCAGGGCAGAATTTGTGAATGTCTATCTCTGTATCCCTGCTACAACAGGCATAGCAGATAGCAAAGAGATACTGTTGCCTGGGTCAGTGTTGAAGGGTGAAGTGTTCAGAGAGATAGCAAGTTTGGTGTGAGTGGGACAAGAAGGGCACACTGGGAAAGGCCAGGAAGGGTCTCACTAAGAGGCTTATGTTTGCATTTTATCTAGAAAGTACTAGAATGGGGATTTTAGGTTTTATAAAGAAGGGTGTTTTTTGTTTTTTTAATTAATCAATTCATTTATTTGAGAGAAAGAAGCAGAGAGAGAATGAGCACACCAGGACCTCCAGCCACTGCATATGAACTCCAGATGCGTGTGCCCCCTTGTGCATCTGGCTTACATGGGTCCTGGAGAGTCGAACCGGGATCCTTTGGCTTTGCAGGCAAACGCCTTAACTGCTAAGCCATCTCTCCAGCCCTAAAGAAGGGTTTTTATAAAGACTGGGAGATGGCTCGGCGGGTAAGAGCACTTGCCACTCAAGCACAAGGGCTTGCGATGACTAGACTTCACCTAAGTTCAGTCCCATGCACCCATGTAAAATGCCGCAAGGCCACACGTCTGGAACCCCAGTTTTGTTGGGGACAGAGATAGGAGAATTGCTGGGGCTTGCTGTTAGCTAGTCTGACCATAAAAGAAAAAAAGAAAAAAAAACAGCTCCAGGTTTAAGAAGAGACTTCATTTCAAGGAAACAACATGGAAGAGCAATAGAGGACACCTGGAAGTTTACTCTGGCTTCTGTGTGTGTGAACATGGGGCACACACCACATATACTGCACACAAGTGCAAAATAAGTAAATAAAAAAGGTTACTAGGGATGGAGAGATGGCTTAGCGGTTAAGCGCTTGCCTGTAAAGCCTAAGGACCCCAGTTCAAGGCTCCATTACCCAGGACCCACGTAAACCAGATGCACAAAGTGGTGCATGCATCTGGAGTATGTTTGCAGTGGCTGGAGGCCCTGGGGCGCCCATTCTCTCTCTATCTGCCTCTTTCTCTCTGTCTATAAACAAAAAAAGGTTATTAGCCAGGCATGGTGGCACACACCTTTAATCCTAGCACTTGGGAGGCCACCCTGAGATTACATAGGGAATTCCAGGTCAGCCTGAGCTAGAGTGAAACTCTACCTTGAAAAACAAAACGAAAAACAAAAAGTTATTGAGTACTTACTTCAACAGCACATATACAATACAGAGAAGATTAGCATGGCCCCTGTGCACGGATGACATGCAAATTTGTGAAGCGTTCCAGATTTAAAAAAAAATTTTTTTAAAGGTTATTGAACCATATATGGTGATGCATGCCTGTAATCCCAGCACTTTGGTTAGTGGAGGCAGAAGGGTCAAGAATCCAAGACTGTCCTTGGCTACATAGTGAATTTGAGACCAACCTAGGTTACATGAGACTATCTCAAGAAATGAGAGGAGGATGAGGAAGAAAGAAAATAGCTGGGCGCGGTGGTGCACGCCTTTAATCCCAGCACTGGAGGTGGGGATAGGAGGATTGCTGTGAGGCCACCCTGAGAATACAGAGTGAATTCCAGGTCAGCCTGGGATAGAGTAAGACCCTACCTCGAAAAACCAAAAAGAAAGAAAGAAAAAGAAAAAGAAAGAGGAAATTGAAAGCCAGGCATGCAGGTTTACGCCTGTAATCCCAACACGCAGAGGCCAGCCTGTGGAACACAGTGAGTTCTAGGCCCACCTGGACTATATGTAAGACATTATCCCCCCCCCCCAAAAAAAAGGCTGGGGAGATGGCTCAGTGGATAAACTGCTTGTTATACAAGTGTGAGTATGACTTTAGAATCTACGTTAAAAAATAAAATAAAAATGAAGCCAGTTGTGGTGGTGCACGCCTGTAATCCCAGCACTCAGGAGGCAGAGGTAAAATAGCTGAGTTTGAGTGGAACTACACAGTGCCAGCTCAGCCTTGAAGAACCTAAAAAAAAACCAAAAAGGTGTGTGGGAGGGATAATAAAGTCAGACCAGTAAATATTCTGTCACAGACAGTCCATGCTTTGAGGGCAGGCTTCATGTCTATTGTCACAGTGTATCCCAGAGCCTGGCTCCATTGTCTCGGCTATACCACACACTTGAAGGTTGTAGGAGTGATTGGCATTGGTGACAATGTGGAGCATGAATGGAGACTAGTAGCAATTTAGATGAACACCATGGCATTCTGACCTATGGCTCCAGAATTGTTCTGGAATCAAGCTGTGAGATGTGGCAAAAGAGGAGTCAGGGATTGTTGGCTGGGCACCTGAGGCAGGGAGGGATCCCCAGAGAGGAGCACATCTGGGGTGTCTGGCTTCCTGACACCCTGCTCCTACATTCTCCAGCCAGCAGCCCACACGCTTCAGCAATCGTTGCCTACAGATGATTGGTCGCTGCTGGCCCCACCTGAGGGCCCTGGGTGTTGGAGGTGCTGGCTGTGGTGTGCAGGGCCTGGCATCACTTGGTGAGTCTTTACTCAGGGCTGGGGTATGGGGTCAAGAAACAGACAAGGGTGCAAGGCTGCCCCTGTGAAATCCTATAGGGGCTAAGGGCTGCAGCCTGAGTGGTGGCAGGGGACCCAAAGTATTGGGCAGGCAGTGACCTGGGTAGTTTGTCAGAAGGCCTTACTTCTTCATCTCCCTAGCAAGAAACTGCATGCGGCTACAGGTCCTGGAGCTGGACCACGTGTCGGAAATCACCCAGGAGGTGGCGGCTGAGGTCTGTCGGGAAGGCCTGAAGGGACTGGAGATGCTGGTGCTCACGGCCACCCCTGTCACTCCTAAGGCCCTGCTACATTTCAACAGTGAGCAAGGGGGAAATGAGGGCCGGGTGTGGCTGCCATCTGTCCCTATTTGTTCAGCAGGGTTCTATCCCTGTCTTGATCAGCAGTCTCTGAAGCCAGCATGGCATTCCAAACCCTGTGAACTATGGTGTAAACAATTCAGTTCCACAGATGCCCTCACTGGTGCCAGGAGCTATGTGGTGCCATTAGCCCCTTGTGAGAGCCTCTAGCTAGGGCAGAGGCAGAAAGCAGATGGTATAGAGCATAGGTTCTGTGACACTGCTCTTCTGCTGTGTGACTGCACAGATTTCCTGTAGGAATTCTATATTCCCATCTTTTCACTTTGTATAATGAGTAGATTCAAAGATATTGTGCTTTAGTTCCCCCTAGCCCTGACAGCTCTTGGAGTAAGGACTTCAACTTTCCTTTGGGCTCCAAATCATTACTGGCCCCACACCTCTCTTGTGCCGGCCTCCTCTACCTTCACTGGAGACACGAGTACCTTACTTGGGCTGCTCCTGCCCTGAGTCCATCATCCAAGGCCATGTGGCCCCTGGAAGGACCCTGGGTTAAGAGTGCTTGAAGGTTCCTTCTTGTTTTTCTTTGTAGTACTGGGGATTAAACCCAGGACTTTGCACATGCTAGGTAAGTACTATACCACTGAACTGTGCCACCAGCCCTGTTTTTAATGTGGCCCATCTCAGAGTTGCCAAAGTAGCCTCAAACTTACTATGTAGTAAGGTCCTGAACTTGAAATCCTTCTGCCTCAGCCTTCTGGGTAGCTGGGGTTACAGGACTGTGCCACCAACAACCTAGTTTCCTTGACCTTGTCACCTCTAGGATCCTCTTATCACTTTCCTGCAGCCTCATGGCCACAGCCTAGGCGCTACCATCAAAACTCATTGTTTTGCCTTCAGAATCCACCCCTCTCAGCCCCTAACTTGGCCCTGCCTCTCACTGACTGACCACTGGTTTCTGATGCCCTCAGCTCTACTTGATTGTTTCCCATCCATCCTCTTCATGATCCAGCCTTGCTTAAGTCATTTTCAATTGCCCAGGCCATTATACAATTGTCCTCTCTACCAGGGAAGTTGCTAGGGCTGCCAAGTATTTGATTGTCACTCACTTGTCCTCCCAGAATACTTTGGTCTTCCTTCTTTGTTTTGAGCTATGGCCAGCACAGGCCTGCACACCTCTTATTCCTGTGGCTGGCCACAAATGTTTCTCACTGGGGTCTGATTTCATTAGTGAGAGGATGCAGCCCACTGCCCAGGCCAAACATGGGCCCCTTACCCACCTTCTCCCAGGCATCTGCCGTAACCTCAAGTCCATTGTGGTCCAGATTGGGATTGCTGATTACTTCAAGGAGCCCAGCAGCCCTGAAGCCCAGAAACTGTTTGAGGACATGGTGACAAAACTCCAGGTGAGAGATGGGCTCTGAGGCAACCTAAGACTGCTTGTCTGGGGCTGGTGGCCTAAGGAAAGGTAGGCAGGAGCTCCCACCCCACCACTGAGGGAGAACTAATGCAAGGCTCTGTCTGTAGGCCCTGCGGCGGAGGCCCGGCTTCTCAAAGATTCTGCACGTCAAGGTGGAAGGTGGCTGCTAACCCGGGTAGGGGGCGGCAGGGCCCCTGCCAGCCCCACACCAAGGTACTTTTTGGACCTCCAGAGGGGCCCTGGCTTGGACTACACCTTTGGAAGTCTAGTGTTATCCTTGTCCTACTGGAACAGGAGCAACAGGTGACCAAGGGCACAGCCTCCCCAGGGCAGGGGCTTGGACAAAAGCTCCCCTCCAACCTGCACCCACACCCAGCTGGAGCAGCCTTCCGGCACAGCCAGCAAGGAGCTATCACCACCAGCACCTGGTTGTCATCGCCAGAGGATCTGTAGTAACTACCCAGTGACTCGGCTCCTCAGACAGGCTTCTGCCTGAGGCCTAGACCACAGGCCAGAGGGTGCTGTTCAGGGCATCTCAGGCATGGCAAGGAGGGCTCTACTCCTCCCTCTGTGGGGCACCCTCTTAAGACAGCTCAGCTGTATTCCAGATCCCCATTTTCTAAGGATGATCCAGGTAGACCTAGGGACACAGCATGTGCTCAGCCAAAGCTGGGGGCAGAGCTCCAAGGTGTGGATTTAGAAGGGTTAAAAAAAAAAAAAATCACCCAAACCTGCCAGGATTAGGCTACCTCTCCCAAACAGGGAAGGGACCTGCAGGGGGAGACTTACTCATGCCCACACCCACACCCCAATGCTGAGTTTGGAACAGTAAGGAATGCATTTGTGTACAAGTCATTCCTGAAGGAGGGAGGGAGGCCACCTGCAGCGAGAAGGAATCTCCTAACCCAAGTGCTTGGACAGGAATATGATAGCCTTTGGGTTTCGAAAGCTGCTGTCTAGGAGGGTGGGCCCTGAGCTGCCCAAAGGGGCTTGCCTTGCATCCTCATCAGTTAGCTTGTTTAAGGATGTGGCCTTGCCAGGGAGCCAGACCGCTGGGCCAAGGGCAAGGAGTGTCCTCACCAGCCCCTTCCCAGTCTCTACCAGGCCCGGGCTGAGACTGCAGTGGGGGCCTTTGGCTCAACTTAAAGCCACAGAATGCTGCTGGCGCAGGCTTCATTGGTCCTTGCCCAGTTCAGAGGACCAGGTCCTAGCACCAAGGCCCCGAAGACTGAGCTCCCTCTCTCATTCCTCCTTTCTGGGTCAAGGGTCCTGCCCAACCTCCATTTGGACAGATTTTCAAACATCTAACCTAACTCTTAGGGTTTCTTTTGCTCCTGTACAAGATGGTTTCTCAGCCCTAATTAATCACTAGGTTGTGGCTAGAGATGGGTGATCCTCCCATTTCCCACTTTTCTCTAGCTGATACCACTGGCTTAGGTTACTTCCAGAACTGCACGCCTGGAGCTCAGCAGTGCACCCAGTTCTGGGGCTGTCCCAGCTCTTCAGCATTATTCTGACTTCTGTGGCTTGTTCTATCCCCTACCCTTTAAAGGCCTGAAATGCCAAAGGTGTCACATCAGCTTCATGTCCAGTCATGCTAAGCTTGTCTATGTGCCACCAGTGCCCCTGCTTGCCCAACCCCAGCTGCCTCCAGCTTATTCCACTTACCCAGCCCTGTCCCCAGAAGTTGCCAGAAACAACAGCACAATTTTCCTCTCCTTCCGGGGTCCAGAAGGGAGGTGGAGGTGCACTCAGGACCTGCCTGTTTTGCCAGCTGCATCTTTACATCCCCAAGACCAGAGGTGCTGCCCTGTCTCCTGGACAAAGCACAAGGTGCCCTGCCTGCCCTCAGAGAGCCGCCATTCCTGAACCACAAGCTGTAGGCATCTTCTCCCCGTGTCGCCTCCTTGGATAGCTGATATCAGCACTGGTTAAGGGTGCACAGCCAGTGAGATGGGGGCGGGGCCAGGATTGATGCTGGGGCTAGACTCCGACACTTCCTCGTCCACGGTCCCTGAACCCCTCTGGTACTAGGAAGACCCCTCTTGCTGATGCAAGTAGGCCTTCCCAGGGTCAATTTCCAGGAAGCCAGTGAGGTCTCAGAAGGGTTTTTTTGCTCTGAATAAATGGGGAATGTAAACTGCATAGGCTTAAGCCTTTGCCACAAGTGATGTATCACATATCACAGTATGTATCTTGTACTCCTGGCAGGCAGCCTTGGGCATCTTGGTCTTCATGCATGCCTCAAGAACCAATACCTTTGTTCCTCCAGTACCACCACCACGTGCTGTTCCTTTGCTGTCTCCCCATGTAGGGAGCTACACTGCTGGATGCTTCATTTACCTCCTGAGCAACCATGATACATAGCAAGGGTTAAGGACAAGGAACTGAAACATGGGCTTGGTTTCTTTCAGATGTTTAAACCCAGCTTTGCCCACCCAAAAGGGAGTCCTTTTTCCTGTTTCAGCCAGTTAAGATGCCAAAACAGCACGTGTGATAAGACAGAGCAGGCCCTGCTCCACAGGCCTCAGGTCTATGAGAGTTCCCATGGGTGATGGCCACTGTCTACCATTCCCAGCCATGCCATACAGCCTTGCTCTAGTGCCTGGCGAGTTCTGGGATGTTTGGCCTGAGTACCCCATGCTTTATTTAGGCTGCTTTCCCATGGCACTGGCAAAAACATACGCACCTTTACCCAGAATCTTAGCTTTCCACCCACCAGGGCGGATTGCTACACCTGAATCAAGCCACTCCTTTTCTTTGTCCTATGAGGGCAAAAGTTAAGCCAGCTCCTTATGAATTGCTTAAAAAGAAAAGGAGAAAGGAGCCTCACTTCTAAGGCTTGCTTGCTGCTCCAGTAAGGTTTGGCACCATCCTTTACCTTAGCTACTGCCTATTCCCTGATTTTGCTCTAACCCTTCAGAACACAGGTGGCAAGCTGCCAAGGCTCCAATCTCTTTAAGGTACTAAGCTGAAAGAGACCTTCCCAGAATAACTACTGGTGACAAAGGCCTTGTTCCTGGTAAGCTTGGGAGTATAAGCAGCAGTCAGTGATTATTAGGGTATGGCCAGTACCCAGGAGTTAACCACAGAATAGGTCCAGCCTATTCTGTCCCTGAGGAGCGTTAACTTCCTTTTGCTTCCTCATCTAGCCTTGGCCCAGGCCTGCATCTCTGTATATATTGCTGTTTAGTGTGTGTATGTATTTACTCCTGGACAAGTGTGTTGAGCTGTGACCCTTGCTGAGGATAAAGTTAAAAGTTGGGTGAAGAGCCAAACACCGGGCCTCCCTCCCCAACTCACTGGGACCTTAGCCAGTCCCGACTGCCCTGACAATCAGGCAGGCACCCCACCATGAGGTTACCTCGGGCCTCTGCTGCCAGCACAGCCCCAGGGAGGCTTGGCCTTGGCAGAGGTTTCATGGCTAGTGCCAGGTGGCCTGGCTCAGGACACTGCTGGTGGGACCTCCAGAACTGGCCCCTAGGCCCTGCCTTCCCTGCGCAGGCAGGCTGCAACAGGCCTGAGCAGTGCCAAGGGGGCTTCCTCACCCCCACAGACAAGGCAGAGGGGTGGAGATGGACTTTTGGTTTTACTTTTCTTTATAAAGTGGTGCCTGTACCTCCAGCCCCCAGGGGGCCTTCCCTGGCCCCACTTCTCTGCCCCACCCTGGCGTTGCCATCCCAGCACTTTCCTCCATGTCACCCAGATGCCCTTTGCTGAATGTACCTGAGTGTATGTATTTAAACGGACTCATATGGGCATCAGAGAACTGATGGCTCTGTATCCAATAAAAGATGGTGAAAATGGTCTATTTGGCCTAGGAAGTTAAGTGGCATGGCTATTTGTCACCAAAACCATTTTATTTTGTTTGAGACAGGATCAGTAACTGCAAATGACCTTAAACTTCCCATCCTCCTGCTTTCACCTCCTGACCATACTGGGATTATACATGTACCACTGCATCTAGTTTTATGCAGTCCTGAGATCAGACCCAGGGCTTTGTGTATACAGGGCAAACACTATACCAACCATTCATCCCAAGGCCTCAGAATAACCTTTCTGCAGCTAAGGTACATTGATATAGGAGGTAGGCCACCCAAGTCACCAACCCACAGCCTCTCAATCCTGCTTTCAGTGTCAGTAGACAAAAGCTAGCAGAAGCCCCTTCCAGGGCAAGCCCACAAAAGCACAGACACAGGTCCTGAGGGCCTATCCTGCATTCAGCCCCACTAGCTTGGCCCCACTTCAAAGGCTCTTACTGGTCAATCAGGCTTTGATCTATGGGAAACTAAGTTACTATCATGGCCTCTAAGTTACTATTAAGGCCTCTTAATTTAACAGTTTCACAAAATTGGCTTATCTCATTAATTACTTAAGTCCTAATATATTTTAAAACATAAAAAAGAACAGGAAGCCAGGCATGGTGGTACACACCTTTAATTCCCAACACTTGGGAGGCAGAGGTAGGAGTATCACCAGAGGTAGGAGGACCACCCCAAGACTACATAGTGAATTCTAGGTCAGCCTGAGCTAGAGTGAGACCCTACCTTGAAAAAATAAAAACAAAAAAAAAAAGAACAGGTATTCCAGCTTAAACTATATGTACAATAAGCACTTAATGTCCACAATCAGCTGCTCATACCTTGTACAAAGACACAGGTGAGGCTCAAACACTACAGGAGTATCAGGTCACAGCCTGCCCACTGCCCCAACTTGCTTCCAGTTATCTAACCATAAGTACTTACCCACTAGCTAAGGCTGGCTTTCAGAACTAGCATTAGACTCCTATATACTTCCAGTTGTCCTGTGCCAGCCACTCCTAAACTTCCCTGGTCACAAGAAAGCAGACGCCAAGGACAGTGCCGCAGGTATCATCCCACCTATACTGAAGCAGAAGAATGAAAAATTCAAGGTTTGTCTGGGCTACAAGAGTGAGTTCAAGTCCAGCCTGGGCCACTTAGACCCTGTCTCAAAATAAAAAGAGGAGCCAGGTGTGGTGGTGCATGTCTTTAATCCCAACACTCGGGAAGCAGAGGTAGGAGGATCGCTGTGAGTTCAAGGCCACCCTGAGACAACATAGTGAATTCCAGGTCAGCCTGAGCTAGAGTGGGACCCTACCTTGAGAAAACAACAAAAAAAGGGCTAAGGATGTGACTCAGTGGCAGAGCACTTGCCTGGCATGCAGGCTTAAGCCCCAGTACCAAGACAAAGAGACCCTCAGAGCAGCTGAACAGTGGGTAGGTGCTCTCTCAACTACCTTCTCAATGTACTTAAATACCACAAAAGTCCAGAGATGATGTGACCTCCCTCAAACATGCACCCCAGAGAGTTTTCACCTTAAAGATCTTGAGTAACAGGGAACAAAGGTCTAAACCAAGAAAGCCCACAGGCAGAAGGAACACCAGTGCTTGGGAAGCCACTCCACATCTAGCCACTTCCACGCCAGGGGAATGTAGCTGCAATGACACCTGAAGACAGGCCCACTCTAGAAGAGCTCACTTCGGGCCAATAGAGAATTCTTTTCTGCCTCTTGGGTGAATGCAGACATAGCTCTGAGTTCTGAGAGGCAGTGAAACATCTATGAGATAAACTACTATGCCCAAATAATCTTACGTTTTATTTAAATAACCTCCAGTTAGAACACAGTGGACCAATGACAACCATTTTCTCATCTCATCAAGCTGGGGAGAAGGGTGCACCTGTGCTGGGCAGCACTGATGAGTGTGAGGTGCCTCAATGGAGGCGGCCTTGGCCCCGGCCCCGGCCCACGGAAGGGGGAGCATCCACAGTGGAGCGAGGGTTCTTGATGGTCTCATCTACAGATACAATAAGGCAAGCGGCCTCAGAAGCTGCTGTCAGGGCATTGATCCGCACCATGGCTGGTTCCCACACGAAGGCCTCAAAGTTGTCAGCAATGTCCTCGTTGTTGATGTCCACCCCGTACCACATGCCCCCCTGAAAGAGGAAGACAGAAGAGGCACTATGGGACTGCTCCCAAGTTTCTTCCTGCATACCCTCCAAAAGACCTAATTATCAGGAATCCCAACTCTAAACTTGATGGTACTTCCTTGAGAAAAACCACACCTCACTGGCATCACAACAAGACCAGAAAGTACACATCTTCCCAGTGACTCCAGTCTCTCCCACCCCAGGCCATGCCAATCATAAGAGCTTGCATCTTCTCCCAGGAAGCCACTGTTTCCAGACCTAGCATTGTGGCCTTCCTTCTGCCTTCACACCAGGTTCCCCTGCAGCATTGGGCAGAATGCACACACTGAGTGAGCACAGCTCACACTAACCCTGTCCACCCCCCATCTCTGGACCCCAGGAGAGCTGGAACCCACCTGGGCATGCCGAGCCCGCAACTTGTTGAGGATGTTTGTGGCATCAAAGCCAGCATTGTCACACAGCTGGCGTGGGATAATTTCCAAGGCCTTGGCATATGCCCCAATCAGCAGCTGCTGCTTCCCTGGAATGGTCCTTGAGTAATCCCTCAGGTACTTGGATAGCTCCATCTCGATGGCCCCACCACCAGCCACCACAGAGTCATTCTGCAGAAATAAAACCACTCTTGATGCAGTGGGCCCTGGTCCAGCCTCAATCTGGGACATCTAGCAGGTCCTTTAACCCAGAAAGAAGATGGTGCCTCAGTTCTTCCCCACCTTCAACCTGATGAACCATACCTGCTCCTGTTTGCTAACAAGAACTAATCAGCCTTTAAGCATGGTCTATGTAAGACTGAGGCTGTTTCTCCATGACCTGTAGGGTAAATCGAGATCTGCTGTGATGCCTAGGAAAAGGCAGGTTACATAGGGAAGAGATCTGCATACAAACCAGCTGGGGGGAGGGAGTGGCAGGACTAAGAAAATGCAGCCCACCTACTGGAACCAGACAAGTTCTGCAAGCAGCCAGTACCTTAATGGCCCTTCTGACAATCATGATGGCATCATGCAATGACCGTTCTGTCTCCTCCATAAACTGCTCAGCACCACCACGGAGGATGAAGGTACAAGTCTTGGCCTTGGGGCAGCCAGTGAAGAAATTGTACCTATGCCCAGGAGGAAATTGTACACACAAATGAACTGCCATCATCTTGCTGTCTGTTCTGCTGCCCAACCCTCCTAACACCAAGGTTGCCTAGTCCCAACCTTTATAGGCATTTTCTTGGGAAGGTCTGGGACTGTACACTGAAGCATCAAAGATTGTGGAGTCCTACATAAAACCCAACTTCTCCCCTCCTCTAACACTTAATGTATCTGAGCTTTGTACACCCTTAAAGGTAGGATCATGAAAAACAGAGGTATAAGCTCTACCACACCCAGAGGATGTCAAAGGGGCAGACCCAAGCAGTTCGTTTGAGTGCAGCCTACAAGCAGCCCAGATGTACTCACCTCTCACCTCCAATCTGAGTCTCTTCAAACACCTGGCAGCGGCCCAGCACATTTGGAGTCAGAGCATTCACACTGGTCTGGATTGAGCCTCCACAGGCCTGAGGAACAAAGAAAGCCAAGCAAGATCATAATGTGGCCACCTGCCCTCCTCCACCCAGTCACTGAACCAGTTCCCATGCTAGACTCTGCCACAGCTCCCAGAACCCTCTATACTAGGTAACCCTTCCATCCCCTCACCTCCACATAACCCCTACTGCTCCCCCAAAAAGAGAACAAAACTGAAACATACTAAGGGCAAGGAGCCTAGCTCAAAGGAGACAGGAACCCCTTGGCTTCAACCTATACTCTCTCCTCAAGAATCAGGTGCTTCGGGTCCAGGAACTGAACTCAGGGGCAGTCCTTTTGTGAGATGCTAAGAAAGGGAAAACATCAGGTTGAGCCTGCCCAGCTGATAACTGCACTATTGCTAGGTTCCATCACATACTAGATTTACTTTCTGTTTGGTTTTGGTTATGTTAACTTAAGGACAGTATGTATACTAATAGGTACAAATACTGAAATGGAGTGCTAATGGCTAAAAGAATGAACACAGGACAACCTGACACTATTTCACTACAGCAGGGACAGAAGGAACCACTCAGAGCCATGAAGGCTAAGAAGTGGCCCGTAAGTTTGCTTACCATCATTGTCCTTTTCAGATCCTCCTCGGGCACACGGCCAGCACAAAACATGTCCCTGTCAGCAAAGAACTGTGTGGCCACATCTCCAATGGGGAGTTTGGACAAGATTACTTTGGCTCCAGACTGATGAATCTTTTCCAACTTGTCATAGAGAATGTTCCACTCAGCATCAACAATTGCCTGATAATCCTAGAGATCCCAAAAAAGGATGAGGATGTTTTGGCATGGACACTGCTATACACATAAGTCTAAAATATATCGCCTCACAAATAGTGACTTATCTGAGAACTGATGGGGGATCGAGAGAACAGCTGCTCTTTAGAAACCAACCAATACTTTTAAACGCAGAAAGTAACCACAGGGCAGGGAGCTCTGCTTTCCTGGAGTAGCACTCAAGTAATCTTGTAGGTACTTGGACAGAAAACAGTTTAGCCTGGTAAGCTTTAGCCTTTTCTGAGGTGCTGTACCAGGCATTTTATCTCAGTAAGAACACCTTCCCTCTAACAGGCTGTGCTGGAACCTCCACAGACAGCCTAGAAGATGCAATGTCCTGGCTCAGAAAGTGCCCTTAGCCCACCATCATCAGCCACAGACTTACCTCCACTGTGTGGACTCTGACTTCCGCATTATCTTTCTCCGCTTTCAGCTCAAGCTCAACATTCAAGAGGGCAATCATGGGGTTACTATACTTTTTGGGCTGCATTTCAAACCCAGCATAAGAGAAAGTCTTCTTGAATGCAACACCAGCCACCAGCTGAGACTCCTGTTAAAGACACAGATAGCTCAATGGTGTGGTACCATCCGGAAATCAAATCAAGCCAGTGTTTGCCCATTGTCATGAACCATATTTTATTTCACTGCTATAACAAAGCTTCTCATTATCACGAAATTTAGGGCCAATCATTATTTTAAAAAAAAAGAAAGAAAGGAAGGAAGGAAGGAAGGAAGGAAGGCAGGCAGGCAATAAGCTGGGCATAGTGGTGGCACGCCTTTAATCCCAGCACTTGGGAGGTTGAGGCATGAGGACTGCTTGGAGTTCAAGTCCACCCTGAGACTACATAATGAATTCCAGGTAGCCTGGGCTAGAGTAAAACCCCACCTCGAAAAACAAAACAAAACAATACAAAACATTTTAGTTGTCCCTCCAGAATAACGGTTTGAGAGGCCAGGTGTGGTGGCACATGCCTTTAATTCCAGCACTGGGGTTTCTACCACTTGTTCTGTAATAGAGCTTCCTGCAGGAAGCATATTGTACTCAGGATTGACTTTAACATGTGAAGAGACTTATGTCCAATTCTCAGCACTCTCTCTTTATGAATGGCCAAGTCATTTCCCATTCCATGACAAGTTTGTCAGTGCTAACATGTGATACTATGGGCTGTCAGTGAGTAGTATATGCTCCCAGTTCCTGCTCAACACCATTAACCCACAGCTTCCTAAAGGGGTGATGCCTATGCCAATTCACAATGGAAGGGTTGCCAAATAGAAAAAGGACTCCTGGGCTGGAGAGATGGCTTTGCGGTTAAGCGCTTGCCTGTGAAGCCTGAGGACCCAGTTTGAAGTTTGATTCCCCAGAACTCATGTTAGCCAGATGCACAAGGGGGCACACGTGTCTGGAGTTCGTTTGCAGTGGCTGGAGGCCCTGGCGCACCCATTGTCTCTCTATCTGCCTCTTTCTCTGTCACTCTTAAATAAATAAATAAAATAAAAAATTTTAAAATAAATTAAAAAAAAGAAAAAGGACTCCTTCCGAAAATGTGGGGGCAGCGTTGTGGAACTGGGAATGAAAACCTTTTGAAGTTGCTGGAATAAAGAAGAGTGCAGGGAAAAAGAGGAAGAAGGAAGGCAAAAATGGCAGGGATCAGTGTAGTAGGCCCTTCTAGGCCCCGATAAAGCCTTCCTCTTAGCCTGCAGATAATGTGCACCTCAGAAGACTGTACACAGAGAAGAAACTTCACCATGCAACATGAAGAATGGATATGAAGAATGCAAGACTAGAGAAGGTTGATCATCCTGGTCTTAGAAATGAGTGAGACACAGATTAAGATGATTAGTAAATTAGTAGGTAACAATAACTGACAGGTTGCAGGGAGTCAGAAAGCTTCTCAAGAATGGGTTTTGAGTTTGACTATGATAAAGGATACAGATGAATACAGATGATACAGGACCAGATGATGAGTACAGTAACAGCTAGATACAGATTGAAGAGAGTAGGTAAGGACTAGATACAGATCAGGACTTCTCTCTATTAACCCCGTGAATATATAAGTTATTGACTTCTGGGTTAGGTTTTATGTTGAGAATTTTACATAAGGTCAGGCACAGTGGTGCAAGGGAGTCAAAAGAGTCACTGTCAGGCTGGAGAGACGGCATAGCGGTTAAGGAGTTTGCCTGTAAAGCCAAAGAACCTTGGTTCGATTCCCCAGGACCCACGTAAGCCAGATGCCCAAGGTGGTGCATGCATCTGGAGTTCGTTTCCAGTGGCTGAAGGGCCTGGCGTGCCCATTCTCTCTCTCTCAAATAAATATTTTTTAGTTTTAAAAGAAGTGTCAGTGTGAATACAAGCATCATCTAGGGAGGCCACAGCTGGCTTACCTCTAGGGCTCCACCCTGGACCTTCTTGATCCCAATCATCTTAAGTTGGAGCAAATCATCGAGCATAACCACAGCATCGACTACCATCTTGGCAAAGAAAGCCTTCTGCTGGGAGATCAGCTTGGAGCTCAGTGCTGTCATGGCACATTTTTCCAGCAGCTTCCTCTGTTCCCTGCAACATAGGGGAGAACTGGCAGTGGCTTTGGAAAACCAAACTCCTTATAGGATTCTACTGTAATGTGGAAGTGGATTCCTTCCAGATTATACTCTATACTCTTTACATAGTGTGGAAAACTCACATGTCACATAAACCATTTTGGAATTAATCCATCATTCACACAAGAACCTACTCTAATAGCTGTACACATCACCCCATTACTTATATTTCACCCTAAATTCATCACTCAGCCTTCTCTATCTTCATCTTCCATATCTTTAGGACAGATTACAGTGACAGATGGCAGCTGCTTCCATTGTGGCAGCGTTTCTACTAATCTACAGCCTCTTCTCTGTTTGACAACAGCTAAAGAACCCCAGGCCCATACAGGGAACTGCAGCATGCTTCTGCATCCAATATGGTCCCAGGAAGACAGGGTCTTGACAAAGCCCACTGCAAACTTACACTTTATCTTGCTTCTTCACAGTCACAGCAATCTCTCTGATCTTGTTAACTGCCTGCCAACAACAGAAGTTGAGTGAGTTTCTCATGCTAAAGACAACATGGTGATGTAGATCATCTCTCCTTATAGCCTGTTCACTCCTGAGTCTTAGGCAGATCTTCTCTGTAGCTAAAACAACATGGCTACCTAGGAAAATGTAAAACTACAGCTTGGAAAAACCCCAAAGTTAGAAATGTAGAATAGGAAATTGAACGTGGTGATCTATGCCTTTAATCCCAGCACTTGGGAGGCTGAGGTAAGAGGACTGCTGTGAATTCAAAGCCAGCCTGGTACAGAGTGAGTTCAGGTCAGCCTGGGGCTAGAGTGAGACCCTACCTCAAAAACAAAAAATAAAAATAAAAAATGATGGGGCTGGAGAAATGGCTTAGTGGTTAAGGCATTTGCCTGCAAAGCCAAAGAACTCAGGTTCAATTCCCCAGAACCCACAAGATGCACAAGGTGACACATATGTGTGGAGTTCATTTGTAGCAGCTGAAGGCCCTGACATGCCCATCCTCTCTCTCCTTCTTTCTCTTTCCCTCTCTCACAAATAAATAAAAATAAAATAAAATATGTATGATCAGGGTTCTTCCAGGATTTGCCTCTATATATTCGGCAACAAAGACAAAAGAGTAAAATCAAGCCTTGCTACTATATTAAGACAAACTTCTGGCTTACTGAAAACATTTAGGACAAGGTTTAATATGAGTTACACACACACATATATAGATAAATATGTATTATATAGCAATATTTTAAACTTATCTTCTCCAAAGTATTTCTTAAACATGATCATACTTTAATATCACCACCTGAATCACCACAGATGCATTCCCCATACTCCAATAAAGACATTATCCTCACTAAGAGAAGTGTGAAGTGATCCCATACCAACTGGGTGGCTGTGCGGAAAGCACGGATGATGATTTGAGGATGCAGACCTTCCTCCACATACGGTTTCACCTGCTTTAGAAACTCGGCCGCCAGCAGCGTCACTGAGGTGGTGCCATCACCGACCTGAATGAGGACACAGCAAACATATTTACTAGTGTTCAGAGGATAAAGCCATTTTCAGGTAATCTACCAATTTAAAGTAGACATTGTTGGGTTGGAGAGATTGGTTAAGGCACTTACATCTGGAGTTTATTTGCAGTGGTTGAAGCCATGGCACGTCCATTCCCTCTATCTGTCCCTCTCTCAAAATAAGTAAGTAAATAAATAAAATTTTAAAAGAAAATTCTTATTTTAAAAAAATATGGGCTGAAGAGAAGGCTTAGCGGTTAAGCACTTGGCTGTGAAGCCCAAGGACCCCAGTTCAAGGCTCAATTCCCCAGGACCCATGTTAAGCCAGATGCACAAAGGAGTGCATGCATCTGGAGTTCGTCTGCAATGGCTGGAGGCCCTAGAGTGACCATTCTCTCTCTCTCTCTCTCTCGCTCTTAAATAAATAAAAACAATTTTAAAAAATAATAAGCTAGGTGTGGTGGCATACACCTTTAATCCCAGCACTCGGGAGGTAGAGGCAGGAGGATAGCTGTGAGTTCAAGGTCACCCTGAGATTACACAGTGAATTCCAGGTCAGCCTGGGCTTCTACTTCAAATAAATAAAATAAATAAAGAAAATAAAAAAAGAAAAATAATAAAGCGGACATTGTTTAAGTGGGTATCAAGCTTTTCCTGAGAAAGGCTTTTAAAAAAATTATCTACTAGAGAGAAGAAAGAGGCAGATAGAGAGAAAGAATGGGTGTATACCAGGGTCACTAGCCACTGCAAATGAACTCCAGATGCACAAGCCACCTTGTACATCTACATCTGGCTTACATTGGTACTGAGGAATTGAACCTGGGTCCTTAGGCTTTGCAGGCAAGCACCTGAACCAATAAGCCATCTCTCTAGCCCCAAATGACGCTTGGAAGGTGGAGAAAGGTGAAGGTGATCCACCTGTGTCCTGAATATTAAATCTCTAGACCAGCCCCATTCTCCAAAGGGTTGATTTAAGAATCAGGTCTTATCAGGATATGAAATCATGCAAGTGAATTGAGACTTTATTATGTACAAAGCACTGTGGTGAGCAAGACAGTTCTTGTCATGCTGGTAAGACACAAACAACCAATGTACAAAGAAACAGAACATAAGTATCTTTAAGGAACACCAAGTAATGCAGGAGTTCACAAAAGCTAATTTTCAGATGAATCAGACCCCCAGTACCATCTAAAGTTCAGTATGTTTCAAAAACTATTTGGAACAAGCACACTACTCCTCTGCTTTAGATAGTGTTTTTCTGTGCTGTGAGCTAAAGTCTATATATATGTTTGCTTTTTGAGGTAGGGTCCCAGCTGACCTAGGATTCACTATGTAGTCTCAGGTAGCCTCGAACTCACAGCAATCCTCCTACCTCTGCCCCCACCCAGTGCTGGGATTAAAGGCGTGCACCACCACACCAGCTGAAGTCTAACAAGAGAGAAAAAGACCAAGCGCTTGTACAAAAATTAGCTATCTTCTTATTTGGAAGGAATTTCTTTTCAACTCACTTATGTCTATCATGTAAGGTAAGGCACAACAGACAAAAAGGATACAAAAGACTTGAAGCAGCCAGATTTCTAGACAGCAACATCTTAGGCCCTTGTTGAAGACAGTAACCCACATAAGCCAAATGCACAAGGGGGTGCATGCATCTGGAGTTCATTTGCAGTGGCTGGAGGCCCTGGCACGCCCATTCTCTCTCCCCCTCTCTCTGCCTCTTTCTCTCTCTCCCTCTCTCTCTCTCTCTCTCAAGTAAATAGATAAAAATAAAGTTTAAAAAAAATAGATGGAAGGACCTGGGCGTGGCGCAGGCCTTTAATCCCAGCACCCAGGAGAAAGAGGTAGGAGGATCACTGTGAGTTCGGGGCCACCCTGAGACTACAGAGTGAATTCCAGGTCAGCCTGAGCTAGAATAAGATCCATCTTGAAAATCCAAAGGGAATAAAAAAGGGTAAATCATATCTATATTTCAGTACACACACATGCCAGAGTAGAAACTTGAAACGTCTCCAGCACTATGGGGTTCAAGGTAGCCGAGGCTGAGCTGGAATTCACTCTGTAGTCTCAGGGTGGCCTCGAGTTCATGGCAATCCCCCTACCTCTGCTTCCTGAGTGCTGGGATTAAAGGCATGCATCACCACAACCAGCTTTCAGCACTATTTAATGAGGTGAATAACAGACGATTCACATGAACAACAATTTAAAAGGCAGACCGGGCATGGTGGTGCATGCTTTTAATCCCAGCACATAAGAGACAGAAGTAGGAGGATCACCATGAATTCAAGGCCACCCTGAGAATTCCAGGTCAGCCTGAGCTACAGCAAGACCCTACCTCAAAAAAGCAAAGAACAAGCAACCAAACAAAAGGGCTTAGATTCAGTGTTAAGGATTCAGATCTAAAGACCATTATCATGTAACAAAGTATTAATGGATGTGGAAAACCACATTCAATAGAATTTATGCAGTTTTTTAATTTTTTTAAATTTTTATTTGAGAGAGAGAGAGAGAGAGCAAGAGAATGGATGCACCAGGATCTCCAGACACATGCACCACCATGTGCATCTGGCTTACATGGGTTCTAGGGAATTGAACCTGGCTTTTTAGGCTTCACAGACAAATACCTTATTAGCTAAGCCATCCCTCCAGCCCGAATTATATAGATTTTTTGTTTGTTTGTTTTTTGAGGTAGGGTCTCACTCTGGCCCAGCCTGACCTGGAATTCACTATGTAGTCTCAGGGTGGCCTCGAACTCATAGCGATCCTCCTACCTCTGCCTCCCGAGTGCTGGGATTAAAGTCATGCACCACCACGCCCAGCCCGAATTATATAGTTTTAAAGATCAAATATTCTAAGTTTTTTATAAGCACCATTCTAATTTTAAACATAAAATTTATTTTTATTTATTTGAGAGAGAAAATGGGCATGCCAGGGCCTCCAGCCACTACAAACGAACTCCAGATGCATGAGCCTCCTTGTGTATCTGGCTGAATGTGGGTCCTAAGGAATCAAAAAACCTGGGTCCTTTGACTTTGCAGGAAAGCACCTTAACCGCTAAGCCATCTCTCCAGCCCTTAGACATAAAATTTAAGAGTGAAGTAGGAAGCACACATGTTTTTAAGCACCACTTAAATTTATGTGACTGACTCCTTACCTCAGCATCTTGGGATTTGGCAATGTCCACTAAAGTCTTTGCTGCAGGATGGACGACATCAAGAAGTTTAAGAATTGTGGCCCCATCATTAGAAATTGTTGCTTTGCCTTAAGAAAAACAAACATTAGCATTTAAAGCTTTTTTGTTAAATTCTATTTGGACCTGGAGTCAATGTACACTTTTTCTTGGAATGGGATTACAAGATATTTTCATTTTTGTTTTGGTTTCCAGGCTGACCTGGAACTCACTCTGTAGTCCCAGGCTGGCCTCAAACTCATGGAGACCCTCCTACCTCTGCCTGCAGAGTGCTAGGGTTCTTTAAAGGAGTATACCACCAGTGGATACTGCAAGCCTTATAATTGGCCAGCCAGGCCAAATGAGCCAATGGGTGCAATAGTGACACGTCTGTCATGGTGGAAACCAACTGCCCTCTAATTGGACTGGAGGCCCGCTCCTTGGGGGGGAATACATCCCCGATACTGAAAACTTAAAACAGGGGTAGTCATGAGCCCTAGGGGTCTAACATCTGCTGATGTCTGGAAAAATGTATATACTATGCTTATCAAACTGCCCAGTAAGCACTTCTCTTAATATTTATACCCTTATATTAATGCTACTCTCACTTTGGGTAGAGAATCTTCTCTTTTCAGATGGCAGTGACCCTGGGATGACTCAGAAGGTAACATAGTGCTGGAAAGAAGTGACTGGAGTACTGAGTAATATCTCGATCACACCTTCCAAGGCTCAGGGTCTAATGCGGAAGAGGTGGCGGAAAGAATGTAAGAGCCAAAGGAAGGGTAGGACTCCTTACAACGTCCTCCCTCCAGACATAAAATGGCCTGGATATCCATGACCTGATAGTACCTGACACTACCTACACAAGACCATCATAAGAGGAGGAAAAGATCATGACATCAAAATAAAAGAGAGACTGATTGAGATAGGGAGGGGATATGATGGAGAATGGAATTTCAACAGGGAAAGTGGGGGGAGGGAGGGTAGTACCATGGGATATTTTTTATAATCATGGAAAATGTTAATAAAAATTGAGAAAAGAAAAAAAATCTTAAAACTTTCAACACATAAAAAAATAAATAAATAAATTTAAAAAAATCTTGGGCTGAAGAGATGGTTTAGCAGTTAATGCGTATGCCTGTGAAGCCTAAGGATCCAGGTTCAATTCTCTAGGTCCCACATAAGCCAGATGCACATGGTGGCACCTGCGTCTGGAGTTTGTTTGCAGTGGCTAGAAACCCTGGCGTGCCCATTCTCACTCTCTCTTTCTCCCCTCCTCTCTCCATCTCTAATAAATAAATAAAAATAAATCTTCAAAACAAAAAATGTACCACACCCAGCAAGGGATTACAAACTTTTAAAGTTTATGGGTTCCTGACTTTTTTTGAACAACATAATACATAGCTCAACTGGACAGATAAATGTTTTAAATAAGCCAGGCATGTTGGAGCACATATATAATGCCTGTACTTGGGAGGCTAAGACAGGAGCATCTCAAGCTTGCAGCCAGCCTGCACTATATAGTACAACTCTTACATTCCCTTATACAACTGACATCCTACCAAATTAACACACTACAGCAGAAAAGACAATTTTCTTCTTGTATTAGCAATATGATACAATAGGAATGACCTCAGAGAACACCAGTTGGCTCTTCTTCATGTTCCCAGGCCCTATTTTCCTATAAGGCAATGGACTCCTAAGCCCAAGATCTCCCATATACCAGCACATTCAGGACAATGTACAAAATGGCACTGTTTTAGAGTGATTAATCCCTTAGAAACCTTACGAACAGTAGAATTTCTGCCAACCCATTAGTCCCAAACACTCCCCAGGTGCCTTGAGGAACCCTGCAGACTTACCTCGGCCATCCACAATAAGCTTGTCCATACCACGGGGACCCAGGGTGGTTCTTACAGCCTCGGCTATCACCTGGCAGGCACTGATGTTACTCACAAGCTGTGGGATGCCTTGGGAGCTGTCAGTTCCCTCTTTCAACAGGATAACTGGTGTGGGCTAAGAGAACAGAGAACAATTTACTATTTTTAATAATCATTTGTTGCATGAGTCTCACTGGGGGGTTGGAGATTCAATTTAGCTCACTGGATAAGTGCTTGCCTAGTGCAAGGCCCTGGGTTCGGTCCTCAGCACCGTGGGGGTGGGGATCACAAAAAGAGAAAAAAAAAACACAACAAGGGAACATGAGAGTCATTGAGCTGGAGAGATATTTCAGCAGTTAAAGGTGCTTGCTTATAAAGCCTGCTGACTCCAGTTCAATTGCCCAGCCACCCACATAAAGCCGGTCGGGCACTTGTCTGCAATGGCAAAAGACCCTGGCATGACTGCTTGTCACACAAAGATGCATGCAAATAAATTTTAAATAAAAGAAGAAAAGAAAAAATAATTATCTCAGCACTCAGGAGGCAGAAATAGGAGGATTGCCATGAGTTCAAGGCCACCCTGAGACTACATAGTGAATTCCAGGTCAGCCTGGACTAGAGTGAAACCCTACCTCAAAAAAAAAAAAAAAATTCTGTATATCTACTTAAATCACATCTTCTTCAACCACCTTTGTCTCCAGAGGCACTGTCAAGACTGAAGCCTACAGTTCAGGTGTGCAAAACAGGAAGTGGTTTGAAAAACATGTACTTTCAGGTGCCCAAGCCTTTTAGAGAGGGGAAGACAGAATGTACACCAGGGCCTCTTGTGCTGCATATGAATTCCAGACAAATGTGCCACTTTATGTGTCTGTCTTTACATGGACATTGAGGAATCGAACCCAGACCAGCAAGCTTTGCAAGCAAGTGCCTTTAACTGCTGAGCCATATCCCCAACCTCGGCCTTTTCAACTTCTGACTATGTTCTATAGTAGGCAATGAAGTCACAGGACAGGAGGAAGAACAGGCCCTGCTTCAGTTCACTCCACAGCAAAGCACCTATTTGTCTTGTTAGTGAAGCAGAGGGGAAACAGGTGCAGCACATAAGGTGCCAGCACCTTAAGACTGCTGTCCTGGAGATGCTTGCCAGCAAATTTACCAGTGACCTTCAATTGAGGTATAAGAAGGTCAGCAGAGGAATAAAAGGCACTTTTTTAAAATACATTTTTTTGTTTATTTTTATTTACCTATTTGAGAACAACAGGCAGAGAGAAAGAGGCAGAGAGAGAAAGAATGGGCGCTCCAGGGCCTCCAGCCACTGAAAACGAACTCCAGATGCATGCGCCCCCTTGTGCACCTGGATAATGTGGGACCTGGGGAATCAAGCCTGGAATGGTGGCCCTTAGGTTTCACAGGCAAGCGCTTAACCGCTAAGCCATCTCTCCATCCCTAAAAGGCACTTTTGTCTTGCCTCACACCTAACTCATTCAGAATTGCTGTCACGTCTAATATTGGCGCTGTAATGACCCCATGTGGCTAATTTCCAATCAAGACACCCCAGAAAGTTTTGTCTTCTCTTCTACACTTGGCAAGGGCTTTCTTTGCAGAACCTGCTAGGGAAAACTCTGGGAAAGACAGGGATGCTACCTTTTTCAAAGGGCACTTGGATATCTTTCCTCCAGTGCCCAGCAATCGGCACAGACATAACTGGCAGACCAGACCTCCCTCTGTATGTATCCAATTCAGGAATGAGTCATGACCCAGTTCATGTTCTCATATTGGGCTAACTTTGCCTGTGAAGCAGAATACAGTAAGAGGAGATACTATTCAAACACATCCACTGTTGGTTATTTACGTTAGGTGATGCTTTTGATTTATTTATTACTGTGGAGTGCAATAAAAAGTTTGAAAGCCAGCCAAGTATGGTGGACGATTTGGGAGGCTAAGGTAGGAGGATCACTGTGAGTTCAAGGTCATACATACTACATGGTGAATTCCAGGTCAGCCTGGGCTAGAGAGAAACCCTACCTAGAAAAAACAAAACATAAACTTCTGCTTAAGATGATGCGTGGCAACCACACCAAAGCAGCCTGGGGCGCAGGGTGCAGTACAATACACTCTTCTACTAAAAAGGGAGGATGTGTAATAAATTATCAACCACAGCAGAGAAGTAGGAGAGACCCTGAGCATCTAGAGACCACAGAAGCAGGCAGAAGCAGCACCAGGTCTGCATGGTCACAGCCACAAGGCTAGGCCTCAGTCACTGGAAGAGCCAAGTCAGGGAATTCTCCACTCACAACAGCCCCCTCCCAAACTCAAGAAACGTGAAGGGGGGACAGTAGGGACCAGTAAGAGCATCTTGAGGACCAACAGGAGAACTTCAGACACCATCCACAACCTCCCCTCCCCCACCACCAGCCCAAGCAATAGCAAGCACCAGAGACCTGGGGAAGGGAGCTTACCTACACAGCACCCGGCACAGGCAACCCAGCCAGGCTACACAGCGCAGCAAAGAGGAACTCAAGCAGGCACACAGCATAACTGAGACCAAAGCAATCCCAAAAGGTAACTGAGATTACACCAGGTCAGTATCCACCAAATAAACCTGGTATATAGGCTTGCATTGGAAGTGCTAATCACACCTTCCGTGTCAGGGTAAATTATATGTTAAATCGGATGGATGGTTGGATTTGCCTTTTTTTTTCCTTTTTATAATTTTTATTTATTTATTTGAGAGCAACAGACAGAGAGAAAGAGGCAGATAGAGAGAAAGGGAGAGAGAATGGGCACGACAGGGCCTCCAGCCACTGCAAACAAACTCCAGACGCATGCGACTCCTTGTGCATCTGGCTAACGTGGGTCCTGGGGAATCGAGCCTCGAACCAGGATCCTTAGGCTACACAGGCAAGCACTTAACCGCTAAGCCATTTCTCCAGCTCAGATTTACCATTCTTAAATAAGCTATATTATGGGCTTGCAGTGGCTCTCTCCCCCTCTCTCTCTGTCTCTAATAAATAAATAAAAATAAAAATCTTTAAAATAAATAAAAATAAATATTTAAAAAAAAAACTCACCAAAGTGCTAGAAGAGACAGTGGAGTGTATAGCACTAAGTGAGACAACTCTGTTACACTCTCCAATGCTCAGTGGTGGAAAGAGCCAAAAGAAGGGGAGGAATGCTTTGCAATGCTGTCTTCCAGACACTGAGTAACCGTGGTACTCATGACCTCACAGCCATGGGCTGACACTACCTACGTAAAACCTGCATAATAGAAGGGTGAAAAAATGACATCAAAATAGAAGAGACAAGCCCGGCATGGTGGCACAAACCTTTAATTTCAGCACTCGGCAGACTATGTAGTGAATCCCAGATCAGCCTGGGCTAGAGAAAGACCCTACCTCAGGGGGAAAAAAATATGTACAAGGGGCTGGAGAGATGGCTTAGCAGTTAAGGCACTTGCCTGCAAAGCCAAAGGACCCAGGTTTGATTCCCCAGGACTCATGTAAGGCAGATGGACAAGGGGCACATTTGCAGTAGCTAGAGGCTCTGGCATGCCTATTCTCTATCTATCTCTCTTCTCTCTCTGCTTACAAATAAATAAATAAACAAATAAAAATATGTAAGAACATATATCAAGAGAATCTGATACCAAACACATAAAAAGCCAGGCACGACCACACATGCCTGTAACCCATGCTGAGGGGGGAAAGAGACAGAAGGATTGCTGGGGCTCCATGATCAGCCAATCTAACCATAAAACGGGGAGCCCAGGCATGGTGACTTGAGTTTGAGGCCAGCATGAGACTACATTGTGAAATACAGATCAGCCTTGCCTACAGCAAGACCCTACCTTGAAAAAACAAACAAACAAAAAAGCAAATCCACTGGAGAGGGCTAGAGGGAAGGATGGCTTAGCAGTTAAGGCACTTGCCTGCAAAGCCAAAGGACCCAGGTTCGATTCCCCAAGACCCATGTAGGCCAGATGCACAAGGCGGCACATATGTTTGGAGTTTGTTTGCAGGAGCTGAAAGCCCTGGCACACCCATTCTCTCCCTCTCTCTCAAGTAAATAAGATAAATTTTTAAAAATCTGCTGGAGAGATGGCTCAGCAGTTAAAGGCACTTGCTAGCAAAGTCTTATGGCCTGGATTTGATTCACCAGGACCCATATAAAGACAGATGCACAAAGTGGCACCTGTGTCTGGAGTTCACTTAGAGTGACAGACGCTCTATCAAATTAATTAATTAATTAAACAAAAGAATAACTATCAGAGAAGACATTTATTTGGATTGGAGAGATGGCTAAGTGGTGAAGGCACTTGCCTGTGCTTGCCCCACTACCCGAGTTCAATTCCTCAATACCCATGTAAAGCAAGATGCACAAAGTGGCACATGCATCTGGAGTCCATTTGCAGTGGCTGGAGGCCCTAGTGTGACCATTCTCTCTGTCTCTCTTCTCTCTCTCTCTGTCTCTCTCGCTCTGTCTCTCTCTCTCTCTGCTTGCAAATAAATAAACATATTTTTTTAATTCCATCATGGGGGACTGGAGAGATGGCTCAGTAGTTAAGGCATTTACCTGCAAAGCCAAAGGACGCAGGTTTGATTCCCCAGGACCCACATAAGCCAGATGCACGAGGTGGCACATGTGTCTGGAGTTCGTTTGCAGCAGCTGAAGGCCCTGGCACACCCATTCTATCTGCTTCTCTCTCTTTCTCTCTCAAATAAATAAAATAAATTTTTAAAAATTCCATTGTGAAGCCAGGCATGGTGGCACATGCCTTTAATCCCAGTACTTGGGAGGCAGAGGTAGGAGGATCGCCGTGAGTTTGAGGCCACCCTGAGACTACATAGTGAATTCTAGGTCAGCCTGGACTAGAGTGAGACTCTATCTGGAAAAACCGAAAAACAACAACAAAAAAAATTCCCCTTGTGGATGAAGACCCTACCTCAAGGAAATTAAGCAAAAAAGTAATAAAGGATATCTTACTCTGGACCCTGCATATATACACATAAGGCATGCACATCAGCACACTTGTGCATATACTACACACTCCAACAAAGAAATTAAAAATTAGACAGGGCTGGAGAGATGGCTTAGCAGTTAAGGTACTTGCTAGGAAAGCCAAAGGACCCAGGTTTGATTCATGTGCCACCTTGTACATGTGGCTTTATGTGGGTACTGGAAAGATGGCTCAATGGTTAAGGTCCCCAGTACCCACATAAAGCCAGATGCAAAGTAGTGCATGCATCTGGAGTTTGTTTGCAGCAGCTGAGCATGCCCATTCTCTCTGTATCTCTTCTATCTCTCTCTGCTTGCAAATAAAGAAAGAAGGGAGAAAGAGGAACATCTCCTAGAAGTGTGCAGGCCAACTAGTCTGGAGAATACAGTGATAGTGACCCTGCCTCAAACAAGGTAAAAGGCAGAGAACACTACCAAAGTTATCTTCTCACCTCTACATATGCACTGTGACATGCGCGCGCGCACACACACACACACACACACACACACAGAGTAAGTCTGAAGGGCTGGGTAGATAGCTCAGTAATTTAATGTGCTTATTTGCTTCGCCTGGGTTCAATTCCCCAGCCTCCCACACAAAGCTGGAAGGGGATTAAGTTGCCAGGGCAAGAAATCCCAGCATGCCTATACATACACATATACACATGCAAATAAAACTTTTTCTTTTTTCTTTTTTTATTTATTTTGCAAATAAGTTTTTTTTTTTTAATTCCTTTAGCCAAGTGTGGCAGCCCATGCCTTTAATCCCAGCACTTGGAAGGCAGAGGTAGAACTGCTGTTTAAGGGCAGCCTGGGACTACAGTCAGTTCCAGATTGGCCTGGGCTAGAGTGAGACCCTACCTCAAAAAAAAATTTTTTTAAAGCGTTTGGGCAGAAGTAGCCTATGGATGTAAATAATGGTGTGCCCAGACGCCACACATTGTTAAAAAATTTCAGTACCAACTTACCTCCAGTAAGTTGTTGGCCAAGGAGGCCCCTGATGTCCTCAAAACATTACAGGCCATTGCCAAGGCTTTTGGTTGCCCACCAGGACTAGATGGTAACACCCTATTACTGAAATTGCCTGGGCTGCAGGTCACTGAGAAATGAAGCTGGAGCTGAGCTGGAAACCTCCTCTCTGGACCAGCTGACAGAAAACTGGAAAAAGGTACATTGTATAGAGCCCTTTGGGAGGGAGAAATTATCAACAGTGTTAAACAGCAGTGGGCCCTGCAAGCCGTAAGACTAGCCAACCAGGCCAAATGTGCCAACTGGTGCAATAGTGGCATGTCTGTTATGGAGGAAACACTCTGTGATTGGACTACAGGCCCACTCCACAGAAGGGAATAGGTGCCTGGTACTGAAAACCTAGTCAAAAGTCTATGGCTCGGGAGGTCATGAGTCCCAGGGAAGTAACAACTGCTGTTGTCTGGCTAAAGAAATACATTATGCTTACCAAACTGCCATGTAAGCACTTTTTTTAACATTCATACCCACATATGTGTTTTAAAAATTTGTTTATTTGTTATTTCAAAGAGCGAGAGAGGGAAAGAGGAAGATAGAAAGAGAATGGGCACGCCAGGGCCTTCAGCCACTGCAAACAAACTCCAGACGCATGCACCGCCTTGTTCATCTGGCTTATGTGGGTCCTGGGGAATCAAACCGAGGTCCTTTGGCTTTGTAGGCAAATGCCTTAATTGCTAACTCTAGCCCCATACCCATATATTAATGCTACTCTCACTTTTGGTTAGAGATTCTTCTTTCCAGATGGTGGTGACCACTGGGGTGACTCAAAAGTCACCATAGGCTGGAGAGATGACTTAGTGGTTGAGGCCTTGCCTGCAAAGCCAAAGGACCCAGGTTTGATTCCCCCGAACCAACTTAAAGCCATATATATTAGGTGGCACATGCATCTGGAGTTCATTTGCAGTGCATGCAGGCCCTGACATGCCCATTCTCTCTATCTTTCTCTCTCTCTCTTTTTCTTTGGTAGGGTCTTGTTCTAGGCCAGGCTGACCTGGAATTTACTATGTAGTCTCAGGGTGGCATTTAACTCATGGCTATCCTCCTACCTCTGCCTCCTGAGTGCCGGGATTAAACGTGTGCACCACCACATCCAGCTCTCATTCTCTTTCAAATAAATACATAAATAAATAACTCAACCATAGAGGCTGGAAAGATGGCTCATCAGTTAAGGTACTTGCCTGTGATGCCAAACAACCTGGGTTTGATTCTCCAGTACCCACGTAAAGCCAAATGCACAAAGTGGTACATGTATCCTGAGTTCATTTGTAGTGGCTAGAGGCCCTGGCACACCCATTCTCTCTCTCTTCTTGAAAACAGATAAATATTTTTTAAAATAAAATTAAAATAAAAGCCAGGCATGGTGGCACACACTTTGATTCCAGCACTTGAAAGGCAGAGGAAGGAGGCTCACTATGAGTTCAAGGGCACACTGACCTATAGAGTGAATTCCAGGTCAGCCTGGGCTAGAGTGAAACCCTATCTAGAAAAAAATAAAAATAAAACTTAAAAGAGTCACTATAATGCTAAGAAGTGACAGTGAAGTGCTCAGCACTGAGACATCTCTTC
Organism: Dipus sagitta; assembly: GCA_036346955.1. Classification (NCBI taxonomy): domain Eukaryota; kingdom Metazoa; phylum Chordata; class Mammalia; order Rodentia; family Dipodidae; genus Dipus; species Dipus sagitta. Next base: position 71,519,306 of record CM070777.1, read on the forward strand.
CATATGCTCCAAGGCTCAGATTGTGGAAGAGGTGGTGGAAAGAATGTAAGAGCCAAAGGTAGGACTGCTTATAATGCAATCTTCCAGACACAAAATGGCCTTATATCCATGACCTCACACTGCTTAAAACTACTTACACATGACCTTCATAATAGGAGGAAAAGAAGATATCAAAATAAGAGAGAAAGAAATAAAATGGAGAATAATGAGGGAGGGGATTTGATGGAGGGTAGACTTGAGAGGGTAGGGATAGGAGTGAAAGAAGGGAATTATCATGGTTTTATTGTCTGCAGTTATAGAAGCTATAAATAAAAGTTTTTTTAAAAAAAAGACAGCAATGGCCCCTGCAAGCCCTATGGCTTGTCAACCAGGCCAAATGTGCCAACTGGTGCAACAGTGGCATGTCTGTTATGGGGAAACCAACTGCTTTCTGATTGGGCTGGAGGCCTGCACCACAGGAGGGAATACATGACCGGTACTGAAAACCTAGTCAAAACCCTATGGCTGAGGTGGTCATAAGCTCTAGAGGAGTAATAACTACTACTGTCTATACATTATGCCCACTGAACTGCCCCTCTAAAACACTTATGTTTATACCCATATATTAATGCTACTCTCACTTTTGGTTAAAGAAGCTTCTCTTTTCAAAGGTGATCACTGAGGTGACTCAAAAGTCACCATAGCCATGAGAAGTGACTAGCACACCCTCCAAGATTCAGGGATCCTTGTGGAAGAGGTGGTAGAAAGAATATAAGAGCCAGGGCTGGAGAGATGGCTTAGTGGTTGAGGTACTTCCCTGTAAAGCCAAAGAACCCAGGTTCTATTCCCTAGGACCCACGTAAACCAAATGCACAAGGCGGCGCATGTGTCTGCAGTTTGACTGCAGAGGCCAAAGGCCCTGCTATGCCCATTCTCTCCCTCCCTCCCCACCTCCTTCTCTCTCCCTGTCTCAAGTAAATAAAAAGTTTGAAGAACCCAAGAGCCAAAGGAAGGGAAGGACTGCTAACAATGTTATCATCCAAACACAAAGTGGCCTTGATATTCATGACCTCACAGTGCTTAACAGTACCTACCCAAGACATGCATAAAATAAGAGGGAAAAAATGGTGTCATCAAAATAAAAGAGACTAATTGGAAAGAAGGAGTTCAATGGAGAGGTCGATGAAAGGGGGGAAGGAGAGGGTGGTGAGAGGGGATTATGATTATGGTATATTGATTATAGTTATGGAAGTCATCAATAAATGAAAGGAGGGAGAGGGAAGAGAAGGAGGAAGACCAACTTGAGTCAAATTCATTCCTGGCAAAGTTTGACAGGTTCTTTTATTTCATTATCAAGTACACTTATCCAATGCTTCTGCAGACATTTGTTTACCCTCCTTCCAAGTTGTGCCCTCACCTAGAAGAGTCACCCTGCCATTTTCTATCAAAACCACATTCTTACCACCAAGCAATAACTTCTCACAGGACCAATTCTTGTCAGTTTTCTCTTCAACAATGAACAGGAGCATCTGGAACATGGGGAATCTGTAACTGTCTCTCCTCTAGTTCATACCTTTGTATTGCCATCCACGTTAAAGTATGAGCTTCCTGAGTTCACCAAGAACAAGGGCCTGGCTCAGTTTGCCCACTGCTGTACTCTAAGTTCTTGAAAAATAACTAATGCTGTTTATTAGCTGGCACTCAATTAAAAACATGTTGGGTAAAACAATCCATGCAATAAGATACTATGCTTTTAAAAAGACTTTTGGAGAGACGGGCATGGTTGTGCATACCTTTAATCCCAGCACTTGGGAGGCAGAGGTAGGAGGATCGCCAGGAGTTTGAGGTCAGCCTGTGTTAGAGTGAGATCCTACCTCAAAAAAACAAAACAAAAGACTTTTAGAATTACAGGGTGGGAGACATGACTCAGCAGTTAAAGGCACTTGGTTACCAAGGCTGCTAGCCCAGGCAATTTTCCAGTATCTACATTAAGCCAGATGCAAAATAGTGCAGTGGCAAGAGGCCCTAATGCACCCCTATTCTCTCTCTCTCTTCTTCTCTCTGTTTGCAAGTAACAATATATTATTTTAAAATTTTTATTCATTTGTAAACAGAGAGATAAGAGAGAATGGGCACACCAGGGCCTCTAACCACTGCAGACTCTAGATACAATTGCCATTTTGTGCATCTGGCTTCAAGTGGGTACTGGGTAATTGAACTAGGGTCATTAGGCTTTGCAGGTAAGCATCTTAATTGCTGAGCTATCTCTCCAGTCCAAAAAAAAAATACTTTTTTTAATAAAAAGTATGAGCTTCAGGAAATAAAACCATTAATCAACCACTGGGATCTCATGAAATTACAAAGCTCTTGACTAGCAAAGGACACTGAATAAAGCAAAGAAGCAACCTACAGAAAGGGAGAAAATCTTTGCCAGCTATACATCTGACAGAGGATTAATATCCAAGATATACAAAGAACTGAAAAAACAAACAGTAAGATGGCTCAGTGGTTAAAGGTGCTTGCTTGCAAACCTAAAGGCCCGAGTTCACTTCCCCAGAACTCACCTTAAGCTAGACACACAAAATGGTGAATTCAAGGACAGCCTGAGCTACATAGTGAAACCCTACCTTGAACACCACCCCAAAAAAAGAGTGGACAGCAATTAAGGTACACACCCAATGTCGATCTCTGGTCCCCACAGACAAGCTCAAACACACACATGCACGTGCAACATAAATAAGGTAAAAAGAAGCTGGGGAGTGGTAGAGCTCTTGCCTAGCATATGCAAGGCCCTAGGTTTAATCCCACTACTGGAGATGGAGGAAAACTAGCTACCACTATTAACATGAAGCATTATTTTCTAGAAAACAAGACCAGAAGGCAGAGGTAGGAAAATCGTTGTGAGTTTTGTGAGTATGACGCCAGCCTGGGACTACAGAGTAAGTACCCGGTCAACTTGAACTAGAGTGAGACCCTACCCCGAAAAAAAAAGGGGGGGGGAGTCCAGCAGAGAAACGAGACAACATAATACAGTAGGAATCATCAATTCAGGTAAAATCCAAGTGTTGCGGTTTGGAGCCCTTTAGTGAAGGGTTTATTAATTTATGGTACTTGGAATGGAACCCAGGGCCCTGTTAGGCTAGTGTTCTTACTGCTGAGTAACATCCCCAGCCTTGGTGAAGGTTTTATAACAGCATTTAATAGTATCTTGGAGCCAGACATGGCGGCGCACAACTTTAATCCCAGAATTCGGGAAGCAGAGGTAGGATTGCTGTGAGTTCCAGGCCACCCTGAAACTGCATAGTGAGTTCCAGGTCAAACTCGGCTAGACTAGGATCCTACCTTGAATCCCCCCTCCCCCAAAAGTAGTGTATTGGTTCTGATCTTTAGTTCTGACCCTTTTTGAGAGTCAAAGTTACTTATTTTCTTATTTTATCACTAAACACCTCCCTTTGAAGTTGGCTTTACTCAACAGCAATTCAGGGTTTTCTTACCTAAAGAAATCTTGGCTCTTAAGGGGAGAAGGGAATGAAGGAGAGGCAGAACTACAGGTAAACCTTTGTAACATAACATTTAGCGACGCACCATGCAAACACAACACAAGATCAAGAGTTAGTCAACATTCAGTGGTTAAAGCACCTGTCTGCAAGCCTAACGATCCGAGTTCGCTCGCCCGGTACCCACATAAAGTCAGATGCATAAGTGGTTCAGGCGTCTGGAGTTCGTTTGAACTGGCTAGAAGCCTTAGCATACCCATTCTCATTCTCTCTCAGCATGCATGCAAATAAATAAATTAAAATGCATGTGATTAATGTATGAATGAATGAACGCATGAGTGAATGAATTTGGAGATATAAGTAAGTCCACGCATGCTGCACAACCGCAATGAGACTCCGGGCTCTGCTCTGCCCAAGCTATGGTTCACCACGCCTTAACGTCCCGCACTTCCCAGCGCAGCCTCAACCAGCACTCATTTTCGAAAACCACAAGTCTCAACTACAGGAACGGGGCTCAAAACGGGAGTTCCCAGCCCCGAACCGCCCAGACTCTTGGTTCCTCCAACAACCGGAGTCGGGAGTCTCCTGCGCCAGGCCAGGGCCGCCCTGGGAAAGGAGTCAGGCAGGAAGATGGAGAGCGTAATACAGTGCAGGCCCTGTCCAGCTGACAACACTCGTGGCCAACTGGTACCGGATGGCCGCGGATGGCGGCGGATACGGGGACAGGACTCACCATCATCGTGGAAGCTTGTTCCGCGGCCCGTTAGTCACCTGCTTTCCGCGCCTGGGCCGTCCGGCAAACCCACAATGCACCGCGCCAGAGAGCTCCCCAGACACTTCGTCAAGCGTAGGGCGGGAGAGGAAGTGGATAGCCGGCTTCCGCCGCTCCGTGGTTAGCATAGAGCTGGCTGGCTAGACGAGCCGGAAGCTGGGCCTCGGGGCCTTCTAGCCAGAAGCACTGGTTAGGGACCGGGCGCTTTATCCCTTGCGGTGTAGGGGTACTAGCCCGTGTCACCGGCTAATCTTGATTCCGTCCCAGGACGCCAGACGAAAGCAGGTAGTAAAACGCAAACATTTATTGAACAGCGACTGTGGAATGGACTTGTGTTACATAAGCACCTTGCGTGAGTGATCTCATTTCACTCAACTCTGGCCTTAGAACTACTTTGCGCTTTGTACCGATGAGGCACGTGACCGCCCCAGAGGGCTGGCGTCGGTCAGTGGCCCAGCCCCCAGCCGGGCGACCGTGTGCGCGCGCAGGTGAGCGCTGGACCTGGGGATGGGAGGAGGGCGTGAAAGACACCGCCCTCGAGCGGCGGATCGCCTGGGCTAGGACCTCCCGCAGCTGAAGGCGTCTCTCCTGCCGCCCACCAGCTCCCCATCCCCGCCGACCAGCCCGCCACCCCGTGCTCGGGGCAGTGGAGTATTCAGAGACTCGCGGGGGCGGGGCGGGGGCAGCGTTTGCCTTTGAGAATTTAAGCCAATCCTTCCTTGGCTCCACTTTACTTGACCAATAGGAAGTAGGCTAGGGCGCAGAGGCGGCTACATGAGCAGCCGGCTGGGCCAATCAACCACGGATCTCGTTTCTACCATCCAACCAGCAGGGAGAGCGGGCCAGGGGGCGGGAGGCCGGAGCAGCTGTCAGGCTAAAGTCCAGCGAGCTCAGCTCTGCGGGACGACGGAAGAAACCTGGCGCGGGGCCTGGAGATGGTCCGCGGCGCCACGGGCTGGTGGTGTCTTGTGCTCTGGCTCCCCGTGTACGTCGCGGCCCACGGTAAGCGATAAGCGGCAGATATGAGCTGCGGGGTTGGGGCAGGCCTCCAGTTTAGGCGCTTCTTGGGCTGGGGACCACGGGTCACCTTGGGGACCCGGCGAATTCGAAGCCGGGTTGGTCAGGGGCAGGAGACAGGACTGAGTGGGGCTACTCAACAGGGTTCCTGAGGAAAGGCTCTCCGCCCTCGGCTCTCCTTGTTGAACTGGCCTCCCTCAACCCACTACTAAGGCGCATCCAGGAGGCTCGGACACAGTTGGAAAAACACACTGAAGGAATATATGCAAACATTCAGACGCACAGGAACACACGTTCTTAACACGTGCATTCACGCGCACAGGCACCCACTTACACAACTGAGTTGCACATACGTGAACACATTATATACCCACTTTGTGTAAACCACATGCTAAGGCCAAGCGAGGCTGTGCGTGAAGGGGTAATCCAGCAAGACTTACGGAGGTATATTTGTAATTGAAGGGGGTTACCCATACCCAGAACAAAAAACTGTGTAGCCCAGAGCCAAGCCCATGGAGCTCTGAATGGCTGTAATTTGGGCCTTAGACAAGCTAAAAGAAGTTTCTATGCCCCAGAAAAAAATATATAGTGGTTCTGGCAACTCTCTTGCTCAGCACAGCAGAGCTGGGCATAGTTGTTCTTTCAGTAACATTTTCTGAGCACCTGTATCTATGTGTCTTAGCCACTGCAACAGGCAGTGGACACTGGGCATGGAGTGAAACTACAGACTTAACATCTTTGCCCTAGTGGAAGAAGCAGACATTAGAAAATTATGAATATAACCGGGCGTGGTGGCGCACGCCTTTAATCCCAGCACTCGGGAGGCAGAGGTAGGAGGATCGCCGTGAGTTCGAGGCCACCCTGAGACTCCATAGTGAATTCCAGGTCAGCCTGGGCTAGAGTGAGACCCTACCTCGAAAAACCAAAAAAGAAAAGAAAGAAAAAAGAAAATTATGAATATCGTATAATTACAGGTTGAAAGTTTCATCTGGAAAAAAGGTGCATATTGAATGGATGTAGGAAAGGGCAAAGCATGGGACAAGGCAACAGTTTTTTGAGAAAACAAGTTAGCTTTGTTCTCAAAGATGACTTGGTGGGAACCAGGAAAAGAAAAAAAAAATTAAGAAGGTCAGTCTGGGGTAAAGTGAGACCCTACGTTATAAAAACGGGGGGGGGGGCTGGAGAGATGGCTTAACGGTTGTTTGCCTGTGAAGCCTAAGGACCCCGGTTCGAGGCTTGAGTCCCCAGGAGCCATGTAAGCCAGACGCACAAGGTAGCGCATATATCTGGAGCTCACTCACAGTGGCTGGAGGCCCTGGTACGCCCAATTCTCTCTCTCTCTCTCTCTCTCTCTCTCTCTCTGTCCCTCTCAAATAAATAATTTTTTTTTTTGTAAAGTGGAGGGGCTTGGGAGATGGCTTAGTGGTTAAGGAGCTTGCCTGCAAAGCAAAGGAGTGAGGTTCGACTCCCCAGGACCCACATAAGCCAAATGCATAAGGTGGCACATGCATCTGGAGTTAGTCTGCAGTGGCTAGCTGGAGGCCCTGGTGCACCCATTCTCTCTCTGTGTCTGCCTCTTTTTCCCCTCCCTCCCTCCCTCCCTCTCAAATAATTTTTTTTTAAGCAGTGGAAATATGGAGCTGGAGAGATGGCTTAGCCACTAAGGCGTTTGCCTGCAAAGCCAAAGGACCCAGGTTCAACTCTCCAGTACCCACGTAAGCCAGATGCACAAGGGGCACATACATCTGGAGTTCGTTTGCAGTGGTTGGAGCCCCTGAGTACCATTCTCTATCTGCCTGTTTCTCTTTTCTCTCTCTCAAATAAATAAATAAATAAAAATAATTTTAAAAATAAAATAAAAACAGTGGAAACAGATGGGAAGCTGAGGCAGGAGGACCACCTGAGCCCAGGAGTTGGAAACCAGCCTGGCAACGTAGAAAGATCCCATCTCAAAAAGGAAACATAGAGGCAGGTAGACCAGTTTAGCTGAACTGTCAGGACACAAAGACAGTGTCTGGATTAGGGCATGGCAGTGAGACCAGTCAACTTATACCAATGAGAATTTTTTTTTCTTCCTCTGCTCTCCGGAACTCCCAGGTCCTCTTGAAAGCAAAGATGGATTGGTCTGAGAGCTCTCAGTCTTCATGGCTCACCTGTAGCAGCGACGGCAACAGATACAAATGCCAGCAACTGCTCTGCTGGCACCTGTTGTGTCCTCTCCAGTGCAGCACCCATGTCTCACACTAGGCCTGCTGGTGCATGCCTGTGATCTCAGCACTTGGGAAACAAGATCATGACTAGGCAGCAAAGCATAGGTGCTTCAACACCAGATGGAGCTACAGGAGACCCTATCTCAAAAAAAAAAAGGGGGGGGGAAGGGAGGAAGGAAGGGGAGGGGAGGGAAAGGAAAGAAGGAAGGAAGGCAGGCAGGGAAGGGAGACAGTTCCCCTCAGAAGCATGAGGCCTAGAGCTCAATCCCCAGTAGTCAAAAATAGGAGGATCCCTAGGACTTGGTATCCAGCCCGTCATATTGGAGAGTTCCAAGACAATGTGAGACTGTCTCAAAGGAGGTGAATGGTATTCCTGAAGATGACACCTAAGTTGTCTTCTGGCCTCCACAAGCATACACAGACACACACACACACGCACCTGAACATGGACAAAAAAGAAATAAAGAGGGATGGAGAGATGGAGAGATGGCTTAGTGGTTAAAAATGCTTGCTTACAAAGACTGCCAGTCTCAATTCTCCAGTACCCACTTAAATCCAGATGCACAAAGTGGTGCATGTGTCTAGAGTTTGTTTGCAGCATTAAGTGGTCCTGCCCCCAGGCTGGAGAGAGATGACTCAGTGGTTAAGGGGCTTTCCTGCAAAGCCAAAGAACCTTGGTTCAATTCCCCAGGACCCACATAAGCCAGATGCACAAAATGGCACATGCGTCTGGAGTTCTCTTGCAGTGGCTGGAGGCCCTGGTACGCTCATTCTCTTTCTCTCTCTGCATCTTTCTCTTAAATAACTGTATTTTTTAAAAAAAGAATTAAAAAAAGAAAACAAGGTCCTACCCTGATGCATCCATTCTTTCTGTCTCTGTGTTTCTTTCTCCCATCTTTCTTTTTTTTTTTTTTTTTTTTTTTTTTTGGTTTTTCGAGGTAGGATCTCACTCTAGCTCAGGCTGACCTGGAATTCACTATGCAGTCTCAGGGTGGCCTCGAACGCGTGGCAATACTCCTACCTCTGCCTCTCAAGTGCTGGGATTAAAGGCGTGCACCACCATGCCCGACTTCATCTTTTTTTTTTTTTAAGGTAGTTTTGCTGTAGCCCAGGCTGACCTGGAATTCACTATGTATGTATGTATGGATGTATGTATGGATGGATGTATGGAATTCACTATGTAGTCCCAGGGTGGCCTTCAATGCACAGCGATCATCTTAGCTCTGCCTCTCGAGTGCTGTGAATATACCATCATGCCTGGCTACTAAAGTTTTTTAAATAGTTTTTTTTTTAATTTTTATTTGTTCATTTTTATTTATTTATTTGAGAGCAACAGACAGAGAAAGAGGCAGATAGAGAATGGGTGCACCAGGGCCTCCAGCCACTGCAAACGAACTCCAGATGTGAGCGCCCCCTTGTGCATCTGGCTAACGTGGGTCCTGGGGAATTGAGCCTCGAACCAGGGTCCTTAGGCTTCACAGGCAAGTGCTTAATCGCTAAGCCATCTCTCCAGCCCCTGGCTACTAGAATTTTAGGAAGAAAGGAAGGGAAAGGGAAGGGAGAAAGAAACCTCCAGGCATGGTGGCGTAGACCTTTAACCCCAGCATTCAGGAGGCAGAGGTAGGAAGGTCACCATGAGTTTGAGGCCACCCTGAGACTACATAGTGAATTCCAGGTCAGCCTGAGCTAGAGTGAGACCCTACCTCAAAAAAAAAAAAAAAAAAAAAAAAAAATTAAATAAATAAACTAAAAAAAAAAAAAAAACCAACCATCTATCCCACTTTTTCCTTTAGGCTTACGCATCCATGACTATTTGTATTTCCAAGTGCTGAGTCCTGGGGACATTCGGTACATCTTTACAGCCACACCTGCCAAGGACTTTGGTGGTATCTTTGTAAGTTCAGGGATGCATTGATATTCTGAGCCTGGGTCACCCCCTTTCCCTTCCAGGGTCATGATAACCATCCCATCTGAGTACTGGGACAGGGCAGGGATCAGAATCAGGCTATGCATTCCAGGAACTGCTGTGCTTCTAGTTGCTCCCCTGAGCATACTGTAAGACCTGGGTACCTGGGAGGTTCCACCTGCCTTATTGGGTAATATTAAATGAAAAACGCACCGAGGGCACCAACTTTCTCTGCCAACTCTTAAGTCTGAGTCCCAGCTTCCTCTCCCTTGATCTGTATCAAAAAGACAGGAAGGAGCCGGGCGTGGTAGTACACGCCTTTAATCCCAGCAGCCTGAGAATACATAGTGAATTCCAGGTTAGCCTGAGCTAGAGTGAAACCCTACCTTGAAAATCCAAAAAAGTCATGACGGGGTTAAATAACCAGATGGGCCTTTGTGAGAATAGGTAAAAGTGCTCAGCAACAGAGAAACCAGGCCCATGTTTCCTTCACTCTGATACCAGTACCAAAGATGTCTCCTTCCATTCTCACTTATCGAAATGTCTGAACATTTTCCAGCACACAAGGTATGAGCAAATTCATCTTGTCCCTGCTGAACCTCCAGAAGCCTGCGAGGAGCTCAGCAACGGCTTCTTCATCCAGGACCAGATTGCTCTGGTGGAGAGGGGGTAAGGAACAGGCAGAGGTGGCACAGGGAGGGCAGGTTCTGAAGTCACAGCTGGTGGTAATGGTTTGAAGTACTTTTGTGAATAGTTCTTTCACAGGTCTTTAGAAATGTCTTCATGATGCATGCTTTTAGCTATGTACTTTATGTAAACTTTGATAAATTTTCCAAGGTCCTTACACCCCTCAGGGTGAAGATGTGGGAGAGGGGCAGCTAGTACCACCTTTCCTTTGGCCTCATTACTACCTCTTCCAGGGGCTGCTCCTTCCTCTCCAAGACCCGGGTGGTACAGGAGCATGGTGGGCGGGCCGTGATTATCTCTGACAACGCAGTTGACAATGACAGCTTCTATGTGGAGATGATCCAGGACAGTACCCAACGCACAGCTGATATCCCTGCCCTCTTCCTGCTCGGCAGAGATGGGTGAGGGCTCTTTGTCTCTGGGGGTTGCCACAGGATAATCACCAGTTCCTTTCCACATGCCTTTTCTTTGGGTGCCCCAGTTGTAGAACAAAAAAAGTTCTTGGGTTCTGGAGCTCCAAAGTGAGGGCAGAGGGGAATGCTGGGGGTGCTGAAAAAGTGTCTCTCGCCTGTTCTTCATGTCCTCCTAGCTACATGATCAGACGCTCCCTGGAACAGCATGGGCTGCCGTGGGCCATCATCTCTATCCCAGTCAATGTCACCAGTATCCCCACCTTTGAGCTGCTGCAACCTCCCTGGACCTTTTGGTAGAAGAGCTGATCCCAGATTCCAGCTACAAGTAACTCTTGGGAAGGGGACACCCAAAAATTCCACTGTTTTGAGTTTGGGAATAACATTGAAGGACATGTGGAACCCAGCTGAGGGTGGGAAGCCACGTTAGTGGCTTTCCCTTCCCCAGGGCTTCCAAGGATGTCTCATGCTACAGAAAGGCAAGAGCTGGGACCCAGGGTTTCTGGAACAAAAGGAGTGCTGAAGGCAGGCAGCACAAGTCATCTGTGAACTATCACCACCTGGTTCATTCTCCCCCAGCCAAGACCTCAAGCAGTTGCTGGAGTGGTTTAAGGAACTGGTATTTGGGGACTCAATAAACCTTCAATGACTTTTTAGCAATAAAGCATTAGGGTTGTAACTGGATCCTAGACTAAGAATGCATTAGAGAGGGGTAGCTCCAGACTTATTCATCCAGTCCCAGAGGGAAGGCCCTTGAGACCCATGGAGACAGGGATGTCCTGAGGTCCCCTAGGGCCACTGCTCAGATTACTGGTCTTCAGTCACACAGATCAAGGGAAAAGAGTCACCATAGCCTAGTTCTGGGGATTCAGCCAGCCCTCAGAGGGCTCTTGTTCTGGTTTGAGGAACATTTACACAGTAGAGTGAGTGAAGCCACAGATGAGCCCAAGCCTGGAGCACTGTCTACTACCATCTGCTGGTTGAACGTGCACCCCTTTGAACCTACTTCCATGAATACTGCCCTGCCCCAGACAGCCTGCCTAGCCATCCTCCACAAAGCATTGCTTCAGAGGTCTGTCACCACTCATGTTTTATTAAAAACAGTGGACAGGTAAAGCAGAGGGAGGGGGGCTGGCTGCTGTGAAGGAGTAAAAAGAGGTGAAGGGGCCAGCCAGGCATGTCCCACCCAGTTTCATGATCCTGGAAAGGGCCTGTGGCATAGGCACCTCTTCTCCCTGGAGCCCGAAGCAAGATGGTGTGCAGGCTCGTTGGTGAAGGTAGGAAGGATTTGGGAGTGGTGGCTGTATTCCCAACACACCCACGCAAAGACTGAGAAAGATGCTCATCTGGCAAGGAGAGGACAAAGTCATGGCTAGTCTCGGAGTACTCTGTCCAATACCTTTAGGTTTCTGGAAGACTTCAGTGTTCTTCTGTGGAGACCCTAAAGGTAGATACTTGAGGTCTGTACAGCTACTCACTGACCTATTTCAACTGGTCCCAGTGAAGATTAGAGCATCCTAAATTAAGGAGCAGAGACCTGTCATCCCTCTGCTCTCAGCCATACTAGTAGTCCTCCATGGCAGGAAGGGTGAGAAAGAGTGACGATCCCCACTCTGGAGGAAGGCAGAGGCCTCTTGGCCTCTTCTATACATTGTGTGGTCAGCCACTGTGCCTGGGCCTGAGGATCAAGGCACAAGGTACAGTGATTGTGGAGCTCGGAGAAAGCATTATTAAGCTCTATCTCCCCCATGTCCAAACAATGGAAATGGTCCAGCACCCTTTGGCAGAGCCTCAGGGAAGATGCTCTGGAGGCCCAAACACTCATTCCCGACTTTCACTGGGCAAGTGGCAGGCCTGATGCCTTGTCAGCTGCAGCTGTAGGTCTGGAGGTGAGGAAGGTGAAGTGCCTTCCCTTTCTGCTTCAATGAAACCAGTCCATTCTCAGATCTGCCACTGTGTTACCTCTCAAAAACAAATCAGTAGCTGGCTGAGAGGGGCCGTACCTCAGGTGGATGGATAAGGGCTAGGAGTCCAGGGGAAGGAACCGTTAACCCCTGAACCTGGTTCCAGGCCCTCACACCTCCAATGGAATAACAGGGGAGGCCAGTTTTGGAAGGCTCAGCAACACGCAGGGCCTGAGGCAACTCAGCAGCAGTGCTCAGGGCATGAGGTCTAGTGGGGGTACAGGGCTTAGGATCCAGCCTCCGTCCTACCCTTTGGCAGAAAGTGCTGGAAGGAGGGAAGGAAGCAGGCAATGGGAGTAGGGGGCTCCTTCCAACCACTTCTCTGGGAGAAGGGCCCTTTTCCAATAGGATCAGACGCAGGGCCACTTCAGGCAGGCATCACACATCAGTCATCTCATCCCCTAGCTCTGCATCTTCAGGCTCTCCTTCCTCCTCCTCCTCTTCCTCCTCCTCTTCTGAAGTCAAACTGGGTTCATCAGCCTCTGCCATGCATTTGGGGCAGGAACAGACAAACAGATAGTTCTCCCTGCAGAGAGGGGAGATAGTAAGAGTGATAAGTCAGGCCATTGCTGGGATGGAAGACTCCAGAACTTAGTTGCCCAACCATGTACCCAGCTGTCACCTGAGGATCTTGTGGCGGCTGTGGCGGCTACGCTCCCGCTGACAGCAGTCTAAGTAGCTGATACAGATTTCCTGTGGGGGAGAAGGTCTGTTGGTCTAGGCCTTCCATCAGATAAGACAGCTTTCCTTTTTCATCTTTTATTTTTTCGTGGTAGGGTTTTACTCTAGCCCAGGATGACCTGACCTGAAACTCACTCTATAGTCCCAGGCTTGCCTCAAACTCACAGCAATCCCCTTACCTCTGTCCTCTGTCTCCTAAGTGCTGGGATCAAAGGCATGTACCACCACACCAGGCTAGGGTAGCTTTCTTTTTTTTTTTTTTTTTTTTTTTTTCGTTTTTGTTTTTTTGAGGTAGGGTCTCACTCTAGCCCAGGCTGACCTGGAATTCACTATGTAGTCTGAGGGTGGTTTCGAACTCACAGTGATCCATCCTCCTCCCTCTGCCTCCAAGTGCTGGGATTGAAGGCGTGCAACACCCCACCCAGCTTAGGATAGCTTTCTTATTTCCAATCATTGCCCTTTCCCCAGGAATCAGGTCTGTGCTTCCCTTCAGCAAAGGTGGGCTGCCCTCATATATTCCCAGTGCCTCCATTGTATGGCTCTAACCACCTGGGTCAGAGGCAGCCTTGGGTCATGGTAAAAACCAGCCAGTGGCCAAGGTTTATGGCTTGGCTCAAAGGTTATCTAGGTGTGATGCTACCCATCTGAGGAAAAGACTCATCCAGGTTCTAGTCTTTGCACAAACAACCAGGACCCCAAGCCCACACTAGCCCCCAGGTGCCAAGCCAGCTACCTACTGCTTTCTTAGAAGCTATACATTGTTGATCAAAAAGTGGCTAAGAACAAATAAAAAAAAAAAGTGGCTAAGGACAGGAACCTGGATATCCAGTTCTCTCTCTACGGCTTCCTGAAGTTTAGGGTTTTTTAGTTGTTGTTATTTGCTTGTTTGTTTGTTTGTTTTTCAAGGTAGGGTCTCACTCTAGTTCAGGCTGACCTGGAATTCACTATGTAGTCTCAGGGTGGCCTCAAACTCACAGTAATCCTCCTACCTCTGCCTCCTGAATGCTGGGATTAAAGGTGTGTGCCACCATGCCTGGCTAAGGGTTTTTTTTTTTTTTTTTTTTTTTAAGTAGGGTGTTGGGGAGAGGCTGGAGAGATGGCTCAGCAGTTAAGGTGCTTGCCTGCAAAGCCTAAGGAATGGAGTTTGATTCCCCAGTACCCACATAAAGCCAGATGCACAAAGTGGCACATGCATCTGGAGTCCAGTTGGTCCATTTGTAGTGGCTGGAGGCCCTGGCATGCTCATTCTGTCTGTCACTCTTCTCTCTGGTTGCAAATAAATAAAACTATTAAAAAAAAAAAAAAGCCAGGTATGGTGGCATACATTTTTAATCCCAGCACTCAGGAACCAGAGGTAGGAGGATTGTCAAGAGTTTGAGGCCACCCTGATGCTACATATTGAATTCCAGGTCAATCTGGGCTACATTGAGACCTTACCTAGGGGGCAGGGAGGACCTAGGGTGGAGGCTGGGGAGATGGTTCAGTTGTTAAAGGTGGTTGCATGCAAAACCTGCAGGTCCTGGTTCAGATCCCCAATAACCACGTACTCAGATCCATAAACTGCTGCATGCATCTGAAGTTTGCAGTGACAGGAAGCCCTGGCAGGCCCATTCATATTCTCATTCATTCTCTCTTTCTCCAAAATAAAATGTTAAAACTAGGGTGGGGTTAGCATACCTAGAGGCAAAAAGACTCAGGCCCTGGGGCATGTGGGGAACTCACCCAGCAGCCTAACTTTCAAGGGATTCTAGTGCCTACTGCTACTGATCCTACAAGATCCACTGCCCACCCCAAGAGCCCGAGCCCCACTCACCTCTCCTGGCTTAATATCTTCCAGGGCGGTGACATGTAAAAGGAAATTATTTTCTGGGAAGGAGGTCTCAGCATTGGGGACACAGCTGTGGTTGCCTGGGTCATAAGAGGCAGGTAATGAGGGTTATTTGTATATGTGCCCCAGTTTTGGTGCTGGGATGGAACTCAGAACCATGTACGACAGGCAAGCTACTACAAATTGACATCCCCAACCCTTGAATTTTTTGAGTCAGGTTCTCTTTATATATCTTAGGGTGCCCTTGAAGTCATGATATCTTCCTTTTGCCTCCTAAATACACCATGTGTAGCTATGAGTATGAATGATTTAAAAAAAAGCAATAGTTTAGTCCTGACATGATGATGGTTCACACCTGTAATCCCCACACTTAGGAGACTGAAGTGGGAGGATTGCTGTCAGTTTTAAGCCAAACTGGGCTACACAGTAAATTCTAGACCAGCCAGAACTACAGTGAGTCCCTGTCCCACAAACAAAAACAAGTTTTTGTTTGTTTTGTTGTTGCTGTTGTTGTTGGAGGTGGGTTCTCACTCTAGCTGGGAGTTCAAGGCCACCCTGAGACTACATAGTGAATTCAAGGTCAACCTGGGCTAGAGCAAGATCCTACCTCAAAAAACAAAAACAAGGACTGGAGAGATGGCTTAGCAGTTAAGGTACATGCTTGCTACGAAGCCTAAGGACCCAGGTTCAATTCTCCAGGTTCCACGTAAGCCAGATGCACATAGTGGCGCATGTGTCTGGAGTTCATTTGCAGTGGCTAGAAGCTCTGACATGCCCATTCTCACACACTCTCTCTGACTGTAATAGATAAATAAAATCTTTAAAAAACAACAACAGGGAGAGATGTATCTGGAGTTTGTTTGCAGTGGCTACAGGCCTATTAAAAAAAAAAAAGGTCGGGTGTGGTGGCACACACCTTTAATTCCAGGGAGGCAGAGGTAGGAGGATCACCGTGAGTTCCAGGCCACCCTGAGAATACAGAGTGAATTCCAGGTCAGCCTGTGCTAGAGTGAGACCCTACCTTGAAAAACCAAAAAAAAATAAATAAAGAAATAGCGAGGTGGGGGGGGGGGGTGGGCTGGAGAGATGGCTTAGTGGTTAAGGTGCTTCTCTGCAAAGCTTAAGAACTCATGTTCTACTCTCATGTTTTACTCTTCCATGTAAACAAGAGCGCAATGTTGCACATGCACACAAGGGGGCGCACGTGTCTGGAGTTTGATTGCAGTGGCTGGAGGCCCTGGAGTGTCACCTGCCTCTCTCTAATTAAAAAGAAATAAATAAAAAGGCCAGTCTGTTGGGCTTGCCTCAAAAAAAAAGGGGGGGGATTAGGGATGTAGGACAGTCAGTAATAGAGTGATTGCTTAGCAATATGAAGCCCTGGGTTTGGCCCTCAGCATCACAACAAATAAAAGAACAAGCAGAATGAATGAATGAACTGTTGGAGTAAAAGGTCCAAGGGGGCCAGATGTAGTGGCTTATGACTTTAATCCCAGCATTTGAGAGGCACAGATAGGAGGATCACTGTGAGTTCAAGGCCACCCTAAGACTACATAGTGAACTTGAGGTCAGCCTGGGCTAGAACAAGACTCTACCTCAAAAGACAAAAACAAGCCGGGTGTGGTGGCACATGCCTTTAATCCCAGCACTCGGGAGGCAGAGGTAGGAGGATCACCATGAGTTCAAGGCCACCCTGAGACTCCATAGTGAATTCCAGGTCAGCCTGGGCTACAGTGAGACCTACCTCAACAAAACAAAACAAAACAAAACAGGCTGGAGAGATGGCTTAGCAAAGCCTAAGGACCCAGGTTCAACTCCCCAGGACCCACATAAGCCAGCTGCCCAAGATGGTGCATGTGTCTAGAGTTCATTTGCAATGGCTAGAGGCCCTGGTACTCCCATTCACTCTCTATCTGCCTCTCGCTCTCTCAAATAATTAAAAATAAAATATTTTACTTATTTATTTGAGAGAGAGAAAGAGGTGGGGGGTGCACCAGAGCTTCCAGCCACTGCAAATGAACTCCAAATGCATGCACCCCCTGTGCATCTGACTTACGTGGGTCCTGGAGAATCGAACCGGGATCCTTTGGCTTGGCAGATAAACGCCTTAACTGCTAAGCCATCTCTCCAGCCCCCAAAATAAAATATTTTAAGAGCAAAAGAGAAAATTCTAACTATTTGGGGGGGGTGAGGTCCAAAGAAGTACAGAACTAACCCCACTTCTAGCTTGACCTGGTCATCCAGAAAAGGGTCAACTAAGAAGGATGACCTGGCAAGGACAGAAACATGAGCCCAGCCCTCTCCCAGTGCAGTGACTTACAGCAGCTCTGAAGCACAAAGAGGCCTGACCCTTCACAATTAAGGAACTCCCCGGTTGCTGCAAGATAGAAACATGCAGATGTTGTTCCTAAAACGAAGGCTACAAGGCAGGTACCTGCACTGCTGTTGCCACCCTCCCCTATTAAGACACCTTGGCTCTACCATATTACTTAAACTCACTTCTCTGAGGACAAGCCTTGCTTTTCTGCCTGTATTATCACCCTATTTTTCTGGCACACACTTCTTCCAGCATGGAGCGTCTGGATGCATGTCAGGGCCATTTCTTTATCTGTATGTCCTGTGGACAGATCTGAGGCTCCCCACTGACACACTGGGGTTCTGTTTTTCCACTATTAGCTCAGCACTCTCTGAAGTGATCATGCCCATCATCCAACAGGGGTGGGGGGATTTCCAAGAATGGGTGAGGCCATAGCTCCATCTCACCAACCTGCCTCGATATCCTTGTACAACTGGTCAATGAAGGCGTCCAGCTGCTCACGGTCCTGAGGCTTCAGCTCCAGAGCGTCACAGGCATGAACCCACTGGCTTAGGGAGCTGTGGGTTCCAGGTGCCAGAGTTGGAGAGGAGGCCCAGGCTTTTCACCTCCAGACATGTTAAGCCCAGGTAGAAGTCTCCCATCCAGACATTCTTTTCCAATGTAGGGCTATCTTCCCAACAGACCAAGACTCCTAGCAGCAAACTCCACTGCTTCATTCTTTCTGGCAGTGCTCCAGCCCATTACACCCAACCCCACCCCAGACTTGAGAGAAGCATGACTACCTTCCTCCATCAATCTTCCACCTGAACCCTGAGGGATAACCTAATACTTTTACAACATTCTCTCCTAACCTGGTCCCAATTCCTTGGCCGTTGGTCCCAACAAGAGCAAAAAGAGACCGGAACCCATCTGGAGTAAACCACTGTGGAGGAGAAAATGGGGGGGGGGGCAATACAGGTACAGTCACTTGCTGCTCTTCCTGGTCTGACACTGCTGAGGAAGACTTCTGAGTCAGCCTCAGTCCAATGCCAGACCACCAGGTGGGGACTGGCTGGGTATCCCAGGAAGAAAGGCTGTTAGTCCCACCCTCCTATACTCACCTGGCTGAGTGCCTCCTCATAAAGGGCCTCTGTGAAAAGCCTCCGAAGAAGTTCCAATTGGCCCTGGTTTAGGGGAAGCAGAGAGACACTTGCATCCCTGGGGACTTCCCCTTAGCACCAAGCAGGTCAGGAAGATCAGATGAGGGAAGAAAAGGAGCCAGCTCTGTGGCCTGAGCTTTCCATGGGGGCAAAGACAGGCCAAATGTGCTTATCCCCACAGAACTCTGGTATTTGGATTACCAGTTCCAATCCAGTCATGAACCCAGACTTTCTCCCTTTCCAGCCCCTGTACCAGCAAGGCTTAGGACCGCCCTCCCTGGAGGCTCCTCCTACCCAGCCTGGGCCTCTAGATCACCTAGGCTCTCTCCTCCTTTCCTCTAAATCCAATGCAAGAATGCTACCCTAGGAGATGCATCCTTTTCACACAGCTGCCTCCACCCTGATGCACCTCTGCAGGAAGACCTCTCTCCTCAGTGGCTGTCTTACCCCTCCCTGACTCTATGGAACCCCAGCCTTCATTTTCCACATGTGGTGTTCTTACACTCCTCTCTCCAGGGTCTTGCCTTCCCACACAATGTAGAGTACTCTCAGACAGAACATGCATCCATCCCATTCCTGTCACCACCCCTCTTCCCTACTTCCAATTTTAGGTCCACATTGGGTCACAGGGGTGAACAGTGGCAGGAATGTATGTCCTCTGAATGGTTTTTAGGGCCCAGATTCTAACACGGAAAAGGCCAAAGGTAGAGTTAGTTTCCCACAAGTAGCCACAGACATCCCAGGCTACTTCCAGAGCGTAGGAGCTAGAGACAGGGTCATAGCAGAAGACTAACCTTGAATTTGTCCCCAAGGAGTTTGTGAACAATTTCCTCCTCCTCATTGGCTGTTTTGTTACAGAACTGGGAGAAGAGCCGGATCCAGTGGTCCTTATCTTTAGCCTGCAGGGGGCAAATACATGCAAAGGTCATGGATGTACACCTCCCTACTGGCACTACTGCCCAAGTGGTTCAGGTAGCCTATCCACCTTGCCCATACCCAACTATCCATCTCCCAACTGCAGTGGAGCTCTCCAACTCAAAAGACTTCAAAAACAGGAGGAAGCTGGAGAATAACAATATGGACAGAAGAAGGTTAGAATGGGTTCTCTCACTTTATATAAGAGATAGAATACTGAAAAAAGTGGAGTTTATCAAACATGAACTGCTGCTGCATAAGACAGACATCTTCTCAGGACCAAAAAGACTACAGGCAAAATGAGGGTCAATGCCCTATGCCTGATTTCTGCTTAGTATGTCCCTAAGGTTTTACACAGCAAGCAGCTGTCCTTCAGGAAGCCTAGGACGAGACTGAGACCCAGGGCTGAATAGGATCAGCCAATTTCCTCGGCTCACCTGCTTCACTGTGGCCACCATCCGGGCCATCAGCATGATGCTTGCAGTCTCAGGGGGGTAGTGAACACTCCTGGGGAGAGGGGAAAAAAAAGTTTGGCCTAGAAATTCCCTTCCAGTAGCAAAACCCTGGGAAGCCCAGTCTGCCCGCTGTGGAGAACTTTTCTGCCCATTCTATCAATTGCCAAAGGAGAGAGTTAAGTGAGGATTTGATGACTTTGCATCCTTTGGGGCTTAGAAGCTCTTCTGGGGAGTGTGTAAAGTGCTGAGGGTGGTGGGACTGGCCATCCAGACTAAAGGCAGGAGGCTGAGGCTTAAGTCTATGAATGGAGGAAAAATCTGGGTTATGGTAACTTACAAAAGGCTGTCACCAGCTTCTGAGCAGACAGGCAGGAGTGAAAGGAAGGATAAGGAACAAAGAGTAAGAGGCCTACCTCCATGCCTCCTGTAGCTTATTGAGAGGATGCCGGGGGTCATCCTGGGAGGGACCTGGGCACAGGATCTGGTGATACTGCTCCGCAGCCGCCAGCCGACATTCTGCACTGCAGTACATCACCTGTTAGGTGGGGTGGAGGTTAGCCCCAGGATGTGGGGTGCTTAACTCCTCTAACTGCCTTCCACAAAAGCCTTAGAGAAGGACAGGCATGGTGGCGCACACCTTTAATCCCAGCACTTGGGAGGCAGAGGTAGGAGGATCGCTGTGAGTTCGAGGCCATCCTGAGACTCCACAGTGCATTCCAGGTCAGCCTGGGCTAGAGTGAGACCCTACCTCGAAAAACCAAAAAAAAAAAAAAAAAGCCTTAGATAAGAAAAGAGGGAGCTCTGAGGGCACATGGGAGACACCTAACCTAGGTCAAGGGAGATCCCCTGTGAGACTTCCAAGAAGGCAACAAGCTCTCACTATTCATTTTCTAGACAATGGAACTAGGGCAAAGATGAATCTGGAATAGTTGCTGAGGCCTTTCAATTTCATATCCTACACAGTGGGCCTTGACAACCAGGGCACAGTCTGTCAGACTCTATCTCCCCAGTGAGGACCCCAATGAAGCCTCCCTTCCTCTTTCATGAGCACTCTCCTGGGAGACTCACCTGGCAGTGGGGACAGTTCTGATGGAGGTCCTTTTGAACACTGCACAGCTCTGGGTGGGGCAGAATCTGGCCAGGTTTCCCAGTTAGCCTTTGGGCATTCTCCTCAGCCTTCTCCAGTGCCCGAAGGCAGTGGTCACAGGCTACAGGGGAAGCCAGACATGGCAATGTGTCACAAGAGTAGGGACCACATCTGTCCTTTGCACAGCAGTATCCTTGGTGCTAAAATGGTGCCTGGCACCATAAAAGCTTGGGGAGTGAATGGGACTACATTAATGAATGGAGTACATGAGTGAATGTCACATGAGCATCCAAAGATGGATGTCCCTTCTTCCCTCTCAGCCTGCCCTCCTGATTCTACCTGCTTTTCCACCAGACTCTATGGAGGCTTCCCTCTCCTGACCCTCCTTTCACAGGCTGCCTACAGCTCATGAAAAGGCATTTGGTTGACAAAGTTAAGTGCATCTCACTTGCTCTGATCCCTAACTCATTCACAAGGGTCATGGACTTACTGCCTTTCAATAGGATGGCACAGAGCCCTTTAGCCTGATGTCTGGGAAGTCCAGACACTTAACTCTGAAAACACTCAGGTTCTGTCTGTGAGGCAGAATTCTCCCAGGGAACACATCAGAGGAGTTTCCTATTGCAGATGCACAGCCCAGATCCAAGGGTGGTTCTCAGGACCTGTTCAACACCCAGACTGCACAAAACAGACTGGGCCCAGCAGCTGTGAGGAGCAGGTAAGATGTGCTCACCCCGATAGCGATAAAGTGCATTCCAGAGAAACTGTGCAGCCACCAGGGGCCGTTCAACAAAGATGGTCTCTCCCTTCCGGATCAGTTGTGTGGCAAACAGTCCCTTTCCCTAAGAGGGCAGAAAAGGCACAGGGTAAGACAGGGCTCTAAAGCAGGGCACAGTGGCACATGACTGTAACCATAGCACTGAGGTAGAAGCAGGAGCATTAGTAGTTCAAGGCCAGCCTGGGCTACAAGAGATCTTATCTCAAAACACACATACACCACACACACAGACACACACACAGAGACAGACACACACACACACACCTCTTCCTGCAAACTCAAAAGACTCCCTTCTTGGCAGAGGCATGCCTGAGGGCTCCAGGAGAGGAGTCAGCAGCTTCCGTAAGTTGTTTGCTCTGGAAGAAGGCTCTGACCTATTTTTCAGTTGCACCTCTCTCAAGGGAGCTGAGGATATGCTGAGTAGAGAGCTTCCACAGCAGCCACCTCAGGCTACTAGAGGAGGGCAAGTTTCAGAATGGCCAGGACAGGGCCAAAGCTCCTAGTAGGCTGGGGCTTACTGTACCAGAAGATGGCATAGTCCTCCATCCCCAACATACTTTCAGGATTCTGACAGTAGTGCTGCTGCCAGTATTACACTCCAGCCAGTCTACTTGGGGGAGAACCACACTTGGTTCTTCCTTGGTCAGTGGCGTACCCAACAAGTCTCAGGGGATGCATTGAAAGTACTGGACTAGGCCCCGCACCAGCCCTCATGTTAACTTGCTGTGAATCAGTCAGCTGCTTCATCTTTTTGCAACTGTTTCCCATGGCAGAAGTATTCCAGTACCTGCCAGGTAGTTTCCAAGATGCTTGGCAGAGGACAAACATACTTCATGAATTCCACCCCTTCCTTACTAATCAGTGTGGGGTGCATGACTGGCGGACAGGAGCATCACCCAGATTGCTGTTACACATACAAAATCTCAGGCCCCATGTGCAACCTGGTGACACAATCTGCATCTTAACAAGATGCCCAAGTGACTCCTATGCATGTTAAAAGTTGGAGAAAAGCTAGCCTGGTGCATTACATTCATCACAAGGTGTGACAAAACAACCTTTCAACTGCCATCTCTCTTCTTTGTTTGGTTTTGGTTTTTTGAGACAGGAACTCATATTGTAGCCCAGGTTAGCCTTGCATTTATGGCAATCCTCCAGTCTCAACCTCCTGAGTGCTGGGATTACAGATGTAAACTATGACACCCAGCTTGAACCAACATCTCAAGTGTGTACAGGGATGCAGAACATGGCCTCGGAGCCTAGGCAGCTACTGCCCTGCTCATTTACAGAAGTGGGGCAGTATGCCTGCCAACACTGAGCTGCGGTAACAAAGGAAGAGAAAAGATGCTTACCACAGCAGGAAAATGTCCGGTCACTGTGGACTGCTAAGTAACTTCCTATTTCCTTTTAGCACTGGCATGCTAGGGAGATGGGGCTTCTGCCAAATTTAGAGTGAGTGTGTGCAGACCAGGATAGGCCTTGGGCAAGCCAAGAGTCACAAAAATTCTGGGAGCTTTATTTTATTTGAAATATTTCATGTATTTATTTAAGAGAGAAAGAGAAACAATATGGGTACACCACAGCCTCTAACCACTGCAGACACAAGCGCCACCTTGTGCATCTGGCTTTACTGGGTACTAGGGAAATCAAACCCAGGTCCTTAGGCTTTGCAGGCAAATAAATGTCTTAACTACTGAGCCATTTCTCCAGACCCCTTTATTTTATTTTTTGAGACAAGGTCTCACTATACAGCCCAAGCTGGCCTTGAACTCACAATTCTCCTACATCAACCTCAGTGCTGGGATTATAGGTTTGGACCACCATGTTTAGCTCTGTAGACTAGGACAGGTAAAATAAAACCAAAGTTAAACCATGGTAGAACCCTTGACTGTTTTTCTAGAAACCCTAGCCCCTTACCTGTAGCCCTAAGACCCAATCTAACAAAATGAAAGCTCAGCCTTCCTCAATGGGACAAAGCAACATGAACAGAGACTCATAACTCTGATAATCCTGACAATTTCAAATCCCAACACTGAATTTACATCTCTCTCTCTTCTGGATAATCAAGTGCAGAAAATAGTTAGCAATCAAAACAAAAAGAGAGGGGCTGGAGAGATGGATTAGCGGTTAAGCACTAGCCTGTGAAGCCTAAGGACCCTGGTTCGAGGCTCGATTCCCCAGGACCCATGTAAGCCAGATGAACAAGGTGGCACATGCATCTGGAGTTTGTTTTGTTTGAAGCGGCTGGAGGCCCTGGCATGCCCATTCTCTCTCTCTCTTTCTGCCTCTTTCACTCTCTCTCTCTGTGTCGTTCTTAAATAAATAAATAAATAAATAAAGAGCTGGGCATGGTGGCCCATGCCTTTAATCGCAGCACTCAAGAGGGAAAATAGGAGGATCTCCATGAGTTCAAGGCCACCCAGAGACTACATAGCGAGTTCCAGGACAGACTGGGCTAGAATGAAACTCTACCTCAAAAAACTAAGCACATGAGCACACGCGCGCGCACACACGGGCTAGGGAAATAGCTCAGTTGGTAAAGTACATGAAGACCTGAATTTGGTCCTTGATTCTCAAATAAAATGACATGGGTGATGTAATCCTAGGGCTGGGAACATAGAAATAAGCAGATACATGAAGCTCTCTGCCATGTAGTATAGCTTAACTTAGTACAGCGTAACTGGCCAATGAAAGACCTCATCTCAAAAAGAAGTGGACCCTTGGGCTACAGGGATGGCTTAGCGGTTAAGGCATTTGCCTGCAAAGCCAAAGGACCCAGGTTCGAGTCCCCAGGACCCATGTTAGCCAGATGCACAAGGGGGCGCACACATCTGGAGTTCTGGAGTTCATTTACAGTGGCTAGAGGCCCTGGCACGCGCGTGCTCTCTCTCTCTCTCTCTCTCTCTCCCTCTTTCTCTGTCAAATAAATAAATAAAAATAAAATATATTTTTTAAAAACCTTTAAAAAAAAAGTGGACCCAAGATTGTCCTCTGGCCTCCACACACACCACCACATATGAAAAAAATATATAAATATATAAAAATAAAGTCTGACTGCTCTGCAACTAACCTGCCAGGCAGAATGTACCTACTAGTATAATAGTAGCATGACTGTTAAAGGGATAATCAACCACTTTCTGATTGGATTTGAGACCTGGTCCACAAAGAGAATCTATGCCTTGTAAGCCTTGTCAAAGGCCTAAGGCTGGCCCTAGTAGGGAGCCAACTACAGTTGCTATGTTAAATGTACAGACTGTTAAATTGCCTTCTAAATATTTATGTTTACATTGATAGATTAGAGTTGTTTCACCCTTGGTAACATAAGTTTCTTTTTGTAGTGGGCAAATGTTAATGAAGAGATGCATATCTGGCCAAATAGCTGAGAATAAGTGACTACTGAGTGGTCAAGCCTAAACTAGATATCTGTATACCCTCTCTAAGGCTCAGAGAGAATGAAAGAGAGGATGGAAAGAATGTATGAGTCATAGGATGAGAAAGAGTGCTCTGGAACACCGTGTTTGGACACAATATAGGCATTACACCATGAACTCACAGTATCTGTGGTTTCATGCAGAAGGGTGAGCCCACTGACATCACAGATTGGGGGAGGCAATCATGAGAACCCAGTACTCCCAAGAGGAGCTATTGGCAGTTAATGGTTGCTAGGGGGAGGGGAGTCATGTTCTTCAGAGGTGTAGCCAGAGGCAAATTGTCCAAATTCCAGTAAATAGCCACCCTACGCCACCCATGCTCAGGTAAGCAAGCTCAAATTAACTCAGTGGGTCAAAAAAAAAAAAAAAGGCATGAGAGCTGGAGAGATGGCTTAGGAGTTAAGAAATTTACCTGTGAAGCCTAAGGACCCAGGTTCGATTCCCCAGTATCCACGTGTGCCAGTGCCAGCTGCACAAGGTGGCATATGCATCTGGAGTTTGTACACAATGGCTAGATTCCCTGGCATGCCCATTCTCTTTTTCTCTATCTGCCTTTTTCTCTCAAGATAAAAATGTAAATAAATAAAATATTTTTTTTAAAAAAATCCAGGCATAGCAGTGCATGCCTTTAATTCCAGCACTTAGGAGGCAGAGGTAGGAGGATGGCTGTGAGTTTGAGGCCAGCTTGAGACTACATAGCGAATTCCAGATCAGCCTGGCTACAGGCCTTACTTTGAAAACAAGAATAAAAAAAAAAAAAAAAAAAAAAAAAAAAAAAAAAAAAAACATGAGGGCTCAGGGGTTAAGGTGCTTGCCTACAAAGCCTAGCGAACCTGGTTCAGTTCCCCAGTACCCACGTAAAGCCAGATGCACAATGTGGCTTATACATCTGGAGTTCACTTGCAGTGGCTAAAGGCCCTGGCACACTCATATTCATTCTCATTCTCTCTCCTTGCAAGTAAGTAAAAAGATTTAAAAAAAAAAAAACATGAAAATAGAAAGAGACTAGTTGAGTCAAATAAGGGGTTTAGCGGGAGTGGGAAGGTGATAAGAGAGGGTACTGGTGGTAAATATGATCAAAATACACTGTGTATATGCATGAAACTGTCAAAAAGAAAAATTTCTTAAAAAGGAACTAGGGGCTGGAGAGATGGCTTAGCAGTTAAGCACTTGCCTGTGAAGCCTAAGGACCCCGGTTTAAGGCTCGATAACCCAGGACCCTCGTTAGCCAGATGCATAAGGTGGTGCATGCATCTGGAGTTCGTTTGCAGTGGCTGGAGGCCCTGGTGCGCCCATTTCCTCTCTCTCTCTGCCTCTTTCTCTGAATGTCACTCTGAAATAAATAAACAAAATATAAAGGAGCCAGGGGCTGGAGAGATGGCTTAGCGGTTAAGACATTTGCCTGCAAAGCCAAAGGATCCCGGTTCCATTCCCCAGGACCCAAGTAAGCCAGATGCACAAGGGGATGAACGAACGCATCTGCAGTTAGTTTGCAGTGGCTGGAGGCCCTAGCATGCCCATTCTCTCTCTCTGCCTCTTTCTGTCTCCCTCTCTCTCTCTCTCACGCTCTCTCGCTCTTGCTCTAACAAATAAATAAAAATAAGTTAAAAAAAAAAGGAGCCAGGTGTTGTGATGCATGCCTTTAATGTTCCAGGTCAGCTGGGCTAGAGTGAGACCCTACCTTGAAAAATAAAAAAGGAAGTCATGCATAGTAGCACACACCTATAATCCTAAAACTTGGGAGATGGAACTCAATATCATGAGTTCAACAATAGCCTCAGCCACAAAACAAGTTTGAAGCCAGCCTCAGCTTCATAAGACCCTGCCATTGCTATAGTCACTCATTTTGGTTTTCTTTTATAGCAATTTTATTTTAATTTATTGGTTATAAAGACTACTTATAGGGCTGGAGAGATGGCTTAGTGGTTAAGGTACTTGCCTACAAAGCCAAAGGACCCAAGTTCAATTCCACAGAACCCATGTAAGCCAGATGCACAAAGTGGCTCATGTGTCTGTGGAGTTCATCTGCACTGGCTGGAGACCCTGGAATGCCCATCCTCATTCTCTTTCTCTCTCAAATAAATAAATAAAAATAAAAAATATTTTAAGCTGGGCGTGGTGGTACATGCCTTTAATCCCAGCACTTGGGAGGCAGAGGTAGGAGAATCACCATGAGTTCGAGGCCAGCCTGAGACTACATAGTGCATTCCAGGTCAACCTGGGCTAGAGTGAGACCCTACCTTGAAAAAACAAACGAACAAAAATTTAAAAAGACTATTTATAAATCGCTCCTTTGTATTTTACATGTGCTCTGTAGTTATTGATTTGGAGAGTGTTCTTACTGTAATAGTTATAGGACTACTAACTACAAAAAAAAAAAATAGATTCTGAACCAGGTGTGGTGGTGCACACCTTTAATCCCAGCACTTGGGAGGCAGAGATAGGAGGATCACTATGAGTTTAAGGCCACTCTGAGATTACATAGTGAATTCCAGGTCAGCCTGGGCTAGAGTGAGACCCTGTCTTAAAAAACAAAAACATACACAAAAAAAACAAAACAATCAAAAGAAGAAAGCCTAGACAGATTTCGAGCCATGCTGAGATTTAGCTAGTGTACAACAGCATGGCATTCCTGCTACCATGCATGTTTATTTGAGAGAAAGAGGTACATAGTGCATCAGGGCCTCTAGCCACTGCAAACAAACTCCAGAGGCTTGTGCCACCTTGTGCATCTGGTTTACGTGGGTAGCAAGGAATCAAACCTGAGTCCTTAGGCTTCGCAGGCAAGCACCTTAATCACTAAGCCATCTCTCCAGCCCTCATTATTTTTTTAACTTTAAAAAAAAATATTTTTATTTATTTGACAGAGGGAGGGAGAGAGAGAGAAAGAGAGAGAGAAGGGGTGTGCCAGGGCTTCCAGCCACTGCAAATGAACTCCAGATGCATGCGCCACCTTGTGCATCTGGCTAATGTGGGTCCTTGAGAATCGAACCTGGGTCCTTTGGCTTTGCAGGCAACTGCCTTAACTGCTAAGCCATCCATCCATCCATCCCCCTCCCCCCCCCTTTTTTTTTTTGGTTTTTTGAGGTAGGGTCTTGCTCTAGCCCAGGCTGACCTGGAATTCACTATGGAGTCTCAGGGTGGCCTCGAACTCACTGGGATCCTCCTACCTCTGCCTCCCGAGTGCTGGGATTAAAGGTGTGTGCCCCCTCGCCCGGCCATCCATCCCTTTTTTATTGACAACTTCATAAATATATCTACCAAGATCATGATTTCTTCCCATTACCTCCCCTTCCCCCCTCCCAAAACTCCCTCCACTTAGTTCATTAATTTTGAAAACTACAAATCAACAGAAGCAATCCAAAATAGATTAAAAAAAATCACTTCACCCGAGGCCCCTTTATAGGTTTCATGAGATTGTTCTTTGAAACTTTAAAGAAAAGAGATGCTAAGAAATGAGAAATTTTTTGAAATAATCCTGGCAGAATCTTCATATGGTAACATGAGGAAGATGACAAAGTGAAAAAATTACAAAAACTATATATTTGGTTTGTCGAGGTAAGGTCTTGCCTTTTTAAAAATTTTTTAAATTTTTATTTACTTATCTGAGAGAGAGAGAGAGAGAGAGAGGTAGATAGAAAAAGGGAGAGAAAATAGGCACTCCAGGGCCTCCAGCCCCTGCAAACAAACTGTAGACACATGTGCTACCTTGTGAATCTGGCTTATATGGATCCTGGGGAACTGAACCTGATTCCTTTGGCTTTGCAGGCAAGTGCCTTAACCATTAAGCCATCTCCCCAGCCCTGTTTTGGTTTTTGAGGTACAGTCTCGCTCTAACTCAGGCTGGCCTCAAACTCAGAGTGATCCTTCTTCCTCCTACCTCTCCCTCCTGATCAAAGGCTTGCACCACCACACCCAGCTTCAAAACAATCTTAATTGATGACTACCGAAGCAACTATAGCAGAAGACAAGCCTATGACAATCCATCTGCTTATCAAGTCGGGATAGGAATGTGATTTTCCCCAGAAGCAGATGAGATGCAGGCATGGAGGTGACCAGCTGGCGTATTGATAAAGGGCTGTGACAGGACAACTGAGCAAGGAAAGTGGCTGAAGTGAGAAAAGATGAAAAAGAAAAAAACCATTGCAAGCTAAGAGTGATGGAACTCTTCAAAGGGTGGGTCACCCCAGGAGTACTCGGGGCTCTGGGTGGTGATGTAGATATGAGCAGCCAAGGACACAGAGGTACCTGGGCTGACTTCCCATTGAAGGACAGGAGTGCTCCAGACACCTGCAGAGCAGAAAGAAGGCAAAGGAAAGCCTAGGAGGAGAAACTGGATCACTTCAAAGATGCTGACAGCAGAAAACCAGAATTAATATTTTGGACAAAGACTAGTGATACACACACAAAACATTATAAACCTGTTTATTTATTAATGATTTAACTTTTATCCAAATAAACATAAACGGGGTCTATGCCATACCATTTTGCACATATCACCTGGCAAAGTCAACAAGGAAGAAAACAGAACTGAAGGGAACAAAAGGATGTCTGCACTGAAATGAAGTGACAAAACCTTTAACCCCAAGGGTGAAAACAATAAAATACAACAAGAAGGGGCTGGAGAGATGGCTTAGCAGTTAAGACACATGCCTTCAAAGAACCCAGATTCAATTCCCTAGTACTACGTGAGGCAGCTGCACAAGGTGGCGCATGTGTCTGGAGTTCATTTGTTAGAGACCCTAGTGCGCCCATTCTCTCCATCAGCCTTTCTCTCTCTCTCTCAAATAAATAAAAATATTTTTTAAAAAACACAACATAAGAGGTCCACAAGCAAGAGTTTAAGAGGCTGTGGAAATGGCTCAGCAGTTAAAGGAGCTTGCTTGCAAAGCCCGCTGCCCAGGATTCAATTCTCCAGCAACTTATGTAAGGCCCGACAGACATACATTTGCACTGGCACACACATAAGTAAAAATGACTTTGGTTGCGTTAAACAGACTATTGCTCAACTCTTTAATATATAAAATTGTACTTTTTGTGTGTGTTTAACTCCTCATTTTTTTTTATTAACAAGTTCCATGATTGTAAATAATATCCCATGGTAATGCTCTCCCTCCCCCCCACTTTCCCCTTTGAAACTCC
The DNA here is from genome assembly GCA_036346955.1 of Dipus sagitta. NCBI lineage: Eukaryota > Metazoa > Chordata > Mammalia > Rodentia > Dipodidae > Dipus > Dipus sagitta. Next base: position 71,549,515 of record CM070777.1, read on the forward strand.
ATTCGCCATCATATACCCTCCCCTTCTCAATCAGTCCCTTTTTTTTTTCGATGTCATGATCTTTTCCTCCGATTATGATGGTCTTCTGTAGGTAGTGTAAAATTGTATTTTTAAAATTGAAATATGCATAGTTGAATTTTAAAAATAAAAAAGCTGTTTCAGCCAGGTATGCACCACCTTGCCCATAATACCAAGACGATCAGAGGGTTCAAGGGCAGCGTCAGCTATATAGTGAATTCCAAAACAGCCTGGGTAACGTGAGAACCTATCTCAAAACAATAAAAAACAAGGCGCATTTTCTGAAAATGTGACTTTAACATTCACACACGTATTTGCACAAGTATACGATTACGGGTGATTTTTATTTTTTACTCCTCTTACACGCATTTTCCATACTATAATGAACTAAAAAAATAATGAAAACGACGATGTCACTCTTCTCAAAACCCGTGAGAAGCTCCCAGGGCGTTAGGGCTCCAGTCCTTTCCTATAGCACTGCAAGTCTCACCCCCACCCATCTCACTCAAAAGGTAGCTGAGGACCCACTCCTCTGCCCATCCCACCCCGGGTACCCCCGGGCCCAGAGGAGCCGTAGCGGGGCCACCCACCGGCTCCGATGGAAGGGTCCGGCTCCAGAGGCCAGGGTCCACCGCGTGACCACGCCGGGAACCTGGACACGCGGGCAGACAGCGCCCCGGACCTCCGGCAGGGGCCTGGCCGAAGCGTCGGCGGCACCAGAACCTCCTGGCTCTGGACACGGGCATGGGCCCCCGGAGCTGTCCCTCCGGCCGGCGGCGTCAGCCCCAGACTCACCTTGGCGCTGCTCACAAAACGGACTTCCACCGAGCCCCGGGCGCGGCCCGCCACGCCCACGCAGAAGGAGAACACGTCGCACATGGAGGCCGCCATCTTGGGCACGCCTTCACCTTCTGACCCTTGACCCCCCACCCGGGAGGGCCCGCCTCCCGCGCTGGAGTTCCGGAGAGCGGCCGAGAGCTGCCCGGGAGCAAGTCCGGGTGTCCCGGCCGGGTTGCCTTATGGGGCGGAGCTGGGCCTGCCTTTGTGCAGTTTATGACAATGACTTCTTGGCCAGCATCAGGATGGTTCATGTATGAGGAGCTAGGAGGGTAGTAGCTCAATGCTAGCACCCCCAGAAAACCCCAGACTGTGTATGGGTACTTAGTTTTGATGTGAGTCTGAGTTCATGCTATTACTGCCTCTGTTCCCTGTGTCTTGTTTATCGTTTCTCTGTGACAGGAGCTCCCGGTGTAACCCAATTTCCTGTTTCAGCCCCAGGGCTAAGATTACAGGCCTGACCACACCCTATTTTGTTTCCTTTTCCCTAATTGTTTTTTTATTCCTTGAAAAGGACCTTGTGGGATGGAAAGAAATGACCGCAGTGCTCAGTACTGCAATATCTCTATCACACCATCCAAGGCTCAGGGTCTAATGAAGGAGAGGTGGCAGAAAGAATGTAAGGGCCAAAGGAAGGGCAGGACTCCATACAACATGCTCCCTCCAGACACAAAATGGCCTGGATATCCATGGCCTCACAGTGCCTGACACTACCTGCATAAGACCATCATAAGAGGAGGAAAAGATCATGACATCGAAAGTAAAAGAGAGACTGATTGAGATGGGGAGGGGTTATGATGGAGAATGGAGTTTCAAAGGGGAAAATGGGGGGAGGGAGGGTATTACCATGGGGTATTTTTTATAATCATGGAAGTTGTTAATAAAAAATAAATAAATAAAAATAAAAATAAAATTAAAGAAAAAAGAAAAGGACCTTGAGGGTCTGGAGGGATGGCTTAGCGGTTAGGGTGTTTGCCTGAAAAGCCACAGGGCCCAGGTTCGATTCCCCAGGACCCACGTTAGCCAGATGCACAAGGGGGCTCACACGTCTGGAGTTAGTTTGCAGTAGCTGGAGGCCCTGGAGCACCCATTCTCTCTCTCTCCCTCTTTCTCTGTCAAATAAATAAAAGAAAAGGACCTTGTGTCTGCATCTGATAGGGTTTCGTGTTGACAAACCTAATAATTATCTAATTGGTAACTGATTTGCTGTTTTTGTTTCAAGGTAGAGTCTCACTGCAGCCCAGGTTGACCTGAAATCTACTATGTAGTCTCAGGCTGGCCTGGAACTCACAGCAATCCTACCACTGCCTCCCAAGTGCTGGGATTAAAGGCATGTGTCACCATGCCCACCTGATTTTTATTTTTTATTTTATCTTTTTAAATTTAATTTATTTGAGAGAAAGAGGCAGAGAGAGATAGATAGAGAAAGGGAGAATGGTGTGTTAGGGCCTCTGCCACTACAAACGAACTCCAGATGCATGTGTCACTTTGTGCATCTGACTTTACGTGGGTACTGGTGAATGGAACCTGGGTCTTTAGGCTTTGCAAGCAAGTACCTTAACTGCTGAGCCATCTCTCCAGCCCTGATTTTTTAATTTTATTGTTTTTTTACTGAGCCAGTTGGTCCTGAAAGAAGCAAATGCAACTGAGTTCTCTTAATCAATAGGACTTTGGATCCAGGATTTAGAAGGATTTCATGAAAACAAGGACAGAAAGGGGTTTTTGATTTTGGGGTGTTTGGGGAGGTTAGTGTTGGTGGTGGTGGTATTTTCCAGGCAGGAACTCACTCTAGGCGGGACTGTTTTGGTATTCACTCTGTAGTTCCAGGCTGGCCTCAAACTCACAGTGATCCTCCTACCTCTGAACCCCAAGAAAACCCCAGACTATATAAGCACATAGTTTTGATGTATATGAGTCTGAGTTCGTGCTATCCCAAGTGCTAGGATTAAAGGCATGCATCACCATGCTCTGCTCTATTTTCATTTTTTTAGACAGGGTCTCACCTTGTCCTCACAGGCTGACCTCAAATTCACTACCTATCTAAGGATGACACTGAACTCCTGATCCCCTTGCTTCCACCTGAGTGGCGGGGATTATAGGTGTATTGTGCCACCATGTCTGAATCTAGAAAAAGGTTTCTTTTCCTGTTTTTGGTTTTTCAAGATCGGGGCTCGCTCTAGCCCAGGCTGACCTGGAATTCACTCTGTAGTCTCAGGCTGGCCTTGAATTTATGGCAGTCCTCCTACCTCTGCCTCCCAAGTGCCGGGATTAAAGGCATGTGCCACCATAACCAGCTCTTTTTTTTTTTTTTTTTTGTAATAATGCTGACATTAAGCTCAGGGCCTTAAGCATGTTAGATGAGCACTCTACCACTGAGAGAAGGGTTCTTAAGGCCTGGTCCTGGCTTCCCTCAAGCCTGCTATCTGGTATCCTGAGCACAAGTTGTTTTCCAAAGATACTATATCCCCAGGCCTTTCCTCCCCCCTGAGGTCAGACTAACCTTCTCCCTGCTGGGTGGCAGGGAGGGTCTCCTTCATGTCAGACCCAGGTGCCAAGAGTGCCTGTGCTACAGAAACCAGCTCTAGGAATGCTCAGGCTGGCTTCACAGGAATGCACCATCAGCAGGCTTCCTGGAGAACCCTGGAAAGTGAGCTGTAAAACAGGATGGTGCAGGGGATTATAACAACTGCCTTGTGAAAACACAGAAGAAGCCAGGCATGGTGGTGCACACCTTTAATCCCAGCACTTGGGAGGGAGAGGTAGGAGGATCGCCATGAGTTCGAGGCCACTCTGAGACTCCATAGTGAATTCCAGGTCAGCCTGAGCTAGAGTGAGACCCTACCTTGGGAAAAAAAAAAAAAAAAAAAAAAAAACAGAAGACTTTATGGCAAAATGAAGTCAGACCGCTGAATAAATACTGAGGAAGGCAGTTTGCAGGCGGGAAAAGATAGTGGTCAGAGAGAGTAACATGTTGTTCCAAGAAGGTGGTTGGACCTGAGCTCCTTGAAAACGGTTACAGTTGAGGTAAAACAAGAAAGCTGTGGGTTGGGCATGGCAGCTCACACCTATAATCCTAGCACTTTGGGAGACTGAGGCAGGAGGATTGCTGTGAGTTCAAAGCCAGCATAGGCAGCATAGGCCACAGAGTAAGACCTAGTCTCAAAAAAAAAAAAAAAAAAAAAAAAAAAAAGTATCCAGGACCTGGGGAGAAGTCTCAGTGGGTAAGAGTGCACAAGCAGGAGCACCTGAGTTTCATCCCCAGCACCCAGAGAAAGTAAGTCAGGTGGGGTGGCACCCACCTTTGACCTCAGCACTGAAGGGGGCAGAGACAGGAGAATCACTGGGGCTCACTGGTCAGCCAGTCTAACCAAAAATCAGAGTAGCCCAGCATGGTAATGAAGAAGAGGATAGAAGAAAGCTAGCTTTTTTTTTTTTTTTAATTTAACTTATCTGAGAGAGGGAAAGAGGCAGAGTGAGAGAGAATGGGTGCACCAGGGCTTTCAGCCACTGTAAACAAACTCCAGGTGCATGTGCCACCTTGTGCATCTGGCTTATGTGGGTAATGGGGAATCAAACTGAGATCCTTTGGCTTTGCAGACAAGCGCCTTAATCGCTAAGCCATCTCTCCAGCCCCTAGCTTTTTTTTTTTTTTAAAGCAGTTTCACTTAGAGATTGAGGCACAAAGAGAATAGGAGATGTCATCCCACATGCCACTTCACCCTGGCACAAGAACAGAACTCTTGGCAAAAAGGAACTTGTGTTTGATCAAGACTGATCTACAGAACTCCCTGCTGCCCAGTCTAACACACTACCTGGATGGGCTGGCTCTGGAATCCACCCTCCAAATCTATAAACCAATCAGGTCTTCCCTTAGCATCCCTGAATCTGATGCTATCAAGGCTGCAACCTTCAGGCTTCTCCCTCTCTTTCTCCATGCTACCCTCAGAGTGTGTGTCTGGATTCCCTCATCTCTGCTGAGTACATGTGAGTGGCTTCCTCTCTCACCCAACCTGGTTGCAGGGGTCGGGGGATATGGGGTTAGAATAATGTTTCTTGGTCAGGATGGTTTTTCTGCTTGCCTTTGCTTTATAGTTTGGGGTAACATCTCACTTTAATTACATGTATGATTTTCCTGTGGTTTCACAATCTTCCTTGTGGGTATTTTCCTTACACTCCAGATCTGCCATGAGGGTGCTCTCACCAACCCTAGGCCTGTTACCTGCGTAATTTATTTAAACTCAAGGAAACCATGAGTGTAACTCTTCATTACTCATTTCTCCTTTGAATCTCTTGGTCTCTGCTTTGATATCTGCCCTCTGATTTTTTCCTTGAGCCTCACCTTTATCCTCTTAACTTCTCTAAAAACTCATGGCAGATGCCATGTGGGTTCCTCTGAAGTCTGCCTACACAAGCTCCTAGAATCTACTTTCCACGTGCCCCCAGCTTTACTCTAATCTCTCTTTAAAAGCCTCAGTTTCTCTTAAGTCCATATGCTTGCAGCTTTACTCTAATTTCTCATTATTTATTTATGTGAGGGGGGGGAAATGGGTGTGCCAGGGCCTCTAGCCACTGCAAACAAACTCCAGATGCATGCACCACCTTCTGCATCAGGCTTACGTGGATACTGGGGAATTGAACCTAGGTCCTTAGGCTTCACAGGCAAGTGCCTTAATCACTAAGCCATCTCTCTGGCCCCTTTCTCTTTAAAAGCTTAAGTTTCTTTTAAGTCCACATGCTTGCAGCTTTATCCTAGTCTCTCTGTAAAGGCCTCAGTTTCCCCTTAAGTCCACATGGTTGCAGTTCTACCCTAATCTTTTTAAAAAATATTTTATTTTTATTTATTTATTTGACAGAGAGAAAGAGGGGGAGAGAGAGAGAAAATGGGAGCGCCAGGGCCTCCAACCACTGCAAATGAATTCTAGATGTGTGCGCCACCTTGTGCATCTGGCTAACGTGCGCCCTGGAGAATTGAACCTGGGTCCTTTGGCTTTTCAGGCAAACACCTTAACCACTAAGCCATCCCTCCAGCCCCACCCTAATCTTTAAATTTTTTTTTTATTTACTTGAGAGAGAGAAAGTTGCAGATAGAAAAAGAGAGAATGGGCTCACCAGGGCCTCAGCCACTGCAAACAAATTCCAGATGCATCTACCACCTTTTGCATCTGGTTTATGTGGGTACTGGGGAATCAACCTGGGTCCTTAGACTTCACAGGCAAGCCTTAACCACTCACTAAGCTATCTCTCCAGCCCTAATCTCTCTTTAAAATCCTCCATTTCTCTAAAATCCCAATCCCCTTTAAATAAACCCCACAATTTGTGATCTTCCCCTAAATAAAGTTAATTATTCATAATTTATCTTTCTTGAGTCTGTCTTTATTAATTCTTTATTAAAGGTAGGACAGAACCCCAAACTTAGGGTCCATAGATTCTGGGGGCCCCCTCTTGAGCCCCCAAATCCTGCATCAGTGGCACATACCTTTAATCCCAGCACTCACAGGCAGAGGTAGGAGGATTACTGTGAGTTCGAGGCCATCCTGGGACTACAGTGAGTTCCAGGTCAACATGAGCTAGAGTGAGATCCTTCCTCATAAAAAAAAAAAAAGAAGAAGAAGAAGAAGAAGAAGAAGAAGAAGCCTTGCGTGGTGGTGCACACCTTTAATCCCAGCACTCAGGAGGCAGAGGTGGGAGGATCGCCATGAGTTCGAGGCCACCCTGAGACTCCATAGTGAATTCCAGGTCAGCCTGGGCTAAAGTGAGACCCTACCTCGAAAAACCAAAAAAAAAAAAAAAAAAAAAAAAAAGAGCCGGGGGAACCAGGCATGGTGGCGCATGCCTTTAATCCCAGCACTCGGGAGGCAGAGGTAGGAGGATCACCATGAGTTTGAGGCCACCCTGAGACTACACAGTGAGTTCCAGGTTAGGTTCTCACATATGTGCACACATGTATACACCACATGTGTGTGTGTGTGCACAATTGCATACAATATATATTATACCACACACACCAAAAGCAAAAAGTAAAAAAAAGAGCTGGACACAGTAATGCATACATGTCATACCAGCTTGCAGAGGCAGTTAAAACACTGCAAAACCAGCTTTTGCTTCTTAGGAAGTTAGAGGCCTGCCTAGGCTATATGAGACAAGAAGAAAGGAGGGAGGAAGGAGAGAAGAAACAGAGGGAGAGAGAAAAGGAAAGAAGAAGGAGGGTGAAGGAGGAAGGGAAGGAGAAAGGAAGAAAGAAAAAGATAAAGAAGAAACTTGGAAAAAGCTATAAGCGGTCTATCTTTCCCTTCGTCTTTTGTGGAAGAGTCTTTTACACAAGATTCTGAATCAAGGCCCCTTCTTCATAGCTAGGTCAGGGAAGGACTGGCCAATTCCTGGGAAGCCAGGGCTAGGGCAGGTGCCACTTTCCAACGGGGACCTATGAGTTTCAACAGTTACATACCCTGACCACTGGGCCAACACCCAGTCAGTGCTTGACAGACATGATCTCACTTCTGGAAGATATGTATATGTTGTTAATGCACACATTATATATTATATACATGAAGAAAAACCTGGCCAAAGACGGCTAAGGTTAAGGTCTGTGCCTTTGCATTCCATTATTCCTGCTGCCAGAAATCAATGTAGAAGAGAGGACCCGTGCTTGGCAGTCCACAGTGATGAGATGGCCTGTGACTCTGAAAAGGGTCTTCACTAAGATGCTGTTCAGAGGTTTCCCCCACGGTGTGGCTAAGGCCTCTGTCTCAGTGCTGACTCAGCACCCTGGCCCCGAGGCCACGAACTGCTGCGGCTCAGCCAGGAGCTTTTGCTGCTTCTGATACTTGACCCTGAGGTTTTGGAACCAGGTCCACACCTATCATTAGGGGCAATGGACAGGTTTGAGAATGTGACCAGCAGGTCCTGCCACCCCCATCTCAGAATGCCCACCCTTTGTTGTCTAGCCAAAACTTGTTCTTTCTGCTAAGTGAAGCATCTTCACCACAATGCCCTTGCCTATGGTCCCAGTCATCACCCATCTAGCCCAAGGAAGGTTTTTATTTTTAGACAGACTCTCATATATAGCCTAGGCTGGCCTCAAACTCACTATGTAGCCTGGATGGCCATGAACTTCTGATCCTTTTGCTGGGATCACAAGTATACACCATCATGTCTGGTTTTATACTGTGCTGGGGACTGAACCCAGGGCTTCATGCATGTCAGGTAAGCACTCTACCAACTGAACCACATCCTCAGCCCCAGTGAGTACTTTGTGAGCACCTATGATGTGCCATCCTAGGTAGTGGTGACACAGTGGTGAGCTCCACAGGCATGATCCCTGACTTCTTAAGCTCACAATCTAGCTGGGGGCCAGTGAAACACATGCAAACAAGTAAAAAATACATAAATACAAGTGTAGGCACAAACAAGGAGTTGGGCTGGGGGCGTCTCAATGAGGCTGAGGGCTAGCCTAGTGGAACTGAGAGGATCAAACAAGGTAGAATAGGAGACCCGCTGGTGGAAGACTCTGAGTTGGCTCCAAGCTCAGGGTGTGTAAAGACCAGAAAGGAGGGCTTGTCTATAAGTGAAAAGGGAAAGGAACGTGACACAGGTCAGCAGGAACCAGAACACCTAGGACCTTGAAGGCCACAGGGAGCTACAGTCACATTTGAAGTTTCTTTTTTTTTTTTTTTTTTTTTGCTTTTTCGAGGTAGGGTCTCACTCTAGCTCAGGCTGACCTGGCAATCACTCTGTAGTCTCAGGGTGGCCTCGAACTCATGGTGATCCTCCTACCTCTGCCTCCCAAGTGCTGGGATTAAAGGCACGCACCACCACGCCCAGCTTCATTTGAAGTTTCTAAGAGAGGGACATAGTACTGCTTACATCTGAAATGAATTGCACATCTGGCTTTTATGAAGCATGGATGAAGGCAGAGGCAGGAAGACAGCTGGGAGGATGGTGCAGTGGTCCAGCATGAGCTGAGAATACAAACCAGGAGCAACGGAGAGAAACGAAGCAATTCTACCTCCATTTGACAAGTCCTACTGAGAGCTAAAAGTGGGGGGGGGGGGTCAAGAAAGGAAAAGGAACCAAGATGATTTTGTGGGGGGGGGGTTTGTTGTTGTTTTTCGAGACAGGATTTCACTCTAGCCCAGACTGACCTGGAATTCACTATGTACTCTCTCAGAGTGGCTTCGAACTCATGGCAATCCTCCTACCTCTGCCTCCCAAGTGCTAGGATGAAAGGTGTGCACCACAATGCCTGGCTGATTCTGTTTTTGAGCAACTGGGTGGATAGTGGTACCATGGATAACGAAAGCAATAGATTAGGAAAGAAAAACAATGAAGAACTGAGGCTTAGACTTGTGAAGTGTACAGTGCCTGGTCATAAGACATCTAAGTGGAATTGTCAAAAAGTTAATTAGGCCCCCAAAACATTATAGGCCATTGCCAAGGCCCTTAGTTTCCCACCAGGAATAGATGGTAAGACCCTATTGCTGAAGACTCCACATACTTGGACTGCAAGGCCACTGAGAAATCCTGCTGGAACTGGGCTGATAACATCCTCCATGTAGACCAGCTGACAGAAAGCTGGAAGAAGCCATTCTGCATGTAGTTCAATGGGAAAAAGAGATACCACCAGTGAAGATACTCAACAGTGGACACTGCAAGTCTTATAATTGGCCAGACAGGCCAAATGAGCCAACAGGTGCAATAGTGGCACGTTTGTCATGGTGGAAACCAACTGCCCTCCAATTGGACTGGAGGCCCACTCCATGGGGGGGGGGGTAATACATCCCTGATACTAACAACTTAAAACAGGAGTAGTCATGAGCCCTAGGGGTGTAACGTCTGCTGATGTCTGGATAAATGTATATACTATGCTTATCAAACTGCCCAGTAAGCACTTCTCTTAATATTCATACCCTTATATTAATGCTACTCTCACTTTGGGTAGAGACTCTTCTCTTTTCAGATGGCAGTGACCTTGGGATGACTCAGAAGGTATCATGGTGCTGGAAAGAAGTCACTGGAGTACTGAGTAATATCTCGATCACATCTTCCAAGGCTCAGGGTCTAATGCGGAAGAGGTGGCAGAAAGAATGTAAGAGCCAAAGGAAGAGTAGGACTCCTTACAACATGCTCCCTCCAGACACAAAATGGCCTGGATATCCATGACCTCACAGTGCCTGACACTATCTACACAAGACCATCATAAGAGGAGGAAAAGATCATGACATCAAAATAAAAGAGAGGCTGATGGAGATGGGGAGGGGATATGATGGAGAATGGAATTTCAAAGGGGAAAGTGGGGGGCGGGAGGGTATTACCATGGAATATTTTTTTATAATCATGGAAGATGTTAATAAAAATTGAGGAAAAAAAGTTAATTAGGGCCTGGGGATGTAGTTCAGTGGTAGCACACCTGCCTCACATGTGTAAGGCTCTAGGTTCAATACCTAGTACTGCAAAAAAGAGGTTTTTTTAATCCATTTATTTTGCCAGACATGGTTGCACAGACCTTTTATCCCAGCACTTAGGAGGTAGAGATAGTAGGATCGCTGTGAGTTTGAGGCCAGCCTGAGATCATAGTGAATTCCAGGTCAGCCTGGGCTAAAGCAAGACCCTACCTCAAAAAAAAAAAAAAAAAAAAAACAGGCCAGGCATTGTGGCACATGCCTTTAATCCCAGCACTTGGGAGGCAGAGCTAGGAGGATTGCTGAGAGTTCAAGGCCACGTGAGACTACATAGTGAATTCCAGGTCAGCCTGACCTACCGTGAGATCCTACCTCGAAAAACCAAAAAATTGATGAATTAATTAATTAAATAAAATCCATTTATCCATTTTCTGGACATGGTGGGACACAACTATAATTCTAGTACTCAGCAGGAAAACTGCTCAAAGTTCAAGGAAAGCTGGGTTTTTGTGGTGAGTGCTAGGCCAGCCAGTACTACATAGTGAGACCCAGTCTAAAAAAATCAAATGTGGGCTGGGGAGATGGCTTAGTGGTTAAGGTGCTTGACTGCAAAGCCAAAGGACCTAGGTTCAATTCCCCAGGACCCAGTTAAAGCCAGATGTACAAGGTGGTGCATGTGTCTGTAATTTATTTGTAATGGCTAGAGGCCCTCGCACGCCTATTCTCTCCATCTCTCCTCTCTATCTCTGCTTGCAGATAAATAAAATCAAAAATTTTTTAAAAATCAAATGCATGGCCAGTATGGTGGCGCACGCCTTTAATCCCAGCACTCAAGAGGCAGAGGTAGGAGGATCGCTGTGAGTTCGAGGCCACCCTGAGACTACATAGTGAATACCAGGTCAGCCTGGGCTAGAGTGAGACCCTACCTTGAAAAACCAAAATAAATAAAGGTGAATGGACCTTTCATTACCTACACAAGACCTCCATAATAAAAGAAAAAAAATTCACAAACAGAAATCAACTCTGCCATATTCACAAACAACAACAAAAATAATAATTGCATCAAAACAGCAGTGACACTAATTAGAAAGGATTCAATGGAGGGTAGATTTGGAAGGAGGAAAATAGGGATGGTGGGAAGGAATGATCATGGTTTATTGTCTATACTTGTAGAAGTTGTCAATAAAAAGTTAAAAAGCCAGGCATGGTGGCACACACCTTTAATCCCAGCACTTGAGAGGCAGAGGTAGGATTATCGCCATGAATTCGAGGCCACCCTGAGAGTGAGACCCTACCTAGAAAAACCAAAAAGAAAAAAAAGAGTGAAGGATGAGCTGGAGAGATGGCTTAGCGGTTAAGGCACTTGCCTTCGAAGCCTAAGGACCCAGGTTCGATTTTCCAGGTCCCACTAAGCTAGATGCACATGGTGGTATATGCATCTGGAGTTCATTTGCAGTGTCTAGAGGCTCTGGTACGCCCATTCTCACTCTCTCTGTCTTAAATAAATAAATGAATAATAAATATTAAAACCCAGGCATGGTGGCACATGCCTTTAATCCCAGCACTCAGGAGGCAGAGGCAGAGGCAGGAGGATCGCTGTGAGTTCGAGGCCACCCTGAGACTATATAGTGAATTCCAGGTCAGCCTGAGCTAGAGTCCCTACCTCAAAAAAAAAAAAAAAAAAAAGAATGGAGGGCTGGGGAGATTAAAGACATGTGTTTGCAAAGTCTACTGGCCCAAGTTAAATTTCCCAGCACCCACATATGTCTGGATTTTGTAGTATAAGAAACTCTGGTGTGCCCATACATATACTCGTACACACATGTGCAAATAATTTTTTTTTTAAAGTGAATGGCCGGGCGTGGTGGCACCTTTAATCCCAGCACTTGGGAGGCAGAGGTAGGTGGATTACTTTGAGTTTGAGGCTACCCTGAGACTACATAGTGAATTCCAGGTCAGCCTGAGTCAGAGTGAGAACCTACCTTGAAAAACAAACAAACACTATGTGGCGATTTTTTTTCTGTGATTGGGTAAATTCACTGAGAATGATCTGTTCCAGGTTCAACCATTTTTCCTCAAATTTCATTGTGTCATTTTTTCTTACTGCTGTATAGAATTCCATTGTGTAGATATACCACATCTTAGTTATCCATTCTTCTAGTGATGGACATCTGGGTTGATTCCAGCTCTTAGCTATTACAAATTGAGCCGCTATAAACATGGTTGAGCAAATCTCTTTAGTCTGTGGTTTGAAGGTTTTAGGGTAGATGCCCAGTAAGGGAATAACTGGGTCTGTTGGTATCTCTATACTCAGCTTCTTCAGAAGTCTCCATATTGCTTTCCAAAGTGGTTGTACCATCCTACATTCCCACCAACAGTGGATGAGTGTTCCTACTTCTCCACATCCTCGCCAGCATTTATTTTTATTTGATTTTTTGATGCTTGCTATCCTTATTGGGGTAAGGTGGAATCTCATAGTTGTTTTAATTTGCATTTCTCTGATGATTAGGGATGCTGAACATTTTCTTAAGTGTATGTTTGCCATTTCTATTTCTTCCTCTGTAAACTGCCTGTTCAGCTCTTTGCCCCATTTTGTGAGTGGGGTGTTTGACTTCTTACTGTTTAGATTTTTGAGTTCTTTGTAGATTCTAGAGATTAGTCCTCTATCAGTTGGATAACCCACAAATATTTTCTCCCATTCTGTGGGTAATCTATTGGCTTTGCTTATTGTATGCTTGTCTGTAAAGAAACTCTTCAGCTTCATGTGGTCCCATTGGTTGAGTGACGGTTTAAGTTCATGAGCTACTGGGGTTTTGTTCAGGAAGTCTTTTTCCATTCCTATATCATGGAATGTACTTCCTAAATTTTCTTCCAGTAGTATTCGAGCCAGCAAGCATCTCCTAGATTAGACACTAGGATGGAAGGGGAGGGAGGGGAGGGCATCAAAGGGGTGGGAAACACAAATCTAGACCCAAACGGCAATGGTACCATAATCTTCTACTTACTAAAAGACAGACCAAATGGCTGATCCTTCACCAGGCCCTTACAGGGAACACCTGAACCACAACACACTGGAGAGGGTAAGATTAAGACTAACCTTAATCTCCTACATCTTCCCTCCCTCACTTCCCCTCTCCCTGTCTCTCTCTCTCTTATCTCTAACTCTTGTATATTAGTTATCTTTTCCCTCATTTTCTTAGTGGGCACTGACCTGTAACTCCAAGATCCAGCATGGGGCTATCATCCACAATGAGCTTTTGATCAGAGAGACCTACAAGGTTTCCTAAAAGACAGACAGATTTCTGTCAGAGTACTTGATGACCCACCAAAGGTTAGTGGTAAGACCCTACTGCTGAAGACACCTTATGTGATTGACATGCAAATTAGAATGGCATGGCTGGAAGTTGGATAAGAGTCAGTCCCCAGACAGTCAGCGCATCTAGTGCCAGAAGGTGCTACATGGGCCACTGGGGGAAATTGACCAATATCTATTGAAGCAACACATGGTCTAACCTACTTAGCAGCAAATAACTTGTTGTGATGCCCACACAAGTGCAGTGGTGGCACACAGCCATGGTGGGGAACCAACTGCTCTCAATTCGGCTAACTGATCCCCTCACTGGTATGGGACCCATAGCTGGAGCTGGGAAACAAGTCAGAACCATATCCAAACATAAGCCCACTCTCCAATATCAAGCTACCATCAATTGTGGGCTACAAGAGGGCCTACACCTATTAAATTCTCTATAAAAAAAAAAAAGTAAGGGTTATCTCATTTGTCCTGGTGCTAACTTACTCTCCGTTGGAGAATCTGCTTCTCTTTTTCAGATAGATGTAGATCCTAAGGAGAGAGCCACCCCATCATACCTCAAAAGGGCCCCGGCTGAAACTAAGAAAAATTGGAGAAACAAGCAAGGGTGCTGTTTTCCTGATGAACCGGACACCAGCACAAGGGGGAAGGAGATCAGCACAGAGAAAAATCAACTCCTACCAAATCAGAGAGCCAGAGCCTCAGAGGCCCCCAACACCTCATCACTGAAGCAGACCAAAAATGAACCCAACATGGCTCAGGGAAATTTTGCGGAAGAGGGGGCGGAAAGAATGTCAGAGTCACATGTTGGGTCATGATATGCAGAGACATTTAGCTTACCCATAACTGTGGGCTAACTCCACAATACATGACCCGTATAACTCAACAAGGAGGGGCCAAGGGGAGGGGGTAGGTCACGGATGAGCCTAATAATGGTACCAAACTGACTGTATTTCCTGAATACAGAACTGACTAATAAAAAAAAAAAAAGAAAAACAAACAAACAAAAAAGAGTGAATGGAGGGGCTGGAGAGATAGTTTAGCTGTTAAGGCACTTGTCTGCAGAGCCTAACAACTTGAGTTTGACTTTCCAGTACCCACATAAAGCTAGATGCACAAAGTAGTGCATGCATCTGGCATAGGTTTGTAGTAGCTAGAGGCCCTGGCACACCCATTCTCTCTGTCTCTCTTCTAGCTCTCCCTGCTTGCAAATCAATAATTTTTTTTTTTTTTTTTTTTTTGGTTTTTCGAGGGTGACCCTACCTTGAAAAACCAAAAAAAAAAAAAATCAAATAAATAAAACTTTAAGAAATTTAAAATATATATCTTTTTTTTTGAGATAGGGTCTCACTCTAGCCCAGGTTGACCTATTCACTATGTAGTCTCAGAGTGGCCTTGAACTCATAGCGATCCTCCTACCTCTGCCTCCCAAGTGTTGGGATTAAAGATGTGTGCCACCACGCCTGGCATTTTTTTTTGTTTGTTTGTTTGTTTGTTTTTATTTTTTTGAGGTTGTGTTTTCCTCTAGCACAGGCTGACCTGGAATTCACTATGTAGTCTCAGGGTGGCCTTGAACTCACAGCAATCCTCCTACCTCTACCTCCCTAGTTCTGGGATTAAAGGCATGTGCCACCATGCCTGGCTAAAAAATATTTCTTAAAATGGTGATTTCAGGTTCTGGAGAGATGGCTCAGTGGCTAAAAGCACTTGCTTGCATAGCATTATGGCCTGGGTTCAATTCTACAGCACCCATGTAGAGCCAGATGCACAAAGTAGAGCATGCATCTGGAGTTTGTTTGCAGTGGTGGGAGGCCCTGGCATGCCCATACCCGCCCCCCCTCTCTCTTTCTCTCTCTGTCTGTCTGCCTCTATCTCTGTCAAATAAATAATTTTTTTAGAGTGAGAGACAGAGAGGGAGAGAATTGGAGCACTGGGGCCTCTGCCACTGCAATCAAAGTCCAGATGCTTATGCCACCTAGTGGACATGTGTGATCTTGCAACTGCCTCACCTTTGTGTGTTTGGCTTACATGGGATCTGGAGAGTTGAACATAGGTCCTTAGACCTCACAAGCAAGGGCCTTAACTGCTAAGCCATCTCTCCAGACCAATAAAAATATTTTTTTAAATGATGATTTTTGGGCTGGAGAGGTTGCTCTGTGGTTAAGGCACTTGCCTACAAAGACTAACAACCTGAATTTGATTCCCCAGTGCCCACATAAAGCCAGAAGCACAAAGTCATGTATGCATCTGGAGTTTGTTTGCAGCAGCTGGAGGCCTTGGTGTGCCTATTCTTTCTCTCTTCTATCTCTCTTCTTACAAATATAAAAACAACAAAAAAGAAAGTTTAAATAAAAAGCAGCAGCAGGACTGGGGAAATGGCTTAGTGGTTAAGGCATTTGCCTGTGAAGCCTGAGGACCCTGGTTCAATTTCCCAGGACCCAGGTAAGCCAGATGTACAAGGGGGCACATGCGTCTGGAGTTTATTTGCAGTGGCTGGAGGCCCTGGCATGCCCATTCTCTCTGCCTCTTCTCTATCTCTCTCTCTCTCTCAAATAAATAAATTAAATTAAATTAGATAAAAAGCAGCAGCGGAGCCTAGTATGGTGGCAAATGCCTGTAATCCCAGCATTTGTGAGGTGAAGGCAGGGGCTCGAGAGAAGGTTCAGTGAGGAAGAGTGTTTGCCTTGCAAGAATGAGGGCCAAAAGCCACATACCCAAACTTCATTTTCATTGAGAAACCCAGCTCAATAGGGCATGTCCATTTCACACATACAAAACAAAAACATTTTGTTGTTGTTGTTCTTTTGATTTTTCAAGGTAGGGTCTCACTCTAGCCCAGACGAACCTGGAATTTACTATGTAGTCTCAGGGTGGCCTTGAACTCATGTAGCCTACCTCTGCATCCTGAGTGCTTGGATTAAAGGTGTGTGCTGCCACACCAGGCTCCATAAAACAGTTTTTGAAGACAGGGTAATTGGGGGAAATCTTATCAAAATACATTATAGATAGGGGCTAGGGAAATGGCTTAATGGTTAAGGCACTTCCTGCAAAGCCAAAGGACCCAGGTTCGATTCCCCAGGATCCACGTGAGCCAGTTGCACAAGGTGGCACATGTCTGGAGTTTGTTTGCAGTGGCTGGATGCCCTGGAATGCCCATTCTCTCTCTCCCTCTCTCTGCCTCTTTCTCTCTCTCAAATAAATAAATAAAAATAAGGCATTTAAAAAATTCATCATATATATTTGAAGTCGTCAAAAATAAGATAAAGGCCAGGTGTGGTGGCACACGCCTTTAATCCCAGCACTTGGGAGGCAGAGGTAGGAGGATCACCGTGAGTTCAAGGCCACCCTGAGAGTACATAGTGAATTTCAGGTCAGCCTGGGCTAGAGTAAGACTCTACCTCAAAACACCAAAAAAATAAAAAGTAAATAAGATAAAGGGGGTAAGAAGATCGTTCAGGTTAAAGACACTAGCTTGCAAGCCTGCCTACCTGAGTTTGATCCTTCTTCATGCCCATGTAAAGTTGGATACAAAGCGGCACTTGTGCCTGTAATCCCAAAGAGCCTAAGACAATAACAGAAGCAGCCAGGAGAAGCCAGAGGCTCACAAGCAGCAACAGCACGAGAAGGTAGAAGCTGTCCTCTGCCCTCCATATGTGTGCCATGGCATGCACATACGCATATACACACATATCATTCACATACACATACAAAGAAAAAAAGAATTTAAAAATAAATTGCATTCAAATTTAAAAAGTTAAAAAAAATAGTTTCCTGAACTGCAAGCCTTATATTTGGCCAGCCAGGCCAATTGAGCCAATGGGTGCAATAGTGGCACATCTGTCATGGTGGAAACCAGCTGCCCTCTAATTGGACTGGAGGCCCACTCCATGGGAGGGAATGCATCTGATACTGAAAACTTAAAACAGGGGTAGTCATGAGCCCTAGGGGTGTAATGTCTGCTGTTGTCTGGCTAAATGTAAATACTATGCTTATCAAACTGCCCACTAAGCACTTCTCTTAATGTTAATACCCTTATATTAATGCTACTCTCACTTTTGGTTGAGAATCTTCTCTTTTCAGATGGCAGTGACCTTGGGACAACTCAGAAGGTATCATGGTGATAGAAAGAAATGACCGCAGTGCTCAGTACTGCAATATCTCTATCACACCTTCCAAGGCTTAGGGTGTAATGTGGAAGAGGTGGCGGAAAGAATGTAAGAGCCAAAGGAAGGGTAGGACTCCTTACAACATGCTCCCTCCAGACACAAAATGGCCTGGATATCCATGGCCTCACAGTGCCTGACACTGCCTGCACAAGACCATCATAAGAGGAGGAAAAGGAGTCCTACCCTTCCTTTGGCTCTTACATTCTTTCCGCCACCTCTTCCGCATTAGACCCTGAGCCTTGGAAGGTGTGATCGAAATGTTACTCAGTACTCCAGTCACTTCTTTCCAGCACTATGATACCTTCTGAGTCATTCCAAGGTCACTGCCATCTGAAAAGAGAAGATTCTTGGCCTCTACTACTGAGTTTTTTCCTTCTCACACAGAAGCCCAATCATCTGTACCTAGGATCCACATATGAGGGAGAACATGCAGCACTTGGCTTTCTGGGCCTGGGTTACCTCACTTAGCATAATCCTTTCCAGATCCATCCATTTTCCTGTAAATTTCATAACTTCATTTTTCTTTACCGCTGAGTAGAACTCCATGGTATAAATGTGCCACATCTTCATTATCCACTCATCAGTTGAGGGACATCTAAAAAAAAAAAAAAAAGAAGAAGAAGAGGAAAAGATCATGACATCAAAATTAAAAGAGAGACTGATTGAGATGGGGAGGGGTTATGATGGAGAGTGGAGTTTCAAAGGGGAAAGTGGGGGGAGGGAGGGTATTACCATGGGATATTTTTTATAATCATGGAAGTTGTTAATAAAAATTTGGAAGAAAAAAATAGTTTCTTGGAGCTGGGTATGGTGGCGCACACCTTTAATCCCAGCACTGAGGAGGCAAAGGTAGGAGGATTACTGTGAGTTTGAGGCCAGCCTGGGACTACAGAGTGAGTTCCAGGTAAGCCTGGGCTAGAATGAGACCCTGTCTCAAAAACAAACAATAAAAATAGTCTCCTAAATATCTACTTAGTTTTGCTGATAAACCCCTTATAAGGCATAGGCATATTTGATTAGAAAGTATGAGATGAACATCAGATAGCCCTATGATGTAACTCCAAATGGGATTATATAAGGAATGTGCAAAAGGTTAAATCCTGCCTACAGATGAATCCTGGCTCACAGGGAGAAGGCCCATGTCAGCCTCCCACCCATGCGGAGGGTATTACAGAAATGGTAAGGGTCCCTATCCCTGCCCAGGCCTCACAAGCATCCCTGTTCCCGTGGTTCTCTGTAAGGTGGAGTCTGCTTGCCAGTTGGGCTCTCTTCTTCCCCACAATATTGTGCTGCTTTGCAAACACTTTCTCCAGCTCTTCCAGCTGCTGCAAACTAAACATAATTTGAACCCTCTTTTGGTGTCTGTCTGGGTCCTGAAGCTCTTCAGCAGGGCCGCAGTCCCGGTGGCCCCAGAAGCCCGGATAGTGAGCCAGCTCCAAGCCTAAAGAACAATGAGTAGCAGGGAGAGCTGGCAGCCACCTGCCCACCCATCTTGGAGGAAAGAGACCATGTACTTGCTTCACGATCTCGCCTTGCCCTTGTTCAGGGAACAAGGCGATATGGAAAGAGACTGCAGAAAGGATGCAGAACAAGCACATGAGAAAGAAGGGACAGTACTACGAGACTTCTGCTTCCACTACTGTAGAGAGCCGAGAGGTGACCGCCATTACAAGATGGCGCTGACATCCGGCCTCGGCCCTGGTGAACAAGTAGAATAGCGCATGTGCAAGTGGCAAAAGCGCGCCAAGTCACTGCCCAGCCCGGGCATATGAGCGTCATATGAGCGTCATATGAGCGCGCAGCCAATCAGCAGAGTACACGCCACCTAGGGGCTATATAAGCGGCGCCATTTCGGGGCTCTGGGTCTTCCTCTTTCATCTGTTCAATAAACGCTTGCTGCAGAAGGATCCTGGTGTCCGCGTGCGTTCTTGCTGGCGAGACGACTACGCGGGCTACAGCTGGTGCCGAAAAACCCGGGACGCCGGGTGCCTGTCATCGCCGGCGCCGAGGAGACCCCCCATTCACGGGGAAGGATTCAGAACTGCAGGACTGAGGTAGGTTCTGAGAGGCATGTCTGGTCTTGACTTGTTTCATCTCTCATCCAAATTGGTAGGAGCAATTTTTGCTCTCCCTATTGTGATGGTGGCTCTCGTTCTCTTCTTTTTGAACATGGGAGCCTCACATTCGGAGCTACAAGACAGCATGTCAGAAACAGAACGGGATAAAAGGTTAGGGGCCCTTGAGGAAAAAGAAAAAGACGTCTCTAAGAAAAAAGGCCTTTCCGCGGACGCTAAGTCCACAGAAAGAAAAGACAAGGGAAAAGACGCCCTGGGAGAGAAACATGAGAGGGAAAAGAGAAGTCCAAAAAGGAGGCCTGTTTATCCGATAAAAGAATTGGAGGCTTTAGGAATTGATAGCTCAGAGTCTGAGGATCTTAGTCCCTCCGAGGAGGAAGAATTAGATAGAGAAGCGGCTCGCTATCTTGATGAGCCGCTACCGCAAAATCGAAAACAAAAGAAGATAGGAGATAAGAACCGAACCGCGCGGCTTTTCAATCTGCCGCCCCTGTCATTCCCAGTGCTCCTCCGCCTTATGCCGGCAAGCATTGTTCAGATTCCTTCCTTTCAGAGGGGGACAGAAGGAGGTGCTTACAAGCCTTCCCGGTGTTTGAGGCTGCGGATGGAGGCCGCGTCCATGCGCCGGTAGAGTATGCCCTCATTAAGGAACTTGCTGAATCAGTTAATAAGTATGGAGTAGATGCTAATTTTACAGTCATGCAGCTTGAGAGACTCGCCACTATGGCAATGAAGGAAAGACTGCAGAGGACTTTGTTGGAACTGGGCTATTGGAATAAGGGCTGGCTGCGTTCTGCTGCTGAGGTCCAGAGTGTTTGATCAAGGTTAAATTTGTAATGGACTGATGTGCTTGGCTAGAGATATTGGACTGAGAGATTTAAGATTTTAAGCTGGAAAACCTCAAACAAGTTAAAATTACAGGCACAAAGACTGGCTTTAGATTAAAAATGTTTAACATGTTTGATTTTACAGGTCTCAATACCTTAAATTGGTCAAGACTGTGGGGACCTTTAAAATTGAACTTAGTACAATGTATAATATGTGATGGTTATAAATCTATTGGGAGCCAGGGGGGGGAATGTGGTAATTAAAAAAAAAAATAGATGGCCCCCCCTCCTGGCAGCTTGTGCCCGGCCCTCCTCTACTGGGAGTTGGCGGGCAATCCACCTCCTGGGAGACTGCCACATGGCTCCTTTGGACTGACCCAGGTGGGGACAGGGTAGAAGTCCGTCCTCTCATGGTGACTGGGCTCACTGATATTTTTCTTTCAGCCGATACCTTTTCACGTGCCTGCTGGGCATCGGCACATGCTGGGAAAAATCTAAACATGCCATTAGTCATATACTTCAATATTTTGCCACTCTTGGGCTGCCTGATCAAATTCAAACAGATAATGGCCCCTGCTTCATAAGCAAGGCTTTTGTAGATTTTCTCCAGACCTGGAAAATCTCACATTCCACAGGCATCCCATACAACCCTCGAGGGCAAGCTATTGTTGACCAAACACTTAAATCACAATTACAAAAACAAAAGGGGGAATCACTACCCCCACCCCATGATCAGCTAAAGAAAACATTATTCACCTTAAATATTTTAAATTTTTTCTAGAAATGGCCCATTGACTGGGGCCTGGAGAGGACCAGACCCACTCCTCACAGCAGGTAGAGGGTTTAAATGTGTCTTCCCTCAAGATAAAATAAAAAAAAAGAAGAACCATTTGGCTTTAGGCTTGTACTTTTAATGTCTAACTATCTTTCATACGCACAGCTATAAAGTAGCTCCTGAGAAAGTTCAAACTGTGCCTCCCTTTAAGATCTTGGGCTTGATCCTTACTCTAGATACAGTTTCACCTGTTAGATGCTCTATATGATGTGGTTACATATTTGGGAGACTAGGGTTGAAAGTTAAAAGTCGTTTGGAGTGTCATGTAGATTTTCAATAGATTTGTGTTACTTCTAAAAAATATAATAACAGTCAACAGCGTTGGCAAAATACATTTAAGAGGTATTTGACATAATGATAATATTTCCTTGGATCTGATTCAGTTACATTCAGAGATTTTATCTTTGCAAAATAATCATCTTACTTTTGAAAACTACTGATGACTTAATATCTGCTTTTAAGTCTGCCTTGCCTGCTGAAATTCTCTCACTTCTTGGACAGCAAGCTTTGCTGCTACAGGTGTTTGTCTTTTGCTCATTCTGTGTCTGCTGCCCATACTCTTTAAATGCCTTTTGAGATCCTTTATGGATATCCGTACAGAAGTACATGGGATACAGCTACAGACCCGACCCCGGTTTCCTGAGACATTATCTTAAAGCCCCTGCAGAGGCTGGTAGTCAAAGACGGGTAAGATTCTCTCGAGTTAGGTCAACCTAAGACAGGGCATGGATGATGGAATTCATGTACCGACGACGGGTAAGGCCTAAATATCATAGAGGACAACCTAAGACAGACACAGTCTTTCTGCACTGAGGCCCAGAAGGGCCCAGCTCATAAAAATTAAAAAGGGGGAATTGTCAGATGCCATCTGGCTGGCCTTGTATCCATAGCTCTGGCCCTTTGGGAGCAAGACTTTAGCACCTACATGTAAGCAAGATTATGTATATTCAGTGTCGGAAGCCATTTGGCTGGCCTTGATAGTCTTTTGTACTGCGAAGTGATTAAAGTACAAAAACTCTTGTAACAAAAAGGAGTTTTTTGATAAAAACTTACGTCTAGGGAGTGTCCCACCCCTGAGGACTGTTCCTAAAATGGTCCTTCACCCTACTAAACTAAACAATTCCCTCCCTTGTGGAGGATTGCTGGCTTTTAATAAAACAAAAAGGGGGAGTCGAGGAGGCTCTGCCCTCAGTCCCACGAGTGACTATATCCATAGCACTCTTTACTCTTAATTTTTTAAATTTGGACAGTCAGGGCCATTCGGCGGCTGACCGTCATTGCTCAGAGCCTAACAGGCCACAGGAGATGGTTAAGTGGAAAGATGTTTTGACTGGTCAATGGAGAGGCCCGGATCCTATTTTAATAAGATCCAGGGGAGCTGTTTGTGTTTTTTCACAGGAAGAAGACAATCCATTCTGGCTACCAGAACGCCTAACACGTAGACTTGTGATACCTGACGAATCATCGAGATCCTGTGCGGGAGCCGAAGAAGACCCTATTCTACTAGAGTTGACCCCTCCCTAGCTGTGGGCCTGACATCCTGGATTTCTTCAGCCTTCTCTTTCTTTAAGGAATGGGTGGGAATGGCGCTGTTTGGTGCAGCCCTATGTTGTGGCTTAGTGTTCCTGCTTTGGTTGTTCTGCAAGCTCAGAGCTCAATAGCAATGTGACAAGGCCGTTATTGCGCAAGCACTTGTGGCTATGGAACAGGGATCATCTCCTGAAATTTGGTTAATTAATTAGACTTAGACCCTCAGTCGATGCACCTCAAGGGTTTAGCCCATTGCACTGAGTCGATGGGAGATCTAAGTCTAATCAGCCCTTGCCTAAGTGGCTGCAGCACCAAAATATGAGATTGACAGCCCTTGCACCCCCAGGAACAATATTCCATTGCACAGGGATGGGTGTTAACTCCCCTTTTTGCCTCTCCCTTGGCCTTTGCACTCAGAGGACTTGTCTCCATTGCACCTGATAAGGTGAGGGAGTGAGCTCTTGATCGCTTATTCCCCAAGGAAGGAATTTGCTTGATCGAGCATAGGGTTGTTTGGTGCTGCGCTGGTTGGGCTATGAGGCAGTTGTCATCTTATTAAAACAAACAGGGGGAGATGTAGAGAGCCGAGAGGTGACCGCCATTACAAGATGGCGCTGACATCCGGCCTCGGCCCTGGTGAACAAGTAGAATAGCGCATGTGCAAGTGGCAAAAGCGCGCCAAGTCACTGCCCAGCCCGGGCATATGAGCGTCATATGAGCGTCATATGAGCGCGCAGCCAATCAGCAGAGTACACGCCACCTAGGGGCTATATAAGCGGCGCCATTTCGGGGCTCTGGGTCTTCCTCTTTCATCTGTTCAATAAACGCTTGCTGTAGAAGGATCCTGGTGTCCGCGTGCGTTCTTGCTGGCGAGACGACTACGCGGGCTACACACTACTTTCCAGCCAAGCGCCTGAACTTCTTTACCTACTAGGACCAAGCCACTTCTCTGTTCTCTCTCCTTGATTTCTTCAGGAAACTCCATGGGATGGGCACGGGGAGCGCTCATGTGTAGTCCCTTGTATTTAGTCAACACATAGGTTTGTCAGTGTCTGTCTTCATAGTGCTTACTTCTTAGAAGTGGGGAAACAAAGCCAGGTGTGGTGGCACATGCTTGTAATCCTAATGCCTGAGAGATTAAGGCAGGAGGACAGCCTGGACTTTAGAAACCCTGTATCAGCCAACATATTACTAAATGGGGAAAAACTGGATGCTTTTCCACTAAAATCAGGAACAAGACAAGGGTGTCCACTGTCCCCACTTTTATTTAATATAGTTCTGGAAGTCTTAGCCATAGCAATAAGGCAAGAGACTTGCATAAAAGGGATACAAATCGGAAAGGAAGAGGTCAAGTTATCATTATTTGCAGATGACATGATTCTATATATAAAGGACCCTAAAGACTCTACTAGCAAACTGTTAGAGCTGATAAAAACCTACAGTCATGTAGCAGGATACAAAATAAATACACAGAAATCAGTAGCCTTCATATATGCTAACAACAAACACACAGAGGATGAGATCAGAGAATCACTCCCATTCACAATTGCATCAAAAAAAAAAATAAAGTACCTTGGAATAAACCTTACTAAGGAAGTAAAGAATCTATACAATGAGAACTTTAAAACACTCAAGCGAGAAATTGCAGAAGACACTAGGAAGTGGAAAAACATCCCTTGTTCCTGGATTGGAAGAATCAATATTGTGAAAATGGCAATCTTACCAAAAGCAATCTACACATTTAACGCAATCCCCATCAAAATTCCAAAGGCATTCTTCACGGAAATAGAAAAAACAATCCAAAAATTCATTTGGAATCACAAAAAACCTCGAATATCTAAAATAATACTGAGCAACAAAAATAAGGCTGGTGGTATCACCATACCTGATTTTAACCTATACTACAGAGCCATAGTAACAAAAACAGCATGGTACTGGCACAAAAGCAGACTCGTAGATCAATGGAACAGAATAGAGGACCCAAATGTAACCCCATGTAGTTATAGCCACCTGATATTTGATAAAAATGCCAAAAATACTCATTGGAGAAAAGACAGCCTCTTCAGCAAATGGTGTTGGGAAAACTGGATATATATCTGTAGAAGGATGAAAATAGATTCTTCTCTTTCTCCGTGCACAAGAATTAAGTCCAAATGGATTAAGGACCTTAACATCAGACCTGAAACTCTGAAACTGCTAGAGGAAAAAGTAGGGGAAACCCTTCAACATATTGGTCTTGGCAAAGACTTTCTGAATACAACCCCAATTGCTCAGGCAATAAAACCACAGATTAACCACTGGGACCTCATGAAAATACAAAGATTTTGCACTGCAAAGGACACGGTGAAGAAAGCAAAGAGGCAACCTACAGAATGGGAAAAAATCTTCACCAGCTATATATCTGATAGAGGATTAATATCTAAGATATACAAAGAACTCAAGAAGTTAAATAATAAGGAATCAAACAAACCAATCAAAAAATGGGAAATGGAGCTAAATAGAGAATTCTCAAAGGAAGAAATACGAATGGCATATACGCATCTAAAAAAATGTTCTACATCCCTAGTCATCAGGGAAATGCAGATTAAGACTACATTGAGATTCCATCTCACTCCTGTCAGATTGGCTACCATCATGAAAACAAATGATCATAAATGTTGGCGGGGATGTGGAAAAAGAGGAACCCTTCTACATTGTTGGTGGGAATGCAATCTGGTCCAGCCATTGTGGAAATCAGTGTGGAGGTTCCTAAAACAGCTAAAGATTGATCTACCATATGACCCAGCTATAGCTCTCCTAGGCATATATCCTAAGGACTCATCTCATTACCTTAGAGATACTTGCTCAACCATGTTTATTGCTGCTCAATTTATAATAGCTGGGAAATGGAACCAGCCTAGATGTCCCTCAACTGATGAGTGGATAATGAAGATATGGCACATTTATACAATGGAGTTTTACTCAGCAGTAAAGAGAAATGAAGTTATGAAATTTTTTTTTAATTTTTTTGTTTATTTATTTGAAAGAGATGGACAGAGAGAGAGAGAGAGAGGCAGATATATACAGAGAGAGAATGGGCGTGCCAGGGCCTCCAGCCACTGCAAACAAACTCCAGATGCGTGCTCCCCCTTCTGCATCTGGCTAACGTGGGTCCTGGAGAATCAAGCCTCGAACCGGGGTCCTCAGGCTTCACAGGCAAGCGCTTAACCGCTAAGCCATCTCTCCAGCCCGAAGTTATGAAATTTGCAGAAAAGTGGATGGATCTGGAAAGAATTATACTAAGTGAGGTAACCCAGGCCCAGAAAGCCAAGCGCCACATGTTCTCCCTCATATGTGGATCTTAGCTAGAGATGATTGGGCTTCTGTGTGAGAAGGAAAAAACTCAGTAGCAGAGGCCAGTAAGTTAAAAAAGGAGATAGAAAGGGAAGAGAAAGAAAGGGAGGAGGGCTTTTATTAGGTTGGTATTGTATATATGTAAGTAGAAAGATTGAGATGGGGAGGGGATATGATGGAGAATGGAATTTCAAAGGGGAAAGGGGGGAGGGTAATACCATGGGATTTTTTTTGTTATCATGGAAAATATTAATAAGAATGGAGAAAAAAAATAAAATAAAAAAAATAAAATAAAAGAAACCCTGTATCAAAAACAAACAAACAAAATATGAAAAAGGAGCCTTTACAAATCATTTGTCTTGTTTTTTTTTTTTTTTTTTTTTTTTTGGTTTTTCGAGGTAGGGTCTCACTCTGGTCCAGGCTGACCTGGAATTAACTATGTAGTCTCAAGGTGGCCTCGAACTCACAGAGATCCTCCTACCTCTGCCTCCCAAGTACTGGGATTAAAGGTGTGCACCACCATGCCCGGCTAAATCTTGGGTTTTTTTATTTGTTTGTTTTTTGGTTTGTAGAGGTAGGGTTTCACTCTAGCTCAGGCTGACCTGGAATTCACTATGTAGTCTCAGGGTGGCCTCAAACTCAGGTGATCTCCTACCTCTCCCTCCCCAGTGCTGGGATTAAAGGTGTGCACCATCACGCCCGGCTGTTTTCTCTTTTTCTTTTCTTTTTTTTTTTTTTTTAAGGTAGGGTCTCACTCTAGCCCAGGCTCATCTGGAACTCACTCTGTACCCCAGGCTGACCTCAAACTCAACAGTGATCCTCATATCTCTGCCTTCCAAGTACTGGGATTAAAGTCATGCACCACTACACCCAGCTCAAATAATAATAATACTATTATTATTATATCTAATATATCATCATCATCTATATAATAATAATAATAATAAGGCAAGCCCAACAGACTGGCCTTTTTTAATGTGAGAGTGAGACAGGAAGAGAAAGAAAAAGAATTGGGGTGCCAGGGCCTCCAGTCACTATAATCCATCCCCAGACACTTGTACCACCTTGTATTCATTTGTGTCACCTTGTGCATCTGGCTTATGTGGGACCTGGAGAGTTGAACATGGGTCCTTAGGCTTTGCAGGCAAGTACCTTAACTGCTAAATCATCTCTCCAGACTTTTCTTTCTTTTCTTTTTCTTTTGGAGGTAGGGTCTTGCTCTAGTCCAGGCTGACCTGGAATTCACTACGTAGTCTCAGGGTGGCCTCAAACTCACGGCAATCCTCCTACTTCTGTCAAATGATTATA
Organism: Dipus sagitta; assembly: GCA_036346955.1. Lineage (NCBI taxonomy): Eukaryota > Metazoa > Chordata > Mammalia > Rodentia > Dipodidae > Dipus > Dipus sagitta. The sequence continues at coordinate 71,577,152 of CM070777.1, forward strand.
TTTTTATTTTATTTTATTTTATTTTTTTGGTTTTTTGAGGTAGGGTCTCACTCTAGCCCAGGCTGACCTGGAATTCACTCTACAGTCTCAGGGTGGCCTCGAACTCACGGCGATCCTCCTACCTCTGCCTCCCGAGTGCTGGGATTAAAGGTGTGCGCCACCACGCCCGGCTCAAATGAATATATTTTTAGAAATATTTTTATTTGGGCTGGAAAGATGGCTTAGCGGTTCAGCGCTTGCCTGTGAAGCCTAAGGACCCTGGTTTGAGGCTCGATTCCCCAGGACCCACGTTAGCCAGATGCATAAGGTGGCGCATGCATCTGGAGTTCGTTTGCAGTGGCTGGAAGCCCTGGTGCGCCCATTCCCTCTCTATCTGCCTCTTTCTCTGTGTCTGTCGCTCTCAAATAAATAAATAAGAAATGAAAAAAATTAAAAAATAAAAAAGAAATATTTTTATTTACTTGTGAGCAGAGATAAATATATGTATATAGAGAGAGTATGGGTATGCCAGAATCTCTTGCCATTGTAAATGAACTCCAGAGGCCAGAGAATTGAACCCAGGCTAGCAGGGTTTGCAAGCAAGTACCATGAACCTTTGAGCCATCTTCCCAACCCCAAAAGAATCTTGTTTTAAAATGTCTGACTGGCTCAGTACCTCCTCCCTGATATGACAGTGTGACTCTGGTTTTCCTGCTCCTGACAAGCTTTGCCTCCGCCCCCCCCCCCCCCATGATGAAACTTCCCCTTAAAACTATCTCCAGTTGGGCATGGTACATGCGCACACCTTTTTTTTTTTTTATTTTTTTGTTTGTTTATTTATTTGAGAGCGACGGAGAGAAGGAGGCAGAGAGAGAGAGAGAGAGAGAGAGAGAGAGAGAGAGAGAATGGGCGCGCCAGAGCTTCCAGCCTCTGTAAACGAACTCCAGATGCGTGCGCCCCCTTGTGTATCTGGCTAACGTGGGTCCTGGGGAATTGAGCCTCGAACCGGGGTCCTTAGGCTTCACAGGCAAGCGCTTAACCGCTAAGCCATCTCTCCAGCCCATGCGCACACCTTTAATCCTAGCACTCCATGGTGCACACACCTTTAATCCTAGCACTAGGAAGGCAGAGGTAAGAGGATCACCATGAGTTCAAGACCACCCTGAGACAGAGTGAATTCCAGGTTAGCCTGAGCTAGAGTGAGACCCTACCTTGAAAAAAAAAAAAAAAAAAAACACAACTATCTCCAATGTTTGTCTCATTCTCCTTGGGTTGTGAAAAAAATAAATCTTACATGTAATGATCTGTTTTGTTGTTTTGTTTTATTTTTGTTTATTTTTATTTATTTATTTGAGAGAGAGAAAGAAGGAGAGAGAACAAGTGCACTAGGGCCTCCAGGAACTGCAAATGAACTCCAGATGCATACACCACCTTGTGCATCTGGCTTACATGGATCCTGGGGAATGGAACCTCAAACTGAGGTCCTTAGGCTTCACAGGCAAGTACTTAACCACTAAGCCATCTCTCCAGGTCAGTTTTTTTTTTTTTTTTTTTTTTTTTTTTTTTTTTAGCCCAGGCTGTCCAGATATTCACTTTGTAGGCTCAGGGTGGCATTGAACTCATGGTGATCCTACCTCTGCCTCCTGTGTGCTAGGATTTTTAAAATTTATCTTAGTTTACTTATTTACTTGAGAGAGAGAGAGGCAGATAGAGAAAGAGAATGGGCACATCAGGGCCTCTATACACTGCACACAAACTGCATGCACCACCTTGTGGGTATTGGGGAATTGAACCCCGGTTGTTAGGATTTGCAGGCAAGCACCTTAACTTCTAAGGCATCTCTCCAACCCCTAAAACTAACATTTAAAATATTTTATTCATTTATTTATTTAATTTGAGAGAGAGAGAGAGAGAGAGAGAAAGAGGCAGGTAGAGAGAGACAGACAGAATGGGCCTTTCAGAGCCTCTAGCCACTGCAAACGAACTCCAAACACATGTGCCACGTTGTGCATCTGGCTTACGTGGGTCCTGGGGAATCAAACCTAGGTCCTTTGGCTTTGCAAGCAAGCGCCTTAACCACTAAACCATCTCTCCAGCCCTGAAACTACGAATTTAAAAACCCATTGTCATCCAAACTTGATAGGTTATTGAATTTTCACTGAAGCTAATAATGGTAGTCTATGACTTGCCATGGAGTGTGGAGGTGAAAAGTCTCGAATGACTTAATAGAAGAGCTAGACAGTAGAGATCCTTTTCCAGCAGCTGTGATTTTAAAAGATTTTTTTAAAAAATGCCAGCCTGGAGCTACAGAGTGAGTTCCAGGTCAGTTTGGGCTACAGCGAGACCCTACCTCAAAAAAAAAAAAAAAAAAAAAAAAAGGGTGCACACTCTGTGGGGAAAAGCTGACAAAACTGTATAACCACTAATCTTTTAGCCCCACAATTCCAGCTATACTGGAACATCCTGTGTAGAGGGTTACTCATTGCACCACGGTATGTAATAGCAAATGATGGATGAAAAGAAAAATATTTTTGGTTTTTCAAGGTGGGATTTCACTCTAGCCCAAGCTAACCTGGAATTCACTATGAAGTCTCAGGGTGGCCATGAACTCAAGGCAATCCTGCTACCTCAGCCTCCTGAGTGCTGGAATTAAAGGCGTGCGCCACCATGCTCAGCTTAAAAAAGATAGCTATTTTTAGGGCTTGAGAGATTGCTTAGCAGTGCCTGCAAAGCCCAAGGGCCCAGGTTCAATTCCTCAGTACCCACATAAAGCCAGATGCAGATGCACAAGGTGACACGTGCATCCAGAATTCGTTTGCAGAGGTTAGAGGCTATGCTACGCCCATTCTCTCTCTCTCTCTTTGCAAATAAGTTAAAAAATAAAAAACAAAAAACTATTTTTAAATCCTTTCACAAATATTGTGGTTGTAAAAGAAGCTCTTTGTGGGCTGGAAAAATCTCTAAGACATATGGTCAAGTTTTTTTTTTTGTTTTGTTTTATTTATTTATTTATTTTGTTTTTTGTTTTTTGAGGTAGGGTTTCACTCTAGCACAGGCTGACCTGGAATTCACTATGTAGTCTCAGGTGGGCCTCAAACTCACAGTGATCCTCTTACCTCTGCCTCCCAAGTGCTGGGATTAAAGGCGTGCGCCACAACACCTGGCTGTGTGGTCAAGTTTTCACACAGTAGTGTGTGCTGTCTGTACAGGGAAAAGGAAAAAAAGAATGACTATGTGGCATATGTAGACTGAGGTATTAAATGTGCAGGAAATATCTCTGGAAGCAAGTGCCAGGGGAAGGGCTGGAAGAGGAAACTTCTCCATGTAGTTTACTTAGTATCCATTTATCCATTTTAAAATTTTGGACTGTATAGATGTGCCATAAGTTATTTGAGACAAGTAAAGGCAGGTGTGGTGGGCCATACCTATTATCTCAGTTCTTAGGAAGGATGTGGAGTTAGAGGGAAGTTAGGACCTGTCTCAACACACACACACACACACACACACACACACACACACACACACACACACACACGGCGGGGGCACGATGGGGGGGCAAAATGGCCTGGCTTGGTGTCACACACCTGTAATCCTAGCACTTGGGAGACTAAGGCAGGAGGATCGCTGAGTTGGATGTCAAGTGGGAGTGGACTGATAAGGCTTTGAGCTAACTTTGGCCCTTAGGAAGCATGAATCTAGCAGCCTAAAATACCAACAGCTTGAGGAGTTACCTGTGCGGTTAGTTAAGCTCATTCGCACAGCACTGGCACCTGGTGGCCTGGCCTGTTATGAGGATGCATGCAAATGGGTTCCAAGCAGCGAAGTGTGGATCCAGGTTCACAGACAGGGACTGGGGTCTGAGCAGGGCTTGCTTACCTACCGGCTTCTGGAGAAACAGCCGCCCCGCAGCATACACTCGGAACAGTCCAAACAGCCGGAGGGCCCCGAGCTACCGAGAAGCGCGGCCCCACGGAGCATGAGCCCAAAGGCGGTGCAGCAGGAGTCCCGGGACGGAGGCCCGGAGGCAGGACTGGGTCCTTTCTGAGCTGTCTTCCGCCTGCTCGCACCCCCCATTCCACCTGAGCCGTTTCAGGTGAGCCCTCGAACTCGCATCTTAGAGAAACATTGTTAGGTTTTCGGGTTCTTTCTGTTTTTGAGAAAGGGTCTCACTTTCACAGGTTGGCCTGAAACTGGCTATGTAGACCAGGGCAGCAATCCCCGTGCCCCCGCGCCAGTGCTGGGATTGGGGTTTCGGGGAGCCAGACTGGTCTCAACTGTGTAGCTAAAGCCTAGAACTTCTGATCTTCCTGCTTTCGCCTCTCAAAGGTTGGCATTATCGGTGGGTGCCACCTCGGGCCAACTCAGGGGCTTCTTTCCAGTGTCATCTGCAGCGGCCTCACAACCGCCTCGCACTCGGCCCGTACCTGTGACTCCGCGGCCCGGGCAGCCACCGAGGTGCGCCTCGCTCCATCCTGGCACGCCGGGCGGGGGCGCAGCTGGCGGATGCCCTGGCGGATGCCCGGGCTCCGGGGGACCAGCAGCCAAGCTGCGAGGCACGTCCAGGGCGGTCCGCGGGCTCGGGGCGGAGGGGAGGCGGCCCGCACGGGGGCTCAGGGCTAGCCAGGATGGCTTCGACCGAGAAGGAGGGCGCGGGCGTCCGGGAGCCGGGACTCGACCCCAGAGCCCGAGGGAACGGGCAGTCTCGGTGCTGGGCCGGGCATGGCGCGGGAGGGAGCGGGAGCCGCTCGGACGGGCCAGGGAGCACCCCGCGCGAAGGGATCGGCACCCGGGACCCGGAGCTCAGCGGCTAGCCAGGGCTAAACTTGGGCAAGACCCGCGCGGCGGGGCAGCGGATTCACCTTCCTGCTGTCGGGCGGGGCCTCGAGTCGGGGCGTGGAGACCCACACAGCCCGGGGCGGGGGGGAGGAGTGGTACTGGAGAGCTGCCTCTACGTCCTCTTCCTCAAACTCCTCCTAATCTGTTTTTATTTTATTTTAATTAATTAACTAATTAATTTTTATTTTATTATTATTTATTTATTTATTTTGGTTTTTCGAGATAGAGTCTCGATCTAGCTCAGGCTGACCTGGAATTCACTATGTCGTCTCAGGGTAGCCTTGAACTCACGGCAATCCTCCTACCTCTGCCTCCTAAGTGCTGGGATCAAAGGCGTGCGCCACCACGCCCGGCTATTTGATTTTATTTAAATTTATTTATATTTGTAATCAGAAAAGGAGAGGGGGGAGAGAGAGCGCGAGTGGGAAAACCAGGGCCTTTTGCCACGGCAAACGAACTCCAGATGCATGCGCCACTTTGTGCATCTGGCTTTACTTGGGTACCGGGGAATCTAAACTGGATCTTTTTTTTTAAGGTTTTTTTTTTTTTTTTTTTTTTTTTTTTTTTTTTTTTTTTTGGTTTTACAAGGTAGGGTCTCACTCTGGTCCAGGCTGACTGAATTAACTAGGTAGTCTCAGGGTGGCCTTGAACTCATGGCGACCCTCCTAACTCTGCCTCCTGAGTGCTGGAATTAAAGGCCTGCGCCACCACGTCCGGCTTTTTTTTTAAGTTTTTTTTTTTTTTATTATTTATTTGACAGAGAAAGAGGGAGAGAGAGAGAGAGAATGAATGGGCGCGCCAGGGCCTCCAGCCACTGCAAAAGAACTCCAGATGCGTGCCCCTCCGTTGTGCAGCTGGCTAACGTGGGTCCTGGGGATTCGAACCTGGGTCCTTTGGCTTTGCAGGAAAACGCCTTAACCGCTAAGTCATCCCTCCAGTCCGAAACCAATCTTTAGGATTTGCAGGCAAGTGCCTTAAGGCGCTGAGCCATCTCTCCAGTCCCAAATACAAATATTTTAAAATTATCAAGCATTTGATCCATTAACACTGTGTAGATAAACCTCCCAGAAACCTGAAGATACTGCAGTAATGATCACTTTTTCTTCTTCTCCTTTTTTTTTTTTCCCCCCTGAGGTAGGGTGTGACTCTAGCCCTGGCTAACCTGGAATTCACTATGTGTCTCAGGGTGGCCTCAAACTCATGGTGATCCTCCAACCTCTGCCTCCCGAGTGCTGGAATTACAGGCATGCACTACCACGCCTGACACCATTTTCTTTTTTTTTCTTCCAAATTTTTATTAACAACTTCCATGATTATACAAAATATCCCATGGTAATACCCTCCCTCCCCCCCACTTTCCCCTTTGAAACTCCACTCTCCATCATACCCCCTCTCCATCTCAATCAGTCTCTCTTTTAATTTTGATGTCATGATCTTTTCCTCCTCTTATGATGGTCTTGTGCAGGTAGTGTCAGGCACTGTGAGGCCATGGATATCCAGGCCATTTTGTGACACCATTTTCTTTTAGATATTTCCAGGAGTTTTCTGTCCATACTCCACAGGACCCTGCTGTAGAAAGATCTTTTCTTTCTTTCACTCTTTCTTTCCTTTTTTTTTTCTTTCCAAGGTAGGGTATCACTCTAGGCCAGGCTGGCCTGAAATTCACTATGTAGTCTCAGGGTGGCCTCAAACTCACAGAGATCCACCACCTACCTCTGCCTCCCGAGTGCTAGGATTAAAGGTGTGCGCCACCATGCCCAGCTAGAAAGAACTTTTCTGTTGGGCATGTTGGTACAAGCCTATAATCCCAGCTGGTACAGGCCTATATATCCCAATCTAGGAGGTTGAGGTTGGAGGATCATGAATTTGAGGCTAGCCTGGGTTACAAAATGAAGCCTTAGCAGGGTGTGGTGGCACACACCTCTAATCCTAGAGCTCAGGAGGCTGAGGTAAGAGGATGGCTCCGGGTTGAAGGCCACCTACAGAAGCTAAGCTACAGAGTGAGTTCCAGGTCAGCCTGGGCTGGTGTGGGAACACAGGGTCTGGAGAGATGGCTCAGCAGTTAGAGGCGCTTGCTTGCAAAGTCTGTGGTGTGGCTTCAATTCCCCAAAGAGCTCATGTGTCTGGTTGGAGTTTGTTTGTAGAGGCAGGAGGCCCTGGTGTGTTCATAATCTCTCTCTCTCTCTCTCAAATAAAGGAATAATAAATAAATATTCATAAACAAACATACAAACCACAATGAAACCTTGACAAAGAAAGGGAAGGTGAAAGAAGAGAAGGGAAGGGAAATAAATTGGGCATAGTAGTATACACCCATAATTCTAGCATTCAAGAGGCTAAAGCAGGAGTACTACCATGAGTTTGAGGCCAGCCTGAACTACATAGTGAATGTTACCAGCCAGGAGCATATAGCTTCAAAAAGCAAAAGCTGGGTGTGGTGGCGTACACCTTTACTCCCAGCACTCTTGGGAGGCAGAGATAGGAGGATCACTTGAGACTACGTAGTGAATTCCAGGTCAGCCTGGGCTACAATGTGACCTTCAAAAAAAAAAAAAAAAAAAAAAACAAGCCAAGCATAGTGGGGAATGCTCGCTCATAATCTCAGTTCTTGGGAAGTAGAGGCAGGAGTTCAAGATCATCCTCAGCTGTATATTGAGTTTGAGGTCAATGTAGACTAAATGAGATCCTGTCTCAAAACACCAGAGAGGAAAGGAAAGGGGTGAAGGAGGGAAAGATGGAAGGGGAAAAGGCAGAATGTAAGGAAAGAACGATCATTTTTATTATTCAGTTACTTGTATCATATGGGTGTTAGGCAGACATTAGTGCCCAGATTTACAGATGGATGATCAATATTTTCTGGCTGTTGTCTGTGCAAGGTGCAAGGTACTGTCTGTATTTACCACCTACAAAATGGAAAATATTATTAGTTGCCTTGGGATTGAAGTGAGATACCACAGAACACTTTAGAATTGCTCTGGAATTTGAGGAACAGCAGGCTGTGACAATGAAGTTCTGAATCCGGATTCCCAGTTCTCAGGGTATTCTGCCTTCCTGAATTCATGCTGAACAATAAACCTGCTCTATCAGGGTCCTTCATTGCCTGGCCCTTGGGGATCTAGGACACAGCACGCCTCTTCTGCTTGCTCCCTCTTGAGCACATACATACCTTGTAGGTGGTGTCTCTCTGGTCCCAGGTCCATACTTGCTGTGTTCTGATGCTGGGGGTGTAGCTCAGTTGGAGGAATGCTTGCCTGGCATGCACAAGGCCCTGAATTCAATCACAGGACTACATAAACTGTGTGTGATGATGCATGCCTCTAATCATAGCAACTGGAAGACTGAAGCAGGAGGACCAGAAGTTCAGGGCTGGTCATGTTTGAGAATAACTTAGGTTTCATGAGATCCTATCTCCGAAAAATAAAAACAACCAGCTACCAAAACAATGTTTTGAAGGGGTTCGTGGAGGAAGCATCTACCTAGCAAGCTCAAGGCCATCAATTTTATCCCCATAATCCTAAAACAAAGCTTCCCGGCATACAGTTGATACTTTATATGCACTTGGATGGCTGATACAGGAATATGGGTTCATGACCAGCCTGGGCTGCATGAGCCACATACTGAGATTTGTCCAGGAGCTTTCTAATGGTCCCCAGTTTATTTCCTCTCTATTTACAGGCCCCCACTTGCAAATAAATCAAATTTATTTTTTAAACGATAGAGTGGTGGGATGAAAATATGGATTAGCAGTTAAGGCGCTTGCCTGGGAAGCCTAAGGACCCAGGTTCAATTCCCCTATACCCATGTAAACTAGATGCACAAGGTGGCACATACATCTGGAGTTTGTTTGCAGTGGCTAGAGGCCCTGGCATGCATATTCTCTCTCTCTCTCTCTGCCTCTTTCTCTCTCAAATAAATTAATTTTAAAAAATAGTAAAAAAAAAAAATGTAGAGTAGAGGAGTGCCAGATGTAGTGGAATGTGCCTTTAATCCCAGCTCTCAGGAGACAGAGGTGGAGGGTCGCCATGAGTTCAAGGTCAGCCTGAGACTACATAGTGAATTCCGGGTCAGCCTAGGCTAGAGCAGCAAGACCCTACCTTGAAAAATTAAAAAAAAAAAAAAAAAAGAGTAGAGTAGAGAGAGATTGAGGAAGACAACCTGAAGTCATCCACGTATGTACACATACATGTAACCATACACATGTGAACATATATACACACCATATACACATGTACATGCAAAAGGTAATAATAACTGGAGACATCTGGAATATTGGAGCTTTGCACTCTCTTTTAAGTAGGGTGCCAGTTTCCTTCTGTGGACGGAGGGAGGAAGCACAGGGGCAAACACCATCTTAGCTGTGTTGAGATCTCAGAGCCAATGGGGAGCTAAGGAATTGAGGAAGATTCATTACAGACCCTTTTGCTGCCCTTTCTTCCAGCATTCCCATGAGTACTGTTCCTTCCCTCTTTTTATTTTATTTTATTATTTTAATTTTTTTTTCTTTTGGTTTTTCAAAGTGGGGTCTTGCTCTAGCCCAGGCTAACCTGAAATTCACTATGCAGTCTCAGGGTAGCCTTGAACTCACATCAATCCTCCTACCTTTGCCTCCCAAGTGCTGGTATTAAAGGTGTATGCCACCACACCCAGCCTCCTTTCTTCTTTTTTAATAATTTTTTTATGAGGGAAGAGAGAGGGTGTGTGCATACATGCATGCATGTGTGTGTGTGTGTGTGTGCGCGTGCACCTGGATTTCTTGCTGCTGCAAACTCCAGAAGCATGTGTCACTTTGTGCATCTGGTTTACATGGGTACTGGGGAATCAAATGCAGTCATAATCACTGAGTCCTCTCTTTAGCTCCCTTTTCCCCATCCCCCCCTTTTTACTATCTTTTTTACAGTCTTACCCCTAAAGGAAACTTTTCCATCCCAAAGACAGGTGGTAAGTGGTGAACATGCAGCTCATTGGAACTGAGGTTCAGGGCTCAAACCATGAGGCTTCAAGTGGAGCAGAGTGCTATCTGCAGACTACAAACACCCAAGGGTCCTTGGAGAAGCCCCACACCTCCTCCTCTCCCCAAGCTGGCTCCGCTCCAGCGCAGCTCTGCTCCTCCTACACTGCCCCTTCTCGCCCCTGCACCTGACCCGGAAGGAAGAGCCAACAAGGTTGTTTGTTCCTCCCTCCCTGCAGTGCTGAGCTGCGCACACTGACACGCAGGGCACTTAGGCAGTTAGTCACCTGGTGTTTCCTAACTTTTTCTGATGTATGCTGCTTTTAAGACACCTGAAATCCTATGCTTTTTAATTAGGTTGAAGTCAACAAACATGTATTTGTTTGAGGCCTTTTCTGTGAGTTGGGTTTTATGAGGGGTACAAAGAGCAAGACAGATTACTGTTTCTGCCCTTGGGAACTCCCAGTCTCGTAGTAGGATAGAGAAGCAGACAGAGAGACCCGTCCACAACTCAATGACACACCTGCCAAACCAGAGGAGCTGGGTCTATGGGAATATGAAGGACACAGAAATTAGGGTGGGGATAATTTTATTTTATAATTTTATTATGTATTTATTATTTTTTGTAGTAACAGGGATAGAACCCAGGGTCTTGTGCTCACTATACAAGTTCTCTGCCCCTGAGCTTTACCTGTAGTCCCTTTTTTTTTTTTTTTACTTTTAAGTTTGAAGCAAGGTTGTTCTAAGTTGCCCAGGCTGGCCTTGAAATTTCCATCGCCCATGTCATCTTCCTGAATGGTTGGGATAACAGGCTTATACCACCACACCTTGCTAGGGATAGATAACATTAGAGGCTAAAGAAGGTTTCCCAGAGGAGACCTTCCTCGGCAGATAGTTCCAAAGAGTGAGGCCTGCCAAGGCTTGGGAGTGGGTGAGATGAGGCAGGGGGAGAATTCTACAGATGAGAGAAAGAAAGGGTGGTTTCAACCCTAGGTGTTTCCCACCTTGAAACATGAACAAGATGGAGGGATGGCTTAGCAGTTAAGGTGTTTGCCTGCAAAGCCAAAGGACCCAGGTTCGATTCCCCAGGACCCATGTTAGCCAGATGCACAAGGGGGCACATGTGTTTGGAGTTTGTTTGCAGTGGCTGGAGGCCCTGGCATGCTCATTGTCTCTCTCTTTCCCCCTTTCTCTGTCAAATAAAGAAAAATAAATAAATAAATAAATAAACATGAACAAGACAAAGAAGGAAGAGTTGGTCAGAGAAGAGTGAGGATGTGGCCCAAGGTGGCCTTGAACTTCCTATGCAGCTGAGGGTGAACATCCTCCCAGGGACTGGGTTACAGGCCTTTGCCACTTTGCCCAACTTGAAGCAGTACATTTTCTCTCTGCTTGGAGCACAATAGGGCTGGCAGCAAACAGTGAAAGCCTCATCTCATACTGAAATAAGGACACTTGAAAGCCCACCAAAGGGAAGGGATTTTTCCCAAAAGGTAAAACTCAGTCCAGGCTCTGAACATTCAGGACACTGTCCTCAAAAGGACTAGCTGGGTATGGTGGCTCATGCCTTTAATCCCAGCATTCAGGAGGCAGAGGTAGGAGGAGCCCATCATGTCCTCTCAGGGTGGCCTCAAAATCTCCTGGGTGCTGAGATTAAAGGCGTGTGCCACCACACCCAGCTGAGTTTGAATTCTTTTCCTTCTCTGTTGTGTCTGTGTGCATGTTCTTGTGATGGGGGTAGGCATGTTCATGTGTGTGTGTGGCCATACCATGGCCTGTGCATGGACACAAAGAACAACTTCCAGGTTGCCGATCCTTGCCTTCCACTTCATTTGAAGCAGAGTCTCATTCACTTCCGGGGAGTTCTCTTGTCTCCACCTCCCTTCTCACTGTAGGTACACTAGGACTGGAGACACCTATGTCCAGCTTTTACGTGGGTTCTGGGCATCCAAACTCAGGTACTCACACTTACATGGCAAAAACTCTATCCACTGAGCAATCCTCCCAGTTCCTCTTGCAGTTCTTTGTGTTTGTTTTTTTCGAGGTAGGGTCTCACTCTAGCCCAAGCTGACCTGGAACTCAATCTGTAGTCCCAAACTAGCCTCCAACACACAGTGATCCTCCTACCTCTGCCTCCCCAGTGTTAGGATTAAAGGCATGTGTCACAATGCCCAGCCCCAATTATTAAAGAAAGAGACTAGATGGGCTGAAGGGAGATGGGTTAGTGGTTAAGGCACTTACCTGTAAAGCTAAAGGACCTAGGTTTGATTCCCCAGGACCCACATAAGCCAGATGCACAAGGTGGCACATGTGTCTGGAGTTTATCAGCAGCAGCTGGAGGCCCTGGCATACCCGTTCTCTCTCTCTCTCAGATAAATAATATTTTTTTTTGATTTTTCGAGGTAGGGTCTCACTCTAGCTCAGGCTGACCTGGAATTCACTATGGAGTCTCAGGGTGGCCTCGAACTCATGGCGATCCTCCTATCTCTGCCTCCCGAGTGCTGGGATTAAAGGTGTGCGCCACCACACCCGGCTAATAATATATATATATATATATATATATATATATATATATATTTTTTTTTTTTTTTTTTTTAAGAGAAGAGGGCTGGAGAGATGGTTTAGCAGTTAATGCAAATTCAATTCCCCAGTATCCACATAAAGCCAGATGCACATAAGGGTGAATGCATCTGGAGTTTGTTCACAGTGGTTAGAGACCCTGGTATGCCCATTCTTTTTCTGTCTCTTTCTGCTTGCAAATAAATATTTAAAAATTTTTTTTGTTTGTTTGTTTTGTTTTTCGAGGTAGGTTCTCACTCTGGCCCAGGCTGATCTGGAACTAACCATGTAGTCTTAGGGTGCCCTCAAACTCACGGCAATCCTCCTATCTCTGCCTCCTGAGTCCTGGGATTAAAGGTGTGCACCAGCATGCCTGGCTTTTAAACTATTTTATTTATTTATTTAGAGAGAAAGAGGCAAATGAGAGAGAGAGAGAGAATAGACATGCTAGGGCCTCCAGCCATTGCAAATGAACTCCAGACATATGTGCCACCTTGTGCATCTGGCTTATGTGGGTCCTGGAGAATGGAACCTGGGTTCTTAGGCTTCACAGGCAACAGACTTAATTGCCAAGCCATCTCTCCAGCCCAAATAAAATATTTTAATTTTTAAAAATTTATTTTATTTATTTTATTTATTTGAGAAGGACAGACAAAAAAAGAGGGAGAGAGAGAGAATGGACATGCCAGGGCCTCTAACCCTGCAAACAGACTCCAGACGCTTGTGTCACCTTGTACATCTGGCTTATGTGGGTTCTGGGGAGTCAAACCTGGGTTGTCTGGCTTTTCAGGCAAGTGCCTTAACTGCTAAGCCATGTCTCAAGTTCCCAAATACAACATTTTAAAAAAATTATTCTAGCTGGGCGTGGTGGCACACGCCTTTAATCCCAGCACTCGGGAGGCAGAGGTAGGAGGATTGTCATGAGTTCGAGGCCCCCCTGAGACTACAGAGTGATTTCCAGGTCAGCCTGAGCTAGAGTGAGACCCTACCTCAAAAAAGCAAAAAAAGAAAAAAAAAATCATTATTCTGGGCTGGAGAGATGATTCAGCAGCTAAAGACACTTGTTTGTGAAGTCTGACAGCCTGGGTTCCATTCTCCAGTACCCATGTAAAGCCAGATGCACAAATTGGCATATGCATCAGAGTTCCTTTGCAGTGGCAGTATGCCTATTCTCATTCATCTCTCTCTCTCTCTCCTTACAAATAAATAAACAAATAAAAATATTTTAACAATCACATTAAGAGCTGGGCGTGGTGGCACATGCCTTTAATCCCAACACTCAGAAGGCAGAAGTAGGAGGATCGTCATGAGTTCAAGGCCACCCTGAAACTAGCTAGTGAATTCCAGGTCAGCCTGAGCTAGAGCGAGACCCTATCTCAAAAAGAAAAAAAAAAAAAAAAAAAAAAAAGGAAAATAAAAGAAAAGAAAAAGAAAGAAAGAAAAGAAAGTCCACAGGATAAAAGAAATACCCAGAAAAAGAGGCAGTGCTCAGAAGAGAAGAAAAGAGATGGTGGTGGTAATGGTGCGTGCCTTGCACATTAGTGCCAGGTGGTTCTGGGCAGGGGGGTGGACAGATTTCTCATGCCACAACACTAAAAGGCCACTTTGCTACCTATCCTAAGGTTGAGCAACTAATCCCAAGGTGGCCAAGCTGGGAGGGTGCAGTTGGGGAAGGGTGCTGGAGGTCCTGGGAAACTTGTCTTCCCAGGCTAGGTGTAGAGACTGGGCCCGGCTACTGGTCTCCTGGAGGTTCCTGTGAGGAAGTGCGAGGAAGACTGATTTGTTTGCTGTTCCCACTTGCATGGAGTGCTGCCCCTTGGAGTCCTGGCTTCAAAAATCAGAGAGATAGGGGAAGGGGGACAGGGATCTCAGAGTCGCCAGCATCCACACAATAACCTGGGAAAGTCACTGTCCATTAGCTCTTGGAGGGGGTAGGGAGGTTGGGTCCCCCTGGAGCTGCCAAAGGTGTCAGGGCAGGGGCTGAGGATGTAGAGTGCTTGCCTAGCATGTGGGAAGCCCTGGGGTTCAATCCCCAGCACCACATAAAACCAGGTATGGTGGCACAAATTTATAATCCTAATATTCCGGAAGTGGAGGCAGGAGGATTAGGAGTTCAAGGCCAGCCTGGGCTACATGAGGCCCTGTCCAATATGTGTATATATATGCAAGGAATGAAAAAGAAAAGAGCTAGGGAAATAGCTCAGTCAGTAAAATGTTTGCCATGTAAGGATCTGAGTTCAATCCCCAGAACCCAAGTAATAAAGCCTAGAATGGTGGCACACGCCTTTAATCCCAGCACTCAGGAGGCAGAGGTAGGAGGATGGCTGTGGGTTCAAGGCCAGCCTGACTGAGAGTACATACTGAATTCTAGGTCAGCCTGGGCTAGGGCAAGACATTACCTGGAAAAGCCAAAAAAAAAAAGGAGGAGTGGGAAGGAAATGGTAGTGTGTGAACTAGCACTGAGAAGGAAGACAGGAGGACCCCTGGGGTTATCAGGCCAGCCAGTCTAGCCTAATTGGCAAGCTTCAGGCTAATAAAAGACCTGTCTCAAAAAAAGGGGGGGGCATTTTAAGAACAAATGTGTGCACATGTAACCATGAACATGCACACGTATACATGCACAAATACACTATTTTATTTTTATTTTATATATATATATATATATATATATATATATATATATATATATATATATGCATATATATTTGGTTTTTTGAAGTAGGGTCTCACTTAGCCCAGGCTGACCTGTAATTCACTATGTAGTCTCAGAGTGGCCTCAAACTCATGGCAGTCCTCCTACCTCTGCCTCCCGAGTGCTGGGATTAAAGGTAGGTGCCACCATGCCCGGCCTATTTAATTTAATTTTATTTATTTGAGAGAGAGATAGAAAGAAGCAGAGAGAGAGGCGAGAAAGGGCATACCAGGGCCTTTCAGCCACTGCAAACAAACTCCAGATTCATGTACCACCTTCTGCATCTGGCTTATGTTGGTCCTTGGGAATTGAACATGGGTCCTTTGGCTTCGCAGGCAAATGCCTTAACCACTAAGCCATCTCTCCAGCTCCACTGTATTTTTATTTTCATTTTTTAAAATATTTTTTTGAGGGGGGAAAGGTTTATTTTGACTTACAGACTCAAGGGGAAGCTCCATGATGGCAGGGAAAATGACAGCATGAGCAGAGGGCAAACATCACCCCTGGCCAACATAAGGTGGACAACAGCAACAGGAGAGTGTGCCCAACACTGGCAAGGGGCACTAGCTATAATACCCATAAGCCCGCCCCCAACAATGCACTCCCTCCAGGAGGAGTTAATCCCCAAATCTCCATCAGCTGGGAATTTAGTATTCAGAACACCTAAGTTTATGGGGGACACCTGAATCAAACCACCACAGGGGACACTGCCTCAGGATACTCCTTTCCACCCTATGGCTCTTACAACCTTTCTGCCCCCTTTTCTGCCAGCTCCAGGGAAAGGGCAATAGACACTGAGGACACCCGAAACTCATCAAAGCAAAATCCGGGGGTCTCAGAGAGCTGAACACTAAAGTAGACTTCCAAAAATGTAAGTAGTCAGAGAAGGCTCTTCTGAAGTTGAGACACTTAACTGAAGCCTGAAGAATGAATAGGAGTTAACTTGGGGTGATGATTAAATTCTGTTGTCAACTTGGTCAGATTAGGAATCAATCAACTCATCTCTTGGGCTGGTCCATGAGGTTGTTTCCAGATTAACTGAGGGAAGAATTCCTTCCTCCAGAGTGGACTGACCCTCTAGTGGTGAGATAGATAGATAGATAGATAGATAGATAGATAGATAGATAGATAGATATGGATATTATAGATATAGATATAAAGAAGCTGGGCTTAGTGGTTAAGGCTCTTGCCAATGAAGCCTAAGGTGTTCAATTAGAGTGGCTGGAGGTCCTGCCATGCCAATTCTGTCTCTCTCTCTCACATAAATAAATAAAAATACATTTTTAATTAAACAGACATTTATCTTTTTAAAATATTTTTGTTTGTTTATTTTTATTTATTTGAGAGCAACAGAGAGAGAGAGAGAGAGAAAGGCAGAGAGCGAGAGAGAGAATGGGAGCGCCAGGGCTCCAGCCACTGCAAATGAACTCCAGATGCGTGCGCCCCCTTGTGCATCTGGCTAATGTGGGTCCTGGGGAATCGAGCCTTGAACCGGGGTCCTTAGGCTTCACAGGCAAGCGCTTAACTGCTAAGCCATCTCTCCAGCCCACATTTGTCTTTTTTAAAAACATTGCAACATTTGGAGGGCTGGGGAGATCACTCAGTGATCAAAGGTACTTGCTTGCAAAGTTTGCTGGCCTGGATGCAATTTCCCAGAACACTTGTAAAGCCCGAACATGTGGAATTCATTTGCAGTGGCAAAAAGCACTATCATGCCCATACTCTCTCTAGATAGATAGATAAATAATAATGATGATAGATAGATAGATTGATAGATAGATCAATGATAGATAGATAATAATAATAACAATGATAGATAGATAGATATAATAAATAAAGGTTTGAAAAAAACGAAGTATTTGTTTTTCAGTCTTACAGCTGGGTGTGACTGTCTGGGCAAGTCCGTAACCCCAGGCATGTGGGGAGGCAGAGACTGGAGACTCACTGGGGCTCGTGAACAACAAGCTTCCAGAATCAGGAAGAGGCTCCGTCACGAGGAAAAGTCAGCAGGTGAGTGATGGAGACCCCCCAATGTTCTCCTCCTAGTGCCACATATGAGCACGCGGGACACCACAGCAGCACACACACATGAACACACCACACCCATCACCACATGTACTACACACACAAAACACATAAAAATAAAAGTTCACAATTAATGGTGGTTGTGATTTGTAAATAAAGAATGGTTTCAAGGAGGCAATGGAGGCCTCCGCTGCAGAGGCCATCAGATGACATTTTTCAGCTCCTCCTTACCTTCAGGCCTCTGAATAAAATGATTTGATCACTAAAAAGAATGGTTTTCACCAAAATTCAAAAACAATGAATCCATGATTCAGGCTGCACTATGAATCTTTGTATATTGATTTTTTTTTTTTTTTTTTTGAGGTAGCGTCTCACTCTGGTCCAGGCTGACCTGGAATTAACTCTGTAGTCTCAGGGTGGCCTTGAATTCATGGCGATCCTCCTACCTCTGCCTCCTGAGTCCTGGGATTAAAGGCATGTGCCACCATGCCCAGCTGATATTTTTATCTTTCAAGAATAAAAATGTCGGGCTGGAGGGATGGCTTAGTGGTTAAGGCCTTTGCTTGCAAAGCCAAAGGACCCAGGTTCAATTCTCCAGGACCCATGTTAGCCAGATGCATAGGGAGCACAAGCATCTGGAGTTTGTTTATAGTGGCTGGAAGTTCTCTCTCTCTCTCCCTCTGTCAAATAAATAAATAATATTTTAAAAAACAAAAATAACTAGATAAAAACAAAATATTTAAAATATTTAAAAAGAATACAAATGTCAAGACAATGACTTACGCACTCTTTCAGATTTATGAAGGTGTGTGTTTGCCTTTCTAATGTGTCCTATATGCTTCTGGAAACTTGCTGGGATTTAAATACCTGAGCATCTGACGGTGCAAGGTTCTAAGCGCCATGGATGGAAGCAACCTGACTTTGGGCTTCTGAGGAAGCAGACTAGCTCACATCCATCCTCCGGGTCATAAGCCTAGGAAGAGGGCTCTCAGGTATTCTTCATGACAATCTGCCTTTTCTTTGCAGGGTAAAGGCAATGGGGATGGGAAAGGAGGGAGTGTGAGAGACTCAAAGAGAAGAAGGAAAGGAAGATCGGAGGGAAGGGAAGTCTTGACAACAAGGCCAATGGCGTACATTGGAGAGGCAGATGACGCATGGCCAGCCATGGCTTTGACATCAATCAACTGTCACTGGCCAGCTGGGGACAACTGCTCTATTCATGCGGCACTGTCGTCTCACACAGGACCGGTGTAGTATTCTGAATGGCGGTTTATTCTTCGCGCTCCCTCGGGCACCGTGCTCAATGGAACACACTGTCGAAGTCTTTCCAAGTTCATCCCACAGCTGGAAGTTCCCAAGTGGTGAGAGCTTTTTAAAATATTTTTATTCTTATTTGTTTATTTATTTGACAGAGAAAGAGGGAGAGAGAATGCGCATGCCAGGGCTTCCAGCCACTGCAAATGAACTGCAGACATGTGCACCCTCTTCTGCATCTGGCTAACATGGGTCCTGGGGAATCGAACCTGGGTCCTTTGGCTTTGCAGGCAAACGCCTTAACTGCTAAGCCATCCCTCCAGCCCTCCCCCCAAGTCTATTTTTTTTTTAAATGATGTGATAGCTGGACATGGCACCTACCTTTAATCCCAGCACTCGGGAGGCAGAGGTAGGAGGATCGCAGTGGGTTTGAGGCCACTCTGAGACTACATAGTGAATTCCAGGTCAGCCTGGGCTAGAGGGAGACCCTGCCTCGGAAAACAAACAACAACAACAAAAAATGAAGTGAGGAACTTAGTCTGGCTTACTCCTTTCTTGGGAAGGACTACCCAGGGCTCACCCTGAGTGGAAGGGCTTGACTTGGTAAGGTCCCCTCAGCAAGGAACAAATTATCATGATTTTTTTTTTTTGTTGTTGTTGTTGTTGTTTTGAATTTTTGAGGTAGGGACTCACTCTACCCCAGGCTGACCTGGAACTCACTCTGTAGTCCCAGATGGTCCTGGAACTCACAGTGATTCTACCTCTGCCTCCCACGTGCTGGGATTAAAGGCATGTGCCACCATGCCCAGTGAAACAAATTTAAATTAACTTTTTTAATATTTTTTGAGGTAGGATCTCACTCTAGCCCAGGTTGACCTGGAATTCACTATGTACTCTCAGGGTGGCCTCAAACTTACGGTGATCCTCCAACATCTGCTTCCCGAGTGGTGGGATAAAAGGCATGTGCCACCACGGCTGGCTCTAGCCTTATTTTTAAATTAATTTATTTTTTATTAACAACTTCCATGATTGTAAACAATATCCCATGATAATGCCCTCCCTCCACCCACTTTCCCCTTTGAAACTCTACTCTCCATCATATCCCCTCCCCCTCTCACTCATTCTCTCTTTTATTTTGATGTCATGATCTTTTCCTCCTATTATGATGGTCTTGTGTAGGTAGTGTCAGGCACTGTGAGGTCATGGATATCCAAGCCATTTGTGTCTGGAGGAGCACACTGTATGGAGTCCTACCCTTCCTTTGGCTCTTACATTCTTTCTGTGACCTCTTCTGCAATAGACCCTGAGCCTTGGAAGGTGTGATAGAGATATTGTAGTGCTGAGCACTCCTCTGTCACTTCTTCCCACCACCATGATGCTTTCTGAGTCATTCCAAGGTCACTACCATCTGAAAGGAGAAGGATCTCTACCAAAAGTGAGAGTAGCATTAATATATGGGTACGAATATTAAGAGAAGTGCTTACTGGGCAGTTTGATGAGCATACATATACATTTAGCCAGACAGCAGCAGATGTTACACCCCTAGGGCTCATGACTACCCCTGTTCTAGGTTTTCAGTATCAGAGATGTATTCCCTCCCATGGAGTGAGCCTCCAGTCCAATTAGAGGGCAGTTGATTTTCACCATGACAGATGTGCCACTATTGCAACCATTGGCTCATTTAACCTGTGTGGTGGTTTGATTCAGGTGTCTCCCATAAACTTAGTTGTTTTGAATGATAGGTTCCCAGCTGATGGATATTTGGGAATTAATGCCTCCTGGAGGGAGTATATCGTTGGGGGCAGGCTTATGGGTGTTATAGCCAGTTTCCCCATGCCAGTGTTTGGCACACTCTCCTGTTGCTATTGTCCACCTTATGTTGGCCAGGGGGTGATGTCCACCCTCTGCTCATGCCATCGTCTTCCCCTGCCATCGTGGAGCTTCCCCTCGAGCCTGTAAGCCAAGATAATTTTTTTTTTTTTTCTCAGAAGCTGCTCTTGGTTGGGTGATTTCTACCAGAAATGTGAACCGGACTGAAACAGCCTGACTGGCAAAATATAAGGCTTGCAGTGTCCACTGTTGAGTATCTTCACTGGTGATTTCTCTCTCCCATTAAACTGCATGCAGCATGGCTTCTTCCAGCTTTCTGTCTGCTGGTCTACATGGAGGAGGTTATCAGCTCATTTCCAGCAGGATTTCTTAGTGGCCTTGCAGCCCAAGTATGTGGAGTCTTCAGCAATAGGGTCTTACCATCTATTCTTGATGGGAAACCAAGGGTCTCAGCAATGGCCTGTAATATTTTGGGGACATCAGGGACCTCCCTGACCAACAACTCACTGGAAGGTATCCCATCCCTGGCACTGAAAACTTTCTAGTAACAATCTACAGCTCCTGAGTGTTCATTGTCCAAAAAAATAGGTTTCCATATGATTTATTTATATCCTCTTAGATTTTGATTAGCTCTCCCTCCACCTTTCCCTTATTCATTCTCTTCCCCTGACCTCACTTAGGTCTTTTCACCCCCATTAATTTGTTTTTCTACTTACATATATACAATACCATCCTAGTAAGTACACCCCTCCCTTCCTTTCTCTTCCCTTTATATATCCTTTCTAGCTTACTGGCCTCTGCTACTGAGATTTCTTCCTACTCACACGGAAGTCCAATCATCTATAGCTAGGATCCACATATGAGAGAGAACATGCGACACTTTGGCTTTTGGGGCCTAGGTTACCTCACTTAGTATAATCCTTTCCAGATCCATCCATTTTCCTGAAAATTTCATAATTTCATTTTTATTTACGGCTGAGTAGAACTTCATTGTGTAAATGTGCCATACCTTCATTCTCCACTGATCAGCTGAGGGACATCTAGGCTGATTTCATTTCCCAGGTATTGTGAATAGAGCAGCAACGGACGTGGTTGAGCAAGTAGTATCTCTAAGGTAGTGAGATGAGTCCTTAGGATATATGCCTAGGAGTGCTATAGCTGGGTCATATAAAAGATCAAGTTTTAGCTGTCTTAGGAACCTCCACACTGATTTCTGCAATGGTTGAACCAGATTGCATTACCACCAACAGTGTAGAAGGGTTCCTCTTTTTCTGCAACCTTGCCAGCATTTATAGTCATTTGTTTTCATGATGGTAGCCAATCTGACAGGAGTGAGATGGAATCTCAATGTAATTTTATTCTGCATTTCCCTGATGACTAGAGATGTATAACAATTTTTTTAGATTTTTGTATGCCATCTGTATTTCTTCTTTTCAGAACTCTCTATTTAGTTCCATAGCCCATTTTTTAATTGGATTGTTTGATTTCTTATTATTTAGTATTTTGAGTTCTTTGTATATCCCAGATATTAATGCTCTATCAGATGTATAGCTGGCAAAGACTTTTTCCCATTCTGTAAATTGCCTCTTTGCTTTATTCACAGTATCCTTTGCTGTACAAAATCTTTGTAATTTCATGTGGTCCCAGTGGTTAATCTGTGGTTTTATTGCCTGAGCAATTGGGGTTATATTCAGAAAGTCTTTGCCAATACCAATATGTTGAAGGGTTTCCCTACTTTTTCCTCTAGCAATTTCAGAGTTTCAGGTCTGATATTAAGGTCTTTAATCCATTTGGACATAATTCTTGTACATGGAGAGAGAGAAGGATCTGTTTTCATCCTTCTACAGATACATATCCAGTTTTCCCAGCACCATTTGATGAAAAAGCTGTGTTTTCTCCAACAAGTATTTTTGGCATTTTTCTCGAATATCAGGTAGCTATAGCTACCTGGACTTACATCTGGGTCCTCTATTCTGTTCCATTGATCTACATGTCTGCTTTTGTGCCAGTACCATGCTGTTTTTGTCACTATGGCTCTGTAGTATAGGTTAAAATCAGGTATGGTGATACAAGCCTTATTTTTGTTGCTCAAAATTGTTTTAGATATTCGAGATATTTTGTGATTCCAAATGAATTTTTGGATTGTTTTTCCGATTTCTGTGAAGAATGCCATTGGTTTTTTGTTTTTTGGTTTTTTTGTTTTTTTTTTTTTTTTTTAGGTTTTTCAAGGTAGGGTCTCACTTGAGCCCAGGCTGACCTGGAATTCACTATGGAGTCTCAGGGTGGCCTTGAACTCAAGGCAATCCTCCTATCTCTGCCTCCCGAGTGCTGGGATTAAAGGCGTGTGCCACCACGCCTGGCTATCATTGGAATTTTAATGGGGATTGCATTAAATGTGTATATTGCTTTTGGTAAGATTGCCATTTTCATAATATTGATTCTTCCAGTCTAAGAACAAGTTATGTCTTTCAATTTCCTAGTGTCTTCTGCAATTTCTTGCTTGAGTGTTTTAAAGTTTTCATTGTAGAGATCCTTTACTTCCTTAGTTAGGTTTATTCTAGGGTTTTTTTTTTTTTTTTTTTTTTGATGCAATTGTGAATGGGAGTGGTTTTTTTTTTTTTTCATTCTCTGTGTTTGTTAGCATATAGGAAGGCTACTGATTTATGTGTATTTATGTTATATCCTGCTACATGGCTATAGGTGTTTATCAGCTCTAACAGTTTGCTGGTAGAGTTTTTAGGTTCCTTTATGTATAGAATCATGTCATCTGCAAATAATGATAACTTGATCTCTTCCTTTCCAATTTGTATTCTTTTTTGTGTGTGTCTCTTGTCTTATTGCTATAGCTAAGACTTCCAGTACTATATTAAATAAAAGTGGGGACAGTGGACACCCTTGTCTTGTTCCTGATTTTAATGGAAAAGCTTCAAGTTTTTCTCCATTTAATATTAGCTTATCTGTAGGTTTGTCATAATCATCCTTTATTATATTGAGATATGTTCCTTCTATTCCCAGTCTCTGTAGGACTTTTATCATGAAGGGATGTTGGATTTTGTCAAATGCTTTTTCTGCATATAATGAGATGATCATGTGTTATTTGTCCTTCAGTCCATTTATATAATGTATTACATTTATCGATTTGCATATGTTGAACCATCCCTGCATGGGATAAAGCCTACTTGGTCGGGGTGAATGATCTTTCTGATATATTCTTGTATTCTGTTTGCCAATATTTTGTTGAGAATTTTTGCATCTATGTTCATGAGGGAGATTTTCTTTGTTTTTTCTAGCTTTGCCTGGTTTTGGTATCAGGGTGATGCTGGCTTCGTAGAAGGAGTTTGGTAGGATTCTTTCTTTTTCAATTTTATGGAAAAGTTTAAGAAGCATCGGTGTTAATTCTTCCCTGAAGGTCTGGTAAAATTCAGCAGTGAATCCATCTGGGCGTGGACATTTTTTATTTGGGAGATTTTTGATAACTGCTTGGATCTCCATACTTGTTATAGGTCCATTTAAGTGATTAATCTCATCTTGACTTAATTTAGGAAGGTCGTATAAATCAAGGAAATCATCCATTTCTTTCAGATTTTGAGACTTAGTGGGGTATATGTTCTTATCATATGTCCCTCTGATTTTTTGAATTTCTCTGGTATCTGTTGTGATACTGCTCTTTTCATCTCTAATTTTATTAATTTGTGTCTCTTCTCTCTTTCTTTTGGTCAGATTTGCTAAGTGTTTATCAATCTTGTTTATCCTTTCAAAGAACCAACTCTTTGTTTCATTGATTCTTTGGAATTTAATTTCTGCCCTAATCTTTATTTCTTCCTGTCTACTGATTTTCAGTTTGCCTTGTTCTTCTTTTTTCCAAGGCTTTAAGGTGAAGCATTAAGTTGTTTACTTAAGACCTTTCTAATTTCTTAATATGGGCACTTAAAGCTATAAATTTACCTCTTAGGACTGCCTTCATTGTGTCCCAAAGGTTTCGGTATGTTGTGTTCTCATTACCATTTGACTCTATGAATTTTTTTTATTTTCTTCTTGATTTCTTGTTGATTTCATCATTTAGTAGTGTATTGTTTAGTTTCCATGATTTTGTGTATGCTATATAGCTTTTCTTGCTATTGATGTGTAGTTTGATTCCAATGTGATCAGATAGAGTGCAAGGAATGATTTCAATTTTCCGGTATTTGTTAAGATTTTCTTTGTGTCCTAATATATGGTCTATTTTAGAAAATGTTCCATGTGCTGCTGAAGAGAATGTGTATTCTGCAGCATTTGGATGAAATGTCCTGTAGATATCTGTTAGGTCCATTGGTTCTATGGCCTCATTTAATCCAGATGCCTCTCTTTATTTTTTGCTGTGATGACCTCTCAATTGATGAGAGTGGGGTGTTTAAGTCACCCATTACAACTGTGTTTGGCGTTAACTGTGGACTTAGTTCTAATAGCATTTGTTTGATGAAGTTGGGAGCCCCCATGTTAGGTGCATATATGTTTAGGATTGTAATGTCCTCCTGTTGGAGTGTGCCTTTAATCAATATAAAGTGACCTTCCTTATCTTCCTAACTAATGTTGGACTGAAGTCTACCTTGTCAGATATTAGGATAGCAACCCCTGCTTGTTTTCTAGGCCCATTTGCTTGAAACACTGTTTTCCAACCTTTCACCCTAAGATAGTGTCCATCTTTTGTAGACAGGTGAGTTTCTTGGAGGCAATAAATTGAAGGATCCTGCTTTTAACCCAGTCTGCAAACCTATGTCTTTTGGTTGGGGCATTGAGGCCACTGATATTAAGAGACATTATTGAAAGGTGTGTATTTATTTCTGCCATTTTTTTTTGGTAGTTCCTCCAATTTTACCTTTGTTCTCTTGTATTAACTAGTATTTGAATATGGTTTTTTTCCAGGTTCCTTATATGTGTGCCTTTTCTTCAGCACAGAGGATTCTTTCAAGTATTTTCTGAAGAGCTGGTTTTGTCTTCAAATATTCCTTTAACCTGCTTTTCTTGTGTAATGTCCTTATTTCTCCATCTTTTTGAATGGATAGCTTTGCAGGATAAAGTAACTTTGGTTGACAGTTATCTTTTTTTTTTTTTTTTTTTTTTTTCGAGGTAGGGTCTCATTTTAGCCCAGGCTTACCTGGAATTCACTATGGAGTCTCAGGGTGGCGTCAAACTCTCGGCAATCCTCCTACCTCTGCCTCTCGAGTGCTGGGACTAAAGGTGTGTGCCAACACGCCCGGCGACAGTTGTTATCTTTCAGAACTTGGAATATATCACTCCAAGCCCTTTTGGATTTTAAAGTTTGTGTTGAGTAATCTGCTGTGATCCTGATGGGCTTGCCTTTGTATGTAACTTGATTGTTCTGTCTAACTTCTTTCAATATATTTTCTTTGGTTTGTATGTTTGGTAGTTTAATTATAATATGATGATGAGAGGTTCTTTCCAGGTTGTCTGTTTGGTGTTCTAAAGGATTCCTGTATCTGCATTGGCATCTCTTTCTCTCTTTCACAATTTGGGCGAAATTTTCTTCTATGATTTTGTTGAAAACACCTACTATGCCTTTGAAGTGAAATTCTTCTCCTTCTACTATACCCTGAGTTCTTATGTTTGATCTTTTCATAGTGTCCCGAATATCTTGAAATTCCCACTCATACTTTCCTATTAGTTTGTCTTTCTCTTTGTTGGACTGTATTAGATCTGCCACCTGGTCTTTTAGCTTAGATATTCTCTCCTGTCCTTCAGCCATTCTACTGGTGACATTTTCTACTGAGTTTTTTTTTTTTTTTTAATTTCATTGACTGTGTTCTTCATTGCTAGTAATTCTGACTGGTTTTTCTTTAATATTTCTATTTCTTTATTTATGTCTTGTACTGACCTCTTTATTTCATCAAATTGGTTTCCTGTGTCTTCTTTGATTCCTTTGATTTCCTCTTTCATTCCTTTGATTTCCTCTTTGACTTCTTTGAGCATATTTATAATCATCCTTTTGAAATCTTTCTCAGGCATTTCCTCTAAATCATTCTCACTGGAGGTCATTTCTGATGCATTAATACTTTTTGGTGGATTTTTATTGTCTTGATTTTTGGTGTTTCTTGTGTTATCATGTGCCATATATATATATGTTTATTTTTATTTATTTATTTGAGAGTGACAGACAGACAGAAAGAGGCAGATATTTATATATATATATATATATATATATATATATATATATATATAGAGAGAGAGAGAGAGAGAGAGAGAGAATGGGCCCTCCAGGGCCTCCAGGCACTGCAAACAAACTCCAGATGTGTGTGCCCCCTTGTGTATCTGGCTAATGTGCGTCCTGGGGAATCAAGCCTTGAGTCAGGTTCCTTAGGCAAGAGCTTAACTGCTAAGCCATCTCTCCAGCCCTAATGTATATATTTTTGTACCTTGGATTAATTTAATGCTTGGCTTTTCTAATTAGCTGTAGTATTATTAGATGTACCAATCAATCTATCTTCAGGGTAGGAGCTTAAGGTGCTAGGTGTGGCTCTTAAGATTCTCAGAGTATCGCCGGGCGTGGTGGCGCACGCCTTTAATCCCAGCACTCGGGAGGCAGAGGTAGGAGGATCGCCGTGAGTTCGAGGCCACCCTGAGACTCCATAGTGAATTCCAGGTCAGCCTGGGCTAGAGTGAGACCCTACCTCAAAAAATCAAAAAATCAAAAAACCAAAAAAAAAAAAAAAAAAAAAAGATTCTCAGAGTATCTACAAAAATGACCCTAGATGTTGGGTTTGCCTGATATGAGAGTATTCAAGTAGGCTGAGTGGAACAAAATACAGGCAGATTCTAAAATTTAGCTAAAAAACGTACACATTCAATGAAAAACAACACAGAATATTTATGCAAGAGTAGATATTACAACAACCAGATCCTCAAAGTTACAGTTCCTTAGGATGTGCGTTGCTCCACATCCTTAATCCTGTCAACTAGGAGGCTAAGACTTCTGGTCTGTTGAGGGGTTCAAGTCAGCTTGTGACCAAGTGAGACCCTTCCCTAATGAACAAAAGAAGAGGAAACAAAGGCACTATAAATCAGGAATCAATAAATGACAAGCACAAAATATAGCTTATTTAAGAATGGCAAATGCGACCATCCATCAGATTTAACATATAATTTATCCTGATATGGAAGGTGCAATTACCACTTCTGATTCAAGCCTATATACCAGGCTTATTCAGCAGGTACTGACCTGGCGTAATCCCAGTTACCTTTTGGGAATGTTTTGGTCTCAGTTATGCTGCGCTCCTGCTTGGGTCCTTTGTTGCGCCATGGGTTCAGGTAGGCTGGCTGGGTCACCGGGTTGCTGCTCTGATTGCCTGTACCCGGTGTTGTGTAGGTGAGCTCCCTTCCCCAGGTCTCTGGTGCTTGCTGGTGCTTGTGCTGGTGGTGGGGGAGGGGAGGCTGTGGATGGTGGCTCTAGTTCTCCCACTGGTCCACGTGATCCTCTACCTCACGAGTTGCTTCTCCATTCTTCCCTGCCATCCCCCTTTCACATTTCTTTTCTTTTCTTTTCTTTTCTTTTTTTTTTTTTTCGGTTTTTCCAGGTAGGGTCTCACTCTAGCCCAGGCTGACCTGGAATTCACTATTGAGTCTCAGGGTGGCCTCAAACTCATGGCAATCCTCCTACCTCTGCCTCCTGAGTACTGGGATGAAAGGCGTGCGCCACCACGCCCGGTCCCTTTCACATTTCTTGAGTTTGCGTGGAGGCCGGTGTGAGTGGGGAACCCCCTCACCTGGCTTTTTCTGCAGCTCAGGCTGAGCGTTGCAGCTCTGGCCCCGTGGACCTAGGGCCACCGCTGCTGGAGCCACTTCTGCCTCCTATGTGGGCTCTGTATGCTCTGCATCTCTTCTACTTCCCTGCTGCAGTTGGTAATTTCTTTTACACCTCACTTTTTAGTAGAAAAGTGTATTTTGCTGGGTTTTTTTTTTTTTTGTTGTTGTTGTTTTGTTTTGTTTTGCTTTGCTTTGTTTTTTCTCCCCTAAGCTGCTTTGGCATGGTTCTTGTACTGCCATCTTAGCCGGAAGTAGTCTAGTCTTTTTTGTTTTGGGCCTTTTCTTTTCCCAGGTTCATAATTTATTGTACAAATTGAGTATGACATGATGAATTGACATTAGCTTCTCCAGGCAGGGGAACTTAACAGATGAAGTTAGACATATACGAACTGGAATTGGGCATCAGATTCTGCACCTGCCATGATTTCAATCTTCGTCCAAGTCACAAATTCCTTGGCCAATGGATGTCCTTCAACAATCTCAGCTAGCGGCTCGCACCCCCCCCCCGCCCTTTTTTTTAATTCGAGAAAGGGTGTGAGAGAGAATAGACATGCTAGGGCTTCCAGCCACTGCAATCAAACTCCAGATGCGTGACCACCTCATGAGCATGTGTGACCTTGTGTGCTTGTGTCACCTTGTGTATCTGGCTTACATGGGCTCTGGAGAGTTAAACATGGGTACTTAGTCTTCATAGGCAAGTGCCTTTACTGCCAAGCCATTTCTCCAGCATGACACAAATTATCTTAATGCTGGCATCCCACTTCTGAGGTTCTGACTTGATTGGTCTGGGGTGTACCTACATACAGCTAACTGCTCTCCAAACCATAACATGCACCCAAGCCACCACGGCTGTGCCTTCACTGTGGTGCCTCCCACTCAGCAAGTCTGGCCTGGAGCCTGCCTTAGGCTCTACATTCTGACTTGGCCCCAGGGGATGTGAGGCTTTGTCCCTGCTTTGGTGTCCCCATTCTAGTTGTCCTCATTACTCAGAGAAAAGGAGGGCAGAGCCATGTCCTCAAGCTTCCTGAACTGACCACCTAGGCCACCATTTCTCATCACCCTAGTTGGTAAGGCCACGCACAAATCTCACAGCCTCTCTGGCCAAGGCCAGCCCTTTAGGTCTTCTTGGGATGTAAGTGGACTGAAAAAAAAATCCCTGACCCTGCCTCAAACAATTCAACTGGCTCTTGTTTGGGAGTGGGGTGCAGTATGGCACTGGGCAGGAGCAGAAGTGGCAGGCACTCTCTTCTAGTGAATTCAGGCTGCTTGAGCAGATAAGACATAAACCTGGACAGATGGCTCTGTGAGTACAACACTTGTGGTGTACACCTGAGGACCCGAGTTTGGATCCCTAGAACCCACATAAAGCTGGACATGGCAGTGCAAGCATTTGTAATCCTGGCATCCTATGGTGAGATGGGAGGCAGAAACACGAGAATCATCAGAAGCTTTCAGGCCCACCAGACTGGTGTAGGCAGAGGCAAACAGCAAGAGACCTTGCCTCAGACATGTTGGAAGACAAAGACCGACATCTGAGGTTGTCTTTGAGCTCCAAGCAAGTGCTATGGTGCGTGCATGAGCCCCTTCTCGCACAAATTGCACAAACCTTGTGTGGTAGGGCGTACTTCCAAAAATGGCTTCTCACGTGCTTGATTGCAAAGTGCTCTTGCCCTTTCCCCAGCCCCTGTGCTTGGATTTGGACCAGCTTTATGACTTGTTTTGGTCAGCAGAGCAAGGAGAGAGGTGTTCTCCATCGCTTCCGAGCTGGGCCTTCTCATCTGAGGCCTTCCTTCACTGCTTGTGATGTTTGTTCTTGGGGGGGGGGGGATGGAGAGAGAGAGAGAAAGAGAGAGATTGGGAGAGAGATTGGTTTAGTCCTCTCTGCTTTGATGTTTATTTATTTATTGTTTTTTGAATTTAATTAGAGTTGCTTGCATGAGCATAGTGGGAGATAATTTACCAGAGCATGAGCAACTTATCGGAGGCTATACCACTGACAAAAATGTTTCCCCCACCCGGCGTGGTAGTGCACACCTTTAATCCCAGCTCTCAGGAGTCAGAGGTAGGAGGATCACTGTGAGTTTGAGGCCACCCTGAGACTACATAGTGAATTCCAGGTCAGCCTGCCCTAGAGTGAAACCTTACTTCAAAAAACAAAAACAGCAACAACAAAAAAAGCCAGGCATAGTTGTGCACACCTTTAATCCCAGTAATCAGGAGGCAGAGGTAGGAGGATCACCAAGAGTTCAAGGCCACCCTGAGACTACATAGCGAATTCCAGGTCAGCCTGAGCCAGAGTGAGACCCCAAACAAACAAAAAAAGTTTCTCCCTTGGAGCTGGAGAGATTGCTCAGCATTAAGGTGTTTGCCTTCTAAGCCTAAGGACCCAGTTTTGATCCCCCAGTACCCATGAATACCAGATGCATGTGGCACATGCATCTGTAGTTCCTTTGCAGTGGTTAGAGGCTCTGGTGTGCCCATTCTCTCTCGCCTCTCTGTCTCTGCTTGCAAATGAATAAAAATAATTAAAAGAGCATGAGCGAGTATGAGCATGCCAGGACCTCCTGCTGCTGCAAATAAACTCCAGACGCATGTGTTATTTTGTGCATCTGGCTTTATGTGGATACAGAGGAATGGAACCCAGGTCATCAAGCTTTTCAAGCAAGTGCCTTTAATCTGAGAGCCATCTCTTCAGCCCTAGTAGCTATGGGTTTTATGTTTTGTTTTGGAGTCAGGGTCTGGTTATGTAGTGCAGGCTTGGCCTCCAACTCTCCATTATCCTGCCTCAGCCTTCAAAGTTTTAGGATTAACTGGGTGTGGTAGGACACACCTTTAATCCCAGCATTTAGGAGGCAGAGATAGGAGGATCACTGTGAGTTCAAGTCCAGTCTGGGTCTACAGAGTTCCAGGTCAGCCTGGGTTAAAGTGAAACCCCACCTTGATAAAAAATGAAAATGTGGGGCTGAAAGGTTGCAATAATGACACATCTGTTATGGAGAAAACCAACAGCCCTCTAATTTGACTGGAGGCCTGCTCCATGGGAGGGAATACATCCCTGATACTGAAAACTTAAAAGAGGGGTAGTCATGAGCCCTATGGGTGTAACGTCTGCTGCTGTCTGGCTAAATGTATATACTATGCTTATCAAATTGCCCAGTAAGCACTTCTCTTAATGTTCATACCCATATATTAATGCTACTCTCACTTTTGGTAGAGAAGCTTCTCTTTTCAGATGGCAGTGACCTTGGGATAACTCAGAAGGCATCGTGGTGCTGGAAAGAAGTGACAGGAGTGCTCTGTACTGCAATATCTCTATCACACCTTCCAAGGCTCAAGGTCTATTGCGGAAGAGGTGGTAGAAAGAATGTAAGAGCCAAAGGAAGGGTGGGACTCCTTACAATGTGCTCCCTCCAGACACAAAATGGCCTGGATATCCATGACCTCACAGTGCCTGAAACTACCTACACAAGACCATCATATAGGAGGAAAAGATCATGACATCAAAATAAAAGAGAGACTGATTGAGATGGGGAGGGGCTATGATGGAGAATGGAGTTTCAAAGGGGAAAGTGGGGGGAGGGAGGGCATTACCATGGAATTTTTTTATAATCATGGAAGTTGTTAATAAACAAAAATTTGAGGAAAAAAACACAAAAACACACACACACAACAATAAAAAGAAATGTGGAGCTGGAGGGATTGCTTAGTGGTTAAGGCATTTGCCTGCGAAGCCAAGGGACCCAGGTTCAATTCCCCAGACCCACTTTAGCCAGATGCACAAGGGGGCGCATGCATCTGGAGTTTGTTTGCAATGGCTGGATGCCCTGGCACGCCCATTCTCTCTCTCTCTCTCTTTCTCTGTCAAATAAATAAATAAATAAAAACAAAATATTTTTAAAATGTCTATTATAGGTTTTGTGTGTGTGTGTGTATGTGTGGTAAAGGGGATTGAACCCAAGGCCTTGTGTCTTTGAATTCTAGGTAAGCACTCTACCAATGATTCTCTCTCTCTTCCTCAGTGTTTTTTGTTTTTGTTTTGTTTTGTTTTTAACTTTTATTTATTTGAGAACAACACAGAGAGAGAGAGAGAGAGAGAGAGAGGGAGAGAGAGAGAGAGAGAGGGAGAGAATGGGCATACCAGGGCCTCCAGCCACTGCAAATAAACTCCAGATGCATGTGCCACCTTGTGCATCTGGCTTAAGTGGGTCCTGGGCAATCCAGCCTCCAATCAGGGTCCTTAGGCTTCATAGGCAAGTGTTTAACTGCTAAACCTTCTCTCCAGCACCTTCCTCAGTGTTTTAAGATGGTTTCATAGGGCCCAGTTGGTCTTGAATTCAGTATATAAGTGAGGATAACCTTGAACTCTTGATCCTCCTGCCTCCACCTTTCAAGGGCTGGGTTATAGGCATGCACATCACACCCAGCTGCACTTTTTTTCTCTTTTGCGGAGAGGGGGGGGTGTGGTCTGAGGTAGGGTCTGATCTCACTCTAGTCCAGGTTGACCTGGAACTCAGTCTGTAGTCCCAGGCTGGCCTCAAACTCACAGGAATCCTCACACCTCTGCCTTCCAAGTGCTGGGAGTAAAGATGTGCCACACCACACCCAGCTGCACTTTTTTGGTTACTCACTTTTTTTCCATGATGCTCTGGTGCACAGAATATATTTCCTCTTCTGCCCCCCCCCCCCGAGGTAGAGTCTCACTCTAGCTCAGGCTGACCTGGAATTCACTATGTAGTCTCAGGGTAGCCTCGAACTCACTGTGATCCTCCTACCTCTGCCTCCCTAGTGCTGGGGAAGGTGTGCGCCACCATGCCTGGCACATCATTGTGTTTTTGAAGGCTCTGCCCCTGGCAGGTACTGGGAAGCCAAAGCTTTCTCCAGTTAATCTGCTTGTTATCAATTTATCTTAGAGTCTGTTATCAAAACCGTAGGGGACGGTTGGAGAGATGGCTTAGCGGTTAAGCGCTTGCCTGTGAAGCCTAAGGACCCCTGTTCAAGGCTCAGTTCCCCAGTACCCACGTTAGCCAGATGCACAAGGGGGCGCACGAGTCTGGAGTTCGTTTGCAGTGGCTGGAGGCCCTGGCGCGCCCATTCTCTCTCTCTCTCTCTCTCTCTCTCTCTGCCTTTCTCTGTCGCTCTCAAATAAATAAATAAAAATAAACAAAAAATTTAAAAAAAACCGTAGGGGAAATTTTTTCTTTCCTGTGCAGTAGTAGCGTTAGGTGGTAGAACATCCACTAATGGGCACATCATTGTGGGTTTTTGTTTGTTTTGTTTTGAGAGGCAGGGTCTTGCTCTAGTCCAAGCTGACCTGAAATTCACTCTGTAGTCTCAAGGTGGCCTTGAACTCATGGCGATCCTCCTACCTCTGCCTCCCAAGTGCTGGCATTAAAGGGGTGCGCCACCACGCCTGGCACATCATTGTGTTTTTGAAGGCTCTGCCCCTGGCAGGTACCGGGAAGCCAAAGCTTCAAGAGTTACCGGGAGTCATCTCTAGCGGCGAGCGGCAGGGGGCGCGCGCAGACCGTTCGTTGTTGGGTACGGACCTGCACAGCAGGGGCGGACACAGGATCCCTTGGTCACTGAGAGAGGGTAGTGCTGGGAGCACAGGCCCAGGACATGGGATAAACGTGGACTACGGACACCGTTCAAAGCTATGAGGAATGAAGTTGAGGGAGAAGGGGGGTGGCGTTGCGCCTGGAGAGCTGCCAGGGCGTGGAGGAGAGAGGAGGTAGTATCAGGCTGAAAGTCGCCAATTCCTAAATGAGACTGGGGGGCGGGGGCGGAGGCGGGGACAAGTGTTTCCAGCCTCCTCTTTCCAGAAGTCACTTCTGGGAGTGGCAGCAGTTCGATAAGGATTTATGAGAAGGTAATGAGCTCAAAGGGTGCGGAGCATCTGTTAACAAACATCAATATCAGGAGAAGACCGCACAACCCCTCCAAAGAGAGAGCTGATTACAAAGTGGCTTAGTCTCCGAAGGATGGTGAAGTGAGTTAGTCCTTGTATGACTCCTTAGAGAGGGGAACCCACTTGGGCATAGGTACCCCAGGACGCTCTATCATCTATATATCTATCTATCATCTGTCTATTATCATCTACGATAGGAGCTCCTGAGTGCTAGGATTACAGGCCGGTGTTACTACACCCAGTTTACGTGGTGCTAGGGATTGAACCCAAGGCATCCTTTATGCTTGGTAAGCACTCTACCAACAGAGCTACATCACCAGCCTTACTATTGCCCCTTCAAGTCCAGCATCTGTCTGCGGCAAGGAGATGCTGTCCTTGGCCAAATCTTCCAGCTCAAAATCTCCACTGTATCTACCTTCCCCGTGGACTCAGATCTAAATTTGTTCTCAAGACCTGGAGGGGGCCGGGCGTGGTGGCGCATGCCTTTAATCCCAGCACTTGGGAGGCAGAGGTAGGAGGATTGCCATGAGTTCGAGGCCACCCTGAGACTCCATAGTGAATTCCAGGTCAGCCTGAGCTAGAGCGAGACCCTACCTCGAAAAACAAAAAACAAAAAACAACAACAACAAAAAAGACCTGGAGGGCTTTTGGCAGGAAGAGGCTGAGGGCCAACTGTGTGGCTACAGATGTAAAAATGATTAGCTTACACCAAGAACGTGCAGGGAGTGACGGTGGAGGACGGAGGGTAGGGAGTGGGGAGGCCTAGCTGGGACATGGATCCAGTGTGGAGTGAATCCCCAGCACCTAGGAGAGGGACCAGTGACCTTCCTCCCCTCTGGAGTTCTGAGTGCTTTGGCTTCAGGCTCAAGACATGTGCCCTGAGGCTGCAGGGAGCCAAAGGCTCACTTCTAGGAACTCGGGGACTTATATGTGAAGACATGACCAGCAAGGTCCTCTAGACATGGGGGGGAGGGGGACGCCACCCGTTGCTGGTCCCAGTGTTACTGGCCTTAGGAAAGTGCTGCCAGTCTCCAAGTGCACTCCCAAGCAAGAGCCCTGCCTGGCAGTATTACGGCTTTGTCTTTGGGTGTTCCCTCATCCTAATGGGGTACTCTGTCCACCCGTGCCTGGCAGAATGGGAGCTGGATGTGAAGAGGTGAGAGTCAGGGCCAGGCCTGGGCCCAGTGAGTTAGGGAGTGAGGGAAGATGGGAGGAAAGGATACCCCACCGCCCTCCCCTCTCCTTTCTTCTCTTCCCTCCCTCCTCCTCCCTCCTCTCCTTTCTCTTCCTCTCATCTTCCTATCTGGATCTTTTGACCTAACCCATCTTTTCAGGGGAGCTGTCCCTCCACGTGCAAGTTTAGAGAAAGGTGCAAGTTTGCAGGCACAGGAAGGACGGCCGCGTCCCTGGTGCTCGCGACGCCTCCCGGTTGTCCCCCGCGCCCCCTCCACTCCCGGCGGAGTGGTTCGGGCCGGCGCCCGGCGCCCGGGGCAGAATCTGGGCCGGGGATGAGCGGCGCCCTAATCTCCGAGGCTCTTGCGCGTCGGCTTCCCGCCGGGCCGCGCTGCGCGAGCAAACAGCCGAGCGCGCGCTGCATCCGAATCGCTGCATTTGAGCCGCGGGCGGAGGAAGCGGCGTGGGCGGCGGTCACAGCCCTTCCCGGCCCCTAATCCGCGGCCCGACCCCGCCGGCTGCAGCCGGGGATTAACGCGCGGGTGGCCGCTGGACAGGCTCCCCAGGGGGCCGAGGTCCCTCTGTCCCCTGAACGGCGGCGCTTGCCAGTGGGGAGGGGGTGACAAAGGAGGGGACACCGCAGACTTGCCAGGGCCGTCGTGTGGTCAGTCTGCAGGGGACCCAGGATACTGCTGGCCTTGACACCCTGTCAGCTCACTACAGAGCTAGGAGACCTACAAACACCCTAAACCAAAACACTCTCAGGGGGCCTGTGGTGATCGCCTGCTTCCTGGGGTCCTCCAAGAGTGGGTGGATAGGTAGGAGTGGGGGGAGCTCCGAGGTAGGCAGATACTTGCTTCACACGTTAACTGGAAGGGGGAGAAAGAGGAGGGGGGATGGGATTTAGGGAGCCCTTGACGACTGGGTGGGTTATGCAGGGACAAGACTTTGCTCCCATCTGGGATGGGTTTTGTTTTGTCGCTCTGTAAGGAAATTGTAAGAGGAAAGTGAAGAAAAACATCAGACCTGATCTCTACAGACAGACTGTTTATTGAGGTACAGGAAGGGGCAGCAAGCCTTTTCAAGGGATGAAGGCTGAAGCGCTGAGCTCGGCTGGGATTCAAGCTTATAAGGATCCTAAGAAAAACAGACTGGACCAGGTGTAGTAGACAAGGAACTTGTAGCTGTGTCCTTGCTCAGAATAGGCTTTTCCAGCAAGAATTGTCTAAGGGAGAGTGTCGCAGATGGTTCCTGTTCCTTCAAGGACTTCTGAGCTAAGGGAAATACAACAATCAGGAAGTTTTCAGGCTTGTCGGGGACTAAATGCCTCTGATGTTTCTTCAAGGCCTTCTAGTCTTAGGGGTAGTTATTAATTCTTTAGTTCCCTCTGGTTTTTAGGAAGAGTTATTAACTCTTCACCCTCCTATTTTGGATTTCCCGTCCCAGCCTTGAGCCTGAATAACACCTCAGGCAAGGAGACCTGAGTTGAACCTGAGTCTAGGTTCAAGTTCACAGCTGGGTTTCTCTAGGCAGGGGCAAGGCTTGGTAGGTGGTCTTCCTCTGACACCCAAGACTCACGAAAGAAAAGCTAGGGCTGGGGCATAAGTCACTTGGTAGAGTGCTTGCTTAGCATGCATGAAGCCTTGGGTTTGATTCCAGCACTACATAGAAACTGGTATTGGTGCAGGCTACACTCCCAGCACTACAGAGGTGAAGGAAAAAGGATTAGAAGTTGTTCAGCATCATCCTCAGCTCCATTTTGAGACTGGGAGCAGAGGTCAGAGAAGAGGAAGAACCCAAAAGTGGAGAGATTGAAGAGAAATCAGGCTAGGCGACCCTCCTGCCTCCCCTTAGTACTCCTGGATTGGCTGATCTAGGGCAGGCCAGGGTGGCTACACTGAAGGACCAGTTCTGTTTTTTAAAGAGAGGGAGACATACAGGCACAAAGAAGCAGGCAGAGAGGGTGAGTGTGGATGCACCAAGGCCTCCTCCACTGCATACGAACTCCAGATGCATGTGCCACTCTGTGCATCTGGCTTTACATGGGTAGTGAGGAATTGAACCCAGGCCATCAGGCTTTGCATACAAACACTCCTAAGTGCTGAGCCATCTCTCCTGTTCTGAAGCACCATTTTTTTTAAAGATTTTTTTAAAAAATTTTATTTATTTGAGAGAGAGAGAGATACAGAAATAGGCAGGCAGAGAGAGAGAGAGAATGGGGGTGCCAGGGCCCCAGCCACTGCAAATGAACTCCAGATGCATGCACTCCCTGGTGTATCTGGCTTACGTGGGTCCTGGGGAGTCAAACCTGGGTCCTTTGGTTTTGCAGGCAAGCACCTTAACGGCTAAGCCATCTCTCCAGCCCCTGAAGCACCATTTTTTTAAAACTTATTTTTATTTGAAAGACACAGAGAGACAGATAAAGAGAGCAAGAGAGAGGAGAGAATGGGCATGCCAGGGCCTCTAGCCACTGTAAATGAACTCCAGATGCATGCACCACCCTGTGCATCTGGCTTACATGGGTCCTGGGGACTCGAACCTGGGTACTTTGGTTTGGCAGGCAAATGCCTTAACCACTAAGTCATCTCTCCAGCCCCAGTTTAAAAATTTTTTAATTTAACTTATTTCTTTGAAAGAAAGATTGAGAATGAATGCGAGTATGAGCACACCAGGGCCTCCCACCACTGCAAATGAATTCCAGACACATACACCACTTTGTGCATCTGGCTTTATGTGGGTACTGGGGAAGATAGTTGAGGCTGTCAGGCTTTGCAAGCAAGTACCTTTAACTGCTAAGCCATCTCTCCAGCTCCACAGCACCAGTTTTAAAGGGGTAATGCCCTCTCACAGGTGCAAAAGGCAGGGTGAGCACCTGAGAGTGGATGCCTCCATAAATTGTGTACCCTAGGTGCCTCCCTGCTTCAACTTAGTCCTAGGCCTGCACTCTTTCCCTTGAGAGAGTCCTCCCCTGCCTTGGGTAGCTGCCATCACTGCCCATCACCTGTGGGACTGCCTTAGAGTCTCCACACCACCTAGGCTTGACTCTCCACTGGGTTGGTACCAACTGCTTACCAGGTGGGGAGAGCACAAGATAGGGCTTCATCCCTTACAGCAATATCTAGTGGACAGCAAGGGACCAATAAGTAGCTGGTGAATAAATAACTCCCCTGTATCCACTAGTCTCCCCCAAAGCCTGCTTGAATCCTTCCTGACAGACACAGCTGACTCCCTGGCCATATCTGGCTCGCTTGCTCTGCATAGTGGTTTGTGATTGTTCTTCGCTGACACCAAGTCCTGCTTCTGTCTCTATCCAGACACAGAACTCCCTGAGAGCAGGAACCAAGCGCATGGCACTCCTTATCTGCTCTGTGGCACCGAAGCACCGGTTCTCGGTGTGTGCTGTGTGGTGACTGAGGCCCACACTCATTTGGTGCCTCAGCCAGTGTAGCCAAATTAACAAGTTCCAGGTCAGTGAGAGATCCTGTCTCAAAAATGTGGACAGTGTACCTAAGTAATGGCACCCAAGGTTGTCCTCTGGCCTACACACACACACACACCTGCATACCCATGATCATGTATGTACCCACACATTAAAGAAAAACAAAACAAAACAAAACAAAAAGCTGGTGGTGCATGCCAGAAAGACATTAAGCCGGGCATGATGGCTCACAACTTTAATCCCAGCACTCGGGAGACAGAGGTAGGATTGCTGTGAGTTCGAAGCCACCCTGAGACTGCATAGTGAATTCCAGGTCTGCCTGGGCTACAGTGAGACCCTACCTTGAAAAAAAAAAACAGTGGGGGAGGGAAATACCATGGTTTGTTGTCTGTAAGTATAGAAGTTGTCAATAAAAATATGTGTATATATTAAAAAAAAACAGGTAGCTGAAGACTGGAGGGATTGCTCAGTGGGTAAAGGCACTTGCTTGCAAATCCTGACTGCCAGGTTCAATTCTCTAGTACTCATGTAAAGCCAGATGCACAGTAGCACATGAATCTGGAGTTAATTTGCGGTGGCAAGAAGTCCTGGTGTCCCGCCCTCTCTCATTCTCTCTCTGTTTGCAAAAACAAAATATGTGTCAAAAAACAGATGGCCAGGACCCGAATATCATGAACCACACAGACCCCAGGCAGGAGGGAAGGATGGATGCTCAAGTCTGGCTCTCAATCTAGATAGCATATTGAGGCTCATTTTATTTTATCTTATTTTTGTTTGGTTTTTTGAGGTAGGGTCTCACTCTAGCCCAGGCTGACTTGAAATTCACTACATAGTCTTAGGGTGGCCTTGATATCATGGAAATCCTCCTACCTCTGCCTCCCAAGTGCTGGGATTAAAGGTGTGTGCCACCATGCCTGGCCTCATTTTCTTTCTTTTTCCTTTCTTTTCTTTTTCTTTTTTTTTTGGTAGGGTCTCGCTCTCACCCAGGCTGACCTAGAATTCACTATGTCATCTCAAGCTAGCCTAAAACTCACAGCAAACCTCCTACCTCTGCCTCCCAAGGGCTGGGACTAAAGGCGTGCACCACCATGCCCAGCCTTTTTTTTTTTTTTTTTAATTATCTTATTTTGTTTATTTATTTGAGAGAGAGAGAGAGAGGCAGATAGAGGGAGAGAGAGAATGGGAGCACCAGGGCCTTCAGCCACTGCAAACAAACTCCAGACACATGCGCCACTTTGTGCATCTGGCTTACATGGGTTCTGGGGAATCAAATCTGGGTCCTTTGGCTTTGTAGGCAGGTGCTTTAACCACTAAGCCATCCCTCCAGCCTGATTTTTGTCATTTTTTGCTTTCTCTGGGGCTGGCAGAAATGAGGGCTGAGCAGAAGAGGACATCATCCTCTTTGGAGGGGCAAGATGGTCTGAGAAGAAGGGGCTGGGATAGTAGCAGGATAGTAGAGGTCTATTAGGTGCACAGGCTATCTTTTGAATCTTGGAACCTTCCCATTCCACAGAACATCAGAATGGCCACTCATTGACCTCTGGAGAATGATGATAATGAGAAGACAAAACAGCAGCATGAGTATGAACCAAAGAGAGCATTTAGAAGGGAACCTGGGGGCCGGAAAAGTGGCTTAGTAGTTAAGGTGCTTGCCTGCAAAGCCAAATGACCCAGGTTTGATTGATTCCCCAGGACCCACATATTGCAGATGCACAAGGTGGTATATGCATCTGGAGTTGGCTTGCAGAGGCTGAAGGCCCTAGAGCACCCATATTCTCTCTCTCTCTTTCTCTGCCCTTTTTTCTCTCTCATAAATAAATTTTTTTAAAAAAAAGGAACCTGGATGAGGCAAGAACAGAACTTTGAGGTCAATCACAGAAGTCCTTGAGATGACTGGCTTAGCTGTGTAAATATGGCTGCTGGCTGCTAGCTGGCCTTAGCTTTGTCATTTCAGGGAAAGGGTTGGGATAAGAGTTGCCCTTGGGTTGGAGAGATGCTTTAGCATTTAAAAGCACATGTTTGCAAAGCCTGATGGCCCTGGTTCAGTTCCCCAGTACCCACATAAATCTGGATGCACAAAGTGGCACATGTGTCTGGAGTTCATTTGCAGTGGTAAGAGGCCCTGGTGCACCCATTCTCTCTCTCTCTCTCTGCCTCTTTCTCTTGCTTTCTCAAGTAAATAAAAATTTTTTGGAAAACAAACAAAAAGAATTGTCAAAAATAAAAAGTAGCCGGGTGTGGTGGTGCACACCTTTAATTCCAGCACTTGGGAGGTGGCAGGAGTAGGAGGATTGCCTTGAGTTCAAGGCCAGCCTGAGACTACATAGTGAATTCCAGGTCAGCCTGCACTAGTGAGACCCTACCTTGAAAAACCAAAAAGTAAAATTTAAAAGAAAAATGTTGCCCTTTCTCAAGCTATTTCCTCAAGGGAAGCTGAGAGGGGTAAAGTATGAATGTTGGGGTGGCCCATGCCCAGACTGAAAACTCAGCTTGTTGCCCTTACCTTGCTGCCTTCCCTCAACAAAAACAAAAACAGGGCACTAGCTGAGTTTCAGCTCAAAGAAACTCCCTTCCTTGCCTACCATGTACCAAGATGTAGCCTATAGGCTGGCTTCAAACTTTCAATCCTCTTGTCCCAGCTTCCCAAGTGCTGAAATTACAGGTGTGAACCAACACACCTGACTAGAATTCTGTTTTATTTAACCCAAGAATAAAATTTACAGCTGAGTGAGGTGGTTCATACTTGTAACCCCAGAACTTGAGAGGTGGAGGCAGTAGGATTAAGAATGAGTTCAAGGTCATCCATAGCTATACAGAGTGTTGGAGGCCAGCCTGGGTTACTTAAGAACCTGCTTCAATGTTCCCGTTACCAAAAACAAAACAAAACAACAACAAAAAAAGTCAAATTTGGATCACACATCTTGCCTTTCAGGGCTGAGATTCTAGAAAACTCCACTCAACTCTAGAGCTGATTCCAGCAATCTGGGACCACTTCTATGGTCCCTGGAGCCTGGAGGACACAGAAGGGCAAGAGACAGGGAATTTTAGGCCTTTGGAGGTCACAAAGAAAGTAGAAGAGGAGAGAGTTGGCTGTCTCTCTGCAGAGAAGGGAGGGAAAGTGACAGGCAAGATGTTTTGCCCCTTCAGTAAAACAAAACAAAACAAAAAATTATTTCTATTTCTCTAAGATTAATGATAAACTGTCTGTCCCCTAAAAGAAAATGATAACGACTCTAATTTTACTTGGAGGCTTAGAAATGTCATTTCCACACAAAACAGAGAGTCATAATCAGAGCTGAGCCAGGCAGCGCTTTGATAGAAAATGGTTTCCTCTCCCTCTATTGCGTTCCCTCCTTCCCCATACAAACCAAGATGCCCGACAGCTAAGGACAATGTTCAATAAAGTGAAATCATATTTTAGTCAAAATAGGCCCAGACTGCTCCCAGCTAACTGTAAATTAGCATTTTGAGGGCAAATATGCAGACAATTTGAGATAATGAAGGCTGATTATTCAATCCAATGAATGTTAACTAGGAAGCAGAGGCTCCACAGCCTTATCTCACTCCCTTCGATTTATTTTTTTAATCGTTTCACATTTGAACTCTTTATTTGTTTCTGTTTTCTGCACTACACACACACACACACACACACACACACACACACAGAAAGAGAGAGAGAGAGAGCTCCCCTCCTCCACTACTATCCAGGCTGAGGAAGAGCATCAGTCAAGGGGCTGTCAATCTGTCCATCCAGCCTGGCCTAAAGTGGGGGTCAGCAAGCCCCATAGAGCCCCTGCAGTGGGGGGGGGCTTTATGAAGTTGGATGGGGTCATAGGTCAATGTTCCTAAAACACAGGCCTTGCTTCTCAGGACTTGGAGCTAGGCTATGTCAGGACCTGGGCACATCACACATGTTTATAGCAATATGCCAGATATGTGCAAGGCTAAGGTGTGCATGTATACATAAAATCCAAAAAAAAATGGGAGAATGAAGGTCCTTCCATCATCTACTTTCATCAGGGCCAAGAAGAGCATCTGTTGTCCCCAGGAGTCATAGATAACTGCCTTAAAATATTTTGGTTCTAGGCAGGGTAGACCATGCTTTGTGGACCCCAGTACAAAATGAAAATGCAGACAGCCTTATTAAAAAATGATTGATGGGGCTGGAGAGATGGCTTAGTGGTAAAGGCACTTGCCTGCAAAGCCTAAGCATCCATGTTTGACTCTCCAAATCCATGTAAGCCAGACACACAAAGCTGAGGCAAGTGCAAGGTCGCACATGCCCACTAGGTGGCACAAGTGTCTGGAGTGTGACAGTGGCTGAAGCCCTGGTGTGCTAATTCTCTTTCTCTCTCTTGCTCTAAAAAGTAAATAAATAAATAAAAAGACTGATGGCTGGGCATGGTGGCACATGCCTTTAATCCCAACACTTGGGAGGCAGAGGTAGGAGGATCGCTGGAGTTCCAAGCCATCCTGAGACTGCATAATGAATTCCAGGTCAGCCTGGGCTACAGCAAGACCCTACCTCAACAAACCCAACCAGGCAACCAACCAACCAACCAAACAAACAAACAAAAGATTGATGAAGGCCAGGCATGGTGCTCATTCTGTGTCTCTGCTGTATCTCTAAAATAAAAATATTTGGGCTGGAGAGATGGCTTAGCAGTTTAGGCGCTTGCTTGCGAAGCCTAAGACCCAGGTTCGATTCTCCAAGTCCCACATAAGCTGGATGCACATGGTTGGTGCATGTGTCTGGAGTTCATTCGCAGTGGCTAGAGGCCCTGGTGCACCCATTCTTTCTCTCTTTCTCCCTCTCTCTGTCTCTAATAAATAAATAAAAATAAATCTGTGAAAATATTTAAACCAAAATGAATAAATAAATAAAAATGATTGATTGAGCCAGGCATGGTGGTGCAC
The DNA here is from genome assembly GCA_036346955.1 of Dipus sagitta. NCBI lineage: Eukaryota > Metazoa > Chordata > Mammalia > Rodentia > Dipodidae > Dipus > Dipus sagitta. The sequence goes on from CM070777.1 coordinate 71,620,509, forward strand.
ACCTGTAATCCCAGTAGTTAGTTGGTTCCTGATTCAATACCCACATAAAGCCAGATGTGTGAAGTGGAGCATGCACTTGGAGTTTATTTGCATGGGAGCCTGGTATGCCCATTCTCTCTCCCTCTCTCACAATAAATACATAAATAATAATTTTTTTTATTTTGGTTTTTTGAGGTAGGGTCTCACTGTAGCCCAGGCTGACCTGGAATTCACTATGGAATTCATGCCCGGCATAAATATTTTTTAAAAATGTTTGAGGGCTGGAGAGAGGGCTCAGTGGTTAAGATACCTGTGTACAATGCATAACAACCCAGGTTTAATTCCCCAGTACCCACATAAAACCAGATTCCCAGTGGGCGTGGTGGCACACACCTTTAATCCTAGCACTACTCGGGAGGCAGAGGTAGGAGGATCACTGTGAGTTCGAGGGCACCCTGAGACTACATAGTGAATTCCAGGTCAGCCTGGGCTATAGTGAGATCCTACCTCAAAAAACAAAAAACAAACAAACAAACAAACAAACAAAAAAACATTCCCCAGTACCCACGTAAAGCCAGGTGCACAAAGTGGTACAAGCAGCTGCAGTTCATTTGTAGTGGCTAGAGGACCTTGTGTACCCACTCTCTCTCTCTCTCCTTACAAATAAATAAAATATTTTTTAAAAAAATGATTGAGGGTTGGCTAAACCTCATGCCTTTAATATTAGCACTTGGGAGGATATTGTAGGAAGACCACTGTGAATTTGGAGCCAACCTGGGGCTACAGAGTGAGTTCTAGGTCAGCCTCGGCTAGAGTGATAGTGTTTCAAACAAGCAACAAAAAAGAATGAGGACTAGAGAGATTGCTTGCTGGTTAAAAGCAACTGCTGTGCAAACTTGATGGCTAGAGTTCAGATCCAAAGAACCCTTGTAAAGATGGATGCAAATAGGGCATACATCTTTAATCCTAGTATGTCTTTGGCAGTGGAATGCAAAGTTAGGAGAACCTTAGCCAAGTTGTTGGTGCATGCCTATAATCTCAGCCCTTGGGAAGCTGCGGTAGGAGGATTTCCATGAGTTTGAGGCCAGCCTGGGCTAGAGTGAGACCATACCTCAAAAAAAAAAAAAAAAAAATGAAATCACTTTAGGGCTGGAGAGATGGTTAAGCAGTTAAAGGTGCTTGCTTATAAAGCCTGGCTGCCCAGGTTTGATTCCCCATTACCAACATAAAGCCACATGTACAAAGTGGCACATGCATCTGGAGTTGGTCTGCAGTGGCAGGGCCCTGGAGTACCCTTATTTTCTTTCTGTCTTCCTCTTTTTCTCTGTCTCTCTCTCAAATAAATAAATAAATATTAAAATTATAGAGAATCTTGCCGGGTGTGGTGGCGCACACCTTTAATCCCAGCACTCGGGAGGTAGAGGTAGGAGGATCACCTTGAGTTCGAGGCCACCCTGAGACTCCATAGTGAATTCCAGGTCAGCCTGGGCTAGAGTGAGACCCTACCTCGAAAAACCAAAAGAAAAAAAAAAAACAAAAACAAGAAGAGAGAGACCTGTGTCAAACAAAGTGGAAGATAAGTATTAACACCTTAAGGTTTTCCTCTGGCTTCCATATGTGTGCTGTGGCATACAAGCATGCGTCCTCCCTCCCCAAGTGATTAAGAATTTCAAGACACAGGCCAGGCATGGTGGCACATGCCTTTAGTCCTAGCACTTGGGAGGCAGAGGTTGGAGGATCACCATGAGTTTGAGGCCACTCTGAGTGAGACTACATAGTGAATTCCAGGCCAGCCTGGGCCAGAATGAGACTCTACCTCGAAAAACCAAAAAAAAAAAAAAAAAAAAAAAAAAAAAAAAGAATTTCAAGATAGCTATTATAGCAAGCATAGGACCTGCGCAGGATGGACGACCAAGCAGCTGGTCCTGGCTCCCTCAGCTAAGCAGGGATTAGTGCCAGTGGAGAGGCAGACATGGTGGCATATTTCTATAATCTCCAGTGGTCTGGAGATCTAGGCAGGAGGATGGAATTCAAGGTCATCCTTCACTATATAGAGAATTGTAGGCCAACCTGGACTACATGAGACCCTGTCTCAAAAATGAACAAACAGGGCTGGAGAGATGACTCAGCAAGTTATAGTGCTTGGCTGCAGAGCCTAAGGTCTGGGGTTCAATTCCCCAGTACCTACATAAAGCCAGATGGACAAGGTGACACATGCGTCTAGAGTGGCTAGAGGCCCTGTGTACCCATTCTCTCTCTCTCTCAAATAAATAAACAAAATATTTAAACAAAAAATGAGCAAACAAAAGCAAACAATCAAGAAAAAAGCTGGTAGAAGAATCAGGTGTGGTGACGTATGCCTACACATGAGAGGCTGATGCAAGAGGATAGCCATGAGTTTGAGACCAGCCTAGGCCAGAGTGAGATACTGTTTCAAAAAAACAAAAATAAAACAAAACAAAAAAAACAAGGGGCTGGGAAGATGGCTCAGTAGTTAAAGGTGCTTGGTTGCAAAGTCTACTGGCCAGGGGCTCAACTCCCAAACTGCCCATGAAAGCTGGATGCAGAACATGGCATAAGCATCTGGTGGTCTCACACAGACAAGAGGCCAGCACTACCAGTGCTCACACACACACACAGAATTAAGAAACAAAACAAGGGCAGGAGGGACGGCTTAACAGCTAAGGCATTTGCCTGCAAAGCCAAGGGACCCAGGTTTATTCTCCAGGACCCACGTTAGCCAGATACACAAGGAGGTGCATGCATCTTGAGTTTGTTTGCAGTGGCTGGAGGGCCTGGGGCACCCATTCTCTCTCTCTCCCCCTCTTTCTCTGTCAAATAAATAAATGAATAAAAATTAAAAAACAAAAGTGCTGTAGAGATGGCTCAATGGTTAAGGCACTTGCCTGCAAAGCCCAACAACCTTAGTTCAATCCTCCAGTTCCCACGTAAAGCCAGATACACAAAGTGGTGCATGCATCTGGAGTTCATTTGCAGTGGCTAGAGGCCCTGGTACACCCATTCTCTCTGTCTTTCTTCTATCACTTTCTGCTTGCAAATAAAGAAATAAACACTGGGGGCAGGGGAGCTACTTAAGCCAGGTGTGGTGGTACCTGCCTTTAATCCCAGCACCCCAGGAAATAAAGGTAGAAGGATTGCTGTGCCAGCCTGGAACTACAGAGTGAGTTCCAGGTCAGCCTGAGTTGGGGTGAGACCCTACCTTGTGAAAAATAAACACAAACAAACAAACAACAATAAAAAAGCTGGTTTTGGATAATGGCTCACCCAGAAGCCATAGATTGTTACCAGAAAAATTTCAGTGCTACGGGTGGGATCCCTTCCCGTGAGTTGTTGGCCATGGAGGTCTCTGATGCCCCCTAAACATTACAGGCCATTGCCAAGGCCCTTGGTTTCCCACCAGGAATAGATGGTAAGATCCTATTGCTGAAGACTCCACATTCTTGGGCTGCAAGTCACTGAACAATCAAGCTGGAGCTGAGCTGAAAACCTCTTCTATGTGGGCCAGCTTACAGGAAGCTGGAAAGAGCTACACTGCATGCAGCCCTATGGGAGACAGAAGTCATCAATGGTGGTAAACAGCAGTGGACATTGCAAGCCAAGTATGGCCAACCAGGCCAAATGAGCTAATGGGTGCAATAGTGGCATGACTATTATGGGGGAAACTAACTGCGCTATAATTGAACAGGAGGCCTGCTCCATGGGAGGGAATACATGCCTGATACTGAAAACCTAGTCAAAAGCCTATGACAGGGGAAGCCATGAGCCCTAGGGGAATAACAACTGCTGTTGTCTGGCTAAATGCATATATTATGCTCACCAAACTGCCCTGTAAGCACTTCTCTTAATGTCCATATCCATATATTAATGCTACTCTCACTTTTGGTTAGAGAAGCTTCTCTTTTCAGATGGCAGTGATCACTGGACTGACTCAAAATGCACCATAGTGCTGAGATGAAGTGACAGAGGAGTATTCTGCACTGAGACATCTCTACTGCACCTTCCAAGACTCAGGGTCCATTGTGAAAGAGATAGCAGAAAGAACATAAGAGCCAAATGAAGGGTAGGACTGCTTACAATGCAATCTTTCAGACACAAAATGGCCTGGATATCCATGACCTCTCAGTGCCTGGTACTACCTACACAAGACCCTCATAATAGAAGGAAACTATGATGACATAAAAATAAAAAAGAGGGGCTGCAGAAATGGCTTAGTGGCTAACATATTTGCCTGCAAAGCCAAAGGACCCAGGTTCAATTCCCCAGGACCCATGTAAACCAGATGTGCAAGGTGGCACATGTCTGGAGTTTGTTTGCAGTGACTGGAGGCCCTGGTGTGCCTAGTTTCTCTCCCTCTCTCTATCAGCCTCTTTCTTTCTCTCAAATAAATAAATTAGTTTAAAAAATTAAAATAAATAAAAAAGAGACTAATTGGAAAGGGGTGAGATATGATAGAGGGTGGATTTGTGAAGGGAAAAATGAGGGAAGGAAGGAATTATCATGGTTTATTGTCTATAATTATAGAAGTTGTCAATAAAAATAAAAAATAGGGCTATAGAGATGGCTTAGTGGTTAAGGCATTTGCCTGCAATATCCAAAGGATCCTGATGAGATTCTCCAGGACCCACGTAAGCCAGATGCACAAGGGGGCCCATGCATCTGGAGTTTGTTTGCAGTGGCTGGAGGCCCCGGCGTGCCCATTCTCTCTCTCTTTCTGCCTCTTTCTTTCTCTCTCTCTCAATTAGATAAATAAATAAATTAATAAATATATTTAAATAAAAAATTTTATTATTTATTTATTTGAGAGCAACAGACAGAGAGAGAAAGAGTCAGATAGAGAGAAAGAGAGAGAATGGGCCCGCCAGGGCCTCCAACCACTACAAACGAACTCCAGACTCGTGTGGCCCCTTGTGCATCTGGCTAACGTGGGCCCTGGGGAATCAAGCCTCGAACTGGGATCCTTAGGCTTCATAGGCAAGCACTTAACCACTAAGCCATTTCTCCAGCCCTAAATAAAAAAATTTTTAAAGCTGGGTGTGGTGTTGCATACTACCTGTAATCCCAGTACTCCGGAGGCGAAGGTAGGAAGATCAGGAGTTCAAAGCCATCTTCAACTACGTAGTGAGCTCCAGGCCAGCCTCAACCACATGAGACTGTTTTGGGGTTTGTTTCTTTCTTTCTTTCTTTCTTTTTTTCTTTTCTTTTTTTGAGGTCGGGTGTCACTGTAGCCCAGGCTGACCTGAATTCACTATGTAGTCTCAGGATGGCCTAGAACTCAGGAGGTTCCTCCCACCTCTGTTTCCTGAGTGCTGCGACTAAAGGTGCACAGAGGCAACAGGATTGCTACAAGTTTGAGGTCAGCCTGGTTTACATAAAGAGTAGCTAGCCATCCAGGACTACCACATAATACCTTGTTCTCACTGTTCTCCCTCTCCTTGTCTGCCTGTACTCATTAACCAAATTCCCTACACCTAGTTCAGTTTTACTTTGATGCATTTAAGGAGCTTTGTTAAGTCTTACCCTGTAGTTTTTGTTTTTAATTTTGATACCTCTTTATGACTTAACAATAAAAAGACATATAATTTTTATCAACTGTATCCAAAATAATTCCTTATTATTCAGGGAGTTCTTCCATTCATATTCAGAAGCTGCTTTCCTGAGTGCAGAGGCAATCTCACTTACTCAGGTTCAGAACAGCTTTCAGAGTACTCTGGGGCTGCCCAACAAACGTAACACTGTGTTTTTGTCAATGGAGTAGCATGTTAAAGGCATCCTTTAGAAAAATACTCTAATAGTCTTAATTTTGTCTCCTGAAGTTGATACTTTGGGTTATTTTTGTGAACATCTTGATGTTTGGGACATTTTTTTTTCTCGGAAAATAAACAAGTTCTTATTAAAACAGGAATTTGGGGGAAACAAAACAAGACCTGCATTCCTGCTAGGTGTGGTGTCATATGCCTGTAATCTCAGCATTGAAGAGGTAGAGGCAGGAGGACCAGGAGTTCAAGGTCATTGTCAGCTACATAATGAGTTTGAGTTCAGCCTGGACTACATGAGACCTTGTCACAAACAAATAAACAAAGGCAATGGGAAAGTGATTACACAATTCTGTTTGTTTTTGGTGCTTAGGATCGAAACCAGGGCCTTGCACATAGTAGGCAATATCATTAGCTTTCCCCACTTTAAAAATTTTATTTTGCAGTGTGTGGTGGCTCACGCTTTAACCCCAGCACTTGGGAGGCAAAGGTAGAAGTTATAATTTTTTGGGGGGAGGGGGGTTTTCGAGGTAAGGTCTCACTGTAGTCCAGGCTGGCCTGGAATTCACCATGTAGTCTCGGGCTGGCCTCGAACTCAAGGCAATCCTCCTACCTCTGCCTCCCAAATGCTGGGATTTAAGGGGTGTGCCACCACGCCCGGCTTTTAAAAAAATTTATTTATATATTTGCAAGCAAAGAAAGAAAAAGAAGAGAGATAGATGGAGAGAATGCATGCACCAGGGCCTCCAGCTGCTGCAAACTGACTCCAGATACATATGTCACTTTGTACATCTGGTTCTATGTGGGCATTAAGGAATTGAACTCTGGTCCTTAGGTCTTACAGGCAAGTGCCTCAACCACTGAACACCCTGTGGTTTCTCTCTTTTTTTTTAATAATTTATTTAGCATGGTGTGGTGGTGCACGCCTTTAATCCCAGCACTTGGCTTAGTGTTTAAGGTATTTGCCTGCAAAGCCAAAGGACAGAGGTTCGATTTCCCAGTACCCACATAAGCCAGATGCACAAGGTGCCACATGCATCTAGAGTTGATTTACATTGGCCTGAGGTGCTGGCATGCCCATTCTCTCTCTCTTTCTCATTCTCTTTCAAGTAAATTCATAAAATAAAATATTAAGCCAGGCATGGTGGTGCATGCCTTTAATCTCAGCACTCGGGGGGCAGAGGGAGGAGGATTGCTGTGAGTTTGAGGCCACCCTGAGACATAGTGAATTCCAGGTCAGCCTAAACTAAAGTGAGGCCCTACCTCGGAAAAAACAATTTTTTTTTTTTTTTTTAAATTCTCAGGCTGGAGAGGTGGTTTAGTGTTTAAGGTGTTTGCCTGCAAAGCCTAAGAACCCAGGTCTGATTCCCCAGAACCCCATAAGCCATGAACAAGGGGTTGCATGCATCTGGAGTTTGCAGTGGCTAGAGGCCTGGTGTACCCCTTCACTCTCTCTCTCTTCAAAATAAATAAATAAAAATTTTAAAAACTCACTTCTCCTCCTATTTCCTTTTGCTTTCCAACATAAGAGGTCAGTACTGGCCATTTCTGGAACACCCAAATCTGGCCCAAAATTTTGGTTCATCACCCCAACCCAAGGAGTTTTATGTAAGACATACATTTCCCAGAACTGGCTGCGTGACTGGGGACCCCACGGGGTGCGGGGAGGGTCCTTGTGCAATCTTCCTACTGTGGGACACTCACTACTGGTGCTGACCAGAAGATACACCCACATCTCCAAATGACTGGGCCAATAGGAGACGTGTCTTTCAGACAACCTTTACCCGGAGACAAAGCTAGTCTCAGCTTCTATCTAAAACTCCAAAACAGACACACTACTTCCTATTCCTTTCTTTTGCCTTTCCTCCAGTCTCCCCCATCTGCCTCCATGGCTACCACTACTATGGCTTCTGACCCCTCCCCCCACCCCTCTCTTCCTTAGCAGAGCCTGCTGGCTGGGACTCTCCCATCCTCCCAATGCTGCAGCCTTTCCTACCCCTCCCCCACCACTTCAGCTCTTAAGGACATCTCCTCCCACTCTCAGCCTTTTTTCCTAACATTTGGTACCACATGGTAAGATAGAAACTCTGTCCTCCCCTGTGAGGACATTCATTTACCAGTCATAAACGGGCCACAGAAATTGTTCTTTGTGACATCAGATGAAGTTAATAGGACCTGGCTATTAACTCCATGTCTCCCCCAGGGCAAAGGACCACTCCTAAAGGTTAGAGTCTTCTCAAGGAAAAAGAAAAAAAGTGTCAATTTTATTTTATTTTATTTTATTTATTTATTTATTTTTTTTTTTTTTGGTTTTTCGAGGTAGGGTTTCTCTCTAGCCCAGGCTGACCTGGAATTCACTATAGAGTCTCAGGGTGGCCTCGAACTCACGGCGATCCTCCTACCTCTGCCTCCCGAGTGCTGGGATTAAAGGCGTGCGCCACCACGCCCGGCTCAAAAGTGTCAATTTTAAATTCAAACTGCAAGCAGTTATTAGTTTAGATACATTATCTAAGGCTGGAGAAGATTGCTTAGCAGTTAAGGCATTTGCCTGCAAAGCCAAAGGACTTGGGTTTGATTCCCCAGGACCCACATAAGCCAGATGTACAAGGTGGTGCATGTGTGTGGAGTTCGTTTGCAGAGAGGCTGGAGGCCCTGGCGCACCCATTTTCTCTCTCTCTCTCTCTCAAATAAATAAAATATATTTTAAAAATGTAAAATAAACCAGGCGTGGTAGCACACGCCTTTAATCCCAGCACTTAGGAGGCAGAGGTAGGAGGATTGCCATGAGTTCGAGGCCACCCTGAGACTCCATAGTGAATTCCAGGTCAGCCTGGGCTAGAGTGAGACCCTACCTTGAAAAACAAAAAAAAAAAAAAAAAAAAAAAAAAAGTAAAATACATATTGCCTATATTGCTGATATGGAAACATTGGCTCAAAGGCAGGTACTCCTATAAATTTGAAAACATCATATTAAGACCTCATCACTTTGAAGTATAACTAAAACTTAAAAAGGACATCTTTCTAATCATGTTCTTTGTCCTGTCATGTGTTTTATGTAGTCTGTCTTTGTGTTGTTTTATGTAGTCTGTCTTTATGTTTAGTTAAACTATGATCAGTAATTGTTGTAGTGCTTATTGTCATTAAGTGTTTGGATGTTCATAGGTAAATTTTGATATTATGTCAAGTTGCTAAAAACAAGTTTACAATATAGTTAATTTACTTCTGGACGTTTAGCTTTATGCTTATTTATGCTTACTACAACAATAGATATGTTTATACACCAAAGTTTAATCCTGCTAACATTGCCTTCTGAATGTTTATTATGACTTTAAAGAAGTGATTAATTTTGGGTTTACTGACAAAACACAAAAATGTTGATATGTTTTGCCTGTAATTATAACTTATGATATAATATACATGCTTTCTTTTTTTAAAGCAGAATGAGCCGGGCATGTCCATATTTAATAATAATAATAATGATAGATTTCTTAAATGTTTTACACTTGTGTTTTCCCATTGCGTAAAACTTTTATTTGTTTGCTATAAACTTATTCTAATAGGAAAAAAAAACTGGGCCTGATTATATAAAATTTCATTGTACCAGCAAAACAATCAAGTGACCATGACAAATTATCGAGATTAATCAAACTTGAAATGAATTTGAAATGACTAGCATACTTTCACTAGTTCTTCTAAAGCTAAGAATCTTTTGATTTCTGAACTAAGTAAAAACGAAACTTCCTTTACTACTTCTTCTTCTTCTTTTTTTTGATTTTTCAAGGTAGGGTCTCACTCTAGCACAGGCTGACCTGGAATTCACTATGTAGTCTTAGGGAGGCCTCAAACACATGGTGATCCTCCTACCTCTGCCTCCTGAATGCTGGGATTAGAGACATGTACCACCACACCCAGCTTAGTTAGCCTTTTAAAATAACCAGTTTATTATCGTTTTCTGTATATGACTTGACCTTTCTGTGACGATCTGAGTCCCCTGTCATTCTGAGTTATAGTTCTTATAGACATTGCTATAAAATTAGATCAATATAGACCTTGCTTATTTCTTCCAAGATAAAATTCACTCTCTTGTCTTCCAGGCCTCCCTCACATTTACTGAGATTTTTTTCTCTATCTTTTTTTAAAAAATAATAAAAAATATTATTATTTATTTAATTATTTATTTTAGAAAGGGAGAGACAGAGAGAGTGAGGAGGAGGCAGAGAGAGAGAGAGAATGGGCATACCAGGGCCTCTAGCTACTGCAAACAAACTCCAGATACATGTGTCACCTTGTGCATCTGGCTCACGTGGGTCCTGGGGAATCAAACCTAGGTCCTTAGGCTTTACAGGCAAGTGCCTTAACTGCTAAGCCATTTCTCCAGATTTCTTTTTCTTTCCAATGTCATGAGTCAATGTTTTATTTGCCTCCCAGTATGCTTTTACTTCCAGTGTCATCTCTTGGGACAAGACTGAATCCACATTTCTGCTGCAGTCCCAATGGGCCATACATCCACTTTGACCCTCATGACCAGATCCAGCTTCTGTAACATTCCTACCATAGCTTTCTGTACAATGAGTTGGAAATGATAGAACCAGAATGACTCCATCTTTACACTCTGACCCAACCACCCCTCCCAATTATCACTTTCCTGGAACCCAGACCACCCATTCCCCATTATCACTTTCCTGGAATGACCCAAACCACCTGTTTGATTATTGAAGGACTCAGGAACCAGATGGACGCCACGACAAGCTTCAGAGTCCTCAGTAGGCCTTAAGTTTCTGTTTCCCGGCAAGGTCTAACTTTTTATCTTGCAATAAGGGTGGGTTTAACATACATTCCTGTAGTCATAGATAAGTTCAATTCCCCTAGCCCCAGCCCGCCAACTTTGCCCACCAAACTCCTAAGCCAACCAGAAGAGCACACTGCTTAAATCAACCAATCATGTACCCATCCCCTTCTTCCATGTTCAAATCCCTATAAAAACCCTAACCTCCCACTACTCAGGGCTCTTGTATGGATCCACTGCTTTGGTGAAGTCAAGAGACCGAGCTGAAGTCCGAAATAAAGCTCCTTGCCCTTGCATATGTGTTTGGTTCTCTTTGGTGGTCACTGGGGATGCCGAGAACTGGGCATAACAATTATCACTTCCCTGAAGTGCCCCAACTCCTCAGGCAAGGCCAACTGCACTGCAGCTGAAGAATTCCAATGACCCCACTGTCCTATAAGTATCCCATAGTCTATGAGGGAGGGGGCTTTTTTAAACATTTTTTATTGACAACTTTCATAACTGCAGACAATAAACCATGATAATTCTTTCTTCTCCCCCATTTTCCCCTTCACAAATCCACTCCCCATCATATACCCTCCCTTTCTCCATTAGTCTATTTATTTATTTATTTATTTATTTATTTAATTTATTTATTTGAGAGTGACAGAGAGAAAGAGGGAGATAGAGATAGAGAATGGGCATGCCAGGGCGTCCAGCCACTGCAGAAGAACTCCAGACGCATGCGCCCCCTTGTGCATCTGGCTAACGTGGGTCCTGGGGAATCAAGCCTTGAACCGGGGTCCTTAGGCTTCACAGGCAAGCGCTTAACCGCTAAACCATCTCTCCAGCCCTTATTTTGGTTTTTTGAGATAGTGTCGAGATAGTAGTCCAGGCTGTCCTGGAATTCACTATGTAGTCTCAGGATGGCCTTGAACTCAGTGATCCTTCTACCTCTGCCTCCTGAGTGCTGGGATTAAAGGTGTGTGCCACCATGCCCAGCACCCTTTATTTACTTTTAATTTTGTTTTTGTTTTCTGAGGTTATTTTGTTGTCATCATTTTTCCTCCTAGTATGAGGGTCTTGTGAAGGTAGTGCTAGGCACTGCGAGGTTATGGATATTGAGGCCATTTTGTGTCTGGAAGTCTGCATTGTAAGCAGTCCTACCCTTCCTTTGGCTCTTACATTCTTTCTGCCAGCTCTTTTGCAATGGACCCTGAGCCTTGGAAGAGATGATAAGAGATATTTCAGTGCTGAATACTCCTTTGCCACTTCTTAGCACTATGGTGCCTTTTGGGCCATCTGAAAAGAGAAGCTTCTCTAGCCAAAAGTGAGAGTACCATTAATATATGGTTATGAAAACTAAGAGAAGTGCTTACAGGGCAGTTTGGTGAGCATAATATATGCATTTAGCCAGGCAAGAGCAGGCGTTACACTCCTAGGACTCATGACCTCCCCCACCTGTAGCAAGTCCCAGATCAGAAATGAACAGTCCTTGGGGACGTGGGACATTGTTACTTAGAGAGATTTCCTTTTTTCCTATCTGGATGTGACTTAAATGAGGGCTCACACAGCCCTTTTTGGCCATTGGTTGCTGTGACCTCTTACCTGTTGGCTTTTCTTGTTGAAGAGAGCAGGAACAAAGGTTGGTTTCAGGAACCATAAAATGGACAGAAAGTGAACACATAAGTATTGTCACAGAGCCCATAAAGCACAACCCTTTGGGCCTCTGAGAAGTAGGTAACCCAGGTCCAGAAAGCCAAGCGCCACATGTTCTCCCTCATATGTGGATCTTAGCTACAGATGATTGGGCTTCTGTGCGAGAAGGAAAAAACTCAGTAGCAGAAGCCAGCAAATTAAAAAGGAGATAGAAAGGGAAGAGAAAGAAAGGGAGGAGGGAATTTATTAGGTTGGTATTGTATATATATAAGTAGATAGAGTGAGAGGGGAAGGGATATGATGGAGAATGGAATTTCAAAGGGGAAAGGGGGGAGGGTAATACCATGGGATATTTTTTGTAATCATGGAAAATATTAATAAGAATTGAGAAAAAAAAATCAATTCTCCCCAGGATTTCAAGCTCCTGCATCAGTATGCTCTTCTGTTTCATGAACTTTGACAAAACTGAAGCTTACTGCAAAAATATAAGATTTAAGTATTCTCTAATCTGAAGTATAACTGTAATAAATTATATTTTCCTTAGTGAATAATAACCCATGTATCTATTTTGTGTGAATAAACTTTTATTGCATGTTGAAAAAAAAAAAAAGAAATGAACAGAAGACCACCCAATTAAAAATTAAAAGGAGAGTATTAAGCTGGCCGGCATTTGTGCCCTCACAGCAAGGAGGAGAGCAGCCCCGTCCTTCCTCTACAGTAAGGTTTTTTTTTTTTTAGTTTTTCGAGGTAGGGTCTCACTTTGGTTCAGGCTGACCTGGAATTCACTATGGAGTCTCAGGGTGGCCTCAAACTCTGGCGATCCTCCTACCTCTGCCTCCCGAGTGCTGGGATTAAAGGCGTCCGCCACCACGCCCACCTTACAGTAAGTTTTTAAAGGCAAAACACCACATTCTTTTACAATGACCTACCCCTCACTCTTCAGTCACTCCCGCTCCCCCCCCCCCCCCGCCCCCGTTATGTTTTTGTTTTGCAAGAGTAAGCAAGCACGATTTACAAAAGCAGAACTTGGGCAGAGTGAGCTCCAGATAAGGGCAAGGCCAAATCCAGATGAAGCTCATATAGAGTACAGGCCACCTTGACCTCAGGGCAAGACTGACATCAGATGTCTTTACTGGAATCATGCCTTCAGGCTAGTATTTACTGCTCTGTGTTAATCTTTTTTTTTCTTTCTTTTCTTTCAAGGTAGGGTCTCACTCTAGCCCAGGCTGACCTGCAATTCACTATGTAGTCTCTGGGTGGCCTCAAACTCATGGCAATCCTCCTACCTCTGCCTCCTAGTGCTGGGATTAAAGGTGTGTGCCACCATGCCTGGTTCTGTGTTAATCTTTAATCTCTTATGGCTCCTTGAGAATGTCAAGATGGCTCATTGTCCTAAGATGGCTTCCCTTAGGTCTATTCACCAGAGGTTGTTTCACACCATAGGCTTTTGATTAGGTTTTCAGTAGCAGGCATGTATTCTCTTCCCATGGAGCAGGCCTCCAGTCCAATTAGAGAATAGTTTCCCCATGACAGACATGCCACTATTGCACCCGTTCCATCATTTGGCCTGGATAGCCAAACTTGAGGCTTGCAGTATCCAGAGTTTTCATCGCTGTTGGCTTCTGTCTCCCATAGGGCTGGATGCAGTCCAATTTTTTTTCCAGCTTTCTATCAGCTGGGGAGGGGGCTTTTTGACCTGCCTGGTCAGAGACCTCCTCAGGATGCCTCGAATAAAGTCTGCTGTCGAGCTGGACCTCTCCTTTCTTTCCCTGCCTTTTCTAATTGGTGGTAGACTCTTTTAGGAGATGGGGCACCTATGTCCTAGAAGGGGTCTTTAGGACTGTTTTTCTTTTCTTTCAAGGTGTGGTCTCACTCTAGCCCAGGCTGACCTGGAATTCACTATGTAGTCTCAGGGTGGCCTCGAACTCATGGTAATCCTCCTACCTCTGCCTCCCAGTGCTGGGATTAAAGGCGTGTGCCACCATGAATCTTTAATCTCTTATCTCTTTAATCTCTTTACATCCCAGCCAGAGGTGAGTGGCTTTGCTCTGCCTCATGTTCCCACCTTGTAACAGGGTGCTAAGGATCCAGGAAAGTCCTTGCATGCCAAACCTTAGGTTCATTTCTAATTTTAGTCAAATAATTGAATAAAAAAACTGAGAAGGATAATTATTAAATTATTATATTTATTGAGTGAAGTAGAGCCAAGGAAAGGCACTCATGTGGCTAGAGATCCCACTTGGAGGGCCTTTGGAAAAAAGTGTGCAAAGAAAAAAAAAAACTAAGGAACTCCTGTTATGTGGGAATAAAGAACCCAAGCAGAGAATAAGGGCTAGGGGGCTCTCCTGGCTGGGCCTGGGTTAGGGCCTAGGCCAAACCGAGGGAGAAACTCACCCACAACTGAAAGTTCCCAAGTGATCAGAGAGACAACCCTCCCCTTGCAAAGATATTTATAACCTTTTAGTGGAGGTGGGCTGTCTTCTGCTCAGGTGAACCAGAGGGATAGCTGGTTGGTTAGAGCTAGGGGATGTCTCAGGAAAAGATTAGCTCTGGCTCCAAGTTCTGGGGGCTGAACTTGACCAACCACAATGTTTAAATCCTATGAAAAGCCGGGCATGGTGGTGCATGCCTTTAATCCTAGCACTTGGGAGGCAGAGGTAGGAGGATTGCAGTGAGTTTGAGGCTAGCCTGAGACTGCATAGTGAATTCCAGGCCAGCCTGGGCTAGAGTGAGAGACCCTACCTTGAAAAACAAAACAAAACAATCCTATGAAAGACCTCCCTCCCAGGAGGGGTCCTGACTGTGGAAAAACTGTTCTACCGAACTAGGCAAGAGAGAGAAGAAATCAGATCATCTTTGATTTCTAGCAAGTGCAAACTTTCCTGCCCTTTTTACCTTCAAGGGTCCAATGACCCTGACTTTACACCGCCTCTCAACCTTGCACAGACTCAGAAGCTGTTGTGGACTGAAACTGTAACATAAATTTGGGGTTGTGGGTGCTGTATGGAACCCAAAGCCCTGAGTTCATAGGTGTAAACTAACTAAAGATTTGGCAATTCCAGATTCAAGAGAATGATTTTTAAAATCCCACACTTTATTCAGATATCACAGGGAAAAGGGCTGAAGATGGGAAGGAAAAGTAGGGAGAAGGAAGATCATGGGGCCCAGGAGCCCATATAGAAACATGGATCTTACATTACAAAAAAACAAACAAACAAAAAACAAGAAAAGGGATTTTTAAAAAGGCAAGCCTCCAAAAAGTTTAAAAATGAAGACAAGCCCGGTGTGGTGGCGCACACCTTTAATCCCAGCAGAGGTAGGAGGATTGCCATGAGTTTGAGGCCACCCTAAGACTACATAGTGAATTCCAGGTCAGCCTGGACTAGCGCGAGACCCTACCTAGAAAAAAAAAAAAAAAAAAAAAAAAAAAAGAGAGAGAGAGATAGTAAGCTGGGTGTGGTGGCTCACCCCTTTAACCCCAGCTCTCAGGAGGCACAGATGGGGGATTGCCATGAGTTTGAGGCCACCATGAGACTACATAGTGAATTCCAGGTCAGCCTGGGCTCTAGACAAAGACCCTACCTCAAAAAATAAAAAATAATGAAGACAGTAATAAAAAATAAAATGTGTCTCTCTTCCCACCCTGGCATGGCTTCTGGGGTGGGAAAAGAGAGAGGGCTTACCAGCAGGAGGACTCAAGAACATTGCTGCCACAATTCTGGAGGAGAAAACGGGACCATTTCTCCATGGGTCAGGGAATATATACTTTAGAATTTGTGCCAGCCTTCCTGGACACACCTACCCCAGGTGTCCCAGCCAATCAGCCTGGGCTTATAGGAGACACCCCCCACACCTGGGAAGGGTGTGGGCTCAAGAGAGATGTAATTGGGTGAGATGGGCCAACACTAAATCTCAGGACTGAATCAGGCAGGGCAAGGGTGTGATGTCCTAAATTCCCTCCCTTTAAGGGCTGTCCTGGTCCTGCCTAGTTAAAATAACTGCCTACAATGGAGCCCCCACAAAACTTCTAAAACCATTAACCAAAAGTTGATTATCATGCTGGGCCTGATGGCTCAGCCTATAATCCCTGCACTTGGGAGGCTGAGGAGAGCATCAAGGGTTCAAGTCTTGGCTACATCATAAGTTTGAGGGCAAATTGGGACACTCTGCCTCAAAAAAATAAAACTTGGGGCTGGAGAGATGGCTTAACAGTTAAGGTGCTTGTTGGTAAAGCCAAAGGACCCAGGTTTGATTCCCCAGGACACATGTAAGCCAGGTACACAAGAGGAGCATGTGTCTGGGATTCGTTTTCAGTGGCCTGAGGCCCTGGCTTACCCACTCTCCCTCCCCCACCTCTTTCTCTCTCTTAAAATAAATAAATAAATAATAAATAATCTTGGGCTGGAGAGATGGCTTAGTGGTTAAGGCGTTTGCCTGCACAGCCAAAGGACCTTGGTTCAATTCTCCAGTTCCCACGTAAGCCAGATGCACAAGGTGGCACATGTGTCCAGAGTTCGTTTGCAGTGGCTGGAGACCCTGGTGGGCCTATTCTCCCTCTCTTTCTGTCTGCCTCTCTCTCTCTCTCTCAAATAAATAAATGAAAAATAAACTGTTTAAAAATAATCTTTAATAAAAAAATAAAACTTAAAAAACAAGGAGCTGGGCGTGGTGGCACACACCTTTAATCCCCCAGTATTCAGGAAGCAGAGGTAGGAAGATTGCTGTGAGTTTGAGCAGCCTGAGTGAATTCCAGGTCACCCTGGACTAGAGCAAGACCTTAAATAAAACAAGACAATGGGCTAGAGGATGGTTCACTGGTTAAGGCATTTGCCTGCAAAGCCAAAGGACCTAGGTTCAATTCCCTAGGATCCATGTTAGCCAGATGCTCAAGGGGGCGCACATATCAGTATCTGGAGTTCATTTGCAGTGGCTGGAGGCCCTGGCACACCCATTCTCTCTCTCTCCCTCTTTCTCTGTCAAATAAATAAGTAAATAAAATATATTTAAAACCAAAGGACTGGGGAAATGGCTCAGTGGTTCAAGGCGCTTGCTTGAGCAGCACGCTGAAGGCAACATGGAGCCCTTCCACTGGCCCAAGACTGGAGGCTGCCGGGCGTCAATGAGGCTCCACCATGTCCAAGGTGTCCTTTAAGATCACGCTCGCGTAGGACCTGCAGCTGCTGTACAGAGTACTCAGTGTTCCTAAAAGCACATTTTTTACAGCAGTCTTAAAGTTTGCAGTAACAAGAGCAATTATTACCAATGATGGAATAGGAATAAATCCTGCTCAGACTGCTGGAAATGTTTTTCTAAAGTGAAACACCAGATAGCTTAACCTAAGGAAGGCCATCTTAAGACCCCTCAGCCATTTTCATAATAATAAAAGAAGATCTCACCTAGGTTAAAGTTCAACACAGAACCATAAGAACAAGAATAAAGATGTTGTCTCAGTTAATATATCTGGTATTTTCTTTCTTTCTTTCTTTCTTTTGATATCTGGTATTTTTTTTCCACACCTTGTGCTAACTAAAATCCCACTTTATTTTTGTTATTGTGCTTGCTTGTATTGCAAAATAGGATTGTGTGTGAGGGGGTGCTGGGGACTTTCAAGACCATTGTAAAAGAATGTGATTTTGTTTCCTGACCACTGAAAAAGAATGTGTTCTTTTGCATTTATAAATTCACTGATAAGTTCAGATGGAGCTGCTCTCCTCCTCAGTGGCTTGCTGTGAGAGACAGTGGCTAGTAAAGACTCTCCTTTTAAAATCCTTATTCAGAGACTGGTATGGTGGTGCACACCTTTAATTCCAGCACTCGGGAGGCAGAGATAGGAGGATCACTGTGAATTTGAGGCCACCCTGAGAATAAAGAGTGAATTCCAGGTCAGCCTGGGCTAGAGTGAGACTCCTAGCTTGAAAAACTAAACTAAACTAAAATCCTTATTTGGGTAGTCTTGAACTTAATTTCTGATCTAGGACCCACTACATTTTGGAGGTCCCAGTGAGACATTATATTCTTCTCACTAAACTGATCCCTTGAATCTGGTCTCACAGAGTCTTGATTTCTAGGGACTCTACTCTGACTGCGGGGTGGAGACCCTAGGGGCTGGCTGCTGAGAGATGTTCCTCAGCCCCACGGACATTCTCCAGGTCCCAGCAGGAAGGAGTGGTAGTCAGGAGATATCAACACAGTGAGTGAACAGTCTTTTGCTCTGGGAACCTCTGGAGATAAGGGGGATTCAGTGGAAAGCTGGATGAAACACTACTTTCCAAATCCCTGGCAGTGGGGAGACATCACCCTGACCCCTGGTCTGTCTGCTTCAGTTTGGTGTGGCCACATGTCTTTGTTCTGTGTTTGTTTTGTCACTCTGTGTCTAAATCCTGCCCCCCCATACCTATGGAAATTAACTCCACCATGGGGCAGACAGGAGCCCCCCTAAACTAGCAATGAACCCCTCTCTTTTGCCCCTTGTCACCCAAACCATCCCCCTTCCAGCTCTGATTCACTCCTGAGCCTGCTGCACACTAGGAGCAGGTTCCCTTATGAACTCCCGACACACCTTCAGCCCACTCCTACCCTTAGCTCAGGCTCCTGCGGCCTTCATGATGTCCCCTTTTGCACCAGCGATCTCTGTAATTGGAAGGAGCAGAACCCTTCCTTCTCTGAAAAACCTCAAGATCTTATTTCTCTCCTTGAGACTATCTTTTACACCCACCAGCCCACTTGGGATGATTGTCAAGCTGCTTTTGCAGTCTGTCTTCATGGCAGAAGAGCCGGACCGAATCTGGAGGGGAACGCTAAAACATGTCATGGTACCCTATCCAGCTGGAAAGGGCCTTTCCCCCCCACCCGCCCAAACTGGGACCACAACTCAGATCACAGTAAGGAGGCTCTTGACAATTACCGCCAAGCTTCTGCTGATGGGATTCCAAGCCGCAGCAGGGAAACCTACAAATGTGTCCAAAGTGAGTGAGGTATGCAGGGACCTGATGACCCTGAGACATTCCTGGAATGCCTCTTGGAGGTCTACAGGACATATACTCTTATAGACTCTGAAGTTCCTGAAAATAGGAGAGCTCTGAATATTGCTTTTGTTTCTCTGTTGACCCCAGACATTAGGAAGAAATTACCAAAGCAGGAAGGATTTGAAAGAGTTATTGTCAGAATTAGTGGAGATAGCTATGTGGGTCTTTAATAACAGAGACGTGCCTGAGGAGAAGCATGCTGAGAAGATTACTAGAATCATGGTGGCCATCCTACAGACCAGCAAGAGGCCAAAAAGCACCAATTCAGAGGTGGGTCCTGCCAGGCAAAAGACTACAGTTAGATAATGATCAGTGTGTTTACTTACTGTAAAGAGAAAGGTTGTTAGAAGAAGAGTGCCTAAAGTGGCAGGAGAGAGCCCCTAAAGTTTTACAGTTCAGTGAACAGGTCTGACGGGACTGGGGCTCCTTACCCCCAGCCACTCTGGAGCCCATGGTCACACTAAAAGTGGGGGGCAAACCAGTTATCAAGCCCTGCTTTTATTTTTAAATTTTTATTAATTATTATTATTCTTATTATTATTTGGGGGGGGTGTTGGAGGTAGGGTCTCATTCTAGCTCAGGCTGGCCTGGAATTCACTACGTAATCTCAGTGTGGCCTCGAACTCACAGTAATTCTCCTACCTCTGCCTCCCGAGTACTGGGATTAAAGATGTGCACCACCACGCCTGGTTTTGTGTGTGTGCGCATGTGTGTGTGTGTGTGAGAGAGAAAAGGTTTATTTTAGTTTACAGACTTGAGGAGAAGCTCCATGATGGCAAGGGAAAACGATGGCATGAACAGAGGGTGGACAACACCTCCTTGCCAACATCAGGTAGACAATAGGAACAGAAGAGTGTGCCTCAAGCCCTGCTTTTAGACCAACCAGGAATCAAATACTCAAAGATGACTGCTCTCAACCCAGCCACCCTCCTGCCTGACAATAATTCTGAGGAACCAATTCACAATTGCTTTGAAAGCCTTGAAACCACACAGGGCCTCTGGTCTGATCTCACAGATATCCCATGAGACAACTTCGATTAGGTATTGGTTCCAGTTTCATTTCCAATGGAGTCAGGTAAGTAAGGGTGATAATGTAACACTGGGAAGGAAGGTATGGATCAAGCCCTTGGGCATAGGACCACTGCTCAAAAGGCTGAACTGATAGCATTAACTCAGGCTTTGAGATATGGAAAAGACAAGGTCACAAATGTGCACACTGACAGCTGCTATGCCTTTATCATGGCGCATGTACATGGAGCACTCTACCAAGAATGGGGTCTGCTTACACCTGAGGGAAAACAAATTAAAAATACTCAAGAGATATTGGCCCTACTTGGGGTCATTTGGCTCCCTAAATGAGTGGCTATTATCCTTGCCAGGGTCACCAAAGAGGGGGTCACCCAGAAGCACTGGCGAATCAGGCAGCAGACCAAGTGACCAAAGAAGCTGCTCTAAAACCAGTGTGGCCCCTTGGGGTTCTAGTGGTGTCCCCTCCTCTTGAGCTGCCCAGTCACCCTGACTGCACAGAAAAAGACATAAAACTTGGGACACACTACAGGTGGAGACAACTCCATCTGGGTGGAAGAAGTTGCCAGACCTTCCTCCCATGGGCATTAGGGCATACATTGCTCAAGAACCCTCATGAGGGTACCCATTTGGGCCCCACAAAATGGACTGCATTACTTAGGCAATACTTCTACATCCCTGACCTCGGCCCAATAACAAAATATCTAGTTGCCAGATGTGTAACCTGTCAACAAGTGAACCAATGTGGATCCCCACTGGGGGGACTTGTGGTCCGATTCAGAGGAGCCTTCCCAGGTGAGCATTGGGAAACTGGTTTTACTAAAGTTAAGCCTGGACTTTATGGATATTAGTATCTACCGGTAATGGTGGATACTTTCACAGGGTGTACAGAAGCATTTCCTACAAAGACTGAGACCACTCAGATAACTGTGAAGAAATTGTTACAGGAGATAGTCCCCAGATTTGGCACTTCTCCCAGCCCTGGGGTCCAACATTGGCTAGGCTTTCACAGCTCATGTCACTCAATTAATAGGAAAAGCCTTAGGAGTAAAATGGTACCTTCATTGCTCCTATAAGCCACAAAGCTCAGGGCAAGTGGAAAGGATGAATCGAATTCTTAAAGAAATATTAACCAAACTGATTTTAGAAGCCAGTGGAAATTGGGCAAGTCTTCTTCCTGTTGCTCTCTTAAGAGTAAGATGCACTCCTTAGAAGAAGGGATTTACTCCCTTTGGAATTCTCTATGGTAGACCTCCCCCTATACTCCCTAAACCCTAAACGTCAGTCAGAAATTACTAATTATGACCTTCTCCTTCTCCAGTCCCTTCAGGCTCTCCGTCAGATTCATCCCCTGGTCTGGGAGGCCCAGAAGGGACCTGACTTAGAACTTGCACCATCTTCATTTGAGTCTGGAGACCTGGTCTGGGTGAAGAGGCACAGTCCTGGTAACCTTGAGCCTGGCTGACAAGGACTGTTCACCATAGTCAGGGAACCAGATGATTTCTGGACCATCCACAAATCCAAGGACCACCAAGATCCTCTTTCTGTTTTGTTTTGTTTTTGGTTTTTGAGGTAGGGTCTCACTCTAGCCCAGGCTGACCTGGAATTCACTATGTAGTCTCAGGCTGGCCCTGAACTCACAGCAATCTTCCTACCTCTGCCTCCTGAGTGCTGGGATTAAAGGTGTGTGCCACTATGCCTGGCTACCTGGGTAAGATCCTCTAAAGATAAGACTGTTAGGTGTATCACATAAATGAAGTATTGCCTTTTGTCTCTTTTTTTTTTTTTTGGCTTGTATCATGCTTAGGTTAATGTTTATGCTTGGCTTCCGTGGTTTTAGCAGATAACTATAACATAAGTCCCCTATTGGAACTCATGTACTGACATTATTTCACTGAAGGCTGATGTGGAAGATCACCAAAGCTATTTCCTGGTACCCCCTTCCTCTTGGTTTGCAGGTGTTTCTGCCTCAAGTCCCTCCTCTTCACTGATGAGGAATGGCAAAAAACTTTGTGTATTGTTTGGCACAGTTGAGGGCTCAGGGCCACTGGAGGTTTAAGGAGGCCTGTGCTGTCAGGCATGACAAAGGGCCCCAGGCCACAGGAGGTTGCAGCAGGCCTAGATCCCAATAATCTTACCTTGACACCAACAGGAGTGAGGCCACTCCCCCCCACCCCGGGGCACCTGGACATCCTGATAAGACTTAGGTTTTAGTTCCCCCATGGCCATGTGACCTGTACCCCCACCCTAACCCTATATGTTATGGTATCAGCCAGCAGCCTTCACACAGCCAATCCCCTGTGACCCATACCTCCTACCTTTTCCTGCCACTACATGGATGCTTATAAGCCCATTCCCACAACAAATAAACAAGCTGTCCTCTGACACAGAATCCCAGGTGTTTCTTCCTGTCACACTCACGGCCACTTAAGACCCTGCTCTGCAGTTGCTTGAACACCCCTGGGAAACTGATGTGCAGCAGCTCCAGGGTGGCCAGGAACCACAGCTGGTACCTGAACAGGGGCCTTCTGAGATGCCCTGGGGTAGGTGAGTGCTCCCCCTGAGGAACATCGACCCCCCTGTGGTCTTGCCACCACGACTGAGGGCTGGCAGTTTCTTCCTTTCCTCCTTTACTTTCAGTTTGTGCCATCGTGAGGGACTGAATATGGTGAATGGGCAACTGACGTCTCTTAGCCGAGACCACTCTTTGGCATTGACTGAAAGCCCGTAGCCCTCTGTTCTGACCCTGACAGCCCACACAGGCATTGGCAACAACCTCCTATCTATTTCTCTCCAACACAAAAAAACTGGTAATGCAATGACCTCTTAAAAGCCTGTAGCTTGCATGAGAACCTTTTGCGAATCCCCCCAGTGCTATCCAGCCCTTGAGAACATTGCCCTCTGGTCTCGGTGTTTCCACTCCTTTTCTATCATGGGTAATATCACCTCCTACCAAAAGGATTCACAAATTCGAGGTTTATGAGCACTTCTCAAGGCTAGAGGCATTATGCTTTCCCAGAAGGAAGACATCTCCTTTTGAGAGGAAGTCCTCCAGATCGCCCCCTGGATGATTTCTAGGGATTCATATGACCCAGACGAATGGACTCACATAGTTTATCTAGCTAGGAGACGAGAAGTTCAAGAGAGAAATCCCCCCTCTCTCTTTCTTCCCAATTATAGCCACTATTAGGCAACATATTAGTCCTCCTAAGTCCACCATGCCAAAATCAAATGATGACTCTGATGAGGAAGGTCCAGAGGGCTGGCCAGTAGTGGACCTCAGCTCCCTTGAAAAGGCTATAGAAGAAATTAGAAAAAAAAAAAATGACCCCAAGCTGGGCATGGTGGCACATGCCTTTAATCCTAGCACTCAGAAGGCAGAGGTAGGAGGATTGCTGTGAGTTCAAGGCCACCCTGAAACTACATAGTGAATTCCAGGTCAGCCTGGGCCAGAGTGAGACCCTACCTCAAAAATTTTTTTAAAAAAGACCCCAGACTCTCCCATGTCCACCCCCCTTTACCCTCCCATCCTACTTACCTCTGACCCAGGCTGTCCTCTCCCCCCGACCCATGTTATATGGGTCAAAAGAATCCCAACATGATGAATCTCCCTGACCAGGACCTTCCCCCATCTGCCCCCTTACTTAGACCCACACAACTATGCGAACTCTGAGATGACAATACAAATGCATATAATCAAGGATTCACAGCTGTTCCTGTTAATATCCAACCAACTCGGGCTCGGCCCCTACAATGGTATCCATATCAAGCCAATGACCTTATAGAACTCAGACAGGCAGTCGGCGGGGGTGGGGGGTGGGGGGTGGGGTGGGATCCATGTGCCATGGACTAAGCCCCTCCTCCAGAGCCTACAGGACTGCCTACAGGACTGGCATGATATCTGCTGGTCTTCACTGCCTAGCCTTCTCAATGGGAAGCCCTCTATAGAGATGAATGCTTCCAACGAATAAGAAGGAATCAAAACCAACAAAACATCCCCTGGTGCTTTGATGAGCTATTCAAAGAGGGTAATTTTTCCACAGGTGTTCAACAGGCCCAACAGCCCCCAGGTGACTGTGACCAAGTCCACTTCTGTGCTCTCCAGGCATGGGACAGAATAACCCTGTCACCCCAACCCCCAGGATAATACCTCTTCCTTACTGTTCATCCATCAAAAACCAGACAAAACCCTCTCTGATTTTATATTAAGAACAAAGATGAATCTAGAAAGAAAAATTCCCAGCCCAACCACCAGGGACCTCCTCCATTTGAGAGGGCATGACCTCAGAGTGTAGACTGGTCTGCCAAGGCCTCAAGGATGAACATTATGATAAATGGATAGTTGCTACCCAGGGTATCAGGACTGCCTTACATAAGGCTGCCTCCTTAGCACAGGCCTTTGCTGCAGCCTTGAGGACTAAAGGCAAATGTTTCAATTGCGGAAAGGAGGGCCACTGGAAAGGGGGGTGACGGGAAAATATTACACTCATGGCATCTTACTATCTCCCTCTGCCAACCTTCATATCTCTAGACAGCTTGTTCCTGCCCACTGCCTGGTTCTTGCCACCACATTCTTTCACAGGAAAAACAAGTCATGGAAAAAACACAAGCCACAATAACCTGGGCACAATACATTCAATATGTGGCCAACCTTCTCCCCTTTACTAACCACCCCAATGCTTCTAACTGCTTCTTTTGTGCATCCACCACCTGCCCACTGTTAACTGTGGTACCTATTAATGCCACCACTGAATACCCCACATCTACAATGAACTATTCCCAACCCTGCCTTACTGATATTCCCCTCTTAGATGCTGGTCGAGGTATGCCCCTTTGCCTGTCCAGCTCTCAGCTGACCAGAGCTGAATGTCTCCTCAATATTTCCATACCCAGGACCACTTGTGTCAAAATACCAGCTCTCCTATGGTACAAAGGGCGTAAATGTATCCTCTCCCCCTTATTGTTCCCCAGTCTTGATTGTTCCACAGGTGTATCTCTACAAGGGAGAAATGGCCTACAAATTCTGCCCATATCAACTGAGAGAGATTTTCATTCCCCTACTAGTGGGCTTCATCATGACGCTGTCCCTGGATGCCTCCAGTGCTGCAGGAGCCGCTCTTGTCCAAATCAACCACCTTGCAGGGGACTTCTGAGAAAAGGTTCACCAGGCCATGGTATCACTACCAACAGCCTTGAGTCTCTTCAGAGACAATTAAACTCTCTTGTGGGTGTGGTACTCCAAAACTGCAGAGCTTTAGACCTCATCACTGCTGAACATGGGGGGGGACATGTGTGGTCTTGGGAGAAGAATTTTTTTTTTTTTCATCAGTGAATCAAGTGTTGTTGAAGAAAATGTTAAAACCCTCAAAAAACTCCACAAGGAGCTACTCGGCTGCCAATAAATCTGACGACCCCAACACCTGGTTCTCTAACCCCTTAATCACTTGGCTCCTCCCCTTCCTTATCCCCCTCCTGGCTATAGGAACCCTGCTACTTGTGGCCCCCTGCCTTATCAAATTTCTTGGACAACAAATAACTAACATTGATAAGGTTGCTACCAGTCAGGTTCTCGTGCATTACCTAGCTCCATCTGAACCTGTGATAAACTACAAGGACCTCACTCAATGTGATGATACTGCCCTATTATAAAAACCAAGGGGGAACTTCCAGTTAAGATGGTGGCATAGGAACCATGCCAAAGCAGGCTAGGGGAGAAAAACAAACAAACAAACAAACAAACAAAATACACTATTCTACTACAAAGTGAGGTATATAAGAAATTATCAACTGCAGCAGAGAAGTAGGAAAGATCCAGAGTGTCTAAAGTCCACAAAAGCAGGCAGAAGTGGCTCCAGCAGTGGCGGAACCAGGTCTGCGTGGCCACAGCCATAAGGCTCCGCCTGAGCTGCAGGAAAGTCCAGGTGAGGGGATTCTCCACTCACACCAGGGCTCCTCACAAGCTCAAGAAATGTGAAGGGAGGACGGCAGGAACCAATGGAGGGGCAGCTTGTGAGGAAGAGGATCATGAGGACCAGCGGGAAAACTTCAGCCACCATCCATAGCCTCCCCTCCCCTATTACCACTGCAAGTGCCAGCAGGCACCAGAGACGTGGGGAAGGGAGCTCACCTATACAACACCTGGATCAGGCGATCAGAGCAGCGATAGGAGCAGTGACCCAGCCAGCTTACCTGAGTCCACAGTGCAAAAAAGATGGACCCAAGCAGGAGCACAGCATAATTGAGACCAAAACCCTCCCAAAAGGTAACCGGGATTACCTCAGATCAGTACCTGCCAAATAAGCCTGGTATACAACCTTGAATCAGAAGTGCTAATTGTGCTTTCCGTGTCAGGATAAATTATATGTTAAAGCTGATGGATAGTTGGATTTTCCATTCTTAAATGAGCTATATTCTGCATTTGTCATTTGTTGTTTCCTGATTTATACTGCCTTTGTTTCCTCTTCTGTCATTCATTAGGGAAGGTTCTCATTTGGTCACAAGCTGACTTGGAACCCTCAACAGATCAGAAATCTTAGCCTCCTAGTTGACAGGATTAAGGGTGTGGGGAAACACACATCCTAAGGGACTGTGACTTTGTTAGAGGATCTGCTTGTCATAATACCTACTCTTGCATAAATACTCTGTGCTGTTTTTCATTGAATATGTACATTGCTTAGTTAAATTTTAGAATCTGCTTGTATTTTGTTCCACTCAGCCTACTTGAATACTCTCACAGCAGGCAAACCCAACATCTAGGGTCACTTTTGTAGATACTCTGAGGGTCTTAAGAGCCACACATAGCACTTTAATCTCCTACCCTGAAGATTATATATATATATATATCATCACATTGATTGATACTTCAAGTTATACTGCAGCTAATTAGAAAATCCAAGGATTAAATTAATCCAAGTTGTGAAAATATGTACATTATTACACAAGGAACACAATAAAGACAATATATATCCACCAAAAAGTATTAATGCATCAGAAATGAACTCCAGTGAGAATGATTTAGAGGAAATGCCAGAGAAAGACTTCAAAAGAATGATTATAAATATGTTCAAAGAAATCAAAGAGGAAATCAAAGGAATCAAAGAAGACACAGGAAACCAATTTAATGAAATAAGGAGGTCAATACAAGATATAAATAAGTTAATAAAAATAATAAAGAAAAACCAGTCAGAAATCCTAGCAACGAATAACACAGTCAATGAAATAAAAAACTCTGTAGAAAATTTCACCAGTAGAATGGCTAAAGGAGAGGACAGAACATCTAAACTAGAAGACCAGACCCAGTACAGTCCAACAAAGAGAAAGACAAACTAATAGGAAAGTAATAATGGGAATTTAAAGATATTTGGGACACTATGAAAAGATCAAACATAAGAATTCAGGGCATAGTAGAAGGAGAAGAATTTCACTCCAAAGGCATAGTAGGCATTTTCAACAAAATCACACAAGAAAACCTTCCCTAAATTGGGAAAGAGATGCCAATGCAGATACAGGAATACTTTAGAACACCAAACAGACAAAACCTGCAAAGAATCTCTCCTTGCCGTATTATAATTAAACTACCAAACATACAAACCAAAGAAAATATATTGAAAGCAGTTAGAGAGAAAAATCAAGCCACATACAAATGCAAGGCCACCAGGATCACAGCAGATTACTCAACACAAAGTTTAAAAGCCAGAAGGGCATGGAATGATCTATTCCAAGTTCTGAAAGATAACAACTGTCAACCAAAGTTACTTTATCCTGTAAAGCTATCCATTCAAATAGATGGAGAAATAATGACATTCTACAACAAAAGCAGGCTAAAGGAATATTTGAAGACATAACCAGCTCTACAAAAAATACTTGAAAGGATCCTCCATGTTGAAGAGAAAGAAAAGCACACAGATAAGGGACCTGGTAAAAAAACAAACCATCCTCAAAAACCTAGGGGGAGCTCTCAGGTACAGTTGAGGGCCCTGGGCCATTGGAGATTTAAGCAGGCCTGAGCTGTCAGGCATGACTAATGGCCCCAGGCCACAGGAGGTTGCAGCAGGCCTAGACCCCCGATAATCTTGCCTTGAGACCAGCAGGAGTGAAGCCTCTACCTCCCCCTGCCTGGGGCATCTGGACGTCCTGATAAGACTTAGGTTTCAGTTTCCATGTGGCCATGTGACACTTACCCCCACCCTAACCCTATATGTTAATGAGGTATCATCCAGCAGCCTTCACACAGCCAATCCCTTGCGACTATTACCCTGTACCTTTTCCTGCCATTACATGAATGCTTATAAGCCCATTCTGCCAACAAATAAATGAGCTCTCCCCTGACACATTCTCCCAGGTGTTTCTTCCCATTGCACTCATGTCCACTTAAGACCCTGCTCTGCAGTTGCCTGGATGCCCCTGGGAAACTGATGTGCAGTGGCCCCAGGGTGGCCAGGGCAGCCAAGAACCACAATGTATTTGCCCAGCTTTTTTTTTTTTTTTTTTGAGATAATCTTGATCTAGCCCAGGCTGACCTGGGAATACACTATGTAGTCTCAGGGCGGCCTTGAACTTATGGAAATCCTCATACCTCTGCCTCCTGAGTGCTGGGACAAAAGGCATGTGCCACCATGACTGGCTAGTTTTCTTTTTCAATTAATTAATTTATTTACTTGAGAGAGCGAGGGAGAGAAAAAGGCAGATACAGAGAGAGAATGGGCATACCAGGGCCTCCAGCCACTGCAAGCAAACTTGAGACATATGTGCCACCTTGTGCATCTGGTTTACATGTGTCCTGGGGTGTCAAACCAAGGTACTTTGGCTTTGCAGGCAAATTCTTTAACTGCTAAGCCAACACCCCAGCCCACCAGGTTTATTTATATGATGGAGATGCAGGCAGAGAACATATGGGACTTTCTTCCCCTCCCTAAATTATAGGCTGAAGAGAGCAGCCCCCATTTTGGTGCCCTTATTACTAGGCTTAGTAATAACAGGATCAGTGGCCATACGATCCTCTGCTTTAGTTGTTGGAGATAAATTTTTTTAAACTATAAGTCAACAGGTTGATGTTGATTTGAAGGAATTAGAATCCTCTGTTACACACCTGGAGACCTCCCTGGATTCTCTGGCAGAAATGGTATTACAAAATAGGCAAGGGTAGAACCACTGTTCCTACAACAAGAAGGCCTTTGTACGGCCCTAGGGAAGACCTGCTGTTTCTATACAAACTACTCTGGAGTGACCTGAGATAGCCGGTCCATAGTTAGAAAGCATTTGAAAGACAGAGAGGAATTCCATAAAAACTCAGGTAATTGGTATGAGAATTTGTTTTCTTGGTCACGTTGGCTCACCAGTTTGATCACTGCCATTTCAGGGCACCTAATCTTATTGGTCCTGGGATTAATTATAGGTCCCTGTATTTATTTATTTTATTTTTAAAGTTTATTTATTTATGTATTTATTTGAGAGACTCAGAGAGAGAAAGAGAGAGAGAGAGAGACAGACAGACAGAGACAGAGAGAATGGGCACTCCAGAGCCTCCAGACACATGTGCACCTTGTGCATCTGGCTTACGTGGGTCCTGGGGAATCGAACCTGGGTCCTTTGGCTTTGCAGGAAAATGAATTAACTGCTAAGTCATCCCTCCAGCATGGTCCCTGCATTTTTTAAATGCCCTAATCGAGTTTGTTTAACACAGAATTTCCTCAGTCAAATTAATGGTCCTTAGGACTAGGTATGAGCCCATGGTGACTGATGAGTCCAAGATTTGACCAGTGGGGAATGAAACGCCCAGATAGCTTAACCTAAGGAAAGCAATCTAAAGATACCCAACAATTTTCATAATAATAAAAGAAAGCCTCACCTAGGTTAAAATTCAACACAGAGCCATAAATAAGAATGAGGAAGTAGTCTCAGTTAAGATATCTGGTATTTTCTCCACAGCCTGCACTAACTGCAAAATTTTGCTTTTTGTAATCATGCTTGCTTGCACTGCAAAATAGGATTGTGTGTGTGTATGTGGGTGGGGGGAGGTGCTGAGGACTTTCTAGAAGAATGTGGTTTTGTTTTTTGACTCTTCAAAAAGAATGTTATTATTTTTTTTTTTGGTGTTTGTTTTCCTTTTTCTTCTTTTCTTTATTTTTCTTCTTCTCTCTCTCTCTTTTTTTTTTAAGTTACAAAGGTTTTATTTATTTATTTGAGAGCGACAGACATAGAAAGAGGGGGAGAGAGAGAATGGGTGCGCCAGGGCCTCCAGCCACTGCAAACGAACTCCAGACGCGTGCGCCCCCTTGTGCATCTGGCTAACGTGGGTCCTGGGGAATCGAGCCTCGAACCGGGGTCCTTAGGCTTCACAGGCAAGCGCTCAACCGCTAAGCCATCTCTCCAGCCCATTTTTCTTCTTCTTATGTTCTTTCTTCTTCTATTCTTTATTTTGTTTTGTTTTTCAAGGTAGGGTATCATTCTATCTCAGACTGACCTAGAATTCACTGTGTAGTCTCAGGGTGGCCTCAAACTCTGGGCAATCCACCTATTCTTCCCCCCGAGTGCTGGGATTAAAGATGTGCACCACCACACTTGGCTCAAAAAAAATCATTTTTTTTAAAAGTAGATCGTTTCTCTTTTTTTCTTAATTAATTAATTTATTTATTTGAGGGAGAGAAACAGGTGAAGGGAGAGAGAGAGAGAGAGAAAGGGAGACAGAGAATGGGCACACCAGGGTCTCCAGCCACTGCCAATGAACTCCAGATGCATTC
The DNA here is from genome assembly GCA_036346955.1 of Dipus sagitta. Classification (NCBI taxonomy): domain Eukaryota; kingdom Metazoa; phylum Chordata; class Mammalia; order Rodentia; family Dipodidae; genus Dipus; species Dipus sagitta. Next base: position 71,651,476 of record CM070777.1, read on the forward strand.
GCCCCCTTGTGCATCTGGCTTATGTGGGTCCTGGAGAAACAAACCAGGATCCTTTGGCTTGCAAGCAAACTCCTTAACTGCTAAGTCATTTCTGCACTGGCCCTTTGGATATTTTTTAATAGCCTCCAGAAAGAATGTTGTTGCTGAGGTGAGCTGAAGTGCACAACATTTCTATGAGCAAGGAAATACTGATTGGAGGAGGGTGGGCATGGAGGTGCATGTCTTTAATCCCAGAATTCAGGAGGCAGAGGTAACAGGATCACCATGAGTTTGAGGCCACCCTGAGACTACATAGTGTATTCCAGTTCAGCCTGAGTTTGAGTGAGACCCTACCTTGAAAAAGCAAAAAAAAAAAAAAAAAAAAAAACCCAAAAAACCAAACTTATTGGAAGTGTTGATGAGTAATACTCATTGAAGACCTAGCCTTTAAGGAAGTGTTATTTTTAGTCCTCTTGTGGATAAGAAGCCAGGGGAGGGAAGATGGGAAAGCCCAGATGACCAGGCTAGGGCAAGAAAAACAAAGGACAGCAGTGACCAGGAAATGAGCTGCAGGAAAGTCCCATGGGCTGGACAAAACTTCAAGACAACAAACAAAGAAGAATGGGTTGGAGAAAACTGAAAGGATAGACAAAATATGAGACATAGACTTAAGTACCAAATGACAATTAGACAAAGAGAGGAGGCTATATTATATGAATGTGCACTGTTCAAAATTACTCCTGATGAAAAGTCCAAAGAATGCTTTGTCCCTAAAGAGAAAAGTCTCTATCTCTGCATGTCTTGAAAGATGAATTTGTTATGGGGTCTAGTGTCTCACAAGTAAGACCATCAAGTCACCAAAAGTGAGGCAGTTTTATTGGGTAAAAAGAAAGAAAAAGAAGAAAGCTGGTGCATCAGGTCTGCATCCCAGAGGTCTGGATCTCATGATGAAGCCCAGAACTGTTCAGAGTGTCAGTTTTTATTGGAAGTAACCACATGATGTTTATAGTAAAAACAGGATGGAAGTTAAACCACAAAATTACATACTGTTAAACAAAGGGGACTCATTACAAGAAGTCACAAGGTTACATAGGTCACATAGGCAGAACTGAGGCAATCACAAAGATATTTAGAAACAAAGAGATACCGGGAGGTCATGGTACATTGCAGAGGGATCATCCCATTCCTTTCACATTCCATTTTCCAAATTAATGGCTCAGTGACTCAGAGCCAGGGCTTGAGCAGCTGCATTTTCAGTAGTGAGCTCTGGAGGCAAGGGAAATGTAGGTTTTCAGTAAATAGTTACTAAGTTCATGGATAAAGTCTCTAAGACCAATTTTTACCTGGCATGTTTCAGTGTTACAGGGCCTCAGTTCATTTATAAGAAAATGTAACAGACAAAGCATCTGAAAGTTACATTAGTGGTATAGGAAATTAGCAGGTATTGATCACAAATTATCAAAGAGAGTGATGGATAGATGGCTTAGCAGTTAAGGCACTTGCCTGCAAAGCCAAAGGACCTTGGTTTGACTCCCCAGGACCCACGTAAGACAGATACATAAGGTGGCGCATGTGTCTGGAGTTCATTTGCAGTGGCTGGAGGCCATTCTCTCTCACCCTCCCATGTCTTTCTCTCTCTCAAATAAATAAAAATAAAAAATATTTTAAAGAACCCTACAGATTGTAAAAGAGAGGGAGCACTCACTGATACAGATAATTTTTTTTTGATAAAAATTTGATACTCAGTGACCTGGCTCTTTATAAAATTAGGCTTCAGTTAAACAGAAGTGTCTGAATACTGTTTCAAGTTTGGGTTTAATTATAATTTTTTTCTTTCTCCGTTTATCATACAAGTCTGCCTGCTATTTGTATAATCCCTTAAATATCCTTTACTATAAAGTGACTTACTTAATACTTATGTGTTTGGTTTTGAAAATTAAATTGTAATTGCAGAAAAAAATGTTTGAGTCCCAGACCAGATATGAACAGAAGACCACCTGAATAAAATTAAAAAAGAGAGTCTTTATTAAGCCAGCCAGCATCTGTTCCCTCACAGAAAGGAGAATAGCCCTGTCTTTCCTCTACAGTGAGTTTTGTTTTGATTTTTAAATTTTTATTTATTTATTTGCAAGCAGAGGCCTCTAGCCACTGCATACAAACTCCAAACACATGTGCCCCCTTGTGCATCTGGCTTACGTGGGTAGTGGGAAATTGAACCTCGGTCCTTTGGCTTCCCAGGAAAATGCCTTAACCACTAAGGCACCTCTCCAGTGCTTGTTTTTGTTTTTTTGAGGAAGGGTTTCACTATAGTCCAGGATGACCTGGAATTCACTCTGTATTTTCAGGGTGGCCTGGAACTCAAGGTAACCCTCTTACCTCTGCCTTCCCAGTGCTGGGATTAAAGGTGTGTGCCACCATGCCCGGAAATACAGTGAGTTTTTCGTTGTTGTTGTCTATTTTTATTTATTTGTTTGAGAGTAACAGAGAAAGAAAGAGGCAGATAGAGAAAGAGAGAGAGAGAGAGAGAGAGAGAGAGAGAGAGAGAGAGAGAGAGAATAGGCACACCAGGGCCTCCAGCCACTGCAAATGAACTTCAGACGCATACGCCACCTTGTGCATCTGGTTAACATGGGTCCTAGGGAATCAAGTCTCGAACCAGGGTCCTTAAGCTTCACAGGCAAGCTTAACCACTAAGCCATCTCTCCAGCCCAGTATAGTGAGTTTTAAAAGGCAAAAGCCACATTCCTTTACAATGACCTACCCTTTACTCCTCAGTTATCTCCCCACCCCAATTATATTTTGCAAGAGTAAGCAAGAACAATTTACAAAAGCAGAACTTGGGTGGAGCACCAGATAAGGACAAGACCAAACACCAGATGAAGCTCATATGGAGTACCTGGCCACTTTGACTTCAGGGTAAAACTAACAACAGATGTCTTTACTGGAATCATGCCCTCAAGCTTGGTAGTTACTGCTCTGTGTTAATCTTTATTCTCTTATAGCTCCTGGAGAATGTTAAGATGGTTGAGTGGCCCAAGATGGCTTCCCTTACATCTATTCACCAGAGGCTGTTTCATTCCCCACTGGTTTTAGTAAGTGTGTCAAATCTTACACTCATCAGTTACCATAGCTTCATACTTGGTCCTGAGACCCATTAATTTTACTGAGGAAATTCTCTGTCGAATAAACTTGATTAGAGCATTTTAAATGCAGGGGCCTACAATCAATCTTGCAAGTAACAGAATTATGGGTCCGGAGATGGCAGTAATCAGAGTGGTGAGCCAGGATGACCAAGAAAAGAAATTTTCATACAAGCAAATGGGCAGCTGGTTTACAGAAGCAGGACCTGACAGTTAGCTTATGCAGTCTATATGATTCAAAAAGATTTTTCAAAACATACCTATGAACCAACATGCATATGAATCATGTAGTTGGGTTGCCCTAACTGTGAACTCTATTTTTTTTCTATTTTAGTCTTAAACTGTCTTTTCTTCTTATTGTCCCTCTGGGTCCCCCAGTCAGTTCTCTCTTTTGGATTCCTTCAACTAGTGACAGAAGTAAGTTCAGCTCCTTAGCAGTTAACTCCTACAGTGACTTAGTGCATCAGTCCAGCTTTCAGTTTTTCCATTACATTTCTCTCATTTTCCTAGTCATAACCCTTTATGTTCTAACATGTAATTTTCCCAACCAGGCACAGCAAACCCAATAGGACTGGTGTACATATTTTCAAAAATTTTTTAAAAATTCTTTTTGTTTATTTTTATTTATTTATTTGAGCAACAGACAGAGAGAGGGAGAAAGAGAGAGAGATTGGGTGCACCAGGGCTTCCAGCCACTGCAAACAAACTCCAGATGCATGCACCCCTTGTGCATCTGGCTAACGTGGGTCCTGGGGAATTGAGCCTTGAACCAGGGTCCTTAGGCTTCATAGGCAAGTGCTTAACCTCTAAGCCATCTCTCCAGCCCCTCAAAAAAAAAAATCATTTTTTTGGTTTTTTCGAGGTAGGGTCTCACTCTGGCCCAGGCTAACCTGGAATTAACTATGTAGTCTCAGGGTAGCCTTGAACTCACGATGATCCTCATTCCTCTGCCTCCCAAGTGCTGGGATTAAAAGCATGTGCCACCATGCCCTGCTTTTTCAATGTTTTAAAAAATATCTCACATTGAATTTCTCAAGTTTCTGCTGTGTGTAGTCAGCTTCCAGAGTGACTAGGGCAGGGCTGTAGTCTCCTTGTCAGGGGCAGGTGTCCTCTGGACCTTGACTTGGAAGGGGACCCTCTGGGTCCCTGGTGACCTGTTAGCTGCTACAATTGGCAGAGGGCACTGTCCTCTGGATTCTGGTGAGATGAATTTACACCCCTTGGTTGATGGGTATGGGCCCAATTCTCTGAGGGCATGTGAGTCCCCCCGTGTTACAAATTTTAAGGGAGCACCATCAATGGCAGGCAAATCAGGTTTACCTCTGTAAATCTGAGCAAAGAGACACCTTCAAACAACTAGTGCCACCCACATCAGCAAGTACAAACAACTAGAACTCTAAATTGCTTTTACATGTTAGGATATCAAGGAGATATTGGACTAATACAAATCACTATCAGGTAAGCATAACCAGTGAGGACAATTTTTGAACTTTTTTTTTTTTTCATTTTTCTAGGTAGGGTCTTATTCTAGCTCAGGCTGACCTGGAATTCATTATGTAGTCTCAGGGTGGCCTTGAACTCACAGTGATCCTCCTACCTCTGGCTCCCGAATGCTGGGATTAAAGGTGTGCACCAGCATGCCCGGCTGAGCTTTTTGTTTTTCTTTTTAAATCAGGACAGGCAGAAGACATGAGTTAATGTTGGAGTTTAGTATTATGAGCCAGCATCAGACAGGGAATCCTATTAGTCTGAATCTTTGTTTATATTGCAGTTATATTTTCTTACTGGGTGATTATGCAGCCTGCCAAAATTAACTATGTATTATAATTTGGAGCTGTAGGAGAGAATTTTAGGGACCTGTGAGAATTCTATGTCATCTGCTAGGATAAGTCAAGGCCATGCTGCCCAAGTGGCCCTCCCTCTTTTGGGAAGCTGGAGGACTGATTTTCCCCTGATATGACTCTCCTGTTGCAGATACTGACTTGGAATTCATCTCTGGGTCTCCATATCATCTTTGGTCAAGAAGACAGGTAACTTACCAGAGGCTAGAAGGTAGCAAGTGTCCCATCATCTCCTGTGGCCTTCTGACCTGGGAGCAGGAACCAAAATATTGGTTATCCTTATAACTCCAATGTTTCCAATTGACTTTGGCTTCTACACATGGTTATTAATCACTCAGATAGACTATACATATCTGATGAACAAAACAGATCCAGTTAAAAAGGTGCAGAACAGGGCCTGAAGAGATGGCTTATCAGTTAAGTGCTTGCCTGTGAAGCCTAAGGACCCCAGTTCAAGGCTGGATTCCTCAGGACCCACAAAAGCCAGATGCACAAGGGGGCACATGCATCTGGAATTCCTTTGCAATGGTTGGAGGCCCTGCATTCTCTCCCTCTGTCTCTCTGCCTCTTTCTCTATGTGTCTGTCTATCACTCTCAAATAAATAAATAAAAATAAACAAAAAAATTTTTTTTTAATGTGCAGAACATATCTGGTTAGCAAAGCAGATCTGGTCAGAGAATGACAAAATACTTTAATATCATTCTGATTGATATTTAACTTTAGTTGTCAGGTGACAGTGTAAGCTATTCCTGGAACATAGAGAACATACACATTCTATCTTTTAAGTATTTGTCAGTTATAAGTACAGGCAGAACATTTTAGTTGCCCTGAAAAGAATATTTTACCAATAATTTTAAGCCAATTAATTTAATCTAGAAATTGTATGTCAGGAAAAGACAAGACAGTATAAAAACTTGGCATTTGTGTTTGAAAACAACTTTGGCTAGTCTATATACCTATGCAGGTACCAATTACCCCTCAAACTGGAAGCAGAGTTTAAGATTATTTTTCTAGAGCAGGAAATATGTCTTAAATATCAATATATCTATAAGGAATGAACTTGAGATACTAGAAATGAGACAATTACTTAAGCAAAACCTTGACTGTAACTGATTATACATAACTTAAGAATAAAGTCAAACCTGGTCATTGTTGAGCTGAACTAGCCTGATTTTTAAACATACATTAGGGACATTTTGACAGATACAAAGTAATTTCTTAAGCAAGTACCTTTAACCATTGAACAATTTTATAGCTTAACATAAAGAAATATTTATGACTGTTAGAATATATAAAGCTCAGACAAACTATATTAACATTGTTTGTATATAGTAGATTTCCTACGACATGGGGAGCTTCCTCAGTTTTCTGAAGAACAAAGTCATAATGACTAAGTCACTTTTTTTCTTTTCAAATTTTTTTATTAACAACTTCCATGATTGTAAACAATATCCCATGGTAATGCCCTCCCTCCCCCACTTTCCCCTTTGAAACTCCATTCTCCATCATATACCCTCCCCCTCTCAATCAGTCTCTTTTATTTTGATGTCATGATCTTTTCCTATTATGATGGTCTTGTGTAGGTAGTGTCAGGCACTGTGAGGTCATGGATATCCAGGCCATTTTGTGCCTGGGATAAGTCACTTTTTATAAGACTTAGCTTATAACCTCAGTGATAACCACCCAGAAAAACCAGCATGAACAGGACAGGAACCATCTTAAAATAACAGGGTTTTAGACAGGCAATGTGGTGCATGCCTTTAATCCCAGCACTTGTGAGACAGAGGTAGGATCACTCTGAGTTCAAAGCCAGCCTAGGGCTATAGGGTGAGTTCCACATCAACCTGGGCTACAAGGAGACCCCCTACCTTGAAAAAAAAGTAAACAGGGGCTGGAGAGATGGCTTAGCAGTTAAGTGCTTGCCTGTGAAGCCTAAGGACCCCAGTTGGAGGCTCCATTCCTCAGGACCCACGTAAGCCAGATGCACAAGGGGGCGCATGCATCTGGAGTTCGTTTGCAGTGGCTAGAGGCCCTGGTGCACCCATTTTCTTCCTCTCTCTCTCTCCCTCTGCCTCTTTCTCTCTCTCTGTCACTATCAAATAAATAAATAAAAATAAACAAAAAATTTATTAGAAAGAATAAATAAAAATTACCCTAGCCTTTAACTTTTTTTGAGGAAAAAGCACATTAAGAAAAACTTTAGTAAGCTGGGCATGGTGGCTCACTCCTTTAATCCCAGCACTTGGGAGGCAGAGGGATTGCTATGAGTTTGAGGCCACCCTGAGATGACATAGTGAATTCCAGGTCAGCCTGGGCTAGAGTGAGAGACAGTACCTTGAACCACTCCCCCCCAAAAAAAGAAAAAATAAAAGAAAAACTTTAGAAAAATTTCAATGATCTGACTGGCCAAAAATAACATTAAGCAAATGAAACAAAGGTCTAAAAGTTTTCATTTTCTTTTATATTCTGTTACTACTGATTGGTTTAGCTCAATAGTTTTGCTTATTGATAGCAAAACATGGACTTTGTATAAACCAAATTATAATATTCTGATATCTGGAAAAGTCTGATATTAACAAAAAGTAGAGTTCACATATTTAAGGCACATGAGGCTACAGAGAGTAATCTATGAAACTGCATGTGTGACAGGAAGACAGAGCAGGGCACTAAACCAAAGCTGGCTCATCACAGAACGACTGTCTATTGCATAGTAAATAAACTGAAAAACAGTTCCAAGTGAGACAAGATGATGGAGGTCACCATGGAGGGGCCGCTGAGCTTCCCGCTGACCTTGACTGTGAAGCTGGAAAGGTACGGAAGAGCACACGAGTCGATGGGCTCACAGTGCAATGTCACTTGAGATTTGCCACGTCTGGTACTGAACAGTTAATGATTTATTTACTCAAGTGTTTAGATACTTTGCCCACAAACTGTTTCAACTATGAAACTGTTCAAACTTCTTGAGAAACTGGGAGATTCAACTGAAGCGTAGTTGAGTATTTGTATGCACAGTTATGCTAGTTTCCCACATTTTCGTAAAGTTAAAAAGGGGACAAGGAAAGGTGTGTGTTTAGGGGCAGTTCACTAACACCAGCAAAGAAGGATGACACAAGGTGTCTGGGGTGACCTGAAGAGACTGATTCAATGTGGATCACACAACACCATCATTTTCCAGAATGAAAAAAAAAAAAAATCACAAAGATTCATTTTTGTGAAAAAGTTTTGCTAGATATACTATTATCTCCAATTAATAAGAAAAAAACTGATGCACCCCTCTTCTCTAAATAAAACAAAGCTCAAATTTTGTCTGTAAACTGATGTGTAGATCTCACATAACTTTTTTTTTTTAAATCTCAGAATCCTTTGGACTAACACTGAAGATTGAAATAACCTAAAGTTAATATGATTTGTAAAAGAATTATGTTTTAAAACTTACTAGTCAGACATTAGAAAATTTATCAAATTTTTCACAGTATCAGATTTGGCAAATTTGCATCCAAGTAACATGGCACAAATTATCTAATTCAAGCCATCAACTCATCTGTCTCCCTACGTATCTTCTGTCACATACTGGGTGACTGAGGAACATGCATTAACTTTTTTTCTAAGGGAGGAGCTGATCTTATAAGACACTTGACTAAATGACCATGAAGGAAAATAAGACACTTTCTTTTTTTTTTTTTTAGACTTATTCCAATATTTTAAAAATAAAAAAGAAAGAGCCGGGTGTGGTGGCACACACCTTTAATCCCAGCACTCGGGAGGCAGAGGTAGGAGGATCGCCATGAGTTCAAGGCCACCCTGAGACGACAGAGTTAATTCCAGGTCAGCCTGGACCAGAGTGAGACCCTACCTCGAAAAACCAAAATAAATTAAATAAATAAATAAATAAATAAGACAAAAAGGCTCTTTTGTTTCTTGACAACCACTAGAAAAAAAAAATCATTTAATGAAATAAAGGGTTTCTTTGTTCTTTTTTTTTGAATAACACTTGAAAATATAAAATGCTACATTTCCAAAAATATGTATATATTTTTTCTGTATCAGCACTCTTGCATAGTAAAAGTATCTACTTTTGTTCATTTGTTTCAATGCACTACACTTTATCTACAATTTCATCACATGTATACAGCAAATAGGCAAGCATGGCTTTTACATCCTTAATGATTTTTCTATACAGGGAGGTTTAAAAAAATACTTGAACAGTTTGCCCAGTAATGTGACACATAATGCATGTACCTTGTTCTCATATATTTTTTAAGGTGGTGTAAAATAAGGATTTGGAAATTTTTTTAAAATTTTTTTTGTTTTATTTATTTGAGAGCGACTGACAGAGAGAGAAAGAGACAGAGAGAGAGAGAAAGAGAGAGAGAGAATGGGCGCGCCAGGGCCTCCAGCCACTGCAAACGAACTCCAGACGCATGCGCTCCCTTGTGCATCTGGCTAACATGGGTCCTGGGGAATCGAGCCTCCAGCTGGGGTCCTTAGGCTTCACAGGCAAGCACTTAACCACTAAACCATTTCTCCAGCCCGGATTTGGAAATGTTAACTCAGATATTTATTTATTGTTTTAAAAATATTGTTGCAGTTTTGTTCTTTGCATTACTTTTCAAAACCGTTTTTCTCTCATGGTACACTTTCTGCTAATACTTCAAATTTTGGCAAGCAATATAAAAAAGGCTGCCTTTTTCCACCCTTTGAGGGCACTGTAGTAACTAAACCACGTATCAAATTTTGAATACTTTCTTTGTTTTGTTTTGTTTTGAGGCAGGGTTTTGCTCTAGCCCAGGTTGACCTGGAATTCACTATGCAGTCTCAGGATGGCCTCAAACTCATGGCAATCCTCCTACCTCTGCCTCCCAAGTGCTGAGATTAAAGGTGTGCGCCACCACACCTGGCATATTTTTTCTTTATGAGGAGATTTAGCACTTTTAAAAGCTAAGTAAAATGTCCACCCAATCTGTAAGTCCATTTCTGAAATTAATTCAACTATATCTAACATACCCAAAGAATAGAGGAACTGGACTAAACTGTAATGACCTAATGAAAAAGGAGACAAGTCTCATGGAAAAGAGAGGGAATGGGCATGACAGGGCCACTTGCCACTGCAGTCTCCAAATGCATGTTCCACTATGTGCATCTAGCTTTATATGGGGACTTTGCAAATAAGCATCTTTAACTGCTGAGCCAGAAAGAAATATTTTCAATCTCCTTCAAATCAATTTTTTTTTTTTATTTCAAGGCTTGAGAATGTTTAATCAAGGTGGTACTGCAATTTCTTTCTTTCTTTCTTTCTTTTTTTTTTTTTTTTTTTTTTTCCTTTTTTGGAGGTAGAGTTTCTCTCCAGCCCTGGTTGACCTGGAATTCACTATGTAGTCTCAGGGTAGCCTGGAATTCACAGCGATCCTCCTACCTCTGCCTCCTGAGTGCTGGGATTGAAGGTGTGCACCACCACGCCCGGCTCCTGCAATTTCTTAAATACATAAACAATATAGTTTTTATTTATTTTTGTTTTGTTTTGTTTCAAGGTAGCCACCACACCAGGTGTAGTATAGTTTTAAGAATTCAGACAACTAGAACCAGGCATGGTGGCACACGCCTTTAATCCCAGCACTCAGGGAGGCAGAGGTAGGAGGATCACTGTGAGTTCCAGGCCACCCTGAGATTACATAGTAAATTCCAGATCAGCCTGGGACAGAGTGAGACCCTACCTTGAAAAACAAAAAAAACAAATCAAAACAAACAAACAAACAAAACCCCCCAAAACAAATAAAACAACAACAACAAAAATTCAGACAGGGCTGGAGAGATGGCTTACCGGTTAAGCGCTTGCCTGTGAAGACTAAGGACCCCGGTTCGAGGCTTGATTCTCCAGGACCCACGTTAGCCAGATGCACAAGGGGGCGCACGTGTCTGGAGTTCGTTTGCAGTGGCTGGAAGCCCTGGCGCACCCATTCTCTCTCTTTCTCTCTCTCTGCCTCTTCCTCTCTCTGTCACTCTTAAATAAATAAATAAAAATGAACAAAAAATTTAAAAAAGAAATTCAGACAACTAACCCCTGAAGAACATGCTATGATTTCCAAAAGCAATGGCTGTTTAACAATATGCAAGGAAACATCAATGGACACACTTAATGAGAACACAATGAGTGGCAAACTATTCATACTAAACAGCACAAATCAGTTTTTATACATTCCATGTCTGTTTTGGACTTTGCTCCATAAAGCCAGTGATAGTTGAGACTTTTTTCAAGTTTGAAATTTCTAACATTAAAACATTTATTTTCAGGGCTGAGGATGTACAGAACACTTGGTGTCTACACTTGCACTGGGCCATCCACATTACATAAAAATATACACATACATTACATACATATGTATCTCTACAATGACCTTCGGCATACTTCAATGTCGACCCTCCCACCCCGCCTCCCCACCACCAAACCTCTATGCACCGTGAGCACTGATGCAGTGGACCATCGCATGGGACACAAAGCCATCTGCAGTCTAGGTTCCTAACTGACCACAACTCCAAATTTCTGTCAATATAAACAAAAGGACTCAAGCAGCCAAAATCCTTCAAATCACTTTTACAGAAGTGAATCCAAACATATACAAAATTTCATGACACAGTCTATAACTACTTAACCAACTCTATAATTCTGCTTGTGATACTTTGGTAAACTTGCTCAGTAATGACATAAATTAAATCTAAAGTCCTTATAAAATAGGAAAAGAGTAAATAATTCCTCTGTGAGATTATTATTTTTTCCCTAGGTAGGGTCATGCTGTAGCTCGGAGCTGACCTAGAATTCACTCTGTAATCTCAGGGTGGCCTCAAACTCCCTCTGCCTCCTGAGTGCTGGGATTAAAGGCATGTACCACTATGCCCACCGTTTGTTTTTTGTTTGTTTGTTTTTTGATTTTTTGAGGTAGGGTGGCACTCTAGCCCAGGCTGACCTGGAATGCACTATGTACTCTCAGGGGTCCTCGAACTCACAGCGATCCTCATACCTCTGCCTCCTGAGTGCTGGAATTAAAGGCATGTGCCACCACACCAGGCTGTGAGACTTATTTATTTTTATTTATTAATTTTTTTGTTCACTTTTTAAAACTTTTTTTTGTTTATTTTCAGTTATTTAAGAGCAACAGAGAGACAGAGCGAGAAAGAGACAGATAGACAGAGAGAGAATGGGCACTCCAGGGCCTCCAGACACTGCAAACGAACTCCATATGCATGCACCACCTTGTGCATCTGGCTTAGGTGGGTCCTGGGGAATCCAGCCTTGAACTGAGGCCCTTAGGCTTCACAGGCAAGTGCCTAACAACTAAGCCACCTCTCCAGCCCCTTTTTGTTCATTTTTTATTTATTTATTTGAGAGAGACAGACACAGAGAGAAAGAGAGAGAGAGAGAGAGAGAGAGAGAGAATGGGTGTGCCAGGGCCTCCAGCCACTGCAAACGAACTCCAGGTGCATGTGCCCCTTTGTGCATCTGGCTAACGTGGGTCCTGGGGAATCGAGCCTCAAACTGGGGTCCTTAGGCTTCACACGCAAGCACTTAACCTACTAAGCCATCTCTCCAGTCCTATTTATTTATTTTTATTGACAACTTCCATGATTGTAAACAATGGGTTCATTGTAATTCCCTCCCTCTCCCCACTTTCTCCTTTGAAACTCCACTCTCCATCATACCCCCTCCTCCTCTCAATCAGTCTCTCTTTTATTTTGATGTCATGATCTTTTGTTCCTATTATGATGGTCTTGGTTAGGTAGTGTCAGGCACTGTGAGGTCATGGACATCCAGGCCATTTGTGTCTGGAGGAGCACGTTGTAAGGAGTCCTACCCTTCTTTGGTTCTTACATTCTTTCCACCACCTCTTCTGCAATGGACCCTGAGACTTGGAAGGTGTGATAAAGGTATTTCAGTGCTGAGCACACCTCTGTCACTTCTTCTCAGTGCCATGGTGCCTTCAATGTCATTCCAAGATCACTGCCATCTGAAAAGAGAAGCTTCTCTAAGCAAAAGTGACAGTAGCATTAATATGTGGGTATGAATATTAAGAGGTGCTTACTGGGCAGTTTGGCGATACATTTAGCCAGACAGCAGCAGATGTTACACCCCTAGGGCTCAGGACTACCCTTGTTGTAGGTTTTCAGTATCAGGGATATATTCCCTCCCATGGAGCGGGCCTCCAGTCAAATTAGAGGGCTATTGGTTTCCCCCATAACAAATGTGCCACTATTGTACCCGTTGGCTCATTTGGCCTGGTGGAGTTTTCAGATTCTGCAGCTGGTTTCCTAGGATCCAAATATGTTAAGCACAAAAGGACAAAACAGGTGCTAGAGAGATGGCTTAGCAGTTAAGCCCTTGCCTGTGAAGCCTAAGGACTCTGGTTTAAGGCTCAATTCCCCAGAACCCATATAAGCCAGATGCACAAGGTGGCACATGCATCTGGAATTCATTTGCAGTGGCTAGAGGCCCTGGTGTGCCCATTCTCTCTCTCTCTCTGTTGCTCTCAAATAAATAAATAAAAATAAACAAAAAATTAGTAATTTTTTTTTAATGGACAAAACAAACACTAAACAGAAAGACAAAGACACGTGGCCACACAGAACTGAAATGGACAGACCAGGGGTCGGGGAAACATCTCGCCACCACCCGGGATTCGGGAAGTCCTGCTGCATCCAGCCTCTCATCGAATCCTTCTTACCCCCAGAGGTGTTCGGCCCAGATGAGTCTCCGCTTACAGTGTCCTCTGAGTGCCGCTCCCTTCTGCCAGAGCCTGCAGAATGTCCCTGGGGCTGAGGAATGTCTCTCAGCGGCCAGCCCCTAGTGTTGAAGGACTCAGGAGGCCATAATAAGCCTCAGAATCATCAATAGACCTAAGTTTCTGCTTCCCGGCAAGGTCAGTTTCCTGATAAGGGGGAATAGACTGTCTGCACCATGCGTTCCTGTGGTCATAGATAAAGTTTGCTTAAAATAAGTTTGTTTAAAGTTCCTCAACTACACATAGCCAATTACAATAAAGGTTACCTAATCTGCTTGGAATCCCCCTAGCCCCCTGCCCACCAGCTTTGCCCACCAGCATCCTAAGCCTATCACAAAAATACAAGTGTAGTTACTGCTTAAATCAGCCAATCATGTAACCATTCCCCTACTTCTCCCTACTTTGTTCAAATCCCTATAAAATACCTGCCCCCTGCTGCTCAGGGCTCTTGTACAGATCCACTGCGTTGGTGAAGTCAAGAGTCCGAGCTTAAGCCCGAAATAAAGCTCTTTGCTGTTGCATACATGTCAGACTCTCAGTGGTCTTTGGGGACTCTGTGATCTGGGCATAACATTTGGGGGCTTGTCCATGATCCCCAAGACCCCTGAGACCTTCGACATGTTGAGCTGAACTGCTGGCTGGTAAGTGTCTATGTTGTCTATGTTTTGTCTTTCTTTCAGTCAGTATAGAAATGAGCTCACTCTGTAATTCTGATTTTGTCCCCGTGGTCTAGTGGATGCACTGGCGACCACCCTGCCTGGGTAGTGGGTCCTGGGTGCCCCAGGCCCACCTGGAGGGGATTCAGTCCCCTTTTAGTGGATTTGTACAGACGAAGCAGGTCACTCCCATGGCACAGCGAGAGGCTGTCGTCTCCCTTTCAGTTTTGCCTCCGGTGGCTAGCAGGATTTGTTCTGTGTGTGTGTGTGTGTGTGTGTGTGTTCATTGTGCTTGCTAGTCATGTCGTGTTTGTGTCTGTGACTAAAGAGATGAGACAGATGCAGGTGACACCCCTTTCTCTTCTACAGAACCATTTCAAGGAAATCAAAGACCTGAGCGTAGAAATTTAAAAGGGAAAGTTAAATGTCTTTTGCAGGAGCGAATGGCTGACCTTCAATGTTGGGCAGCTGACTGAAGGCACTTTCAACCTACCGACCATTCGCCAGATATTTGTTCTAGGTCAACTTCACCTTACAAAGAGGATTATTAAAAGCAACAGAATTCCCTCTAAAGAGGTAACTTATAATTTTTCAGGTATTCAAAAAAGATTGTAATGTCCTGTTACTAAAAAGGAGGAGGTAACTGACCTGACTTCTAAGCCAGCCTGCCTCAAAATAACAACAAAATTTGCCTTAGTTACTCCTAATAAAATCATTTCCAAGTGTGTTATTGGTATTAATGACATAAAATTGTACTAAGACTACTTTCTTGTTAGTAATAGGATTAATCAATTTGGTGTAATTTTTTTAATAGCCTTATAAGAAATGTGGTTAATAATGGGATGAGATAAATTGATTAAAGAAACTGGAAAGGAATTTTTCAATGTTGGGGCGTAGAGTGCTTGTTAAAAATGCTTTTTGAGCGGTACTTAGATCAGAATGGTAAAGTATGTAAATAAAGGTGTGCAGATGTAAAAAATTTCAGGCTAAACCTAAACACCATGCCTAAAGTTAGAGGTTTTTCAACTGTTTACAAACTCTTAAGTACTAAAAAAACTAATTTTCAGGATAAAATATGTTGGGATAGCTTGCTTAAGCTTTATCAAATTTAAGTCATGGGTAAAACATAAAATTGTTTTATGTTAATAAAAATTTCTGTGATACATGAAATCAATAGCTATCAAGTTTAAGCCAAAATCATTGGTTGTCAAATAATGTTTTTTCTTTCAAAAAGATTTATCAAGGGTTATATTAATATTTAGCTAGATGTTTTGGCTCAGAAAAGACCAGATTCTACTCTATTGTATGTAAAGTAACTGTCTCAATTTTGGCATCTTAAGTCCAGTGCTTATAACAAAATTAACTCTTAAGACATATTCCCTACTTTAGGTTACAGCCTCATGCTCAAACAATGGTCCTCATCTGAGGAAAAAAAAATATTCAAGCTCCATGGTTCTGTTTCCAATGTTCTCTGGGTAATTGGTAACCACACAGGTGGATCTGAACTAATCAAAGATGTTTTCACTTCCTGCTCTTCTTGGCTGTCTTGAACAGTTGCCAGGAGGCTGATCCATGGGTTTTCTGTTGGTTACACTAAGTCACTGGTGGGAAGTGGAGGATGGGGAACAGAGAAGCTGCTTCCTGCAGGTGCTCAACTCCAAGTGGCTTTGCTGGCCTGCTTTTAGCTCTCCCCACACTCTTGTGATTGGTTCTGACTTATCCTTTCCATCAGGGGCCACCTGGTGTGTGTGGGGTTCCCTAGCTCCCACAGGAGGCTGTGAGCCCCCTGTTACAGCTTCCTGCTTCCAGGTCACAGCACAGCTTGCCTGGACAGCCTGGCCTGAAGAAACATCTGAGAAGAATCTTTGGGGGAGAGGAGGGTCCTTGCTCCAGCTGAGGAGTGGGAGCGGGGGAGGAGCCAGGACGAGTGACAGCGTTCGCCAACACCTCAGTCTTCTCTTCTTGACGTGTTTACTCACAGGCTGTCTGAGAAGTGAGAATCCTCCCTAATGGATGTTTCACCCAATTAAATAATTAACTCAGAGTGTTGCTAAGCATCCTCAGCTCTTGTCTCCTGGTCCTGGAGGCGCCCTCCTGCCAGGCTGTGGCTGCTGCCAGCCTGAGCCTAGCCAAGACCTGGAAGAGCGGCTGGCTGGAAGGGTGGGAGGATACCCAGCTCCTGGGCAGGATTCAAGGATTCAGTGCACAAGACAGGAAAGGGAAGATGTTTGCACAAAAGCCCTGAGGGGAGGATGGAGGGTGCTGGTACAGGAAAGGGCAGCAGAACCTCCTCGAGGCTTTCTAATGGTTTTCCAAATGCCCTTTCCCCTTTCTTCCCATTCTTCCTGTGCGTCACTAAGGGAAGGGAAGAGAAGGCTCCCTGTGTGTGGTGCTCCAGGAATGAGCTGAGCTGCTCTTGTCATAGATAGTCAGGTGAGGAAGCCACAGGGGGAAGCTACATGCATTTGATTCACTCATACTGTGGAATATCACTTAGCCTCTACAAAGAATGAGATTGTTGAGTGTCCAACATTTGGGAGATGGAGGCAAATTCAAGGTCATCCTTGGCTACACTGTGATTTTGAGTCTAGCCTAAACAAGACTATATCTAAAAATAATAATTAAAAAAAAAAGGCTGGAGAGATGGCTTAGCAGTTAAGCCCTTGCCTGTGAAGCATAAGGACCCCGGTTCGAGGCTCAATTCCCCAGGACCCACGTTACACAGATGCACAAGGGGGCGCACGTGTCTGGAGTTCATTTGCAGTGGCTAGAAGCCCTGGTGTGCCCATTCTCTCTCTCTCTCTCTCTCTCTCTCTCTCTCTCTCTCTCTGCCTCTTTCTCTCTCTGTTGCTCTCAAATAAATAAATAAAAATAAACAAAAAAATTAAAAAAATAAATAAAATAAAAGACCTAAAACCCAACAACAACAAAGGAAGGCATGTTGGTGCACACTTGTATAACCCCAGAACTTTGGAGGCAGAGACAGGAGGATCAGGAGTTTAAGGTCCTCCTTGGTTAGCTACATAGTAAGTTTAAGGCCAGCCTGGGCTACATGAGACTGTCTCTACAGTAACAAGCAAAAAGTAAACAAAACACCCCATGACCTTCCAAATAGAGTTAATGAGCATTAATGGGCTCAAAAGGAAGCTTAGAACAGCCTAAACTGCTGGGGTTCCAGCAGTGGCTTGGGAGAGGCCTGGCCATCACGTTTCCTGGAACCAATCTGGACAGGCAAGGAACCCTTCAGTATTTTCAGTTCCAAATCTCAGAGGAGTAGGGAGCTGCACTTAAGGATATGGCCACTGGATGCCGCTATCCTGCACCAGAAAGATATCTATCACCCTCCCTCCCTCCCCTCCCCTCCCCTCCCCTCCCCTCCCTTCCCTTCTCCTCCTTCCCTCCCTTCCTCATGCCTACCTGACTTCCTTTCCGGCTGCCCTAACTTTTGGTTAGAGAACTTTCTCTTTTCAGATGTTGGTGACCACTGGGGTGACTCAAAACTCATCACTGCACTGAGAAAAAATGAAAGGAGCTCTCAGCACCAAATGAGACGTTTCTATCACACCCTTAAAGGCTCAGGCAACATTGTGGAAGGTGGTGGAAAGAATGTAAGAGCCAAAGGATGGTGCTTTGGGATGCTGTGTTACAGATACATAGTGGTGGTTAGATTCCAAACCTCACAGTGTCTGTTGTTACCTGCATGCTATTGGGTCCATCAATATGTTGTCACAGATGATGGAGGAGGGAGAAAAAAACATGGACATCAAAATAGAAGAGGGACTAGAGTTCAGTGGAAAGAGGATGGAGAGACAAAAGAAGGTAATGGGAGGGGATTATGAACAAAATACATTATGTAAATGTATGAAATTGTCAATACATAAGTTTTTTTTTTTTTTTTAAGAGGCTGGGCATGGTGGCATACACCATTAATCCCAGCACTTGGGAGGCAGGGGTAGGAGGATGACGGTGAGTTTGAGGCCTGCCTGGGACTACAGAGGGAGTTCCAGGTCAGCCTAGGGCTAGACAGAGACTGTACACACACACACACACACACAGAGAGAGAGAGAGAGAGAGAGAGAGAGAGAGAGAGAGAGAGAAAGATTGAGACCAAAGCACTCCCCAAAAAGGTCAGGATGTCAGGCACTGGCCTATCCAGTTTGGAATGGAAACAGATTCAAAACCCAAACAGGTTCAAAACCCAAATCCATGCCACTGATGATCTTGGGCAAGTTTGTATCTCTGATTTCTCATCTACAAATGGTTACAGATAATAAAGATACCTCCTTCCACCAAGGAGATGGTGAAAACAAGTTACACCTACCGAGCAGTGGTCAGCGGGCACTAGCTGTCTCCTGTATAGATGCAGCCAAGGGTTGCACAATCCATTAATTGCAGAGTGAGGGGGCTGGACCCCACTCCCATACTCTACTCCTCAAGGCAGCACCATGAGCTGAACTGGGCCTGAGCAGGTGGTAGGTGGCAGCATGATGAGCAGTAAGCCACAAAGGGACTGGTGGCTGTCCCCATCCAGCCATGTGAGTCTGTGCTATCCCTGGTCCTCAAGCCAGGCCCACCCTCCCATTGACCCTGGGGAACCACTGGGACATGCACACACCCTGTGACCCCCCTCTCTGCCCCATTATAACCACCATTCCATCTTGTACACTGTCACCAAAGCCACCTCTTCTTGTGAGTCCCCAGCCTCCCTCTTCTCTCAGTTCTAGCTGGAATGCATTCTCCATGCACCACAATCTGTTCCCCAAATTGGGCTCCTCTATATAACAAGACTGCTTGGGATTGGTGTTCCAGTCCAGTGCCCACAGCTTCCTTATCTCCTATTACAGTAATGTGATCTACTAAAAAGTGACCTGAAAATCACTTCCAAAGCATTAGTAAGGTCTGGAGTTAGCTCAATGGCTTAATGGTGCTTGTGGCAAAGCCTGCTGGCCCAGGATCCATGTCCCAGTAAACACATAAAGCCAGATGCACAGAGTGGCACATGCATCTGGAGTTTAGTTGCAGTGGCAGGAGGCACTTTCAAAAGGACCATAGGAATTCTTTCAGGGTAAAGCAGTATTTTAAAAAATTGTACACACACACACACACATACACACACACATACATATATGTATGGATTCTCCTGGCTCCATCTTCCATCACTGTAGATATGTTGGGACTGCAGATGTGTCTTGCTTTACATGGGTACTAGGGAATTGAACTTTGGCTGACAGGCTTGCAACCAATTCCCTTTAACCCCTTCTTTTGGAATTGTTTCAATAGATACAAACACAAGGGTGAGAAATACCTGAGAAGTAGCCTCATTCACTTTTTTTAGTAAAATAATTTTATGAATTTGACAAATCCAGATAGCCCTATAACCACCACTAAGATGCAAAATACCAGACTGCAGATATGGCTCCACTGGATGAGAACCTGAGTTCAGATTCCCAGCCCCACATAAAATCAGAGCAGGGTGGTAAGTGCCTGTAATCCTAGTGCTGGGGAGGTAGAGAAAGGAGACTCCATGGGGTTTGCTGGCCAGCTTATTTGCTAAGTTGGTGAGCTCCAGATTCATTGGGAGACCTTGTTTCAAAAATAAGGTGGACATGAGCCGTGCCACATCTACCACGTCTGCCAGGGCCCAGGAGAAATTGCAGAGGAAGCAGTGACACAAATACTGCTCTTACTACTTGCCTGACAACCAGCTTCAGCACAATGGTGACAGACAAGGTGATCAATAAAAATCCATCAAAAGCAGGGTGTGGTGACACACATCTTTAATCCCAACACTTAGGAAACAGAGATAGAAGAATCACTGAGAGTTCAAGGCCACCCTGAGACTACATAGAGAATTCCAGACACTACCTTGAAACCCCTCTCACCCCAAAAAACCATCAAAGCTGAAATCCAGAGGCTACAGAGAACTTAACACTAAATCAGACTGCCAAAAGGCCTGTCATGGCTCAGGGAACATTGTGAAAGAGGAGGTGGAAAGATTGTAAGACAGACTCTCCCCACCTCACTACCCCACAGAGACTGAGTGAGGCCTTCATGACCCCATGGTGAATACCGTAACCCCACTGAGGAGTTGACTCCAGGGTAACAGAAGCAGGGGCGAGGGAATAAAAGGGTATTAAGTGTTATAATACAGATAAAGTAAAATTAAAAAATAATAAAATTAGGTAGACTCTGGGGAGATTGCTCAGTGGATAGAGCACTCACTGCTCAAGCTGGAGTACTGGAGCTCGATCCCCAGGCCTTACATAAGAAGCCAGAAGTCATTGCTTCTGTAATTCTAGCACATGGATAGTGAGGTGGGAGGTAGAGGCAGGAG
Source organism: Dipus sagitta (assembly GCA_036346955.1). NCBI lineage: Eukaryota > Metazoa > Chordata > Mammalia > Rodentia > Dipodidae > Dipus > Dipus sagitta. Next base: position 71,672,195 of record CM070777.1, read on the forward strand.
AACTTCCTGGATGCTCCTGGCAAGCACAAAGCACAGCAGAGAAAACAGCAGAGGATCTAGATGGAAAAGCCCTGACTCCAAGGAAATGGAAAGCTGCCCTCTGGGGCTGGAGAGATGGCTCTTTGGAAGCTGAGGCTAGAGGATCCTTTGAAGTTTAAGGACAGCCTGGGTTACATAGTGAGACTGTTGCAAAAAGTAAAAATACTACGTAGCCTAGCCTAACAATGTTGCAGCCATTCTAGTGTGTAAGTATACTTTGTATACATAATGAGAAAGTTGCCTAGAATCACATATCTGAGAATGTATCCCATTGGTTAGGCAACACAGGACAATTTTCTCTGTACAGCAGTGACAGCTTTCTGAGAATAGGAACACTAGCCAACATGTTAGTATGGTACTTAGAGACCACTTTAAACAGTGATGTCACCAACAAAAATCACAAAAATGTGAAGAAATGTACATCACAGAGACTGCAAGCCAGGTGTGGTGGCTCATGGTTATAATTACAGCATTCAACAGGCTGAGGCAGCAGGATTGTCATGAATTTAAGCCAGTCTGGGCTACAGAATAAGACTGTCTAAAAACGAAAAGGTGGGGCTGAGGACATAGGTCACTTGGTAGATTCCTTGCCTACCATGCATGAGGCTCTGGGTTTGATTCCAGCATTGAATAAATTGCATGTGGTAGCAAACACTAATAATCCCTGCATCAGGAGGTGGAGGCAAGAGGAACAGGAGAAGGCCATCCTCAGCTCTATGTTTGAGGCCATCCTGAGCTACATGTGACTTTAATCCCACCACCCTGGAGGCAGAGGTAGGAAGATTGCTGTGAGTTTGAGGCCATCCTGGGACCTCAGAGTGAGTCCCAGGTCATCCTTCATTCTGAGCTACAGTGAAATCCTACTCCAAAAAAACAACTTTCTCTGCTTGAAAATAAAAGGTGGGGGGCTGGAAGTGGTGGCACACACCTTTAACCCCAGTACTTGAGAGGCAGACATAGGATTGCTGTGAGTTTGAAGCCATCCTGAGATTATATAGTGAATTCTGGGTCAACCTGGGCTAGAGCAAGACCCTACCTTGAAAAACCAAAGAGAGAGAGAGAGAAGAGGGGCTGGGGAGTGGTTCAGCAATTAAGGTGCTTGCTTGGAAATCCTAAGAACCAGGATTTGATTACCCAGTACCCACATAAAGCCAGATGCACAAAGTGACACATGTGTCTGGAGTTCATTTGCTGAAGGCTCGGCACATCCATTCTCTCTCTGTATTTGAAAATAAATAAATAAACAAGTAAATAAAAACAAGGTTATACATGATTGAAGAATACCCTGATGTTGACCTCTGGTGTCCACATGCATGCAGACTCACACATGTGCATGAACATGTGTGTACATATGCACATATCGCACACACACACACACCAAAAACAATCAGAAAATGAGAGAGCAACTGCAAAGATACATGTTCACAACGAGAGAGTTGAGACCCAGGGGAAAAATAACATTTTGTTCCACCACAGCTGCAAGTGTGTGTGTGTGTGTGTGTGTGTGTGTGTGTGTGTGTGTGGTATATGTACATATATGGGCACATGTGCAGTCAGAGGATAAGCTCGGGGTATTGGTCCTCTCCTTCCACCTTACTAGAGACAGGTCTCTCTTGTTTTTTTTTTTTGTTTTGTTTGTTTGTTTGTTTTGGTTTTGGTTTTTCAAAGTAGAGTCTTGCTCTGGCCCAGGCTGACCTGGAATTCAGTATGTAGTCTCAGGATGGCCTTGAACTCACAGCGATCCTCCTACCTCTGCCTCCCAAGTGCTGGGAATAAAAGCATGCACTACCATGCCTGGCTAGGTCTCTCTTTTTTGCCACTGGGAGTGTCCAACTGGCTGGCCCTTGAGCATCAGAATTTTCCTGATTCTGCCTCCTTGCCATAGGCATGTTGGGATTGCAGACAGCAAGTATTACTTTTGCCTAGCTTTGTGTGGATGCTGGAGGTCTGACTCTGGTGGTTAGGTTTAGGCAGCAAGCACTTTTAACCACTCGCCATCCCCCCAGCCTTAGCAACTCTTATTCCTTTTTTATTTTTAAATTAATTGATTTTTTATTGACAAATTCCATGATTGTAGACAATAACCTATGGTAATTCCATCCATCCCCCCACCTTCCCCTTTGAAACTCCACTCTCCATCATACCTCTTCCCCCTCTCAATCAGTCTCTCTTTTGTTTGGATGTCATCATATTTTCTTCCTATTATGATGGTCTTGGGTAGGTAATGTCAGGCACTGTGAGGTCATGGATATCCAGGCCATTTTGTGTCTGGAGGAGCACGTTGTAAGGTGTCCCACCCTTCCTTTGGCTCTTACATTCTTTCCGCCACCTCTTCCACAATGGACCCTGAGCCTTGGAAGATGTGATAGAGATATTTCAGTGCTAAGAACTCCTCTGACCCGCCTTCTCTGCACCATGGTGCCTTCTGAGTCATCCTAAAGTCACTGCCATCTGAAAAGAGAAGCTTCTCTAACCAAAAGTGAGAGTAGCATTAATATATGGGCATGAACATTAAGAGAAGTGCTTACTGGGCAGTTTGATGAGCACAATATATACATTTAGCCAGACAGCAGCAGATGTTACACCCCTAGGGCTCATGACTACCCCTGTTGTAGGTTTTCAGTACCAGGCATGTATTCCCTCCCATGGAGTGGGCCTCAAGTTCAATTAGAGAGTGGTTAGTTTCCCCCATAACAGACATGCTATTATTGCACCCAATGGCTCATTTGGCCTAGCTGGCCAAATTTAAGGCTTGCAGTGTCCACTGTTGAGTATCTCCACTGGCGGGTGATTTCTCTCTCTCTCTCATTAACTGCATGCAGTATAGCTTTTTCTTTCAGCTCTCTGTCAGCTGGTCTACATGGAGGAGGTTTTCAGCTCAATTCCAGCAGGATTTCTCAGTGGCCTTGCAGCCCAAGTATGTGGAGTCTTCATAAATAGAGTCTTACCATCTATTCCTGATGGGAAACCAAGAGCCTTGACAATGGCCTGTAATGTTTTGAGGGCATCAATGACCTCCCTAGCCAACAACTCACTGGAAGGTATCCCATCCCTGGCACTGAAAATTTTCTAGTAACAATCTAGGGCTTCTGGGTATTCCATTGTCTAGAAAAGTAGGTTTCCATGTGACTTATTTATATTCTCTTAGATTTTGATTAGCCCTCCCTCCACCTTTCCTTTACTCAATCTCTTCCCCTGACCTCACTTAGGCCTTTTCACCTCCATTAGTCTATTCTTCTACTTATATATATACAATACCATCCTATTAAGTCCTCCTCCCTCCTTTTCTATTCCCTTTATATCTCCTTTCTAGCTTACTGGCCTCTGCTACTGAGTTTTATTCCTACTCACATAGAAGTCCAGTCATTTGTAGCTAGGATTCACATATGAGAAAGAACATGTGATGTTTGCCTTTCTGGGCCTGGGTTACCTCACTAAGTATAATCCTTTCCAGATCCATCCATTTTCTTGCAAATTTCATTTCTCTTTACCACTAAGTAGAACTCCGTGGTATAAATGTGCCACATCTTCATTATCTACTCATCAGTTGAGGGACATCTAGGTTGGTTCCATTTCCTAACTATTATGAATAGAGCGCAACTCTTATTCTTTTGGCAGCTCTGTGTGTCTCCATGAGTGACTGTGAAAGTGATATGAGTTCTGATTTGAATGTGATAAAATCGAGAAGGTGAAGGATGAAGTTGTAAATAGACTATATGAATATTAAAGACCAACTGTTAATATTTATTGGTTTAGGCTACAAAGGTTTGGGGTCATTTGCTATACAACAGGAGGTGAATAATACATACTCCCCAGCCAGATGTGGTGGCTCACACCTGTAATTCTAACACTTGGGAGGCTGAATAGGAGGATCATCATGAGTTTGAGGCCAGCCTGGACTACAGAGTGAGTTCCAGGTCAGCCTCATCCAGAGTGAGACCCTGCCTAGAAGCAAGCAGAAAAACAATGGAAGAAAACATAAAACAGAAATATTTAAAATTAAATCATTAGATGCTGTTTGTTCTAATCAGCAACATATTGTTGGACTTCTCTCTTTTGCAGTAAACAAACTTTTACAAAACAACTCCAGCCCCACACTCAGGTGTATTTTTAATTTTTATTTTTTGGTTTTTCGAGTTAGGGTTTCACTCTAGTCCAGGCTGACCTGGAATTCACTATGCAGTCTTAGGGTGGCCTCGAACTCACTGTGATCCTCTTACCTCTGCCTCCCAAGTGCTGGGATTAAAGGCATGTGCCACCACACCTGGCTCAGGTGTATTTTTAAGCTTGTAACTTGGGTCTCCAGCTACCTGGTTAGAGGAGGTGTCTGTCACTAGGGGTGGATCCTGGAGTCCAGCCCAAAGGTGCAAGACAACAGTGTGAGCACTGTCTGGGGTCCCTTCTGCACCCCTTCTTAATATTTGCTGGCTACTGGTAGTTTCACGTTGCTTGTGTTTATGAATGGGAGCCAGCTTCTTCCACCACTGATGGGACTTCCCCTTGGGCCTGTAAACTGAAACGAATCCCTTCCTCCCATAATCTGTGTCCGGTTTAGATGTTCATCCCAGCAACGTGGAGCTGTCTATAGCCTCCTCCCATCTAGTTTCTTGTGCTAGCAACATGAAAAGTACATTTTCCCTTTACTCAGACTCCAGGAACCTTCTGGTGTTCATGAACAGTCTGAGGCAGGGTCTCTTTCTAGGCCAGGCTGATCTTACTCTATAGTCCCAGATTGGTTGCAAACTCATGACAATCCTCCTACCTCAGCCTCTCAATGGCTGGAATAAAAAGTGTGAGCCACCAGGCCTGACTTATGTATTTATTTTAATTTTAAAAAATATTTTTATTTATTAATTTACTTATTACAGAGGGAGAGAGGGAGAAAGAACATGGGCACACCAGGGTCTCTAGCCATTGCAAACAAATTCTGGATGCAGCCGGGAATGGTGGCGCACGCCTTTAATCCCAGCACTCGGGAGGCAGAGGTAGGAGGATTTGCATGAGTTTGAGGCTACTCTGAGATTACATAGTAAATTCTAGGTCAGTCTGGGCTATAGGGAGACCCTACCTCGAAAAAATAAATGGCAAAAAATGTTATGTATTCGTATGTTTGTATGTGCGTGTTCATGTGTGCATGTGAGTGCAGGGGGTGCGTCACGGCATGTGTGTGGAGATCAGAGGACAACTTTTGCGTCGGTTCCTCCCTGTCCACCTCCTTTGAGGTGGGTTTCTTACTCTGGTTCTCATCTGCTGGTCCTTGCTGTGCTATGAGCTTCCGCTTCCCATCTCACAGTCAGCATACTGGGATTACAGAAGCCTTCCTGGCTTCCAGCTTTTGAAATGGTATCTGGGTATTGAACTCAGGTCGTCCAGCTTGAGCAGTGAGCATCCTTCCAACTGAGTCATCTCCTGGCCCTATTTACTGATTTTAAACAACCATTTAGCCCAATTGACTCTTTATTTATTTATTTTGGTTTCCCAAGGTAGGGTCACTCTAGCTCAGGCTGACCTGGAATTCACTGTGTAGTCTTAAGGTGGCCTTGAACTCTTAGCAATCCTCCTACCTCTGCCTCCAGAGTGCTGCCCTACCATGACCAGCTGTTTAAAAAAATATATATGTTTTATTTTTATTTATTTATTTGACAGAAAGAGGGAGAGACAGGGAGAGAGAGAACCGGTGCACCAGGGCCTCCAGCCACTGCAAACAAACTCCAGTTGCATGATCCACCTTGTGCATCTGGCTTATGTGGATCCTAGGGAATTGAACCTGGGTCCTTTGGCTTTGCAGGTAAACACCCTAACTGCTAAGCTATCCCTCCAGCCCCCAGTTGACTCTTTATAAAAATAGTATTTATTTGTGAGAGAAGAGAATGGGTGCAACAGGACTTCTTGCTGCTCCAAATGAACTCCAGATGCATGCACTACTTTATGCCTCTGGCTTTACATGGGTATTAGAGAATTGAAACCAGGCCATCAGGCTTCGCAAGCAAGCATCTTGAACACCTGAGCCATCTTCCTGGTCCCCAATTGACTCTAAAACCTGCTGCATCCCTTCACCATCCTCATGCCTGTCTTTTCTTTCTTTCTTTTTTTTTTTTTTTTATCTCTCTCTCTATTGGACCCATCTCAAAGGAAGCAGTGCCTGGTTCACACTCTGGATAGGTGAACAAGATGCTGCTGGGGTCCTGATGTAGTTCAGTTGGTTGTGCTTACCAAGCATGTACGAAGCCCTGGATTCCCTCCCTAGCACCACATAAATCAGGCATGGTGGTGCATGATTGTAATTCTAGCACTCAGGAGGCAGAGGCAGAGGCAGGAGGATCAGAAGTCTGAGACTATCGGAGAGCCAGTCCCCGACCCTCAAAAGAGATGCTACAGGAGAAATTCATTTTGTCATAGGGCATCCAGTTGTGCTGATGAGCTGTTACAGAGCTGTCTCCACTGTGCCCTCCAATCCAAGAGGAAAGATGTGTCTTAACGACACGTCCTCAGAGCTCATGACAAGGAGAGTGTCTCTTTATAAACTATGAAAGTCAACCTCTCACACTGGTCCCTCGGGGCTGAGCCCCAGGGAAGGGGGGTCTCCTGTCTCCAAGGTCTTGTGGGCTGGCAGGCTGCCATCCAGGCAGAGAGGAGAACAACTAGGGGAGATTTTTGTCCCGGTGCCCCCCAGAGTGGTAGGACAGTGCGGATGGCCACGGGGTGGGGAGGAGGGATGACTGGTTTCCCCACCGCTCACACAACACGCTGGGCGGGGCCTTGCTGGTGAAGGCATAGAGACCGTACTTGGTGCAGAGAACCATGTGCCCAGCTCCAGGAGTAGAAGAGATTGTACTTCTGCATGGATTGTACTTCTGCATGGTAGCCGCAGAAGGCGCCATCAACCAGCATAGCCAGGTGGCAGAGAGGGCAAACCTGAGCGGAGAGAGCAGGAGGGGAGCTTGAGGGAAAGAGCTAGAAAAAGGCACTAGGTGCCACGCAGAACTTGGGACTCAGGAATTATAAATGTAATGAATTAAGATCTGATGGCTGGAGAGATGGTTAAGGGGTTAAGGTGCTTGCCTGCAAAGCCTAAGGACCTAGGTTCAATTCCCCAGTAACCTGGTAAAGACAGATGCACAAAGTGGAGCATGAGTCTGGAGTTCATTTGCAATGGCTAGTGGCCCTGGTGCTCCCATTCAACATCTCTCCCTATACTTATAAATGAATTTTTAAACTTTTTTTTTTTTTTTTTTTTGAGGTAGGATCTCACTCTAGCTTAGGCAGAATTCAGTATGTAGTCTCAGGGTGGCCTTGAACTCAAAGTGATCCTCCTACCTCTGCCTCCCAAGTTCTGGAAAATTAAAAAAAAAAAAAAACAGATCTGATGTAGCCAGGCATGGTGTCGCACGCCTTTAATACCAGCACTCGGGAGCCAGAGGTAGGAGGATCGCCGTGAGTTCAAGGCCACCCTGAGACTTCATAGTGAATTCCAGGCCAGCCTGGGCTAGTGTGAGACCCTACCTCAGAAAACAAAACAAAACAAATCAACAACAAAAAGGTCTGATGCAAGGGTGACAGTGGCACATGTCTGCAATCCTAGTTCTTGGGATGTGGAGGAAGGAGGATCAGAATTTCATGACCAGTCTCAACTACACAGTGAGTTGAAGCGAGCTTGTGTTACAGAACACTGTCACAAAACAAAACAAAAAAACAGAGATGGGGAGGAAGGGGGCTTGGGAAAATATCTTGGAAAGTAAGTATGTCCTTCAAGCAGGATATAATTTGAAATTTGTTTTTTCACCAATTATTGTTTATTTAGGGAGAAATCACAAATTGTGGGGTTTATTTAAGGGAGATTGGGAGCAGAGTCTTAAGCATGTGAGAATCAGGAAACATACACTCTCATGTGGAAACACTGAACAGTTTATAAGGTACATTTAAGAGAAATTGATGTTTTTTGGGGAAAACTGAAGTAGAGCTTCAAGCACATGGAGGGAAGTTAATCTAAGGCCTTCAAGGAAAGACCGAGGTAGAGCTGCAAGCCCGCGGAAGATAGAAGTTAGGTGTGTGTGTAGGGAGACTTAGAAGGAACACACATGGCATCTGCCATGTACTTTCCTGTGGAGCAAATGGTGAGGCTCACATGAGAAGGAAAATAGCAAAGTCAAAACCAAGAAATACAGAAGGAATGAGCAATGACAAGAATTACACTCATGGTTACTGAGTTTAAAGACATCACACAGGTAGCAGACCTAGAGTTAGAGAAAGCACCTGTGTGGTAGATCTGGAGTGTAAGGGAAATGTGCCTGTGGTAGGAGACCAGAGGAAAATCATGCATGTAATCAAAGTGAGAAGTTACCCCAAACTATAAAGCAGAGGCAAGCAGAAAAACCACCCAGACCAAGAAACAGTGCGATGCTCATCCCCCCACACCCAGCCAGGCTGGGCGAGTGAGGGGGAAGCCAGGCTCATGTGCGTTCCTGTGGCCCCAGCAAAGGTGAAAAGGCAGCGTGGAACAGAGCCAGAAAAGCAGAGTGGAGCTGAGCAAAGCAGGTCTGTGCTAGTGACAGGGAGAAGAGAGCGCAACACCAAAAACAAAACAAAACAAAACAAAACAGACAGCAGCCTTTGTGGGTAAGGGGAAGACCAGACTGGTTTGTAGATTTGGAGGGCAGATCCCAGAGCCCATCTAGGTAGGTGGGCAGCACAGGGTGCTGTAGATTAGTCTTGATCAGACACCAGAGTACCATTTCTGCCAAGAGTTCTGTTTTTGTGCCAGGGTGTTGTGGCATGTGGGGTGGCATCTCCTGATTTTCTCTGGGCTTCAATTTCTTTTTCTTTTTTTTAACTTTTTTTGATTGACAACTTCTATAATTATAGACAATAAATCATGATAATTCCCTCCTCTCCCTTTCTTTCCCATTCACAAACCCAATCTCCATCATATCCCTTCCCTCTCTAAATTAGTGTAGTGCCAGGCACTGTGAGGTTATGGATATTGAGGCCAATTTGTGTCTGAACAATTGCATTGTAAGCAGTACTACCCTACCTTTGGCTCTTAAATTCTTTCTGCCACCTCTTCTGTAATAGACCCTGAACTTTGGAGGGAGTGATAGAGATGTTTCAGGGCTGAATATGTCTCTGTAACTTCTTCTCAGCACTGTGGTGCCTTTTGGGTCATCCCAATGGTCACTGCCATCTGAAAAGAGAAGCTTCTCTAACCAAAAGTGAGAGTAGCATTAATATATGAGTATGAACATTAGTAAAAGTGCTTACAGGGCAGTTTGGTGAGCATAATGTATACATTTAGCAAGACAAGAGCAGGCATTCCACTCCTAGGGCTCATAACCTTCCCCACTATAAGCTTTTGGCTAGGTTTTCAGTACCAGGCATGTATTCCCTCCCATGGAGTGGGCTTCAAGTCTAATTAGAGAGCAGTTGGTTTCCTCACTCAGTCATTTGGCCTGGCTTGCCAGACTTAAGGCTTGCAGTGTCCACTGTTTCCACCACTAGTGACTGCTTTCTCACATAGGGCTGTATGCAGCATAGCTTTCTGTCAGATGGTCTACATGGAGGTAGTTTTCAGCTCAGCTCCAGCTTGATTTCTCAGTGACTTTGTAGCCAAAACTTGAGGAGTCTTCAGCAATAGGGTCTTACCATCTATTTCAAGAGTTTTGGCAATGGCTTGTAGTGTTTGGGGGGCATCAGGAGCCTCCCTGACCAACAACTCACAGAAAGGTATCCCATCCTTGTCACTGAAATTTTTCTAGTAATTGTCTATGGTTTCTGGGTGTGCCATTATAAAACAAAAAGTTTTCATATGGCTTATTCATAACATCTTGAATTTTGATTAACCCTACCCTACCTTTCTTTTACTCATTCTCTTCCCATGACCTCTCTTAGGCCATTGTACCCCCAGTAATCTGTTCATCTACTTACATATATGGAATACTATGGTAGTTTGAACAGATGGCTCCAATATATTCAGTGCTTTGTTAGTTTGAAGTTTGGATCTGCAGCCACCAGGCTGGAGGTGTCAGTGGGTGGGTCTTAGGGTCCAGCCATAGTGTGGTGGTGGATTTGCAATTCCAGTATAATAATATGCAAAGTGCCTGGAGTTCCTGATGTATACTTGTTCATTGTGTGGCTTTTGGGTTTTTTGGCTTGTGGCTTCTCTCTCTGCTTGGATCTGTGAAAGCAGGCCAGCTTCTTCTGCCATTATGGAACTTCCCCTGGATCTGTAAGCTTCAATAAATATCCCTTCCTCCATAACAGTGCCTGATTTGGAAGTTCATCTCAGTGACCTGAATCTATCTGCTACAAATACTATCTCCTTAAGACCTCCCCTCTCTTCCCTCCCATATATCCCTATCTAGCTTACTGGCTTCTGCTATTGATTTTTTACTCCACTTAGTATAAGTCTAAACCTTTGCATGTAGGATCTACATATGAGAGAGAACATGTGATATTTAGCTTTCTGAGCCTGGGTTACCTCACTTAGTGTAATCTTTTCCAGATCCATCCATTTCCTACAAATTTCATAATTTCATTTTTCTTTGCCACTAAAGACAACTCCATTGTATAAATGTACCACATCTTCATCAGTTGAGGGACATCTAGACTGGTTTCATTTCCTAGTTAATGTGACTAGAGTGGCAATAAACATTGTTGAGTAAGTATCTCTAAGGTCATGAGAAGAGTCCTTAGGATATATACCTAGGAGTGGTATAGCTGGGTCATATGGTAAAAATCTATTTTTAGCTGTCTCAGGAACCTTGACACTGATTTCTATAATGGCTGTACCACTTTACATTCCCACCACCAATGTAGAAGGGTTCCTCTACACTGTGTCTTTACCAGCATTTATTGTCATTTGTTTTCTTGGTGATAGCCATTCTGACAGGAGTGAGATGGAATCTCAGAATACTTTTAATTTGCATCTCCTCAATGGCTAAGGATGGAGAATATTTTTAGATGTTTATATTCCATCTGTATTTCTTCTTTTGAGAACTCTCTATTTTGTTTCATAGCCCATTTTTAAATTGGGTTGATTTCTTATTTAGTTTTTTTGAATTCTTTGTATATCCTAAATATTAATCCTCTGTCAGATGTATAGCTGGCAAAGCTTTTCTCCCATTCTGTAGGTTGCCTCTTTGCTCTACTCAGAGTGTCCTTTACTGTACAAAAGCTTTGTAATTTCATTAAGTCTCAGTGGTTGATTGATTTGATATGTATGATCTCTTCATAGTGTCCCAAATGTCTTGAAATTCCTAATAATGCCTTCCTATTAGTTTTTGTTTCTCTTTGTTGGACTTTATTAGATCTGACACCTGGTCTTTTCATTTAGATATTTTGTCCTCTCCTTGACCTTTTGTGCTAGTGAGACATTCTAGAGAATTTTCTATTGGATTTACTCTGTTTTCCATTTCTTATCTATCTGATTGGTATTTTTTCATTATTTCTAGTTCCTTACTCATGTATTGACTTCCTTATTTCATTAAGTTGGTTTCTTGTGTTCTCCTTCAGGAGTTTGTTTCCTTCTTTGATTTCTCTGCACATAGATATAATCTTATAGTCTTTTATTTTTCCCAAGGTAGGGTTTCCCTCTAGCTCAGGCTGACCTGGAATTCATTATGTAGTCTCACAGTGGCCTTGAACTCATGGTGATCCTCCTACCTCTGCCTCTTGAGTACTGAGATTAAATACATGCACTACCATGACCAACTAATCATGTTTTGAAAACTTTTCAAGATTGTCATTTAAATCAGCATCACTGGAAGTCATTTCTGATGGATTTATAATTTTTGGTGGAATTGTATTGTCTAATTTTTTTGTGTTTCTTGTATTATAATATAGTGATTTTTGCATCTTGAGTTAACATGGTGCTTGGGTTTTCTCATTATCTGCAGTATTCTTAGATGTGTAAATATGACTTTACATATCTTCAGGGTGGGAATTTAAGGTGCCAGGTGTGGCTCTTGTATTGCTCCCAGAGTAGAAGTAGAAGTGACGCTGGATGCTGAAGGCTAGATGGAGCAATTACTGGCAAATTCTAAAATTCAACTGATCCGTCAATCAAAACCAGCACAGAGTATTTATGGAGTAGTGGGAATTAAAACAAATAGATTATCTAATAAAGCCAAAGCCCCTAAGGGTGTGTGCTGCCCCACACCCTTAATCCTGTCAACTGGGAGGCTGAGATTTCTGGTCTGAAATGGGTTCCAGGTCAGCCTGGGGCTGAGTCAGATCCTCTCCCCAAAAATGACAGAAGAAAAAAGACAAAGGCCCTTTGAAATGTCAAAGGCAACAACAGTCAACACAAAAATACAGTTTATTTGAGAATGGTAAAGGCATTAAATCACATAACCTTCCCTGACATGGAAGGTGAGATTAACACTCAGTCTCTCTTTTATTGTGATGTCATCATTTTTTCCTCATATTATGAGGGTCTTGTGTAGGTAATGCACTGAGAGGTCATGGATATGCAGACCATTTTGTGTCTGGAAGAGTGCATTGTAAGCAGTCCTACCCTTCTGTCCCTTACATTCTTTCTGCTACCTCTTCTGCAAAGGACTCTGAGCTTGGAAGGTATGATAGAGATGTTTCAGTGCTGAACACTCTTCTGTCACTTCTCAGCACTATGGTGACTTTAAAAACTATTTTAAAATTATTTTTAGTATTTTATTTTTTTTTATTTATGAGAGAGAGAGAATGGGCACACCAAGGCCCCTAGCCACTGCAAACAGACTCAAGACACATGTGCTACCTTGTGCATCTGGCTTATGGGGGTCCTGGGGAACTGAACCTAGATCCTTTGGCTTGGCAGGCAAGCACCCTAACCACTATGCAATCTCCCCAGCCCTATGGTGACTTTTGAGTCATCCCAGAGGTCACTGCCATCTAAAAAGAGGAGCTTCTCTAACCAAAAGCGAGAATAGCATTAACATATGGGTATGAACATTAAGAAAAGTGCTTACAGGGCAGTTTGGTATGCAAAATATTTGTATTTAGCCAGATAACAGCAGGCGTTACTCCCCTAGGACTCATGATCTCTCCTGCCATAGACTTAAAGAAATATTTTTAGGGCTGGAGAGATGGCTTTTGATTAGGTTTTCAGTACCAGGCATGTATTCCCTCCCATGGAACAGATATCCAGAGAGCATTTGGTTTCCCTATAATGGACATGCCACTATTGTATCCATTGGCTCATTTGGCCTGGCTAGCCAAACTTAAGGCTTGCACTGTTCACTGTTGTTATCACCACTGATAACCTCTCTCCCATAGGGCTGCATGCAATGTACCTTTTTTAAAAAATATTTTTAATGTATTTTATTTATTTATTTATTTGAGAGAGAGAAGGAGGGAGGGAAAGAGAGAATGGGCGTGCCAGGGCCTCCAGCCATTGCAAACAAACTCCAGATGCATGTAGCCCTTGTGCATTTGGCTTACGTGGGTCCTGGAGAATCGAACCAGGATCCTTTGGCTTTGCAAGCAAATGCCTTAACCGCTAAACTATCTCTCCAGCCTGCAATGTAGCTTTTTCCAGCTTTTTGTCAGCGGGTCTACACAGAGGAGGTTTTCAGCTCAGCTCCAGCAAGCTTTCTCAGTGACCTTGCAGTGTAAGCATATGTAGTCTTTAGCAACAGGGTCTTATCATCTATTCCTGGTGTGAAATCTAGAGCCTTGGCAGTGGTCTGTAATGTTTTGTGGGTATCAGGGACCTCCCTGGCCAAGAACTCACTGAAAGGTATCCTATCCCTGGTACTGAAATTTTTGTAGTAACAATCTATGGCTTCTGGGTGCACCATTGTTCAAAAAAGTATGTTTCCATATGGCTTATTCATAACATCTTAAGTTTTTTTTGTTCATTTTTATTTATTTATTTGAAAGTGACAGACAGAGAGAGAAAGAGACAGAGAAGAGAGAATGGGCATGCCAGGGCCTCCAGTCACTGCAAAGGAACTCCAGATGCGTGCGCCCCCTTGTGCATCCAGCTAAGGTGGGTCCTGCGGAATCAAGCCTTGAACCGGAGTCCTTAGGCTTCACAGGCAAGCACTTAACCACTAAACCATCTCTCCAGCCCCCATCTTAAATTTTGATTAACCCTCCCTCACCCTTCCTTTACTCAATCTGTTCCCCTGACCTTAATTAGGTCATTCCAACCCCAATAATCTGTTCATCTACTTACATATATATACAACACCATCCCCTTAAATCCTCCCCTCTCTTTCCTTCCTTATAGCCCCTTTCTAGTTTATTGGCCTCTGCTACCAATTTTTATTCCAACTCACATAGAAGTCTAAACATTTCAAGCTAGGGTCCATATATGAGAAATAACATGTGACATTTGGCTTTCTGGGCCTGGGTTAGTTTTGCAGTCAGGTTTGCATTGCTGGTAGAAATCACCAACCAAGAACAGCTTGTGGGAAAAAGAGGTTTATTTTGGCTTACAGGCTCGAGGGGAAGCTCCATGATGGCAGGGAAAATGATGGCATGAGCAGAGGGTGGATATCACCTCCTGGCAAACATAAGGTAGACAATAGCAACAGGAGAATGTGCCAAACACTGGCAAGGGGAAACTGGCTATAACACCCATAAGCCCACCCCCAACAATACACTCCCTCCAGGAGGCGTTATTTCCCAAATCTCCATCAGCTGGGAACCTAGCATTCAAAACACCTAAGTTTATGGGGTACACCTGAATCAAACCACCACAGTTACTTCACATAGTGTAATCCTTTCCAGGACCATCCATTTCCCTGCAAATTTCATAATTTCATTTTTCTTTACTGCTGAATCTGTCCAGTTTTATATGTTGTGCTGGACATTAAATCCAGAGCTTTGTACATGGTAGGCCAGCACTCTACCAACTGAGTTACACCTCCAGCCCCAGAACACATAAATTGTTATGCATAGAAATAAAACTGCCATATATGGTGGCACACTCAGATAATCCCAGTACTCTGGAGGCTGATACAGAAAGATTGCCTTGAGTTTGAGGCCAGCCTGAGCTACATAGTGAGTTCAAGACCAGCCAAAGCTACATAGCAAGGCCTTGACTCAAAACAAACAGCAAATAATAATTACACTTTGGAAGTCTTACACAGTGTTCTACAGTGTTAATTATACTATCATAAATGAATAGGAGAGACATAGCATAAAGTTGTTCAGATAAAATTTTATAATTCTGAGCTGGACGTGGTGGCACATGCATTTAATCCCAGCACATGGGAGGCAGAGGTAGAGGGATCACCTTGAATTCGAGGCCACCCTGAGAGTACATAGTGAATTCCAGGTCAGCCTGGGTTAGAGTGAGACCCTACCTCAATATATATATAATTCTGCCGGGTGTGGTGGTGCACACCTTTAATCCTTTAATCCCAGCACTCAGGAGGTTGAGGTAGGAGGATTTATTTGATTCCAGGACAGCCTGGGACTACAGAGTGAGTTCCAGATCAGCCTGGGCTGCAGTGAGACCCTACCTCAAAAAAAAATACAAAAAAAAAAAAAAAACAACCAATTTTTAAAAAGTAATTATCAGGCTAGGGAGATTGCTCTGTGGTTAAAAGCATTTGTTTGCAAAGCTTGGTGGCCCAGGTTTAATTCTTCAGCGCCCTTGTAAAGCCAGATGCAAACAGTGGTACAAACATCTGGTATTAACTTTTAAGGGCAGAAGACTGGCATGCCCATATGTGTGTGCATGCCCATACCACACCACACCACACACACACACACACACACACACACACACACACAGAGATTGAGAGAGAGAGAAACAAAAATAAATTAGGAGCCTGGAGAGATGGTTCAGTGGGTAAGTCACTTGTCAGCAAAGCCTAAGGACCCAGGTTTGATTTCCTAGTACCCATGTAAAGCCAGATATACAAGGTGGCACATGCATCTGGAGTTTGTTTTCAGTGGTTGTATATCATAGTGCACACATTCTGTCTGTCACTCTCCTTTCTGTCTCTCCTTGCTTGCAAATAAATAAATAAGTAAAACATATTTAAAATTTTATAATTCTGTCACTAACTGTAAGGCTTGGGAGATTTTGTAAATGTTAATAAGGAATAGTGGGTGAGTTTGGACTTCTGGTTAAGATGGAGGCAAATCAGCCTGGGCGGGGGGTGGGGTGGCGTAGAAAACCAGCACAATACACTCTTTTACAGAAAAGTGAAGTTGTATAAGGAATTATTAATCCCAGCAGAGAAACAGGAGAGACTGAGAGCTTCTAGCAACCACACAACCAGCCAGAATCAGCTCTAGCCACAGCTCTGGTGGTTCACTTGCCTGAGTGGCAGGAGTAGAGCTATGGTGAAGGGGTTCCTAGCCGAGCCCACAGTGCAAAAAAGAGGAAACCAGGGAGGCACTCAGCATAACTGAGACCAGAAGCCATCACAAAAGGCAAGAAGACCTACTTACCCTGGGTCAATACCTACTCTAAAGATAGGTATGTAGGCCTGTACTGGAAGTACTATCACACCTTCCATGTCAGGGCAGGTTATGTGCTAGATTTCATTGACGTTCTTTGGTTGCTTTTGCTATTTTCTGATTTACAGGGCCTTTTGTCTTTTTCTTCTGTCTTTGTTGGGGGCAGAGTCTCACTCTGACCCAGGCTGACCTGGAACCCATTACAGACCTGGAATCTCAGCCTCCCAGTCAACAGGATTAAGACTGTGAGTCAAAACATACCTTTAGGTACTTTGGCTTTGTTAGATTATCTTTTTTTTTTTTTTTTTTTTCTTTTTGGTTTTCTGAGGTAGGGTCTCACTCTAGCTCAGGCTGACCTGGAATTCACTATGTAGTCTCAGGATGGCCTAGGACTCATGGTGATCCTCCTATCTCTGCCTCCCGAGTGCTGGGATTAAAGGGGTGTGCCACCACTCCCGGCCTAGATTATCTGTTTAATCCCCACTCTTGCTAAATACTCTGTGCTATTTTTGACTAAGTATATGTATTGCTCAGTTGGATTTTAGAATTCACTTGTATTTTGCTTCACCTAGACTTCTAGAATTTTTGCATAGCAGGCAAATCAAACAAGTAGAGTCACTTCTTCTGTTACTCTGGGAAGAATATAAGAGACATACCTGGCACTTTAGGCTCCTACCCTAAAGATATATAACTTCTGATTTTACATGTCTAAGAATATAAGCCAGGTGTGGTGGTGCATGCCTTTAATCCCAGCACTCAGGAGGCAAAGGTTGGAGGATTGCTGTGAGTTCAAGGTCACCCTGAGACTATATAGTGAATTCCAGGTCAGTCTGGACTAGAGCAATATCATACCTGGAAAAAAAAATTTAATTAAGAAAAAAAAAAAAAAAAAGCCAGGCATGGTAGCACAATGCCTTTAATCCCAGCACTTGGGAGGCAGAGGTAGGAGAATTGCCAAATGTTCGAGGCCACCCTGAAACTACATAGTGAATTCCAGGTCAGCCTAGGCTACAGCAAGATCCTACCTAAAAAAAAGAAGAAAAAAAGCCTACAAAAAACATGTCTAAGAATAGAGCAGATAATTAGAAAACCCAAGCATTGAATTAACTCAAGATGCAAAAATCTCTGCATTGTAACATAAGAAACACAAAAATGAAGACATTATAATTCCACCAAAAATTATAAATCCATCAGAAATTATCTCCAGTAGATTGATTTAGATGAAATGCCTGACAAAGAATTCAAAAGAATGATTATAACTATGTTTAAAATAATCAAAGAAGAAAACAAACTCCTGAAGGAAAACACAGAAATCAACTTAATGAAATAAGGAGGTCAATACAAGACATGAGTAAAGAAATTGAAATACTGAAGAAATACCAATCAGAAATACTAGAAATGCAAAACACAATAAGTCAAGTAAAAAACTCTGTAGAAAGTCTCACCAATAGAATGGATCAAGGAGAGGACAGAATATCTAAACTAGCAGACAAGGTGGCAGATCTAATATAGTCCAACAAAGGTAAAGATAAACTAATAGGAAGGTGTGAATAGGAATTTCAAGACATTTGGGACACTATGAAAAGATCAAACGTAAGAACTCAGGGTATGGGGCTGGAGAGATGGCTTAGCAGTTAAGCGCTTGCCTGTGAAGCCTAAGGACCCTGGTTTAAGGCTTGATTCCCCAGGACCCATGTTAGCCAGATGCACAAGGGGATGCACGCGTCTGGAGTTCATTTGCAGTGGCTGGAAGCCCTGGCATGCCTATTCTCTCTGTCTCTCTTTCTCTCTCTGTCTGTAGCTCTCAAATAAATTAAAAAAAAGAAAAAAAAAAAGAACTCAGGGTATAGCAGAAGAGAAGAAATTCACTCCAAAGGCATAGTAGGCATTTCCAACAAAATCATAGAAGAAAATTTCCCCCAAATAGGGAAAGTGATGCAAATACAGATACAGGAAGCCTATAGAACACCAGACAAAAGCAGAAAGAACCTCTCACCATCATATTAAATTAAGCTACTATGGCTGGGGAAATGGCTTAGCAGTTAAGGTGTTTGTCTGTGAAGCCTAAGGACCATGGTTCGATTCCTCAGGACCTATGTAAGCCAGATGCACAAGGGGGCATATGCATGTGGAGTTTGTTTGCAGTGGCTAGAGGCCTCGGCGTGCCCACTGTCTCTTTCTCTGTCTGCCTCTTTCTTGCTCTCTCAACTAAATAAATCAATAAGAACACATTTCAAAAATAAATAAAATTAAACTACTAAACATTGAAAGCAGTAAGAGAAGCATCAAGTCACTTATAAAGGCAAGCCCATCAGGATAACAGCAAATTACTCAACACAAACTTTAAAAACTAGAAAGGCTTGGAATGAGGTATTTAAAGTTCTTAAGGATAACTACTGTCACTCAAGATTATTCAGAAAAGCTATCCATCATAATTGATGGAGAAATAAGGACTTTTCATGACAAAAGCAGCTCTACAGAAAATACTTGAAAGGATCCTTCACCCTGAAGAGAAAGCAAAGCACACATATGAAGAAACAGGAAAAAAATAAACCATACTCAAATAATAGTTAACACAAAAGAGTAAAGGAGCCGGTCGTGGTGGTGCACATCTTTAATCCCAACACTCAGGATGCAGAGGTAGGAGGATCACTGTGATTTCAAGGCCAGCCTGAGAATACGTAGTGAATTCCAGGTCAGCTTGAGCTAGAGTGAGACCCTTCCTCCAAAAACAAACAAACAAACAAACAAACAAACAAAAAAGAGTAAAGGAAAAATAGGAAGCACTACAAAGCAAGAAGAATGGCAAGAATAAATCCACACTTTTCAATAATAATTTTTTTTAAATTATGAATTATTAAGTTTATTTGTGGGGAAATCACAAATTGTGAGTGTAAGGTTTGGGAGTGATCAAGACCATGCAAACCACTCTGAAGCAAAGATGAAAACTTTTATTTGGGAAAAGCATGAGCTGTCAACCTGGATTTTTAGTTAGTGGGCTTTATAAGGCTTTTTAGTTGGGGGAAGGTGAGGAAGGAATAAAAACTCATGTGTTAAGTTGAATATAAAAGTTCCTTTAGGGAAGAACATTACATTAACCATTTAAAATAGCTAGTGTGTGAAACCAGAATAGTGACCATGTGACTTATGAGATAAGGGGGCAAGAAACCATGACCTGGGGAATTATTAGGCAAGGAGGGGATAAAGATCAGGTGGTTTCTTGAGGAATGTGGATGATCCAACTTCCTATGCCTCTGTCACCATTCTGCTGACCTTGGTGAGCCCATCCCAACCCAACAGTGAGGTTTATTTAAAGGAGACTGGGATTTAAGAGAAATTTAGGCTTTTAAATACAGAGTTAGAGTAAAGCTGCAAGTATGTGGACTTAAGAGAAATAGACTTTTAAGGAGAGATCAGAGTAAAGCCACAAATGTGTGGAATGTAAAATCTAGGAGCTAGGGTAGGGATACTTAGGAGGAACTGTCATGGGCAGATGGTGAGGTGAAAAAGAAATGAGAGGGAAGCCGGGCGTGGTGGCACACACCTTTAATCCCAGTACTCAGGAGGCAGACGTAGGAGGACTGCCGTGAGTTCAAGGCTTCCCTGAGACTACATAGTGAATTCCAGGTCAGTCTGGGTTAGAGTGAGACCCTACCTCAACTCCCCTCGCCAAAAAAATAAAAAATAAAACTAAATGAGAGGGCAGATATCAAATCAGAGACCAGGAGATTCAGAGGAGAAATGAATAAAGAAGAACATTACCCTGATGGTTACTGAAGGACTCAGAAAGCCATAATAAGCCTCAGAATCATCAATAGGCCTAAGTTTCTGCTTCCTAGCAAGGTCAGTTTCCTGATAAGGGGGAATAGACTGTCTGCACCATGCATTCCTGTGGTCATAGATAAAATTTGCTTAAAATAAGTTTGTTTAAAGTTCCTCAAATACACATAGCCAATTACAATAAAGGTTACCTAATCTGCTTGGAATCCTCCTAGCCCTCTGCCCACCAGCTTTGCCCACCAGTATCCTAAACCTATCAGAAAAATACAAGTGCAGTTACTGCTTAAATCAGCCAATCATGTAACCATTCCCCTACTTCTCCTACTTCTTTGTTCAAATCCCTATAAAATACCTGCCCCCCTGCTGTTCAGGGCTCTTGTACAGATCCACTGCGTTGGTGAAGTCAAGAGTCTCAGCTTAAGCCTGAAATAAAGCTCTTTGCTATTGCATACATGTGAGACTCTCGGTGGTCTTTGGGGACTCTGTGAGTTTAAAGAAATTACACAGGTAGTAAACCTTATGTTAGTGAAAGCACCCATGTGGTAGATTTGGGGCATAAGGAACATCTGCACATGGTAGATTAGAGACCAGAGGAAAATCATGCATGTAATTAAAGTGAGAAGTTACCCCAAACTATAACGCAGAGACAAAGGCTGGAGAGATGGCTTAGCAGTTAAGGCACTTGCCTGCAAAGCCAAAGGACCCAGGTTTGATTCCCCAGGACTCATGTAAGCAAGGTGGTACCTACATGTGGAGTTCACTTGTAATGGCTAGAGGTCCTGGCATGCCCATTCTCTATTTGCCTCCTTCTCTCTCTCTCTCTCTCTCAATAAATAAATAAATAAAAATAAAATTTTAAGCTGGGCATGGTGGCGCACGCCTTTAATCCCAGCGCTTGGGAGGCAGAGGTAGGAGGATCACCATAAGTTCAAGGCCACCCTGAGACTCCATGGTGAATTCCAGGTCAGCCTGGGCTACAGTGAGACCCTACCTCGAAAAACCAAAAACAAATAAAATAAAATAAAATAAAATTTTAAATAAAAAGCAGAGGCAAGCAGAAAAGTTCTCCCAGAGCAAGAAACATTTTAATGCTCTCACACACACCCCACCTAGGCTGGGTGAGAGATAAGCCGGACTCACATGTATCCATGTGGCCCTACTGAAGAGACACAGGCAGAGTAAATCCAGAAAGCTGAGTGGAGCAGGGCAAAGCTAGTGAAAAGGAAAAGACAGCACCCTTTAATGTGCAAGGGGAAGACTGAATTGGTTTGTAGATTTGGAGGGCAGATCCCAGAGCCATCCCACCTGAGCCAGCCCATCTAGGTAGTATGCTAGGCTGTGGGTAGCAGGGCGTGCTATAGATCAGTCTCAATCAGACACAAGTTCAATTTCTGCCACGAGTTCCATTTTTGTGCCAGGGTGAGGTGGTATATGAGGTGGCATCTCCTGATTCTCAATCTCTAGCTAAAACTGCCTTCAAAAGCTAGCTTCTAAGCTGGGTGTGGTGGTGCACACCTTTAATATGAGGACTTAAGACGCAGGGTAGAAGGATCATCATGAGTCTGAGGCCACCCTTAGACTACATAGTAAATTCCAGGTCAGCCTGGGCTAGAGTGAGACCCTACCTTGAAAAAATGAACAACAACAACAACAACAAAGCAAGCTTTCTTTTATCCTCCCTCATTCTCCCATCCTGACACAAAACTCTAACTGCTGTTATAGGGAACAGGACACACAATCTGCTCTAATTTATTCACGCTGAATGGGATTGCCAAGGTGTAGCAGTTAGGGTTTCACTGAGAGGGGAGATGCTACTCTAGAAGCTCAAGAGGGAAACCTGAGATCCAGTCAGATGTTTCATCACCATCTATATGTAGGTCTTTTTCTTCATCCTTGAGAAAAACTTTTAAGAACAACAAAAACATTATAACAGTTTGGTTTTGTGTCATTACAAGAAGGCAGATGTTTAAGTGGAAGCTTGGCAAAGAAAATTAGAGCCTGGTGTGGTGGCACATGCCTTTAATTCCAGGACTCAGGAGGCAGAGGTAGAAGGACCACAGTGAGTTCAAGGTCACCCTGAGACTGTATAGTGAATTAGTTTAGCATGTATTAGACTGAAACCCTACTTGGAAAAACAAAACAAAAGAAATAGAATCAATATCTATTGGGAGAAATCAGCTTGTTTGAAAGGAATTTTTAAGTTTTTGTCACATAAGAAATCTCTTGATAGGAGAGGAGCCTAGGTCTTATGATGAACCTGTATAGGTTTGGCTGTCTTACCTGGATTGATTTTTGCCTTAGTGGCCTAGAGTTTAGAATTAATATTAACTTCCATTAGAGGTTAACATAACATTGGCCCAGGGAGCCAGGTGAATGGAAGTCTCTGACCTAGCTAGGAGATCTCACCCCAATAGTGGGGAGATTTTGATATAATTAAAAAGCATGGGAGAAAAGTAATTCTTCCTAGTTATGACTGAGAGACATGCAGAAGTTTCTGGTCATGGGCTTTACCAGAAATGCCTGCCACCGTCACTGTCTGGGAAGAGAGCTGGCCAGGGTTAGAGAGTTAAGACTGATATTGATGCTCTAGTGGATAGAAGGAGATATCAGGATCTCCCCCCAATGTTGGAATTACCTGGGGCTCCTGGAAAGTGACTGTTGTAGTCAGGTTCACATTGCTGGCAGAAATCAACTGACCAAGAGCAGCTTGTGGGGAAAAAGAGTGGTTTGGCTTACAGGCTCAAGGGAAAGCTTCATGATGGCAGGGGGAAATGATGGCACAAGCAGAGGGTGGACATTACCTCCTCACCAACATCAAGTGGACAACAGCAACAGGAGAGTGTGCCAAACACTGGCAAGGGGAAACTGGCTATAATATCCGTAAGCCCACCCCCAACAATACACTGCTTTCAGGAGGCATTAGTTCCTAAATCTTCATTAGCTGGGAACCTAGCATTCAGAACACCTATGTTTATGGGGGACACCTGAATCAAACCACCACATTCTGCCCCTGGCCCCTATCAACTGATAACCATGCATGATATAAAATAAAATGCATTCATCCAAATTTAAAAGTCCCCATACATTTTATCAGTCCCAATGATGTTCAAACATCCCCATAGTCCAAAGTCTTAACTGAGCCATAATACCAAAAATAAGCCAAAAAAACCATAATGGTAGAGAATAGACACACTGCAAAAGATGGCATTGGGCATAGCAAAGAAATATTCAACCAATACAAGATTTGAAACAACCAGGACAAACATCAAACTCTGTAGCTCCAAGTCCAACAACTCTAGTCAGTGACAAATCTCCAAGTCTGATAATTCTAACCAGCAACAAGTCTCTGGAGTCCCAATTCTGCCTCTCCAGCTAGGCTACTCACAGTCTTGGAAAACTTCTTTGGGGCCGGCAGCTTTTCTTAGCAGCCATCTTGTGGTCCCAGCACCTCTACTGGGTCTCCACTGCAACCCACGGTCTATCCTCAGAGCTCCATTGGGTCTCCATGCAGGCATCCAGCAAACCTACTTCCACTTCCCATGGCTATTTCCAAAACATAAGACCATGTTGCAAATGCAATGACCCTCTCTTTCCTGCATTTCACTTTTTTCTTTTTTTTAAATAATAACTTTTAAAATATTTTATTTTTATTTATTTGAGAAGAGAAGAGTCAGAGACAGGGAGTGCGAGAATGGGCACACCATGGCATCCAGTCAATGCAAACTAACTCCAGAAGCATGCACCACCTCATGCATCTGGCTTACATGGGTCCTGGGGAATCGAACTTAGGTCCTTTGGCTCACAAGGCCATCTTCCCCATCTTCTAGTGTGTAGGTCAGCCAGACAGTGTGACAGAAGAATACCAGTCATGTTTTCTTTTGGCTCCATGGGTCAAAGAAGTCCCTGTTTTTCAGAGCATACTGTAATGGTATATATGTGGTTGAGAGTTTGTTAACTATAATGAAAAGAGAAGAAAGGGCCATGAGAAATGATATTAATGATCAATCAGTCTTGCTTTTAGTTACTTGGGCTGAGCATGGCTGGAAGCACTTGTGGACCCTTGGAACAGTAGAGCTTGAGGTCATTTCTCTTAGATGGGGGCCATCACTTGAGCATGAAGCTGTATTCTGGAGCAGGGAATATGATTCAATAATTATTTATAAACAATGAACTTCAGATATCAAAACTCAGACAATGTAAACTCATGATTAAAACTGTTTGATTAGGGCTGGAGAGATGGTTTAGTGGTTAAGGTGCTTGCCTGCAAAGCCTATGAACCCAGGTTCAATTCCCCTAGACCCACATAAGCCAGATGCACAAGATGGAGCATGCATCTGGAGTTTATTTGCAGTGGCTAGAGGCCCTGGTGCACCCATTCTTTCTATCTGCCTCTTTCTGTCCTCTGAGGAGAACAAGGGAAAATAAAAGAGCAAAAGGGAAATGCTAATCTATACTTTCTCTCTTGCCCTAAGTCACTTCTATTAGATTGGATATTTACTAGTCAAAAAGATAAGATTGGAGCTAGGCATGGTGGCACACACCTTTAATCTCAGCACTCAGGAGGTAGAGGTAGGATTGCTGTAAGTTCAAGGCCACCCTGAGACAACATAGTGAATTCCAGGTCAGCCTGGACTAAAGCAAAACCCTACCTGGAAAAAAAAAAAAGATTGAGGTGGGAGAAATGGCCCATCTGTTAAGGTGCTTGCCTGAAAAACCCAACAACCCAGGTTTGATTTCCCAGTACCCATATAAAGCCAGATGCAGAAAGTGATACATGCATCTGGAGTTTATTTGCAGCAGCTGGAGGCCCTGGCATGCCCATTCTCTCTGTCTGTCTCTTTTCTATCTCTCTGCTTGCAAATAAATAAAAATAGTTTAAAAACATAAGATTGGTAAACTAAATCTCAAAGTGTTTAACTAGGTTACTAACTCCTTAAAGTACATAAGGCAACCATCAGGCTTGCTTAGAGCTTATACCAGAGTCCAATAAGGTTCTATCATAAAGCCCTTCCTAAAAAAAAGATCAGGTGATCAAGTTTATAAAGCACCTGGGATACTGGACGTAAAAGCTCCACTAGAGGCTTAAACCCATCTTAAAACCCTAACAAATTGGTAGCAGGGAACCCTGGTCTCAGTCTCCTCCAGGCAAGGAGATGGGAGAAAACCCTCACAAAACCCCCTTCCTCTCCATTTCATTTAAGATGGGACAATCTGCCTCCAAGTTATCTCCAAGGTCACCACTAGATGACATACTTAAAATTGGGTCCAATTAAAACCAACGAGCCTCAGAAAAAGGCTTTGCCTTTAGTCTGGTTACAAGCCAGGTGTGATCCCAGCACTCAAGAGACAGAGGTAGAGGATCACCATGAGTTCAAAGTCACCCTGAGACTGGATAGTGAATTCCAGGTCAGCCTGGGCTAAAAAGCAAGACCCTACCTCAAAAAAAAAAAAAAAAAAAAAAAAAAAAAAAAGTCTACTGACAGTACCCTCTAGAAAGTGGAGAAAACTCTCTGCCACAGTACAATTCTCCAACCTGACCTCTGTAGAAGGAAGGGAAACAAATGAATTACCTTATGTACAACTATTTCTTTTTTACCCCTGTGACAAACTTGAATTGACAACCAACTATCAGCTGGACATGAACCATTCCAGTTACTATTTGTAGCTTATTAACTCCTAACCCTCAAATTAAAGACCTCATAGACTAAACCAGCTCTTTTGTCCAGGTTATAAATTTGTATTACCATGCCTCAAAAATGTCCAGGTTAAATCTTTAACTCACTGATGCTAGCTTTGTTCATGTTAATAGTTATAAAACTATCTTTAAAGTACTCTAACACATTAGCTATACTACTCTATCTAGCTACTGAGGAAAGTGAATCACAAGGTTTATAGATTTAAATCTAATTTTTGACCTCCTGTTATGTACAGACATGTGGATATACCCTGCCTATGCTTCATCTATTTTCAGCTGTCAGGGGTAAGGCATAACACTGTTTTATGTTAATTCAGATGGCTTTAATGTACATTAGATTAACGGTTATATATTTCTCTTCCAAGATTAGACAGAAACTTCACTTGTCTAGCTATGTTTTTTTCTTTCCAAATACATTTGTAGAAGGTTATATCAAAACCAAACTGTTTTAGTTAAACCAGGTTCTTCTCCATTCTTAATCTATATATATTCAGACAGTTTTTTATATCATAATATTTTTACTATTTTACTTATTTATGGTGAGAGAGAGGACTCACTGAGAAACATGTAGTAATTTAAAATCTGCTTGGATCTGAGACAGAGGAGCTCTTCCCTGAACTCACAGCCAGCTTGATATATCTTTAAGTAGCACATGACAATTTAACAATTAAAATCAAAAGAAGAGGAGAGAACAGAACCAGAGAACTGAGTATCTTAACCCTCTTAGCATGCTAAACCTGGGAGCATCTGAATAGAAGGGGTAAAGGAAAGGTTGGTGTCTATAGTTAAGTTGTTTAAGCAAGATTAGGAGCTTTTTATGGTTTGTTTTTCTTATTTATGTATTTACAAGGAGAGAGAGAGAGAGAGAGAGAGAGAGAATGGGCATGCCAGGGCCTCTGGCCACTGCAAACTAATCCTAGATGCATGCGCTCCCTTGTACATCTGGCTTACGTGGGTACTAGGGAATTGAACCCAGGTCCTTTGGCTTTGTAGGCAAGTGCATTAACCATTAAGCCATCTCTCCAGCCCAAGATTAGGAGCTTTTTTAGGCTGAAGTATCTGTTGTAGTCAGCTACATGTTGCTACACAAAGAACTCGACCAAGAGCAGCTTGTGGGATGAAAGGGTTTATTTAGGCTTACAGACTTGAGGGGAAACTGCAGGGGAAAATGATGGCATGAGCACAGGGTGGACATCCCCTCCTGACCAACATTAGGCAGACAACAGCAACCAGAGAGTGTGCCAAATACTGATAAGGGGAAGCTGGCTAAAATACCCATAAGCCCACCCCCAATAATAAACTGCCCCTAGGGGGCTCCAATTCCCAAATTGCCACCAGCTGAGGACCTAACATTCAAAACACATAAGTTTATTGGGGACATCTGAATCAAAGCACCACATTCAACCCTTGCCCCCATAAACTGATAATGATGTAAAATGCAATGTACTCAGTCTAGCCTTAAAAAGTCCCCATACAGTCGGGCGTAATGGCACATGCCTTTAATTCCAGCACTCAGGAGGCAGAGGTAGGAGGATCGCTGTGAGTTCGAGGCTACCCTGAGACTACACAGTGAATTCCAGGTCAGTCTGAGCTATTGAGACCCTACCTTGAAAACAAAAACAAAAGTTCCCATACTTTTTAACAACCCCAGTGATGTTCAAACATCCCTATAGTCCAAGATCTTTTAACTGTAATACCAAAAAAAAAAAAAAAAAAAAAAAAGAACATAATGACACAGTGTAAACACACTGCATTGGGCATAGTAAAGAAATATTCAACCAACACAAGATTTAAAACAAGCAGGGCAAATATCAAACTCTATAGCTCCAAATCCAACAACTCAAGCTAGTGACAACTGTCCAACTTCTATTGTTCTAACCACTGATGAGTATCTGGAGTTCCAATTCTGCCCTTCCAGCTAAACTAGTCACAGTCCCAGAAAACTTCATATGATGCTAGCAGCTCTCTCTAGCAGCCATCCCATAGTTCTGGCATCTCCACTGGGTCTCCCCTGAAACTCACAGGTAATCCTTATGGCTCCACCAGGTCTCCATGCAGGTAATCCAACAAGTCTGCTTCAACTGCCCATGGCCATTTCCAAAATACAAACAATGCTGCAAATTCATTGACCCTCTCTTTCCTGAATTTTTTGTATTCCACAGTACCAGGTGGGCTACAAACTTGTTTATCCAGGGGGAATAAAGCAGACTTTGAAGAACAGGACACACTCCTTCAGCATTCATGCCTTTCAAAAGAGTCTTCATTTTTTTAGCTGTCCCAATGCAGATCAGCTGGCCCATTTTCAATGGTTGTAATCTCTCTAACAATTGCAGCTGAATGGGCAGCAGTTTTGGCCCAAAGATTTCCTTTTTTTCTGTGACATATCCTTCTGCTCACCCCAGTCGATTTCTATGGAATGCAATCCTGCACAAGCACTTAGGACACAGGCATAACAGCAAGCTTCTCATACAAAATACTTTTAGCCCAGTCCAAGCAAAATTCTTTCTCATGCTCATAAGCCAAACCTCACAGTTTATGATTCTTATTGCATTTAGGTCTTTCAACTTTGACCATAATGACAAGGAGTCTCTTTGCCAATATTTCAAATCCTTCCACAAATCAGTTCCAAATGACCAAAGCCACACACTCAGGTTTCCAGCAATAATGGCTCCACTTCTCGGTACCAATTTTCCTGTTGTGGTCAGTTTATCCTTGCTGTGATAAATACTCAACAAAGAGCAGCTTGTGGGAAGAAAGGGTTTATTTTGGCTTACAGACTCGAGGGGTACTCCATGATGACAGGGGAAAATGATTGCCTGAGCACAGGGTGGACATTCCCTCATGTACAACATCAAGTAGACAACAGCAGCAGGAGAGTGTGCCAAACACTGGCAAGGGTAGCTGGTTATAACACCCATTAGCCCAACAACACACTGCCTTCAGGAGGCTCCAATTCCCAAATTGTCACCAGCTGAGGACCTAGCATTGAGAACACATACATTTGCAGATGATATGATTCTATACATAAAGGACCCTAAAGACACTATCAGCAAACTGCTGAAGTTGATAAACATTTTTACCAACACAGCAGGATACAAAAACAAACAAACAAACCAAAAGAAACCCCACAAAAATCAGTAGCCTTCCGATATACATACAACAAACATGCTGATGATGAAATCAGGGAATCACTCCCATTTATAATTGCCTCAATAAATAAATAAATAAAGTACCTTGGAATGAACCTAATCAAGGAAGTGAAGGATCTCTACAATGAAAACTTTGACATGCTCAAGCATGAAATTGCAGAATATACTACAAAATGGAAAGACATGTTCTTCAATTGGAAGAATCAATATTGTAAAAATAGCAATCTTACCAAAGGCAAGACATGCATTTAATGCAATCCCCATCAAAATTCCAATGGTATTCTTCACACACACACACACACAAAAAAAAAAAATCCTAAAATTCACTTGGAAGCACAAAAAAACCTCCAATAGCCAAAACAATTTTGACCAACAAAAATAAGACTGGCACCAGAATGCAAGGTCACTGAGAAATCAAGCTGGAGCTGAGCTACCTCCTCCCTCCCCAGCAGACAGAAAGTTGGAAAAATCTGCACTTCATGCAGCCCTAGGGGAGACAGAAGTCATCAGCAGTGAAAACAGTCGACCCTACAGCATGGTACTGGTGCAGAGATAAATTAAACAGAATAAAGGACCAAGATGTAATTCCAGGCAGCTACAGCCATCCAATTTTTGACAAAAATGCCAAAAATGCTCATAGGAGAAAAGACAGCCTCTTCAACAAATGGTGGTGGGAAAACTGGATATCTATATGCAAAAGGATGAAGATAGATCCTTATCTCTCTCCATGCACAAGACTCAAGTCCAAATGGATCAAATACCTTAATATCAGACCAGAAACTCCAAAACTGCTAGAGGAAAAAGTAAGGAGAACACTTCACCATATTAACACAGGCAACCACTTTCTGACTATAACTGCAGTTGCTCAGAAAATGAAACCACTAATCAACCACTGGGACCTCATGAAATTACAAAGCTTTTGTACAGCAAAAGACACTGTGAATAGAGCAAAGAGGCAACCTACAGAATGGGAGAAAATCTTTGCCAGTTAGACATCTGACAGATTAATATCCAGGATATACAAAGAACTGAAAAAAACCCTAAATAATAAGAAATCAAACAACCCAATTAATTAAAAAGGGGGCTATAGAACTAAATAGAAAATTCTCAAAAGAAGAATTACAGATGGCCTATAAACATCTCAAAAAATTTCTACATACTTAGCCAGCATGAAAATACAAATTAAAACTACTTTGAGATTCCATCTCACACCTGTCAGAGTGGCTATCATCTAGAAAAAGCCAGGTGTGGTGGTACATGCCTTTAATCCCAGCACTTGGGAGGCAAAGCCATGACCCAGCTATGCCACTCCTAGGCATATATCCTAAGGACTCATCTCACTACCTTAGAGATACTTGCACATCCATGTTTGTTGTCATTTTATTCACAATAGCTAGGAAATGGAATGAGCCTAGATGTCCCTCAACTCATGAATGGATATTGAAAATGTGGTACATTTATATAATGTAGCTCTATTCAGTGGTAAAGAAAAATGAAATTTTCAGGGAAATGGATGGACCTGAAAAGGATTATACTTATTGAGGTAACCCAGGCTCAGAAAGCCAAGCACCACGTGCTCTCTCTCATGTGTGGATCCTAGCTACAAATGTTTAGACTTGTATGTGAGTTGCAATAAAATTTGGTAGCAGAGACCGGTAAACTAGAAAGGGGCTATAAGAAAGGGAGGTGAGGGAAGGACTTAAGGAGATGTTATTGTACATATGTAAGTAGATGAGCAGATTACTGGGGTTGGAATGGCCTAAGTGAGGTCAGGAGAAGAGATTGAGTAAAAGAAGAGTGGGGGAACTGGGTGTGGTGGCACACGCCTTTAATCCCAGCACTCGGGAGGCAGAGGTAGGAGGATCACCGTGAGTCCAAGGCCACCCTAAGACTACAGAGTGAATTCCAGGTCAGCCTGAACCAAAGTGAGACCCTACCTTGAAAAACCAAAAAAAAAAAAAAAAAAAGAGTGGGGGAAATGTTAATAAAAATCTAAGAGGGTATGAATAAGTCATATGGAAACCTACTTGTTTGAACAATGGCACAATCAGAAGCCATATATTGTTATTAGAAAATTTTCAGTGCCTGGGATGGGATAACCTCCAGTGAGTTTTTGGCCAAGGAGGACCCTGGTACCCCCAAAATACTACAGTCCACTGCCAAGGCTCTTGGTTTCCCATCAGGAATAGATGGTAAGCCCCTATTGATGAAGACTCCACATGCTTGGGTTGCAAGGACACTGAGAAATCTTGCCGGAGCTGAGCTGAAAACCTCCTCTGTGTAGACCAGCTGACAGAAAGCTGGAAAAAGCTATGCTGCATACAGCTACATGGGAGAGAGAGAAGTCATCAGTGAAGATAAAGAACAGCAGACACTGCAAGCCTTAAGATGGGCCAGCCAGGCCAAATGAGCCAATGGATGTGTGATGGTTAAGTTTTGTGTCAACCCATTCTTCATAAGTGAATCTCTGAGGTTGCTTCCAGGAAGGGTTAACTAAAGGAGGAATTCCTTCCCCCAGGGTAAGCCTTTCCCCAAGAATGGGTGGCCCCTCTTGGAGGAGGGACTTTATCTAAGGAAGCTCTGGGAAGGAAAGTTTCCTCTGCTTCCACCTGGCTGCCCATGCTGCTTGCTGCTTTCCAGTGTGGATTGAAGACTAGTGTGGACTAAAGACCAGTGGCTCTCCAGGAAGCCTCCAGGCCTTCAGTGCTGGACTGGGACTGTTGAGGTATCCAGCCTCATAGACTGAGCAGCTACTAGGTTCCTTGACTCTCAGGACTGCTATTGTTGGATTGCCATAAACTAATCCAATAACTTCCCTTTTAATACTGAAAGATTACCAATAAATACAACTAACCTGCTTCTTTGGCTTCTGTACAATTGCTTGCTTTACCTAGACATAAGGACAGCCATTTTATGAAGGAAAAGCATGTTATACGTGACTTTCTGCAGTACATGACTTTCTGCAACTAGCCGCCCGGGCCCAGATAAGGAACTAGTTAACTGAAATGCTGACCTTTGCCTTAGAAATCTGTGCTTGTTTGCCCACCTGTGCTTGTTTGCCCAACCCCTGTTTGCTCAACCGTAACCCCCTTACCCAATTTCTGGAAAGTCTCCGCTCAGAGACAATTGAACAATGCCTAACCGCAGGGGCCCTAGCTCCCTGCCTGGGGTCACGATCCCTGAGCCGAGGCGACACCCTGACGACATCTGAAGAATCCCTGAGCTGAAACATGTTTGAGATATTTCCGCATGTTTTATGATCTTTCCTTTTTAAAACCCCTACCTCCCGGCTGCTCGGGGCTCTTCACCTCTCCTGCGTGAGGACTTCGTGTCGAGCCCTGGTGCACCGGTACAATAAACCTCTTGCGTCTTGCATTGAGAGCTCTCCGTGTGAGTGTCTTCGGGTCTAGTAGACAATCCCGCTTGGGGACCCTCCGGGGGCTCCCCACAATACAATTCATTCTATCTGTTCTGTTCCTTTAGAGTATCCTGACTAATGCAGATATAATATAGATATAATACCAGGAGTGGTTCTAGAGAAACAGAATTGTAAGAATGGATTTCCCTAGTGGGCTTGGTGCTCTCTGGAGATGGCTCTCCAACTAAAGACTAAAGGTTCTACTGGTAATAAGGAGAGTACTTTTACTGGTAATAAGGAGGTCAGTAATAATCCATGGTGTGAACTATTTAAAGAACTCCATGAGACAGATGTATTTGGTGATCCTGAGTCATATCTTGTGAAGAGCAAGGAATTTAGTGACTCTGTATCTAAAACTTTTGAATTTTTTTTTTTTTTTTTTTTGAGGTAGGGTTTCACTCTTAGTCAAGGCTGACCTGGAATTCACTAGGTAGTCTCAGGGTGGCCTTGAACTCACAGCGATCCTCCTACCTCTGCCTCCCTAGTGCTGGGATTAAAGGCGTGCACCACCACGCCCGACTCTTTTGAATATTTGTGGAAAAGTAAGACTAACGATAATGCTGGATGGTTCCTTCTAGCATCTGTGGATAAACTACTAAGGGAAAAGCAGAAGCTCAGAAAGGAAATTTCCAAGCTTAAGACCCACATACATGTCTGAAGGTTTCTAAGGCAGCCCTGGAGGAGAGTCTCCTCTCTAGCCAGAAGAGGGCTCAAATTGCAGAAAACAAAACCCAAGCTCTCATTTTATAAGATTGGCTAACTTGCAACATAAACTCAATTACAGCCTCAGGCTAGCAGAAGTTAAAATGATTGGAAAAGAGTGGGATCCTGTGACTTGGGATAGGGATGCCTGGGGAAGACCCTGGAGAGTCTGGGGACATTGAAATCTCAGATTCTGAAGAAATTATTTTGCATGAGAATGTGACCTCCCCACCCTTAGCAGCACTTGCATCCCCACCCCCACACCCTGAAGTATTACCCTCTCCACCCTTGCCTGAGGGAATTAATCCTTCTTTGTTTGAGGAACCAGAATAACCCTCCCTGCAGGAGGTGCTGATACTCCTCAGTGCCTACCCATTTTTGTCTCTAGGCCTATAACCAGGCATAAGGCTAAGCAGGCCCCTAAAGGTAAAATAGAAAGCATGACACAAGAGGAGGTGAGGTACACCCCTAAAGAACTTCAGAAATTTTCTTAAGTGTACAGGCAGAAGCATGGGGAATATGTGTGGGAATGGATTTTAAGGGTGTGTGATGATGGAGGAAGAAATATAAGATTAGATTGAAGGGACCAAACTGATGCCATGACAGGCTTCAGTAAAGTGCCACCCTAACTAGGTCTAATTTTCAGTTTTCAGGCAGGCAAGACTTCTGGGAAAGGGTGGGCTGCTAATCAACCATGACCCTGACATGTAGCCAGAGAAGATAGCCACCCAGGGGCTGAGTCAGTTCCTGGAGACATGTCCAAACATGCCCAGACATGTTCCTTTTGCCCCCAACCAATCAAAGACATACAACTGTAACTGTTGCTTGCCTAGCCAATCATTTGAAAAGATTATCTAACCCCACCTGAAATTCCCCTAGTTGTGCTTAAAAGGGGCCTGCGTACTCCCCTTGGGGTCACCATTTTGTATGAATGATTGACCCCCGCATGCTGACTGATTCTTCAGAATAAATGCTCTTTGCTTTTACATACTATTTGAGTCCAGGGTCTTTCTTCAGTGATTTTCCGACCCTTACAAGATTAGGTTGAATTTATTGAAATGGGCCCATTGAGCAGAGATTTTAGATTTAACACTGCAGCTTGTGCAGTTGGAAGAGGTACCAAGAGTTTGATTGGTTGGCTGAAGTACGGATCCAAAGATGGCCTACTGTGAATGAGCTGGAGCTGCCTGATATCCCTTGGCTTAATGTTGAATGGATTAAAAAGCTCACCGAACTTGGAATGATAGAATGGATTTGCCATATAAACTCATCTTTGCCCCCACAATGGAAGCATCCAGAAGATGTGCCCTTCCCTAAGACTACAAGAAACAGATTTGTGAGGGGAGCCCCAGCATACTTAAAGTTGCCATAATATGTAAAAAAGACATCACAGTGGGAGCCTCAGTTGCTGCATTAAGTGACTTAGATGCAATGGGTCTAACTGATCTCAGGGTAACAAGGGCCAAAAGACAGTGCTGAATTGTGAAGGACTCAGGAACCAGATGGATGCCATGACAGGCTTCAGAGTCCTCAGTAGGCCGAAATTTCTGTTTCCTGGCAAGATCTAAGTTTTTTTATCTTCTGGTAAGGGTGGGTTTAACAGTTACTGGAAACATTATGCCACACATTCCTGAAGTCATAAGATAAGTTCAATTCCCCTAGCTCCAGCCCGCCGACCTTGCTGTAAGGGTAGGTTTAACAGTTGAACTGATACATTCCTGAAGTCATGAGACATTCCTGTAGTCATAGATAAGCTCAAATCCCCTAGCCCCAGCCTGCCAACTTTGCCCGCCAAAATCCTAAGCCAACCAGAAGAGTACACTGTTTAAATCAACCAATTATGTACCCATCCCCTTCTTCTATGTTCAAATCCCTATAAAAACCCTACCCTCCCACTACTTGGGGCTCTTGTACGGATCCACTGGGTTGGTGAAGTCAAGAGACCAAGCTTAAGTCCGAAATAAAGCTCCTTGCCCTTGCATACATGTTTGGTTCTCCTTGGTGGTCACTGGGGGTGCCGAGAACTGGGCATAACAAATTGCCAAAGGTAAGGTAAGCATGTTTACTATAATGGATAGCATAGGCAAAACAATGCTCATACTGTATGACTTGTGTAGATCTTTGGTACTGGCTGATTAATCATGGTGCTCTCAGAAGTGAAATAGATAAGAAGCCTACTAAGTTTCTGCTTGATTTGTTTAATCAGATAAGTTCCAGAGCAAAGGACCAAAACACCACTTTGAATTATAGCAACAGAGAATCAGGCATCTTAACCAGTTTCCAGACTTGAGCCAGTTTCCAGAACCTGAGCACCTTGATTAAAGGGGTAGCTGGGTCCCATTGAGGAAGGACCCTCCCACAACCCTCAAAAGTTTCAATAGTGGTCTGGAGAGATGACTTAGTGGTTAAGCACTTGCCTGTGAACCCTAAGGACCCTGGTTTGAGGCTCGATTCCCCAGGAGCCACATTAGCCAGATGCACAAGGGGGCACATGCATCTGGAGTTCATTTGCAGTGGCTAGAAGCCCTGGCACACCCATTCTCTCTCTCTCTCTCTCTCTCTCCTCTCTCTCTCTCTCTCTCTCTCTTTCTCTGTTGCTCTCAAATAAATAAAAATAAACAAAATTTTTTTTTAAAGTTTCAATACTAAGCTTAGTCCTATCCTTCCTCAGAGGGACCTGTGGCCTTCTGCTAAGGTAACTGTACCATGAGGAAAAGGAAGTCCTCACACATTTGGGGGCTTACTGGACACTGGTTCTGAATTGACATTGATCCCAGGAGACCCCCAACAGCACAGTGGCCCTCCAGTTAAAGTAGGTGCTTATGGAGGTCAGGTGATCAATGGAGTTTTGGCTATTGTTAGACTGACAGTGGGTCCAGTGGGTCCCTGAACTCATCTTATAGTTATTTCCCCAGTCCCAGAAGGCATAATTGACATAGATATACTTAGGAGTTGGCAGAACCACCACAGGGGTTCCTTGACATGAGGGCATTATGGTTAGAAAGGTCAAATGGAAGCCATTAGAGCTCCCTCCACCAGGGAAAATAGTGAACCAATAGCAGTATTGCATCCCTGGGATTGCAGAAATTAGTGCCACTATAAAGGACCTGAAGATGCAGGGGTGGTGGTTCCCACCACATCTCCCTTTAACTCTCCTATTTGGCCTGTTCAGAAGACAGATAGATCCTGAAGAATGACAGTGGATTATCAGAAACTTAATCAAGTGGTGACTCCAATTGCAGCTGCTGTACCAGATGTGGTTTCTTTACTTGAGCAGATTAACATATCTCCTTGTACCTGGTATGCAGCTATTGATCTTGGGAATGCTTTCTTCTCCACGCCTGTCCATAAGGACCACCAGAAGCAATTTGCCTTCAGCTGGCAAGGTCAGCAGTACACATTTACTGTTTTACCTCAAGGTTATATTAACTCTCCAGCCCTGTGTCATAGCTTCATTCACATAGACCTTGATCCCTTGTCCTTCCACAAGGTATCACATTAGTCCATAATATTAATGGCATTATGCTGATTGGTTCAAATGAGCAGGAGGTGGCAGCCACTCTGGAGTTGCTGGTACAGCATATGTACATCAGGGGATTGGAAATAAATCCATCCAAAATTCAAGGACCTTACACCTCAGTGAAGTTTCTAGGAGTTCAGTGGTATGGGGCATGCAGGGATATTCCTTTTAAGGTAAAGGATAAGTTGTTGCACCTGACCCCTCCTACCACTAAGAAAGGCTTGTTTGGATTTTGGAGACAGCACATTACTCACTTGGGTGTGTTATTCCGTCCCACATACCAAGTGACTCAGAAACCTACTAGTTTTCAGTGGACCCCAGAACAAGAGAAGGCTCTTCAATAGGTCCAGGCTGCTGTGCAGGCTGTTCTGCCCCTTGGGCCATATGATCCAGCAGATCTGATGGTACCTGAGGCATCAGTGGCAGATAGGGATGCTGTATGGAACTTTGGCAGGCCCCCATAGGTGAATCACAGCGGAGGCCCTGGGATTCTGGAGCAAGGTCCTGCTGTAATCTGCAGAAAATTACTCTCCCTTTGAGAGGCAGCTCTTGACCTGCAATTGGGCCTTAGTGGAAACTGAATGCTTGACAATGGGCCATCAAGTTACTATGCGACCTGAGCTGCCCATTATGAGCTGGGTGTTACCTGACCCACTAGGCCATAAAGTTGGACATGCACAGCAGCAGTCCATCATCAAGCGGAAGTGGTATATACATGATCAGGCTCAAGCAGGTCCTGAAAGTACAAGTAAGTTACATGAGGAAATTAAGTATGATATAAAGAGATATGGTTTGGTGTTAAGGTGACAAGGGGTGGACTTGTGATGGTTAAGTTTTGTGTCAACTTGATCTGTTTAGGAATCCACAGACATTTCTCATAAGTGAGTCTCTGAGGTTGCTTCCAGGAAGGATTAACTAAAGGAGGAATTCCTTTCCCCAGGGTGGAGTCCTTCCCCCAGAGTGAGTGGCCCCTCTTGGAGTGGGGAACTTTATCTAAGGAAGCTCTGGGAAGGAAAGTATCCCTCTTCCCACCTGGCTCCCGGTGCTGCTTGCTGCTTACTGCTTTCCAGTGTGGACTCAAGACCAACATAGACTGAAGACCAGTACGGACTGAAGACCAGCGTCTCTCCAGGAAGCCTCCAGGCCTTCGGTGCCAAATTGGAACTGCTGAGCCATCCAGCCTTACAAACTGAGTAACTACCAGGTTGTTTGACTCTCAGGCCTACAAACTGCTATTGTTGGACTGCTGTAAGCTAATCCAATAAATTCCCTCCCTTTTAATACAATTCATTCTATTGGTTCTGTTCCTCTAGAGAACCCTGACTAATGCAGGGTATAATAGTGGCATGTCTGTTATGGGGGAAACCAATTACTCTCTAAGAATGAAAGAGCCAAAGGAAGAGTAAGACTGCTTACAATGCACTCTTCCAGACACAAAATGGCCTGAATATCCATGACCTCGCAGTGGCTGACACTACCTACACAAGACCATCATAATAGGAGGAAAAAATGATGACATCAAATTAAGAGACACTAATATAGAGGGGGGAGGATATAATGGAGAGTGGAGTTGTGAAAGGGAAAGTGAAATGGGAGGTAATTGCTGTGGTTTATTGTCTATAATTATAGAAGTTATCAGTAAAATAATTTTTAAAAGAAAGAAACTGCAGAAGACACTAGGAAATGGAAAGACAACCCATGTTGTTGTATTAGAAGAATCACTATTGTGAAAATGTCTATCTTACCAAAAGCAATCTACACATTTAATGCAATCCTCATCAAAATTCCAATGGCTATCTTTTTTTTTTTTTTTTCTCGAGGTAGGGTTTCACTCTAGCCCAGGCTAACTTGGAATTCACTACATAGTCTCAAGATGGCCTTGAATTCACAAAGATCCTCCTAACTCTGCCTCCTGAGTGCTGGGATTAAAGGCATGCACCACCACATCCGGCACCAATGGCATTCTTAATTGAAATAGAAGAAACAATCCTGGGCTGGAGGGTTGGCTTAGCAGTTAAGGTGGTTTCTGGCAAAGCAAAAGGACCAGGTTTTATTCTCCAATACACACATAAAGCCCAGATGCACAAGGTGGCACATGCGTCTAGAGTTCCTTTACAGTGGCTGGGGCCCTGGCATGCCCATTCTTTCGTCCCCCTCTTTATCTGCTCCTTTCTCTCTTTCAAATAAATAAATAACTTCTAAAATTTATTTGGAAGCACAAAAATCCTGGAATAGCCAAAATAATTCTGAGCAACAAAACTAAGGCTGGTGTGAGAGAGAAGTCATCAGTGTAGACAAACAACAGTGGATACTCAAGCCTTAAGATGGGACAGCCAGGCCAAATGAACCATTCCTGTTTTAAGATATATTACAGAGCCATAGTAACAAAAACAGCATGGCACTCGCACAAAGACAGGCACATAGATCAATTGAACAGAATAGAGGACCCAGATGTAAGTTAAGGCAGCTACAGCCATCTGATTTTTGACAAAAAGGCCAAAAATATTCAGCCTGTATAACAAATGGTACAGGGAAAATTGGATATCTGTATGTAGAATGATGAAAATAGGTCCTTATCTCTCTCCATGCACAAAAATCAAGTCCAAATTGATCAAATACCTTAATATCTGACCAGAAACCATCAATGGTCAATCCATCAATAAGGTCACAGCCTTCATGATGCAATCACTTCCCAAGGCCCTACTCTGAACATTGCTGTACTGGGGAGGGAGCCTTCCATGCATAAACTTGGGCAGTGGTACATTTCAGATTCAAACCAAAACAGTTTAATGAATTCTCATATTCATATGAACTTGAATCAAGTTATCAAAGTCTTGTCAAATTTAACTTGGGCATGGTGGTGCATGTTTGTGATTCTGGCACTTGGAAGGCTGAGGCATTAGGATTGCTATATGTTTGAGACCAGCCGGAGCTTCATGGTAAGACCCTACTTCAAAAACAAAACAGGGCTGGAGAAATGGCTCAATGGTTAAGGTACTTGCTTGCAAAGCTAATGGCCCAGGTTCAATTCCTCAGTAAAGCCAGATGCACAAAATGGCATGTGAATCTGGCATTCATTTGCAGTGGCTAGATGACCTGGCATGCTCAATCTCTCTCTCTGCTTTCAAATCAATAAATAAAAATATTAAAAAACCCAACCCTGCTGGGTGTGGTAACACATACCTTTAATCCCAGCACTTGAGAGGCAGAGATAGGAGGATCCCTATAAGTTCAAGGCCAGCCTGGGACTATGGAGTAAGTTCTAGGTCAGCCTGGGCTAGAGTGAGAGCCCTAACTTGAAAAACAAAATGAAAACAAAACAAACAAAAAAACAAAAAAAACCTAGGGCTAGGGAGATTGCTCAGTTGCACTTGCTTGCAAAGCCTGTCAGTCTGGATTTAATGGTTCCAATCTTCAGCCACCCAAGTAAAGCCAGACAGGCATTCCTTTGCAGTGGCTAGAGACCCTGGCACACTGACACACACATACCACAAATAAATAAATTTTTATTTAATTTTAATAAATTGTCGGTCTTGGGAGATTGCTCAGTCATTAAAGCATTTGCCATGCAAATATGAGGACCTGAATTCAATCCACAGAATCCATGTTAGAAAAAAAAGCTGGGAGCTGGGGAGCTCAGTAGATAAAGCGTTTGCCATGTAAGTGTGAGTACCTGAGTTCAGATCCCCAGAATTCACATTTTAAAAAAATCAAATGCTTCAGCATAAGTATGTGTAATCACAGCCCACCTATGGTGAGAAGGGAGAATGGCCTAGAAGCTTTTGGGCCAGCTAGCCTGGCATACACAGGGGTGAACAACTAGAGACTCCGTGACAAACAAGGTGGAAATCCAGTATTCACACTTGAAGTTGACCTCTGACCTCCTCATGTGTGGTGTGGCATCTGCACACCTGCGCTCTCACACATGAATACATACATCACACACACACACACATGCGTGCACAAAAAAAGCTGACATGGTAGTATGATTATAATTCCAGCCTTTGAAACAGAAAAATAGATCGCTACAGCTTGCTGGTCAGCTAGTCTAGTCTACTTGGTGAGTAAGTTCCAGGTAAGTGAGAGGCACTTTATCCCAGCACTTGCCAGGCAGGGGTAGGAGAATTGCTGTGAGTTTGAGGCCAGCCTGGGATTACAGAGTGAGTTCCAAATCATCCAAATCATCCAAAAGAAAGAGTGAGACCCTACCTCAAGAAAGGGGGACAGGAGAGATAGCTTAATGGTTAAGGTACTTGCCAGCAAAGCCAAAGGACCCTGGTTCGATTCCCCAAGACCCACATAAACCAGATGCACAAGGGGTGCACACATCTGGAGTTTGTTTGCAGTGGCTGGAGACCCATTCTCTCTCTCTCTCTGTCTCTTTCTCTCTCTGAAACAAACAATGAAACAAACAAAGAAAGAGAGAGAGAGAAAGAGAGAGAGAGAGAAAGAAAGAAAGAAAGAAAGAAAGAAAGGAGGGAGGGAAGGAGGGAGGAAGGAAAGAAATAAATAAAGAAAGAGGAGCTGGGGAGGCTTGGCATGGTGGAGCACACCTTTAATCCCAGCACTGGGGAGCCCAGGTAAGAGAATCATGGTGAATTTGAGGCCGCCCTGAGACTACAACGTGAATTCTAGATCATCTTGGGCTAGAGCAAGACCCTTCCTTGAAAAAACTAACAAGCAAACAAATAAGCAGACCAAAGAGCTGGAGGGAGGGCTCCGAAGTTAAAGGCACTTGCTTACAAAGCCTGATGACTCAGGTCAATTTCCCAGTATCCATGAAAAGCCAAATGCACAAAGTGGAGTTTGCATCTGGAGTTCTTCTACAGT
The DNA here is from genome assembly GCA_036346955.1 of Dipus sagitta. Classification (NCBI taxonomy): domain Eukaryota; kingdom Metazoa; phylum Chordata; class Mammalia; order Rodentia; family Dipodidae; genus Dipus; species Dipus sagitta. The sequence goes on from CM070777.1 coordinate 71,713,741, forward strand.
GGCAAGAGGCCCTAGGGAGCTTACTCTCTCCCTCTCTTTCCCTTTCTCTCCTAAATAAATAATTTTTTGTTTTTTTTTCAAGGTAGGGTCTCACTATAGCCCAGGCTGGCCTCGAACTCACGGTAATCCTCCTACCTCTGCCTCCCGAGTGCTGGGATTAAAGGTGTGCACCACCATGCCCGCTATAAATAAATAAGAAATCTCTCCAGCCCTAAATAAATGTTTTTTGTTTTGTTTTTAATGTGGACAGGCTCTTCTTGGCTATTCATCTCTTCTGACACCTGAACCTCCAGACCTTCCCTCATCTTGTCCTAGCCTGACTGGGCTGGGATACCGGGAGAGGGAACCCCTACTCCCACATAGGTTCTCTACCTACTGCTGCCTTCCACATGGCAGGAGCTCTCTGTAGGGACCGCCTCTTTCCTTCTCTTCATCAAATAAAGTCTCTCTAAACTTAAAAAAAAAAAAATGTGAGCAGGCAGCCACTTACAGAGGATGCTCCATTGATGAGCCAGTCTGCTTTGTTGATTTCTCAGCGTTAACTTCTTCTTTTCCATTCTTCCTTTCTCTCCTTTGGATGATGCACACAATTGTAAGCATTGCTTGCCCTGAATTTTGGGCCTTTTTTTAAAAAAATCGTTTTCTCAATAAATCTCCTTTCCCTTACTCACTAAAAAAATTTTAAAAAAGAGGGCTGGAGGGATGGTTTAGTGGTTAAGGCATTTGCCTGCAAAACCAAAGGACCCAGGTCCTATTCCTCAGGACCCACATTAGCCAGATGCACAAGGGGGTACATGCGTCTGGGTTCTTTTGCAGTGGCTGGAGGACCTAGTGTACCCATTGATTCTCTCTCTCTCTCTCTGCCTCTTTCTCTGTCAAATATGTATATATAGAGAGAGAAAGATTTTTTTAAGAGAATATATAAAATAAGGTAGAGAGCATCTGGTTTTTATTTATTTATTTGAGAGCGACAGACAGAGAGAGAAAGAGGCAGATAGATAGATAGAGAATGGGCATGCCAGGGCCTCTAGCCACTGCAAAGGACCTCCAGATGCGTGTGCCCCTTGTGCATCTGGCTAACGTGGGTCCTGGGGAATCGAGCCTCGAACCGGGGTCCTTAGGCTTGACAGGAAAGCACTTAACCGCTAAGCCATCTCTCCAGCCCGTAGACAGCATCTGAAGAACAGCATCCAACGTTGTTTTCTGACTTCATTCATATGCACATGTACACACACACACTACTGCAATACACACATATACACAATAAAAAAATTTTCAAGCCGGGCGTGGGGGCGCACACCTTTAATCCCAGCACTCGGGAGGCAGAGGTAGGAGGATCGCTGTGAGTTCGAAGCCACCCTGAAACTCCATAGTGAATTCCAGGTCAGCCTGGGGTAGAGTAAGACCCTACCTTGAAAAACCAAAAAAAAAAAAAAAATTAAAATTTACTTCATCTGTTCCTTTTGTGCAGTGGGTGTGTGGTACTGTTTTTGCTGCTGGCGAAGTATTTGAAACAAAGTCTAGACTTAGCTATCTCCCCAGTATGTGGACATGTTCTTTTCTTTTCTTTTCTTTTCTTTTGAGGTAGAGTCTCACTCTAGCTCAGGCTGACCTGGAATTCACTATGTAGTCTCAGGGTGGCCTCGAACTCACTGCGATCCTCCTACTTCTGCCTCCCGAGTGCTGGGATTAAAGGCATGCACCACCATACCGGGCGGACATTTTCTTACATAGATAAAATGTCATTGTTACATTGAACAAGCAACAATTCCTTGGTATTCTATACTACTAGGCCATACTCAAATTTCCCTCATTGTTTCAAAATGTGTACTTTTAAAATTTTTATTTATTTATATAATTATTTTTGGTATTTCCAGGTAGGCTGATCTGGAATTCAATATGTAGTCTTAGGGTGACCTCAAACTCACAGTGATCCTCCTACCTCTGCCTTCTGAGTGCTGGGATCAAAGACGTGCTCCACCATACCCAGCATTATTTATTTATTTATGAGAGAGATAGAGAGAGAATGGGCACACCAGGGCCTCTAGCCACTACAAATTCCAGATGCATGCACCACCATGTGCATCTGGCTTATGTGGGTTCTGGGGAAATGAACCTGGGTCCTTAGGCTTTACAGGCAAGCGCTTTAATCACTAAGCCATCTCTCCAGCCCTCAAAAATGTCTATTTTTATGTTTGGTCTGTTTTCATTACAGCTCAAACATTGCATTTGAAAATTATATGTCTTTTTTTTTTTTTTTTTTTTTTGAGATAGGAGCTCACTGTAGCCTAGGCTGACCTGGAATTCACTATGTTGTCTCAGGGTGGCCTAGAACTTACAGTGATCCTCCTGCCTTGGCCTGCCAAGTGCTGGGATTCAAAATGTGCACCATCATGCCCGGTGAAAATTATATATCTTAAATTTCTCTAAATATAGAACAAACTTTCCTTTTCTTTTTTCCTGGTAACAATGACATGTTCGATAAAACTGGATCAGTTGTTCTGTGGAATGTCCTGATTTCTGGTTTTGCCTCTCACCTTCCTCATAGAACCTGTTTCTCTCTGTGTCTAAGCTCAACTCTGAAGCCCAAATAGATGTGAGATCTTGTGTGGCCAGACCATTTTGTACTTGCACAGAGAAGTTTTTTGCTTTGTTTTGTTTTGTTTTGTTTGAGAGACTCTCATTCTATAGCCTAAGCTGGACTGGAACTCACCACATAGCTCTGGATGGCCTTAAACTTGTGATCCCTCCACCTTAGCTTCCAAGGCATGAAACACTGTACCTGGCTCAGGCCACATAGTTCACACTGCACTGTGTCAAAACCCATAGTATCTGGTTATCCTACTAAGTTTTCTTAACTTAATAGATATTTATTTATTTGAAGGAGAGAAAATGAGAGATAAAGAGAGACATATAGACAGAGCTAGAGAGAGAATGAGCATGCCAGGGCCTCTAGTCACTGTAGAGGAACTCAATGGCATGCACCGCTTTATGTAGCTGGCTTCACGTGGGTACTGGGGAATCAAACCTTTGCTTTATAGGCAAGAGCCTTAACCATTGAGCAAGCTGTCTTATGGTTTTTTTTTTTTTAATATGTATTTTTATTTTGGGCTGGAGAGATGGCTTAGCAGCTAAGGCACTTGCCCTAAGTACCCAGGCTCGATTTTCCAGGTCCCATGTAAGGCAGATGCACAAGGTGGCACATACGTCTAGAGTTTGTTTGCAGTGGCTAGAGGCCCTGGCACACCCATTTTCCCTCTCTCTCTGTCTTTCTCTCTATCTCTAATAAATAAATAAAAACTAAAAATAATTATTTTTATTTATTTCAGCGAGAGAAAGAAAGAGGCAGGTTGTTCTGTGGGAAACCATGGGTACAAAGGGCCTGGAATTCCTATTCCATTGCATTATATCATATACTGTTATATGTATCATAACATATTATAATGTACTATATATAATATTATAATGTATTTTATCATATTATTATGATACGATACTCACATCATAGTAACAAGTCCCTGCCTTGATGCAAGCCAGAAGTTCAGGCTCTCAGCAGTGGGGAACCTCACAGATGGGGGAAGGGTCTAATTACTATTTTCCTTGGGCATCCTAACCAGTAAATTCTTAGCACATTCATTACATTCTGAGCCGGCTCAAGGGTCTTGTTTATATCTTCTTTTTCTTTTCCCCTTCAATATTTTACTTATTTTCACTAAGCCTAGGAAAGCATCATACTTTATGCAGGCTCTGGTTATTATTATTGTTTTTATTTTAAATCATGATCTCATGTCTCCTAGGCTGTCCTTGAGCTTGTTGTAGCTGAAGATGGTCTTGAACTTCTAATCCTTCTGCTTCTATCTCCCCAGTGCTGGGATTACAGGTGTGCCACCCCCACCAACTTGGACTTGGTTATTTTGTATTAGGAGTGCCCTTCATGAATATCAAATAGACCATGTTCCTGAGGATGAGAGCCTGCAGCATGATCCATAGATTTAAGATGTGGAAGCGAGCAGAATGCCCATCTTAGAGTTTAAGGAGTGATGGAGCATCAGTGTACTGGAATGCCAAGAAGTAATGTACACCAAGAAGTGGGCCAGGTATGGCAGTTGATGCCTGTAGTGTCATACTTTCAGCAGGTTGAGTAGGATAGTAAGATGATCACTTAAATTCAGGATTTAAAAAGTACATATATATATATATATATATATATATATATATATATATATATTGGTTTTTCGAGGTAGGGTCTCACTCTAGCTCAGGCTGACCTGGAATTCACTATGTAGTTTCAGGGTGGCCTCGAACTCATGGCAATCCTCCTACCTCTGACTCCCGAATGCTGGGATTAAAGGCATATGCCACCACACCCAGCTTTACTATTATTTTAGTTAATCAATTTATTTATTTGAGAGAGAGAGAGAGAGTGCGAGAAAGAGGTAGATAGATAGATAGATAGTTAGATAGATAGGCCAGGCATGGTGGTGCATGCCTTTAATCCTAGCACTTGGGATGCAGAGGTAGGTGGATGGTCATGTTACTTCGAGGCTACCCTAAGAATACATAGTGAATTCCAGGTCAGCCTGGGCTAGAGTAAGACCCTACTTCAAAAAATCAAAAAAAAAAAAAAAAAAAAGATTAGATATATAGAGAGAATGGGCATGCCAGGGCCTGTAGCCACAGTAAACAAACTCCAGACGTATGTGCCACCTTGCTTACGTGGGTGCTGGGGAATCGAACCTGGGTCCTTAGGCTTCACAGGCAAGCACCTTAACTTCTAAGCCATCTCTCCAACCCTTTATTACTTTTTAAAAAATATTTTATTTTCTTGAATATTTTATTTATTTATTATTAGAAAGAGAGAGATAAGGCTGGGGGGGGGGGAGAATGGGTGCACTAAGGCCTCTAGCCATGGCAGATAAACTCCAGATGTATGTATCACAATGTACATCTGGCTTACATGGGTTCTGGGGAAACAAACCTGGGTCCTTAGGCTTCATAGGCAAGTGTCTTAACTGCTGCGCCATTACTTCAGCCCCCTTTATTACTTTTTGTGAGGTAGGGTCTCATTTCACTCTAGCCCAGGCCAACCTAGAACTCAGTCTGTAGCCTAGGGTGGCTTAGAACTCATGATTATTCTCCTATTTTAGCCTCCTGAATGTTGGGATAAAAGGCATGTACCACTACAACCAACTTTGGTTTAAATTCTTTTTGTATCTTAAAAAAGTATTTACACTAGCAGGGCATGGTGGTACAGTCCTTTAATCCCAGCACTCGGAGGCAGAGGTAGGAGGATCACTGTGAGTTTGAGGCCACCCTGAAACTACATAGTAAATTCCAGGTCAGCCTAGACTAGAGTGAGACCCTACCTCGAAAAAACAAAAAACAAATAAACAAAAAAAAAAGTACTTATATGCCAGGGGCAGTGGCACATGCCTTTTTTGCCAGCACTGGGGAGGTAGAGGTAGGAGGATAGTCATGAGTTCAGGGCCAACCTAGGACTACAGAGTACCAGGTCAGTCTGGGCTAGAGTAAGAACCTACCTCAAAAACAACACCAAGCCGGGCGTGGTGGCTCACGCCTTTAATCCCAGCACTCGGGAGGCACAGGTAGGAGGATCGCCGTGAGTTTGAGGCCACCCTGAGACTACATAGTGAATTCCAGGACAGCCTAATCTAGAGTGAAACCCTACCTCAAAAAACAAAAAAACAAAAAACAAAAAAACAAAAAAAACCACCAAAAGAGATGTGGCAGGCCAGGTATGGTGGTGCACACCTTTAATCACAGCTCAGGAGAGGCAGAGGTAGGAGGATTGCTGTGAGTTCCAGGCCACCCTGAGACTACATAGTGAATTCCAGGTCAGCCTGGGCTAGAGCAAGACTCTACCTCAAAAAACTAAAATAAATAAATAAAAAATAAATACCCGAGGCTATGGGAGACATTTACAGTCATAGCACCACACTTCTTTTTTCCTTTTGAAACACTATAGAAGATGGGCAGTTTCCTTGGCTAGACAAACAGATAGGGAAAAGGGTCCTTAGTAAGGTGACTGTATTCTAACCCAAAAAGGTGAAGAGGGTGACCCCACTGGCTTAGCAGGCTTTCTGGAACCTGCACAGTACCGAGTGCATCATGGAACAACCAGTGCCTTTTGTTGTTTTCAAGGCAGGGTCTTGCTTCCTAGAACTCACGCTATAGTCCAAGACTGGCCTTGAACTCACAGCAATCTTCTTAACTCTGCCTCCTAAGAGCTGGGATTAAAGGTGCATTCCACTATGCCCTGTCAAGGTGCTGCAAACGAACTCCAGATGCATACGCCACTGTGCATCTGACTTTACATGGGTACTCAGGAATCAAACCCAGGTCATTAGGTTTTACAGGCAAGCACCTTAACCGCTAAGCCATTTCTCTAGCCCTCAAAAGATTTTTTAAAAATATTTTATTGGGCTGGAGAGATGATTTAGCAGTTAAGGGACTTGCCTGTGAAGGTTAAGGACCCCGGCTTGATTCCTGGGAGGCCCTGGCATGCCTATTCACTCCCTCCCTCTCTCTCTTTCTCTCAAATACATAAATAAATTTAAGAGAAAGGGGGAGAGAGACAGAATGTGCAGGTCAGGGCTTCTAGCTACTGCAGATAAACTCCAAATAGATGCACCATCCTGTGCCTCTAGCTTATGTGGGTACTGGGCAATCGAACCTGGGTCCTTAAGTTTCACACCCCAATGACCTAACTTCCTACTTAATAGGTCCTACTTTAAAGTTTCTAGTATCTTCCAATAATGCCAAGATGAAGACCATGCCTTGAAGATACTTGCTTCTGGGAAAAGTATCCAAACCCCAGCAAGCGACTCTTGACTGCGGAAGGCCCTAACAAGAGGGAGCCTGACACTGGAAGGAGGGAGCAGCCTGAGGTTTAAACAAGCCCTCCTCCCTGAACATGGCAGCCATACCATGTCCTCCAAGAGGGGGGTGGGGAGCTGTCACAACAGGGAAGGAGCTGAGGTGGCTGGAGTCCCATCCTCAGAGGGTGACAGGGAGGAAAACATGCTGCCCAAATGTAGAGCTTGGGTATGGGTGGGGCACTTGGCATATACTTGGGGCCTAGAAATACATTTAGAAGATCTGATCATGAAAGGAGATGAGGAGCATGGCAGAGGAGTACTTGATATAAGCTTTCAATTTCTTTCTCTTCTTAGTTTGTAAAAAGCAACTTACGGGCTGGAGAAATGGCTTAGCCATTAAGGTATTTGCCTGTAAAGCCAAAGGATCCCTGTTTGATTCTCCAGGACCCACGTTAGCCAGATGCACAAGGGGATGCACGCATCTGGAGTTCGTTTGCAGTGGCTGGAGGCCCTGGCGTGCCCATTCTCTCCCTCCCTCTCTCTCTCATAAATAAAATATATATTTAAAAAAATTTTTTAAAGCAACTTACTCAGGGTTCAATCAGCAAATATAAATCACCTTCAATGTTAAGTGTTTTCTTAGAGACCAAAATGAACCTGTGAATGCCGGGACATGAAATACTTGGATTATATATGTGCTTTTCTAGTTGGATGTTTGTGCTCACTGTGGCCGAGAGCTACACATTTCTGTGTTGCTGTCATTAACTCCACCAGGCAGGGGCTCAGAGTCCTGTGAGAAAATCATGGGATTGAATGAAGGTATCCTGTATTTTTCTCAAATGGAATAAAATAATTTCTTCTGTGAAAAAAAAAAGATTTTTGTTTTGTTTTGTTTTTGGGTTTTTTTGAGGTAGGGTCTCACTCTAGCTCAGGTTGACCTGGAATTCACTATGTAGTTTCAGAATGGCCTTGAACTCACAGTGATCCTCCTACCACTGCCTCCCAAGTGCTAAGAATAAAGGCATGTGCCACTATGCCTGGCTCAAAAAAATTTTTAAGTGGGTTTGGCAACAATAAATGTTGGCAAGTGGGGTGGTTTGATTCAGGTGTCCCCCATAAACTTAGGTGTTCTGAATGCTGGGTTCCCAGCTGATGGAGATTTAGGAATTAATGCCTCCTGGAGGGAGTGTATTGTTGGGGCAGGCTTATGTGTGTCATAGTCAGTTTCCCCTTGCCAGTGTTTGGCACAGTCCCTTGTTGCTATTGTCCACCTGATGTGGGCCGGGGGGTGATGTCCAACCTCTGCTCATGCCATCATTTCCCCCTGCTATCATGGAGCTTCCCCTTGAGCCTGTAAGCCAAATAAATCTTTTTCCCACAAGCTGCTCTTGGTTTGGTGATTTCTACCATCAATTCGTACCTGACTGCAACAGCAAGAATGTGAGGACAGAGGAACCCTCATTCACTGCTGGTGGGAGTGCAAACATGTACAACCACTATGGAAATCAATACAGAGAGTCCTGAAAAAGATGAAAATAGAACTACCAAGTGCCCCAGCCATCCCTCTATTGGGCATCTACCCTAAAGGCTCCACTCTTCACTGAAGAGATTTGCTTAACCATGTTTATAGCTGCTCAATTCATAATAGCTAAGAATTGGAATCAATACAGATGCCCATCATTTGATGAATGGTTAATGAAGATATGGTACATATACATGATGGAATTCTACTGAGCTCTAAGGAAAAATTATATAATAAAATTTGTAGGAAAACGGATGGACTTGTAATAGATCATACTAAGTGAACTCACACAAGCACAGAAAGACCAATGTTGCATATTCTCCCTTATATATGGTTCCTAACCTGGAGTAGCTTGAGTTGTAACTATACCTGACAGTCAACTTGAGGGACAGATAAAGGCGTGAAAGGGTTTAGGGGGAGGGGAATGGGGTGACAGTGGGGGAGATATACACAAAACGAAATACAAAATGAATTGGTATCATAGAAAACCTCCTCCTGGATAGCAGACCAAAAGATATAACCCTCAATCAGAGTATGGGGGGAATCTGGTAAGAAGGAGTCTGGAGAGGGTGGGATGAAGCCTAGCCCTAAAATATTTGGCTCTGGCTTGTAATACCCTATACTAGAAATTGGTTACAACTCGCATTTTGTTGTTGACCAGAGAGACATACAAGGTCCTGAAAACAAGATAGACTTCTGTCAAAGTACTTGATTACCCACCCAAGGTAAAAGGTAAGGCCCTATTGCTGAAGACACCACATGCTGCTGGCACAGAATATTGAGAGATCTGGCTGAATCTAGAAGGAAGCCGGTTTCCAGATGGTCTGCCCGTATAGTGCTGGAAAGTGCTGCTGGGGGAAAATAGGCAACAACGTGTGCTAGAAGGAGACACTGTTATGCAAAAGCAACCAGCCTGATGAGATGGACATGCCTGTGCAATAGTGGCACCCAGCCTAGGTGGGTAACCGATGGCTCTTTGATTGGCTAAGAGACCCACTCAGTGGAAAGGAGCCCATAGCTGGAACTGGGAACCAAGTCAGAATCCTATGGAGACCAAGATTATGGACTTCAATAAGAAGCTCTCACTAGTCTGGTCAAAAGAAAGGCTACACCCATCAAGTCTCTTTAAATTAACAATGCTTGTCCCCATTAACCTATGCTGATCTCATTCTCCATTGGAGAATCTATTCTTTTTCAGAAGACAGTGAGAATTGAGGACAACCAAAATCTATCAATAAGACAAAAAAAGATAGCTGACTCCCTGTCAGGAGATAAACCATCCTTCACTTATCAGCTGGGGCCCAGGTGAAACCACAGAAGAATTGGTGAAATGAGCGGGAGTGCTGTTTCCTTGGTGAGCAAGGGTGATGGTGATAGGCACTGAGGACACCCAAAACACACCAAAGCAGAAATCCAGAAGCTGCTGAAAGCTCAACACTAAAGTAGACTTAAAACATACCCACCATGGCTCAGGGAATTTTACAGAACAGGGGCACAAAGATTCTAAGAGCCACAGAGTGGGGAAGAATATCCCAAGGTATTGCCACCCCAAATTCTGACTGCTGCTCTCACAACTTATAATCCACAACCCTAGGCAGAATACCAGCATTCTGCTGAGGCCAACCTTCAGTGGAATGGTGGCATGGAGGATGGAAATGATGGTACCAATACATGATGTGTCCATACAAAGTTTCTACTTACTAAAAAAAAAAAAATGTGCATTTGGGGTTGGAGAGATGGTCAGCAGTTAAAGGCACTTGCTTGCATGGTTTAACTATCTGGGTTCAATTCCCCAGAACTCACATGAAACTAGATGCACAAAGTGGTGCATTCATCTGGAATTTGTAGTGGCAAGAGGCCCTGGCATGCCCATATACACTCTCTGGTAATTATTTTTCTTTTTTATATTTTTTATTTCATTTATTTATTTGAGAGAGGGAGAAAAAGAGGCAGATAGAGAGACAGAGAGAATGGGCTTGCCAGGGCCTCCAGCCACTGAAGATGAAGCTCCAGATGCATATGCAACCATGTGCACCTGGCTTATGAGGGTACTGGGTCCATAGGCTTCATGGGAAAGTGCCTTAACCGCTAAGCCATTTCTCCAGCCCTCTGGTAATTTTTTTTTTTTTTTTTTTTTTTGTTGTTGTTGTTTGAGGTAGGGTCTCCCTCTAGCCCTGGCTGACCTTGAATTTATATGTAGTCTCAGGGTGGCCTTGAACTCATGGTGATCCTTCTACCTTTGCCTCCTGAGTGCTTGGATTAAAGGCATGCACCACCACACCCAGCTAAAAATAATTTTTTAAAAGTGGTTTTGAGAACAGAAAATAAATTTGGTTTTTCTCTTTAATTTTAATTTTTTAGCAAAATTCTGGCTTCTTTTTTGCACAAATTGAGAAGCTTTTGTAATTTTGTTATTTTTTAAATTTTTTTATTTATTAGAGAGAGAAAAAGAGAGAGAAATGGACATGCCATGGTCTCCAGCCACTGCAAACAAACTCCAGACACATGTTCCATCATGTGCATCTGGCTTATGTGGGTTCTGTAATTGAACCTTGGTCCTTAGGCTTCACAGGCATGTGCCTTAACTGCTAAGCCATCTCTCCAGCCTCTGGAATTTTGTTTTTAATATTTTTATTTTATTATTTTATGTGTGTGTATGGGACCTTGTGGAGGTCAGAGGACAACCTTGGGGGTGTCCTCTCCTTCCACCTTTTTGTTTTGTTTTGTTTTTTATGAGAGAGACAGAAATATAGAATATAGAATTGGTGCATCAGGGCCTCCAGCCACTGCAATGGAACTCCAAATGCCTGTGCCACCTTGTGCACATGTGCAACTTTGTGTATGCATCACCTTGTGCATCTGGCTTCTGTGGGATCTGGGAAGTTGAACATGGGTCCTTAGGCTTCAGAGTCAAGCACCTCAACTACTAAGCCATCTCTCCAGGCCCTCCTTCCACCTTTTTTTTGAGACAGAATCTCTGTTGTCTGTTTTTGCCACAGGGAAGGCTAGTCTAGCTGGCCCTGTGAGCATTGAGATTCTCCTGGCTCTGCCTCCCATTGCTGTAGGTATACTGGTATCACAGACATGTGTGCCATTTTTCATACAGCTTTATATAGGTCCTGGGGACCTGAACTCTGCTTGGCAGGCTTGCAGAACAAAATGCTTTTAATTGTTGAGCCATCTCCTTGGGCCCTGTTTGTGACACAGGATCTAATGTAGTCTGAGGTGACCTGGAATTTGCTAGATAGCTAAGGATGACCTTGAACCTCTGATTCTCCTACCTCCACTTCCTAAGTGCTGGGACTACAAATATGCTCCATCACTCACGAAGACTTGAGTTTGATATCCAGCATCCACATCAAAAGCCAGGCATTGCTGTGTATTCTCCAACATTGAAAGGGTTGGAGAAAAGGAGGAACACTGGAGCTCACTGGTCAGCCAATCTAACTGAAAAACGGTGCAAGTTCCAAGGTCAATGACAGACTCTTTCTCAAGGTAATAAGGCAGAAGAACAAAAGAGGAAACTTGATGTCCTCCTCTGGCCTCTGCCTGCATGTGCATGACACATGCATCTACACACATGAGTTCTTTTGTTTTTGGTTTTTCCCAGTAGGGTCTCTCTAGCTCAGGCTGACCTGGAATTCACTATGGAGTCTCAGGGTGGCCTCGAACTCACCGCGATCCTCCTACCTCTGTCTCCTGAGTGCTAGGATTAAAGGCGTGCGCCACCACGCCCAGCTCACACATGAGTTCTTAACACACACACACCTAGTTCCAACAGGGCATTGTGGCACACTCTTGTCATCCTAGCACTTAGGACTTGGAGGCAGAAGGATCAGGAGTTCCTGGTCATCCTCAGCTACATAGCAAGTTTGACTACCGTGGGTTTCTTGAGACCCAGTCTCCAATAAAAACAGAAGAGAGGCCATATATTTCATGATCTTGCTTGTGCAATGTGCAAAGACAGGGTAAAGTTCTGCAGAGGGGAAGCAGATCAGTGGTTGTCTTGGCTGGATCTGGGGGTCTGGGCAGACGGTAAATGAACACAAGGGGACCTTCTGGGTGATGGACATGGTCTTTAATCTGGATTGTTGTGATATTTGCATGAGTGTTCACATTTACTAAAAATGACTGAATTGTGCATCTACAATGTATACAATTTATGTCATATACATCAAACCTTAAGCTGTTTAAAACAACAAAAAACAAATCCTAGGCTCATGACACCAAATATAGGGATGTTTTGGCTTTGTTTTGTCATTCCAGTTCGGTGGAAGTCAGTTGTGGGGTTCCTACCCCTGAATGTCTTACTCATTTTATCATCATGTAGATTATAACCCTTGTTATCACATCATTCCTTTAGGGACAGCTCCAAACCTGAGGGTTACATCCAGTTATGTATGTGTGATAGGTGGGATAATGGCCCCAGAGATAATCAGAAGATTCTAATCTGTGCCTCCATCTCCTGAGTGCTGGGAATTTAGAAGTGTGCCACCAAGTTTGCCTTATAAGGACAGTCTTAGTTGGCAAAGGACTTGGCAGGTGTAGCTAAATGAAATGGGGAGCTTCCTGTGAATGACTGCTAAAAGGATTTGCAAGTACCTTTATAAGAAGAAGAAAGACATTTCAGTATGAACAGCAGAAAATGGAAAGATGGAAGCTGGAGGAAAATCATAGCCATGGAAAGTGGCGAAGGGAAGAAATACCTTCTCAGGACTCTGATCCTGCCCACACCCAAACCTAAGTCCAGGGATTCTGGCCTCCAGACGAAGAGAATAAGTTTGTAGTCTTAAGCCACCAGCTGAGTAATGATTTGTTATATAAACAATAAGAAATTAATATAGTATCTGTGGTAGTTTGGTTGTAAAATGATCCCTATAGCCTCACGTGTTTGTGATCAAGCCTCCGTAGCCCCCAGTTGGTAGCGTTTTGGGGAGGTGGAGCCTTGCTGGAGGTATGTTGCTTGGGGAAGACCTTGGGGTTGATTGGTCCAGCCTATTGGATATTTAAAGCTGGTTCAATCTTGCTTCTCTCTCTCTCTCCCCTGCTGCTGGTGCATGAAGATGTGTGCTGGTTGCTTTTCTCAGCCATGATGAAACTTCCCCTTGAAACTGTAAGCATGAAATAAACCCTTTCCTCCCATAAGCTGCTGTAACTGCTACAATATCCAATCTTAAACATATTATTTGGCTGGGTGTGTGGCACATGCTTATAATTCCAGTGCTCAGGAGGCTAAGGCAGAGGATCATGAGCTTGAGGTCAGCCTGGTCTACTCAGTGAGACTTCATCTCAAAAAAACAAACAAGCTGAGCATGGTGGTGCACACCTTTAATCCCAGCACCTGGGAGGCAGAGGTAGGAGGATCTTTGAGAGTTCAAGGCCAGTCTGGGGCTACAGAGTAAATTCAAGGTCAGGCTGGGCTAGAGACAGACCTTACCTCATAAAACAAACAAACAAACAACAACAACAAAAAAACCAGCTTCAGTCTTCCAACATGGACTAAAGACTCTAAAGACTCAAGGCTCTCCAGGAACCCTCCTGGCCTTCAGCACCAGCCTGGTGGACTGAGCAGCTACTGAGTTCTCAGCCTCTCCACCCTGCAGACAGCCATTGTTGGACCTCTCAGCCTGTATTGTGTAAGCCCAAATAGTAAATCCCCTTGATTATATTCATTCTATTGGTTCTGTTCCTTCAGGGAACCCTGACTAATACAACATTAAGTCAGAAGTTTTGATTTATTGATGTTTTACTGGAAATTTGGGTGGTGAAGATCTTCTATATCAACATAATATTTTTCTTTCTTTCTTTCTTTTCTTTTTCTTTTTTTTTTTTTTTTGGTTTTTCAAGGTAGGGTCTCACTCTAGCCCAGGCTGACCTGGAATTCACTATGGAGTCTCAGGGTGGCCTCGAACTCATGGCGATCCTCCTACCTCTGCCTCCCGAGTGCTGGGATTAAAAGCGTGCACCACTATGCCCAGCTCCAACATAATATTTCTAATTGCCTGTCACTGAGCATTGGTGCCTGGCTTCTGTAGGTTTCTGATCCTACTGTGGACAGAGTATTTAAGCTCTCTCCAGCCATATTTACATCTGCATCAGAGGTGTGACTTAGTCACTTTGAAAGCTTTGACATCACCCTTACCCTTGACATGGATTAGAACGATATGCCCTGTGTGTCTGTATTTGTGTGGTGTAATGTATGGGGCATGTACTTGTGTGTGCAGATGCATGCCCTATGCATGTGCATGTGGAGACCTGAGAAGAATGGAGGGTGTCCTTACCACTCATCTGCATATTTCCTTGAGATGAAACACCCCCTCAACCTGGGGCTGCTGTCTGAGCCCCACAATTCTCCACTCTCTGCCTCCTGCAGACTGGGGTAGCAGATGTGTGAGATTACATAGTGAAGTCCAGGTCAGCCTGAGCCAGAGTGAGACCCTACCTCGAAAATCAAAAAAAAAAAAAAAAAAAAAAAAAAAAAAAAAATCTTTAGGCTGTGTTTTCTTTTATCTTTTGTTTGATTGTACATCCAACCAAACACAGTTTTATGGGAGGAACAGATTTATTTCAAGCTTACAGATGCAGGGGCAGTTCCATTAATGGCACAAGATACTGGCTCCCACTCATAAATCCAAGCAGAGGGAGAAACAACCCTCAAACAGCCAACACCAAAAAGCTACAAGCAAGGACTCTGCCAGAGCTCAGACTGCTCTCCACACCTTTGTGCTGGAATTAGATCTGTCCCCAAACACACCTTTGGGCTGAATCCCAGGATCCGCCCCCAGTGACACCTCCTCCAGCCAGGTGGCTGGACATCCAAGTTACAAACTTAATTTTAATACCCGAGTCAATGCGGGGCATGCATTCAAATTTCCACACTGTCCAACAATGAGACTTGAGTGTCAGGCTCCCCCTTCAACTCCCAGGGCTACCTGGGCATAGTGCAGCCCAAACCCTGTGAAGGAAGCACCAAGTGACACATTGCAAGTGTCCCCCTTCATTCTTGCCCTGGAGAGATGCCCTGCTATATTGCATGTAACAGCAAGACAGAGGAGTTCCCCCAGGTTTCTAGTACTTGTCTGCGATTGGCTCCAGAGCTCAACTGTTCCTGATGGACCCCTGACCACTGGGAGCACCGTGGGACAGCGGAAACCCCACAGCGAGGTCTGCACTGCAGCCTATCTTCTTCCTGCAATCCGCCCTTATCAGTTTGCACAGAGCAAGGGAGACAAAACAAACTTTGAAATAGATACATTTCTCCCAGAGCCAAAAGCCATGGAAGAACAAGGGCTGGCACTCTTGGTATTAGCATAGAGCCAGAAGCAATTTCAGTATGAGAGGCCTCCTCGGATCTGGCCCAACCATCTCATCCACAGTAAGCTGTGAGATTTTAGCATCAACTTGCAGCAAGTCTTCCACCTTGGCTCATCTCCTTCCATAATTTAACTTGTTTCCCAGTGTCAGGCTATGGAGTGATAGAACTCCCCAGTAGCCCAAACAGCAGAGTCCCCCACCCCTTTTCCATGGCCTTGGGCCTAGCTCTTCCCAGGCCCAGCCAGCCAGCCAGCCCCTCATCTTTCCTCTTTATTGGAGAGTGTGTTTGGAGGTGTATGGGGGTTGTGAGAAGCATGGTGAGGGCTCTGGCCTCAAAGCTTCTGGTCTGACTCCAGCTGTGTCTCTCCTATATTTCAAGGAGAAATTTCTTCTTCTTCTTTTTTTTTTTTTTTTTTGGTTTTTCAAGGTAGGGTCTTGCTCTAGCTCAGGCTGACCTGGAATTCACTATGTACTCTCAGGGTGACCTCAAACTCTTGGCGATCCTCCTACCTCTGCCTCCCAAGTGCTGGGATTAAAGGCATATGCCACCACGTCTGGCTATTCTTTTTCTTTTTTTAATATTTTTATGAGAGAGAGAGAGAGAGAGGCAGGTAGAGAGAATGGGCACACTAGGGCCTCCAGCCACTGCAAATGAACTCTAGATGCTTGTACCACCTTGTGTATCTGGCTTTATGTGGGTACTGGGGAATCCAACCTGTGTCCTTTGGTTTTGCAGGCAAGCTCCTTAACCACTAAACCATCTCTCAAGCCCCCTCCTTTTGTTCGAGGTAGGGTCTTGCTCTAGCACAGACTGAACTGCAATTAACTGTGTAGTATCAGGGTGGCCTTGATTCATGGCAATCCTCCTACCTTTGTCTCCCAAGTGCCAAGGAGAGTTTTGAATTTCTCTCAGGGCCCTAGGGAAGCTCCCTGACCTTACTGTTTTACAACTTTGTGGGTTTTTTTTTTTTTTTGGTTTTCCAAGGTAGGGTCTCACTCAAACTCGGGTTGACCTGAAATTCACTATGTGCTGTCAGTATTCTCAGGGTGGCCTTGAACTCAGCTCAGTGATCCTCCTACCTCTGCCTCCCAAGTCCTGGGATTAAAGGTGTGAAACTTTGTGTTTTTTTAAGAGTGGGAGAATCTTGTATTTTCCCTGCCTACCTATAATCCTTGTTACATTTAGAGTTCCCTCTGGGGAGCATTCAATATGGAAAGCCTGGGATAGAGTGATACCTATCTCAAAAAAAAAAAAAAAAAAAAACAAAAAAAACAAACAAAAAAAAAATCCAACACTCAAAGGGTAATGTATACCCCTTAAGTTAGGAGATGGGAAACACTTCTGTGGCTTGAGAAATGACACCACGGATGGAGGAGATGGCTTAGTGGTTAAGGAGCTTGCCTGTAAAGACTAAGGACCTAGGTTCAATTTTGCAGTGCCCACATAAGCCAGATGGACAAGGTGGCACATGTGTCTGGAGTTTGTTTGCAGTGGCTAGAGGCCCTGGCATGCCCATTCTCTCTTTTTCCCTCTCCCTCTCTGTCTTTCTCTATATATCCACCTCTATCAAATAAATAATGATAATAATAATAATAATAATAATAATAATAAAAGAAATGATACCACCAAACAGCCAACACCACAAGCAAGCACAGCCAGAGCTCAAAACCTCTCTGTATAACTTTAGGCTGGAATGCAGATCTGCCAAGTGACATGCTCTTCTGTAGCAGGAGTCTGCCTAGTAGGGGCTGAAGCTGAAAACTCAATTTAAAAAATTATTTATTTTTATTTATTTGAGAGAGAAAAAGAAAGAAAGAGGGAGGGAGAGAGGAAGAGAGAGAGGAAGAGAGAGGGAGAGAGAGAGAGAGAGAGAGAGAGAGAAATTGGGTTCATTAGGGCCACCAGCCACTGCAAAAGAACTTCAGATGCATGCATTGCCTTGTGACATGGGTCCTGTGGAATTGAACCTGGGTCCTTTGCTGTGCAGGTAAGTTCATTAAATGCTAAGCCATCTCTCTAGCCCTGCAAACTCAATTTTAGTGAGACACTCGAGTCTATGTGGGATGTACATTCAAAGTACCACATTCTTCTCCTGTTGCCCAATAGACTCATGACCATCTCACATTGTAACATTCAGTCCAACTTCAAAGGCCTCATAAATTTTACCAACTTTAAGACTATCTCTTAACTGTGAGTCCTATGAAATCAAAACAAATTTCATACTTCTGCATGTAATGGCACAGAGTAAACATTTTTGTTGCTATAAGGCATAACAAGGAGAGACTGGGCCAATGCAAAAATCATTAACCACCAGGTAAACATCAAATATCTACAGTTCAAGTCTAACATCCATAACCAGTGAAAAGTAATGACAGTCTCTGGATTTCCAATTCTGCTTCTCCAGCTGGGCTGTGTAGTTGGGGAAAATTTCCACCCCAAGCCAATAGTGCTCCATGGTGGCCTTTGCACAGTCCTGGTATATCCAAAACCTCTTTGGTTTAAATTGTAAACCATAGTCCATCTTCAACTCCATACACTGGCCTTTCCTGCTTTTAAAACAGAAATATCCTGTTTCCCATGCCTCATCTTAGCAGAGGCTCCTATTTAACGTCAGACAATGGCTTTACTGGCCTATCAGGGACATCTCCTGCCTCATACGCTGCATCAGCAGCAGCTCATGGAACCATGTTCATGAGCACTTTGTGACCTGCTTCCATGTAGTTTTCATGTTTGCAAAACCAATACCAGGTATGCAACAACACAGCTACTGTGTGGAAATAAGCCATCATCTTGAAGAGCAGGTTATCAGGCTGAAGAGATGACTTAGAGGCTTTAAGGAACTTGCCTTAAATTGACTGGAGCTCAGTTCCCCAGTACCCATGTAAAGTAAGGTGCACAAAGTGACACATGCATCTAGAAAGTTCATTTGTAGTGGCTGGATGCTCTGGTATGTCCATTCGGTCTGTCTGTCTCCTCTCCAGCCACTGCAAATGAACTCCAAACGTGTGTGCTACTTCGTGCATCAGGCTTTACGTGGGTACTGGGAAATCGAACCAGGTCATTAGGCATTGCAGGCAAGCACCTTAGCCACTAAGTAATCTTTTTTTTTCTTTTCTTTTTTAATGGGCACACCAGGGCCTTCTCTCTCTCTCTCTCTCCCTCTCTCTCTCTCGCCAATTGCAAAAAATAAATAAATAAATAAAAATAAAAAAGAGGGGCTGGAGAGATGGCTTAGTGGTTAAGACACTTGCCAGCAAAGCCAAAGGACCTTGGTTCGATTATCCAGGACCAATATAAGCCAGATGCACAAAGGTGGCGTATGCATCTAGAGTTTGTTTGCAGTGGCTGGAAGCCCTGGCATGCCCATTCTCTCTCTCTCTCTCTCTCTCTCTCTCTCTCCCTCTGCCTCTTTCTCTCAAATAAATAAAAACAAAATTTTAAAAAAATTATAAAAGAGCAGGTTACCTTTCAGTCTCTCCTTTCAAAAGAGTTTGCATTCCTATTCATTCAGTCTTTCCTGGGTGGAATCACCTCAGATATCCTTCCCATTGTTTCATATTTATTTTATGTTAATTATAATAAATATTTAATTTATTTATTTGAGAGAGAAAGAGAGGCATATAGAAATAGAATGGGTGTGCCAAGGTCTCTTGCTACTGCAAACAAACTCCAGATGCATGCACCACCTGTGCATCTGGCTTACATGGGTACTGGAGAATCAAACCTGAGTCCTTAGGCTTCACAGGCAAGTGCCTTAACCACTAATCCATCTCAACAGGCCCCTTTCCATTGTTTCAGTGGCAAGCAATTGGCCATCCCTAACAACATCAGCTTCAGTAACCTAAAATCTATTTCTGTGTTTTTTTTGAGGTAGGGTCTCACTCTAGCCCAAGCTGACCTGAAATTTACTATGTAGTCCCAGGCTTGCCTTGAACTCATAGAAATCATCCTACCTGTGCCTCCCAAGTGCTGGGATTAAAGGCATGCAGCACAACACCCAGCTGCAAACTCAGTTTTAATAAAACATCTGAGTCTATGGGGGACATACATTCCAATAGGGACGTAATGCCTTCCACCTTACAAAAGCCTTCCACCTGCTACCAAGCTCTTTCAGAGTTCGTCTCAGCTCAGACTTCATTTTTTAAAAATTTGTTTACTAGAGAGAGAGATTGAGATTGAGAAACAGAGAGAGAGAGAGACAGACAGAGAGAGAGAGAGAGAGTATGAGAATGAGAATAAGCATGTCAGGGACTCTTGCCTCGTATGTACCACATTGTGCATTTGGCTATACATGGGTACTCAGGAATTGAACCTGGGCCTGAAGATTTTTCAAGCAAGCACCCTTAACTTTTGACCTGTTTCCTCAGCTCCTCAGCTCAGACTTCTAAGGTTTATCTTTCCACACGCTGCCATATTCCCTTCTAAAAAGGACTGTTAGTTCCACAAAAGCCCTACCCAACAATTGAATTCCCATCCCACCAAAGAATCCCACCAGTGCACCTTCCAGCATGAAGACCTGTCACTTTGGCAGCTATGATTTGACTCTGTCAGTAGATATTTCTTGGCTCTCTTCCCATTTTTCTTTTTTCTTTCTTTTTTTTACTTACAGGTTTTTAATTTATTTTTTTTATTGACAATATCCATAATTGTAGACAATAACCCATGGTATTTCCTTCCTTCTCCCCACTTTTCCCTTTGAAACTCCACTCTCCATCATATCCATTCCCCCTCTCAATCAGTCTCTCTTATTTTGAGGTCATCATCTTTTCCTCTTATTATGATGGTCTTGTATAGGTAGTGTCAGGCACTGGTGAGGTTATGAATATCCATGCCATTAAAGAATCCTACCCTTCCTTTGGCTCTTATATTCTTTCTGCCACCTCTTCCACAATGGACCATGACACTTAGAAAATGTAACAGAGATATTTCAATGCTGAGCACTCCCCTGCCACTTCTCAGCACCATGGTACCTTCTAAGGTATCCCAAGGTCACTACCATCTGAAAAAAAGAAGCTTCTCTAACCGAAAGTGAGAATAGCATTTATATATTGGTATGAACATTAAGAGAAATGTTTATCAGGCACTTTGTTGAGCATAGTATATACATTTAGCTAGACACCAGCAGATATTACACCCCGAGGGCTCATGACAAACCTGTTGTAGGTTTTCATTATCACAGATGTATTCCCTCCCATGGAGCGGACCTCCAGTCCAATTAGAGAGCAACTGGCTTCCCCCATAACAGACATGCTACTATTGTACCCATTGGCTCATTTGGCCTGGCTGGCCAAATTTAAGGCTTGCAGTGTCCACTGTTGAGTATTTCCATTGGTGATTTCTCTCTCTCCCATTAACTGCATACAGCATAGCTTTTTCCAGCTTTCTGTCAGATGGTCTACATGGAAGAGGTTTTCAGCTCAGTTCCAACAGGATTTCTCAGTGACCTTGCAGCCCAAGTATGTGGAACCTTCGGCAATAAGGTCTTACAATCTACTCCTAGTGGGAAACCAAGGGCCTCAGCAATGGATTGTAATGTTTTGGGGGTGTCAGTGACCTCCCTGGACAACAACTCACTGGAAAGTATCCCATCTCTGGTATTGAAAATTTTTCTAGTAACAATCTAGGGCCTCTGAGTGTTCCATTGTCCAAAACAGTAGGTTTCCATATAACTTATTCATATTCTCTTAGATTTTGATTAACCCTACCTCCAGCTTTCCTTTACTGAATCTCTTCCCCTGACTTCACTTAGGTCTTTTCACCCCCATTAATCTGTTCTTCTACTTACATATAAATATAAAATACCATCCTATTAGGTCCCCTCTCCCTCCCTTTCTATTCCCTTTTATTATCACCTTTCTAGCTTACTGCTCTCTGTACTGAATTTTCTTCCTACTCAAATAGAAGTCCAATCATTTGTAGCTAGGATCCACATATGAGACAGAACATGTGACATTTGGCTTTCTGGACCTGGGTTACCTCACTAAGTATAATCCTTTCCAGATCCACCCATTTTCCTGCAAATTTCATAATTACATTTTTCCTTCTTGCTGAGTAAAACTCTGTTGTATAAATGCACCACATCTTCATTATCCACTCATTATCTAGGCTGGTTCCATTTCCTAGCTATTGTGAATAGAGCAGCAATAAACATGATTGAGCAAGTATCTGTAAGGTAATGAGATGAGTCCTTAGGATATATGCCTAGGAGTGCTGTATCTGGGTCACATGGTAAATGTTTTTAGCTGTCTCAGGAACCTCCACACTGATTTCCACAAAGGCTGGACCAGATTGCATTCCCATCAACAGTGTAGAAGGGTTCCTCTTTTTCTGCATCCTTGCCAGCATTTATGGTCATTTGTTTTCATGATGATAGCCATACTGACAGGAGTGAAATGGAATCTCAATGTAGTTTTAATCTGCATTTCCCTGATGGCTAGGGATGTAGAACATTTTTTAAGATGTTTATATGCCATTTGCATTTCTTCATTTGAGAACTCTCTATTTAATTACATAGCCCATTTTTCCCCCTGGGAAAGCCAACAAATATTTATTTTCAAGTATCACCAAATAGTAACATATTCATTACTAACAACTACCATCAGAACTCTAACATGCTATTAAGTGTTATGTCTCAGAGTTCAAATCATCTGACCATAGCCCATTTTTTAATTGGGTTGTTTGATTTCTTATTATTTAGTTTTTTGAGTTCTTTGTATATTTAGGATATTAATCCTCTATCAGATGTATAGCTGGCAAAAAGATTTCCTCCCATTCTGTAGGTTGCCTCTTTGCTGTATTCACAATGTCCTTTGCTGTACAAAAGCTTTGTAATTTTATGAGTTCCCAGTGGTTGATCTCTGGTTTTATTTACTGAGCAATTGGGGTTATATTCAGGAAGTCTTTGCCAAGACCAATATGTTGAAGGGTTTCCCCTACTTTTTCCTCTAGAAGTTTCAGGTCTGATATTAAGGTCTTTGATCCATTTGGACTTAATTTTTGTGCATGGAGAGAGATAAGAACATATTTTCATCCTTCTTCACATACATATTCAGTTTTCCCAGCACCATTTGCTGAAGAGGCTGTCTTTTCTCCAATGAGTATTTTTGGCATTTTTGTCAAAGATAAGGTGGATGTAGCTACCTGGACTTATATCTGGGTCCTCTATTCTATTC
Organism: Dipus sagitta; assembly: GCA_036346955.1. Taxonomy (NCBI): domain Eukaryota; kingdom Metazoa; phylum Chordata; class Mammalia; order Rodentia; family Dipodidae; genus Dipus; species Dipus sagitta. The sequence continues at coordinate 71,736,589 of CM070777.1, forward strand.
CATTGATCTACATGTCTGTTTTGTGCCAGTACCATGCTGTTTTGGTTGCTATGGCTGTATAGTATAGGTTAAAATCAGGTATGGTGATACCACCAGCCTTATTTTTGTTGCTCAATATTATTGTAGATAGTCAAGTTTTTTTTTTTTTTTTTGCTTCCAAATGAATTTTTGGATTGTTTTTGATATTTCCATGAAGAATGCCATTGGAATTTTGATGGGGATGGCATTAAATGCGTAGATTGCTTTTGGTAAGATTGCCATTTTCAAAATATTGGTTCTTTCAATCCAAGAACAAGGGATGTCTTTCCATTTCATAGTGTCTTCTGCAATTTCTTGCTTGAGTGTTTTAAAGTTTTCATTGTAGAGCTCCTTCACTTCCTTGATTAGGTTTATTCCAAGGTACTTAATTTTATTTATTTATTTTTTTGATGCAATTGTGAATGGGAGTGATTCTCTGATTTCATCCTCTGAATGTTTATTGTTAGCATATAGGAAGACTACTAATTTCTGTGGTTTTTTTTTTTTTTTTTTTTGAGATAGGGTCTCACTCTCTCTGTGTTTTTTTGTATCCTGCTACATGGCTATAATTGTTTATTAGCACTAATGGTTTGCTGGTAGTCTTTAAGGTCCTTTATATATACAATTGTTTCATCTGCAAATAATGATATCTTGATCTCTTCCTTTCCAATTTGTATCCCTTTTACGTGTGTCTCTTGCCTTATTGCCATGGCTAAGTTACAGTACAATATTAAATAAAAGTAAGGACAGTGGACACCCTTGTCTTGTTCCTGATTTTAGTGGAAAAGTTCCAAGTTTTTCTTTTCTTTCTTTCTTTATTTGAGAGCAACAGATAAAGAGGCAGCGAGAGGGAGAAAGAGAGAAAGAATGAGAATGGGCGCACCAGGGCCTCCAGCCACTGCAAAGGAACTCCAGATGCATGCGCCCCCTTGTGCATCTGGCTAACGTGGGTCCTGGGGAATCTAGCCTCGAAACCGTGGTCCTTAGGCGTCACAGGCAAGTGCTTAACCACTAAGCCATCTCTCCAGCCCCAAGTGTCAAGTTTTTTCTCCATTTAATATTAGGTTATCTGTAGGTTTGTCATAAATATCCTTTATTATGTTGAGATATGTTCCTTCTATTCCCAGTTTTTGTAGGACTTTTATCATGAAGGGATGTTGGATTTTGTCAAATGCTTTTTCTGCATCTAATGAGATGATCATGTGATTTTTGTCCCTCAATCCATTTATATAACGTATTACATTTATTGATTTACATATATTGATCCATCCCTGCTCTCTGTGAGAAAGCCTATATATATATATATATATATATATATATATATATATGTAATCTTTTTGATATATTCTTATATTGTTTGCTAATATTTTATTGAGAATTTTGTTTATGAGGAGGATTGGTCTGTAATTTTCATTTTTGTCCTATCTTTTTCTGGTTTTAGTATCAGGGTGATGCTCATAGGAGTTTGGTAGCATTCCTTCCTTTTCTATTTTATGGACAAGTTTGAGAACAATTGGTGTTAGTTCTTCCATGAAGGTCTGGTAAAATTCACCAGTGAATCCATCTGGGCCTGGCCTTTTCTTAGTTGGGAGTTTTTTTTATAACTGCTTGGATCTCCATACTTGTTACAGGTCTATTTAAGTGGTTAATCTCATCTTGATTTAATTTTGGTAGGTCATATAAATCAAGGAAATCATCCATTCCTTTCACATCTTTCAAACTTAGTGGAGTATATGTTCTTATAATTTCTCTGGTATCTGTTGTTATAGTGCCTTTTTCATCTCTAATTTTATTAATTGGTGTCTCTTTCTTTTGATCAGATTTGCTAAGGGTTTATCAATCTTGTTTATCTTTTCAAAGAACCAACTCTTTGTTTCATTGATTCTTTGGATTGTTTTTTGTTGTTGTTGTTGTTGTTGTTGTTGTTTGTTTGTTTGTTTATTTCTATTTCATTAATTTCTGCCCTAATCTTTATTATTTCTTCCCATCTAGTGATTTTCAGTTTGCCTCGATTCTTCTTTTTTCAAGGCCTTATGGTGAAGCATTAATTTGTTTAAGTGCAACCTTTCTAATTTCTTTCTTTCTTTCTTTCTTTCTTTCTTTCTTCTTTCTTTCTTTCTTTCTTTTTTTGAAGTAGGGTCTCACTCTAGCCCAGGCTGAACTGGAATTCACTCTCTATTCTCAGAGTGGCCTCGAACTCATGGTGATCCTCCTACCTCTGTCTCCCGAGTGCTGTGATTAAAGGTGTGCGCCACCATGCCTGGCTCTAATTTCTTAATATAGGCATTTAAGGATATAAATTTCCCCCTTAGGCCTGCTTTCATTGTGTCCCAAAGGTTCTGGTATGTTGTGTTCTCATTATCATTTGATTCTATGGGTTGTTTTTTATTTCCTTCTTCGTTTTTTCATTGACCCATTCATCACTTAGTAGTGTATTGTTTAGTTTCTATGATTTTGCATATGCTATAGCTGTTCTTGCTATTGATTTGTAGTTTGATCCCATTGTGATCAGATAAAGTGCAAGAAATTATTTAAATTTTCCCTTATTTGTTAAGAATTGCTTTGTGTCCTAATATATGGTCTTGCTACTGAAAAGAATGTGTATTCTGCGGCATTTGGATGAAATGTCCTGTATATATCTGTTAGGTCTGTACTTTTCTTTTTTTGTTCCATCTTTGTCTGATTTTAGATGTATCAATCAATCTAACATTATATACCTTCAGGGTAGGAGCTTAAGATGCTAGGTGTGGCTCTTAAGACTCTCAGAGTAACCACAAATGTGATCCTAGGTGCTGGGTTTACATGCTATGAGAGTATTCTAGTAGGCTGGGTGGAACAAAATACAGGCAAATTTTAAATTTTAACTGAACAATATACACATTCAATGAAAACCAGCAGAGTATTTATGCAAGAGTAGGTATTACAACAAACAGATCCTCTAGCAAAGTCAAAGTCCCTAAGGATGTGTGTTGCCCCACACCTTTAATCCTATGAACTAGGAGGCTGAGATATCTGGTCTGTAGAATGTTCCAAGGTCAGCTTGTGACTGAGTGAGACCCTTCCCCAGCAGATGATAGAAGAGGAGACAAAGGCACTATAAATCAAGAAGCAACAAATGACAAGACCTAAGTATAGGTTATTTAAGAATGGCCAGTTTGACCATCCATCAGATTTAACACATAATTTACCCTGACATGGAATGTGCAATTAGCACTTCTGACACAAGCCTGTATACCAGGCTTTTTTGGTGGGTACTGACCTGGTGTAAGCCCAGTTACCTTTTGGGATGGCTTTGGCCTCAGTTATTTTGCATGCACTCTTGGGTCCCTCTCTGCTGTGTTTGGGCTCAGGTAGGCTGGCTGGGTCAGTGGGCTGCTGCTCTGATCGCCTGTGCCGGGTGCTGTGTAGACGAGTTCCCTTCCCCAGGTCTCTGGTGCTTGCTGGCACTTGAGCTGGCAGTGGGGGGAGGGGAGGCTATGGATGGTGGTTAAAGTTCTCCTGCTAGTCCTCATGATCCTCCTCTAAGACACTCCACTGGTCCCTGCTGTCCTCCCTTCATGTTCTTGAGTTTGGGAGGAGGCTGGTGTGAGTGATAAATCCCCCCACCCAGCTTTTCCTGCAGCTCAGAAAGAGCCTGACAGCTATGGCCTTGGGGACCTGGTGCCACTGCTAGAGCCACTTCTGCCTATTTCTGTGGTCTCTAGATGTTCTGAGTTTCTCCTACCTCTCTGCTGTGGTTGACAATTTCTTATACTTTCACTTTTTAGTAGATGAGTCTATTTTGCTGGTTTTTTTTTTTTTGTTGTTGTTGTTTGTTTATTTGAAACAAGATATTGCAATGGGGCTAGGGAGATAGCACATTGTTTAAAGGCACTTGTTTGCAATGCCCGCTGGTCTGGGTTTGATTCCCCAGTACCCAAGTACCATGCCACTTACAAAGCATGGCATGCACCTGGAGTTCATCTGCAGCAGTGGGAGAATGTGCTCATACTCTCATTCTCTCTCATAAATAAATTAAAATGTTAAAAAGACAGAGAGAGAGAGAGAGAGAGAGAGAGAGAGCTGGGCGTGGTGGTGCACACCTTAATCCCAACAATGGGGAGGCCAATGTAGTAGGATCGCCATGAGTTCAAGGCCAGGCTAAGACTACCTAGTGAATTCCAGGTCAGGCTAGGGTAGAGTGAGACCCTATGTCAAAAAAGAAAAAAAGGGGAACAGGTGTGGTGGCGCACGCCTTTAATCCCAGGACTTGGGAGGCAGAGGTAGGAGGATTGCTGTGAGTTCAGGGTGGCCCTGAGACTATATAGAGTTCTAGGTCAGCCTGAGCTAGAGTGAGACCCTACCTCGAAACCCCCCCCCCCAAAAAAGGAGGGGAAGCAGAGGTAGGAGGATCACTGTGAGTTTGAGGCCAACTTGAGACTACATAGTGAATTCCAGGTCAATCTGGGCTACAGTAAGACCCTACCTAAATAAAAATGGGGGCTGGGTATGGTGGCTCAGGCCTTTAATCCCAGCACTCAGGAGGCAAAAGTAGGAGGATCGTTGTGTTGTTGTGAGTTCTAGGCTACCCTGATACTACATAGTAAATTTGAGGTGAGTCTGGGGTACAGTCAGACCCTACCTCAGAAAAAATTCCAGTATTCCTGTGGCTTGGTCTTATGTTCAGCTTGTCCCAAGCTCTGGCACTGGCAGTTCTTCCTGGTTGGCTCATGTGTTCCTTTGACATATTGTAACCCCCACTCCTTTTGCCCCTGAGAACTTCCTTACTTTGCACATTACAAAACCATCTCTGCTTATCTTGTACTTTCCCTTCTCTAGTCCCAGAATCAGTGATTTCTGCTAGGCAGCTGTGGGTGTAGTGGGTGGTCTCACCTCCTACAGGAGGAAGCATGCCTCTCTTACTATCTGCATTCCAAGCCACTCACAGCTAGCAATTTGACCCACCCTTTCCTCCCAGGGCCCAGGGCCCCAAGGGGCTACTAGCTCTTCCAGGCTTCACTGTTCTCTTACTGCTCTAATCCTGAGCCAGCAGGAAGCCAGTACTTGCCAACTTCATGGTCCAGGGCAGGAGGAAGGAGGGCAGGAAGCAGAGCAGTCCATGTGAGTTCTCTTTGCCCTTTCCTGAAGGCTTGCTACTACATGGGGATGGAAGAGGGTGGGAGGTGGGCCCAGATCTGTTGAAGAACAGACAAACATGGCACAGACCCACAATGAAGTATAACAAATTCATGTTAATGGAAGTTTGGTAAAGATAATTTTATTTGCAAAGACTTTTTAACAGTGGGGTCTACTGTTAAAAGTAGAAAGTTGTCCACCCCAACCCCTCCTGCACTGTTTTCCCCCAACAACAAACTATAAAGAGTAAAAAACAAAAAAAATGGGGCTAGAAGTGTAACTAGTGTTAAAGTACTTGTCTATCACATGAAAGGTCCTAGGCTTGATGGCCCCCTCCTACACACACAGGAAGAAAAGAAAAAGAACTTTTAAAAACTGGAAGTGGCAAAGTCTAAGAGAATATAAATAAATCATATGGAATCCTCTGGTTTTGGACAATGGAACACTCAGGAGCCTTAGATCATTGCTAGAAAATTTTCAGTGCCAGGGATGGGATACCATCCAGTGAGTCGTTGGCCAGGGAGGTCCCTGATGCCCCCAAAACATTATAGGCCATTGCCAAGGCCCTTGGTTTCCCACCAGGAATAGATGGTAAGACCCTATTGCCACATACTTGGGCTGCAAAGCCACTGAGAAATCCTGCTGGAACTGAGCTGATAACCTCCTCCATGTAGACCAGCTGACAGAAAGCTGGAAGAAGCCATTCTACATGTAGTCCAATGGGAGAAAGAGATACCACCAGTGAAGATACTCAACAGTGGACACTGCAAGTCTTATATTTGGCCAGCCAGGCCAAATGAGCCAATGGGTGCAATAGTGGCATGTCTATCATGGTGGAAACCAACTGCCCTCCAACTGGACTGGAGGCCCGCTCTATGGGAGGGAATACATCCCTGATACTGAAAACTTAAAACAGGGGTAGTCATGAGCCCTAGGGGTGTAATATCTGCTGCTGTCTGGATAAATGTATATACTATGCTTATCAAACTGCCCAGTAAGTACTTCTCTTAATATTCATACCGTTATATTAATGCTATTCTCACTTTGGGTAGAGACTTTTCAGATGGCAGTGACCTTGGGACGACTCAGAAGGTATCATAGTGCTGGAAAGAAGTGACTGGAGTACTGAGTAATATTTCAATCACACCTTCCAAGGCTCAGGGTCTAATGCGGAAGAGGTGGAAGAAAGAATGTAAGAGCCAAAGGGAGGGTAGGACTCCTTACAACATGCTCCCTCCAGACATAAAATGGCCTGGATATCCATGACCTCACAGTGCCTGACACTACCTACACAAGACTATCATAAGAGAAGGAAAAGATCATGACATCAAAATAAAAGAGAGACTGATTGAGATGGGGAGGGGATATGATGAAGAATGGAATTTCAAAGGGGAAAGTGGGGGGAAGGAGGGTATTACCATGGGATATTCTTTATAATCATGGAAAATGTTAATAAAAATTGAGGAAAAAAAAAGAAAAAAAAACTGGAAGTGGGACTTCTGGGTAAGATGGCAGCGTACTCATCACACCAAAGCAGCCTAGGGAGGGACATAAACACACACACACACACACACACACACACACACACACACACAGAAACACAGCAAAATACACTCTTTATCGAAAAGTGAAGGTGTATAAGTTACAGCAGAGAAGCAAGGGATATCAAGATCTTCCAGAAAGGAGGAAACTGGCCAGAATCCTCCCAGGCACCTGCAGCCCCAATCTGCACCACCATGTGGGCAGTGCAGAGCGGCAGGAGCAGAAACAAGGTGAGAGGATTTTCCAGTCACATCAGCCTGTTTGCAAAATCAAGAAATCTAAAGGGGAAGACGGCAAGGACCAGCTGAGCAGCTGCTGAAGGAGATACAAATGGGACCAGTTGAGCAGCTCAGGTACAACTTCAGGTTTCCTGCATAGCCTCCCATCCCCCAACTGTCAGGACCATGAACTTCCAGAGAACTCATTCAACCCCAGCCACCCAGCACTGAAAGAGATCACTGGTGAGATTGGAAGCCACCCCCAAAAGGTAACAGGGCCTACTTATACAAAGCCAGATATGTAGGCCTGTACTGGAAGTGCTAATCTCTCTTTCTGTTTCAGGAAACCAGATGTATTACATTTGAATCATATATTCTTGGTTGGATTTACCATTCTCAAATAAGCTGTAATTTGGTGTTGACTATTGTTTTTGAATGTTCTCTTATTTTTATTTTTAGGGCCTTTGTATTTTTCTTCCATCATTATTGGGAAAAGGGTCTGACTGGCCCCAGGTTGACTTGGAACTCATTTCAGATCAGAAATCTTAACCTCCTGGTCAACAGGATTAAGGGTATGGGGCAACACACACCCTTAGGGAATATGGCTTTATTAGATTATCTATTTATTTTAATCCATTTGCATAAATATTCTGTGCTGGTTTTGACTGAATGTTTATATTGCTCAGTTGAAGTTTAGAATTTTCCAGTAATTTGCTTCATCCAGTCTACCACAATACTTGAATAGCAGGAAAACCCAACACCTAAGGGTAACTTCTGCTGTGTCTCTTGGAGTACAAGAGCTACACTGGGCACCTTAAACTCCTACACTGAAGATATATAAAGCCAGATTTACAGGGCTAAGAATGCTGCAGATAATTAGAAAATCCAAGTATCAAATTAATTCAATATGCAAAAATATACAAGAAACAAAAAAATAAAGACAACACAAATCCACCAAAAATTATAAATCCATCAGAAATGACCTCCAGTGAGTCTGCTTTAGATGAAATCCCTGATAAACATTTCAAAAAAAAAAAAAAAAGATTATATCTGTGCTCAAAGAAATCAAGGGAATCAAAGAAGAAAACAAACTCCTGAAGAATTCCCAAGAAAATACAAGAAACCAAAAAAAAAAGAAAAAAAAAAGAAAAAAAAAAAATAGCCGGGCGTGGTGGCGCACGCCTTTAATCCCAGCACTCGGGAGGCAGAGGTAGGAGGATCGCCGTGAGTTCGAGGCCACCCTGAGACTCCATAGTGAATTCCAGGTCAGCCTGGGCTAGAGTGAGACCCTACCTCAAAAAACCAAAAAAAAAAAAAAAAAAAAAAAAAAAAAAAAAAAAAAAAAAAAAAAGAAGAAAATACAAGAAACCAACTTAATGAAATAAGTAGGTCAATACAAGACATGAGTAAGGAAACAGAAATGATGAAAAAATACCAATCAAAAATACTAGAAATGAAAAACAGAGTAAGTCAAATAGAAAACTCTATAGAAAGTCTCACCAGTAGAATGGATCAAGGAGAGGACAGAATATCTAAACTAGAAGACCAAATGACAGATCTAATACAGACCAACAAAGAGAAAGACAAACTAACAGGAAGGCATGAGTGGTAATTTCAAGACATTCGGGACACTATGAAGAGATTAAACATAAGAATTCAGGGCATAGTAGAAGGAGAAGAGGCACTCCAAAGGCAATACAGATACAGGAAGCCTATAGAATGTCAAACAGACAAAATCAGGAAAGAAACTCCCACCATATTATTATAATCAAACTACAAAATATACAAACCAAAGAAATTATATGGAAAGCAGTTCAAAAGAAAAATCAAGTGACATACAAAGGCAAGCCCATCAAGATCACAGCAGATTACTCAACACAAATGTTAAAAGCCAGAAGGGCTTGGAATGATATATTTCAAGTTCTGAAAGATAACAACTGTAAACCAAGGTTATTTTATGCTGCAAAGTTATCCATCCAAACAGATGGAGAAATAAGGACATTCCACCAAAAAAAGCAGGCTAAAGGAATGTATGAAGACTAAACCAGCTCTACAGAAAATACTTGAAAGTATCCTCCATGCTGAAGAGAAAGAAAAGCACACACATAAGGAAACAGGAAAAAAAACAAGCCATACTCAAATACTAGTTAATACAAGAGAGTAAAGGTAAAACTGGAAAAACTAGAAAACAAGAAGAATGACAAGAATAAATACACACTTCTCAGTAATAACTCTTAATATCAACGGCTTCAATGCTGCAACCAAAAGACATAGGTTTGCAGACTGGGTTAAAAAGTAGGATCCTTCCATTTTTTGCCTCCAAGAAACTCACCTTTTCATAAAACATGGACAGTATCTTAGAGTGAAAGGTTGGAAAACGGTGTTTCAAGCAAATGGGCCTAGAAAACAAGCAGGTGTCACTGTCCTAATATATGACTGGACAGACTTCAGACCAACATTAGTTAGGAAAGATAAGGAGGGTCACTTTATATTGATTAAAGGAACACTCCAACAGGAGGACATAATAATTCTAAACATATGTGCACTTAACATGGAGCTCCCAACTTCACCAAACAAACAATATTAGAACTAAGGTCACAGATAACACCAAACTCAGTTGTAGTAGGTGACTTCAACACCCCACTCTCATCAATTGACAGGTTATCCGGGCAAAAAATCCCAAACAAACATACAAAAACCCCCCCAAAAAACAGTGATGCATCTGGATTAAATGAGGTCATAGAACAAATGAACCTAACAGATATCTACAGAACATTTCATCCAAATGCTGCAGAATACACATTCTTTTCAGCAGCATGTGGAATATTCTCTAAAATTGACCATGTATTAGGACACAAAGCAAATCTTAACAAATACAAGAAAATTGAAATAATTCCTTGCACTCTATCTAATCACAATGGAATTAAACTACAAATTAACAGCAAGAAAAGCTATAGAGCATACACAAAATCATGAAAACTAAACAATACACTACTAAATTATGACTGGGTCAATGAAGAAATCAAGAAAGAAATAAAAAAAGTCATAGAGTCAAATGATAATGAGAATACAACATACCAAAACCTTTGGGACACAATGAAGGCAGTCCTAAGAGGGAAATTTATAGCTTTAAGTGCCTATATTAAGAAATTAGAAAGGTCACAAGTAAATAACCTAATGCTTCACCTTAAGGCCTTGGAAAAAGAAAAACAAGGCAAACCAAAAATCAGTAGACAGGAAAAAATAATAAAGATCAGGGCAGAAATTAATGAAATAGAAACAAACAAAAAAAATCCAACTTGCCAGGCATGGTGGCTCATGCCTTTAATCCCAGCGCTTGGAAGGCAGAGGTAGGAGAATTACCATGAGTTCGAGGCCACCCTGAGACTACATAGAGAATTCCAGGGCAGCCTGAGCTATGAGACCTTACCTCGAAAAATAAGCCCCCCCCCAAAAAAAAAGCAAAAAAAAAAAAAAATCCAACGAATCAATGAAACAAAGAGTTTGTTCTTTGAAAGGATAAACAAGATTGATAAACCCTTAGCAAATCTGACCAAAAGAAACATAGAAGTGACACAAATTAATAAAATTAGATATGAAACAGGCACCATTACAACAGATACCAAAGAAATTCAGAAAATCATAAGGACATACTTTAAGAACATACACTCCACTAGGTTTGAAAATCTGAAAGAAACGGATGATTTCCTTGATTTATATGACATATCTAAATTAAATCAAGATGAGATTAACCACTTAAATAGACCTATAACAAGTACAGAGATCCAAGCAGTTATTAAAAAAAAATCTCCCAACTAAAAAAAGTCCAGGCTCTGATGGATTCACTGGTGAATTTTACCAGACCTTCATGGAAGAACTAACACCAATACTTCTCAAACTTTTCCATAAAAAAGACAAGGAAGGAATTCTACTAAACTCCTTCTACGAAGCCAGCATCACCATGATATCAAAACCAGAGAAAGACAGAACAAAAATAGAAAATTACAGACCAATCTCCGTCATGAACATAGATGAAAAAATTCTCAACAAAATATTGGTGTGGTAGTTTGATTCAGGCGTCCTCATGAACTTCGGTGTTCTGAATGCTACATTCCCAGCTGATGGATATTTGGCCATTGCCAAGGCTCTTGGTTTCCCAACAGGAATAGATGGTAAGACCTTACTGCTGAAGACTCCACATACTTGGACTACAAGATCACTGAAAAATCCTGCTGGAACTGAGCTGAAAACCTCCCCTGTGTAGACCAGCTGACAAAAAAGCTGGAGAAAGCTACACTGCATGTAGTTCCATGGGAGAGAGAAAAATCACCAGTGAAGATGTTACCAGGTAGGGGGATACCAATCACCCTCTAATTGGACTGGAGGGCCACTCTATGGGAGGGAATACATGCCTGATACTGAAAACCTATGAAGGGTTAGTCATGAGCCCTAGGTGTGTAACATCTGCTGGTGTCTGCCTAAATGCATATACTATGCTCACCAAACTGCCCAGTAAGCACTTGTCTTAGTGTCCATACCCATATATTAATGCTACTCTCACTTTTGATTAGAGAAGCTTTTCTTTCCATATGGTGTGCCCTCTAGGATGACTCAGAAGGCACTATGGTGCTGAGGAGTGACAGGAGTGCTCAGCAGTGCAATATCTCTATCACACCTTTCAAGGCTCAGGGTCCATTGCAGAAGAGGTGGCAGAAAGAATGTAAGAGCCAAAGGAAAGGTAGGACTCCTTACAATGTGCTCCTCCAGACGCAAAATGGCCTGGATATCCATGACCTTGCAGTACTTGATACTACATACATAAGGCCATCATAGTAAGAAGAAAAGATAATGACATATAAATAAAAAAGAGACTGTGGGGCTGGAGAGATGGCTTAGTGGGAAAAGCCAAAAGACCTTGGTTTGATTCCCCAGGACCCACATAAGCCAGATGCACAAGGGGGTACATGCATCTAGAGTTTGTATGCAGTGGCTGGAGGCCCTGGTGTACCCATTCTCTTTCTATCTCTCTCTCTCTCTCAAATAAACAAAAATAAAACTATTTTAAAGGAGAGAGAGACTGTAAGCTGGGTGTGGTAGCACATGCTTTAGTCCCAGCACTTAGAAGGCAGAGGTAGGAGGATCACCATGAGTTCAAGGCCACCCTGAGACTACATAGTGAAATCCAGGTCAGCATGAGCTAGAGTAAGACTGTACTTCGAAAAACAAAAAACAAAAACAAACAAGAAAGAGACTGATTGAGAGGAGGAAGGGTTATGACAGAAAGTGGAGTTGCAAAAAGGAAAGTGGGCGGGGGGATTACCATGGTTTATTGTCTTATTGTCTGTAATTATGGAAGTTGTCAATTAAAAAAAAAAAAAAAGAAAACAAAGTGGGGAAATGAAGCCTTTATTGTGACTGTAACACTGTCATGCTGGGTGTGCCTGTTAACCTTTCTACACCTCTGCTTCTTCCATGAATGATGGACACTACAAGGGGACGGAGTGCTTAGATGACCAACAAGCCAGTTTGAGGGCAAAGTGCCACAGGCAGTAAGCCACTGAGATCTAAACTCTGCAATTCCTAGTTGGTGACTTAAGTTCTCTCTGCCTGGGTTTCCTTATAGTGAACTGAGGCTAGCAACAGCATCAATTTTACATGTTTGGTTGTCTTCAGAGGCAAATGAGATGATAGAGAATATAAACTGTACAGTAGAAGCAGGACTCCAAAGCACATACATCACACCCTAGTTGGCCTCAAACTATAATATATGTAAAATAACATGTAGTATAAAAACTGGAAATTTCTGGATGGAACTTTTTTCTTTTCTTTCTCATTTCTTTGACTTTTTATAAAAAGAAACTCATTTTAAAAAAATTTATTTAATTGAGACAGAGAGAGAGGGAGAGAGAGCAAGAGAATGGGTGTGCCAGGGCCTCTAGCCACTGCAAATAAACTCCAGACGCATGTGCCACCTTCTGCATCTTGCTTACGTGGGACCTGGAGAATTGGGTCCTTAGGCTTCGCAGGCAAGCACCTTAACCATTAAGCCATCTCTCCAGCCCCATTTCTTTGATTTTATTTGTTTATTTATTTATTTTGGTTTTTTGAGGTAGGGTCTCACTCTGGCTCAGGCTGACCTGGAATTCACTATGTAGTCTCAGGGTGGCCTTGAATTTATGGCAATCCTCCTACCTCTGCCTCCCAGGTGCTGGGGTTAAAGGTATGTGCCACCACACCTGGCCCATTTTTTTGATTGTTGAAGCAAAGTCTCACTCGCCCAGGGTTACCTGGAACTCACTCTGTAGCCTATACTGGCCTCAAACTCAAGTTACTCCTACCTCAGCCTCCTGAGTGCTGGGATTAAAGGCATGTGCCACCATGCCCAATTTCTGTATGGTACTTTTTATTATTGACAACTTCTATAATTATAGACAATAAACCATGATAATTTCCTCCTCCCTTTCTCCTTCACAAATCCATCCTCTATCATATCCCCTCCCCCTCTCAATTAGAATCAGTCTCTTTTATTTTAATGTCATCATCCTTTCCTCCTATTATGATGGCCTTGAGTAGCTAAACCAGACATTACAAGGTCATGGATATCTAGGCCATTCTGTATCTGGAATAGTGCATTGTAAGGAGTCCTACCCTTCCTTTGGCTCTTACATTCTTTCTGCCACCTCTTCTGCAATGGACCCTGAGCCTTGGAGGGTGTGATCGAGATGTTTCAGCGCTGAGCACTCCTCTGTCACTTCTTCTCAGCTCTATGGTGCCTTTTGGGTCATCCCAGTAGTCATTGCCATCAGAAAAGAGAAACTTCTCTAACCAAAAGTGAGAGTAGCATTAATATATGGGTATGTCGAGCCGGGCGTAGTGGCGCACGCCTTTAATCCCAGCACTCGGGAGGCAGAGGTAGGAGGATCACCGTGAGTTTGAGGCCACCCTGAGACTCCATAGTGAATTCCAGGTCAGCCTGGGCTAGAGTGAAACCCTACCTTGAGAAACCAAAAAAAAAAAAAAAAAAAAAAAATATATATATATATATATATATATATATATATATATATATATAAACATTAAGAAAAGTGGTTACTGGGCACTTTGGTGAGCATAGTACATACATTTGGCCAGTCACTAGCAGGTATTACACCCCTAGGGCTCATGACCTCCTCCGTCATAGGTTTTTTAGTACGAGGCATGTATTCCCTTCTGTGGAGGAGGTCTCCACTCCAATTAATAAGTGGTTGGTTTCCCTCATAACAGACGTGCCACTATTGCACCTGTTGGCTCATTTGGCCTGGTTGGCCAAACTTAAGGCTTGTAGTGTCCACTGTTGTTTATCTCCACTGATGACTTCTCTCTGTCCCATAGGGCTGCATGCAGCATAGCTTTTTCCAGCTTTCTGTCAGCTGGTCTAGAGGGAAGAGGTTTTCAGCTCAGCTCTAGCTGGATGGTACTGTTTTTTGAAATAATTTTTTATTGACAACTTCCATAATTATAAACAATATCCCATGATAATGCCCTCCCTCCACCCACTTTCCCCTTTGAAACTCCATTCTCCATCATATCCCCTCCCCCTCTCAATCAGTCTCTCTTTTATTTTGAGGTCATGATCTTTTCTTCCTATTATGATGGTTTTGTGTAGGTAGTGTCAGGCACTGTGAGGTCATGGACATCCAGGCCATTTTGTGTCTGGAGGAGCACCTTTTAAGGAGTCCTACCCTTCCTTTGGCTCCTACATTCTTTCCGCCACCTCTTCTGCAATGGACCATGAGCGATGGAAGGTGTGATTGAGATATTTCAGTGCTGAGCACTCCTCTGTCACTTCTTCTCAGCACCATGGTGCCTTCTCAGTCATCCCAAGGTCACTGCCATCTGAAAAGAGAAGGTCCTCTAGCCAAAAGTGAGAGTAGCGTTAATATATGGCTATGAACATTAAGAGAAGTGCTCACTGAGAAGTGTGGGGAGCATAGTATATACTTTTAGCCAAACAGCAGCAGACTTTACACTCCTAGGTCTCATGACTACCCTTGTTGTAGGTCTTCAGTATCACGGATGTATTCCCTCCCATGGAGCAGGCCTCCAGTCAAATTAGAGGGCGGTTGGTTTCCCCCATAACAGATGTGCCACTATTGCACCCATTGGTTCATTTGGCCTGGCTGGCCAAATGTAAGGCTTGCAGTGTCCACTGTTGGGTATCTTCACTGGTGATTTCTCTCTCCCATTGAACTGTGTGCAGCATGGCTGGATGGTACTTTTTTAAAAATATATTTTTATTTTATTTATTTATTTGAGAGAGAAAAAAAAGAGGCATACAGAGAGAGAGAGAGAATGGATGTGCAAGGGCCTCTGGCTGCTGCAAATGAACTCCAGATGCATGTGCTACCTTGTACATCTGGCTTCTGTGGGTCCTGGGTAATCAAACTGAGGTCCTTTGGCTTTGCAGGCAAGTGTCTTAACTGTTAAGCCATCTCTCCAGCCCTGGATGGTACTTTTTTAAAAAACTGTTATTTGGGGGCTGGAGAAATGGCTTAGTGTTTAAGGCTCTTGCCTACAAAGCCAAAGGGCTCAGGTTCTATTCCCCAGAACCCACGTTGGCCAGATGCACAAGGGGGCATATGCATTTGGAGTTCATGTGCAGCAGCTGGAGGCCCTGGTGTGCCCATTCACTCACTCTATTTCTTTCTCTCTCCCTGCCTCTTTCTCTCGCTCAAATAAATAAAGAAAAATAAAATATTTTAAAAAAATGTTATTTTATTCATTTGAAAGGGGGGGGGGAGAGAGAGAGAGAGGGAGAATATGGGTGTGCCAGGGCCTCTAGCCACTGCAAACGGAAACTCCAGACAAATGGGCCACTTTGTGCATCTGGCTCTTCTTGGGAATCAAACCTGGGTTATTAGGCTTTGCAGGTAAGCACTTTTACACGCTGAGCCATCTCTCCAGCCCCTGGATGGTACTTGTGTGATACTCCCACAATAAATGCATCTGGTAGAAGAACAGCAACAATAGCAGGGAAGTGGTGTGCCAGCTAAAGTCCATATCTATCTGAGTTGGAAGGCAAGAGATAATGGCCAGCCCTGATAAATCAGATATAGCTACATAAACATTTAAAGCAGTAAGGTGGAGTCAACCACCAGGCCTGGAAGCACAAATAGCCTTAAGAGGAGTCCCTGGGTTAGTGTCATAGACCTGTAATTCCAGCACTCACGAGGTAGAGGCAGAAGGATGAGTTCAAGGCCAGCCTATAGTAAGCTACAGGAGATCCTATTTAAAAAAGAAAAAAAGTAGAAAAGAAAAGAATAGAGAGTAGAATTTGCTTTTCATCAAAAGCTGGTTTGGGGGCTGGAGAGATGGTTTAACAGTCAAGGTGCTTGTCTGAAAAGCCTAAGGACCCAGGTTTTATTCCCTAGTACCCACGTAAGCCAGATGCACTACTAGGTGGCACATAAATCTGGAGTTCTTTTGCAGTGGCTGGAGGCCCTAGCAAGCCCATTCTCTCTCTCTCTCTCTCTGCCTCTTTCTCTCTCAAATCAATAAATAATATATATGCATATATATTAATAATATATATTTTAATTTGGGTTTTAAAATTATTTATTGATTGATTGACTTGAGAGAGAAAAAGGCAGAGAGAGAATGGGTGCACCAGGGCCTCCAGCCACTGCAAATGAATTCCAGACGCATGCACCAATTTGTGCATCTGGTTTACATGGATCCTAGGGAATTGAACCTGGGTCCTTTGGCTTTGTAGGCAAGTGCTTTAACTGCCAAGCCATCACTTCAGTCCAAATAACTTAAAAAAAAAAAAAAACTGGTTTGACTATTTTGTGTTTTGAGGTAGTGTCTTGCTCTAGTCCAGGCTGACCTGGAATTCACTATGTAGTCTCAGGATGGCCTTGAACTCAGGCGATCTTCTTACCTCTGCCTCCTGCGGGCTGGGATTAAAGGCATGCGTCACCACGCCCAGCATTTTGCTGTTCGTTTATCTTTGGCTCCTGAGTACTATGGTAAAGAGGTCTGTGCCACCATGGCCAGGTTTCATTATGGGCCTTGGGCAAATTTTTCTAAACTGCAATTTTGTCTTCTGGAAAATAGAAAACTATATGCCATTTGGTGACTCTGAGGATAAAACGAAGTAATGCATCTAAAGCACACAGGCCAATGTTGGCTGAAATCCAGTATCTATAATTCTTAACCATTTTCTTTATTCATAATGAACCAAGTATGCCAGTAATCCCCAGAGCTCAGGTAGGCACTTAAGACTATGAGCGTGGGATGACATGACAGTTTTATTCATGAACTCACTGTGGCTGTCTGTCACTGCTTGCATAGGATCTGCACAAGATTAAGCTCAACATTGTCATATATGGTGGAATGGCTCATAAGGCCCCTACCACTCCCTGGGGAGCTATTGGCAGCTAATGCTCACTGGGGGAGGATGAGAGATTTTCTTCCATAGTGTATCCCTGGTTAAATTCCTGGTGCTCCTACAGTATATAATGCCCCTCCTCCATGCCCAAGCAAGCAACCCTAACTAAATTCAATGGGCCACACACAAAAAAGACATCAAAATAGAAATGGGACTAGTTGGGAAGAAGCGGTTCAACAGGAGGGGGTGGGGGACAAGATAAAATAGTGGGAGGTGAAAATGACCAAAATACATTCTATACTTTTTATTAAAATTTGTCAATAAATAAAGTAAGTAGAATGTCAGGTTAGGGATGTAACTAGTCAAATGAATGGCCTGGGTTCAACCCCCCACACTGCCCCAAACAAAAACTTTTAAAGCCAGGTGTGAACTGGACCAACCTGGGATATGGTGTGAGACGTTATCAAAAATCCTAAACACACACACACACTCCTAAACAGGGTGAAGAGATGGTTTGGCGGTTAAGCGCTTGCCTGTGAACCCTAAAACCCCAGTTGGATTGCCCAGTACCTACGTAAAGCCAGATGCACAAAGTGGTGCAGGCATCTGTAGTCCGTGGGCAGTGGCTGGAAGCCCTGGCACGCCCATTCTGCCTCTCTCCTGTCTTCGCTTGCAACTAACTAAATAAATGAACGTTTAAAAATTCCTAAACAGAAAAAGAATGGGTGTCAGCAAATTATTTAGAACCCCGACCCCAGAGCGCGGGATCCACAGCGCTCAGAGTGGACGCCTAAATGCCAAGGGGGTTGCTCACTCAGTCGCCAGCGGTCCCGCCGCAGTGTCTGCGGAGGTGCCGCGCTCGCAGCCGGGTCCGCGCAGCGCCGGGAGGTTGCAGGCTGCGGCTGCGGCTGTCCCCGGTCGGGTAGTGGGTGCGGGGCGGTCATGTGGCGCGGCCGGAAGGCGCTCTGGCTATTAGGGGGAGCACTCTGGAGTTTGGGGGTCGCCGGGGCGAGGGGAAGGCCGCTTTCAGGGGCGTCTCGCCGGAAGATCGGCCCGCCCCGGGCGTGCTGGCGGGGGCGGGGCCTGCGCCGGAGCCCCGCCCAGCCCTCTGCAGAAGCCGCGCCCTCAGGCCTGCCGCAGCGCCGCGCGGGCCGGCTCGGGGCCCGGGGCGGGGCGGGCCGGCCGATGACGTCGCCGAGCGGCCGGCCGCCCGGGAGGCGGGGCGGCGGGGAGGCGGCGGCCCGCTCGGCCCAGGCCAGCCAGCGGCTGCGGCTGTCGGAGCGCTGAGGGCGGCGCGGGGAGCCGGCCAAGTTTGTCCCTCGGTCCCGGCATCTGCCCGACCTAGCCCGGCCCTCGGCCTCGCCATGGCCCTGGTGCGAGACGCGGAGCCGGCGGCGGGGCCCTCCCGCTGGCTGCCCACGCACGTCCAGGTGACGGTGCTGCGGGCCAGCGGGCTGCGGGGCAAGAGCTCGGGCGCCGGCAGCACCAGCGACGCGTACACGGTGATCCAGGTGGGCCGCGAGAAGTACAGCACGTCGGTGGTGGAGAAGACGCAGGGCTGCCCCGAGTGGTGCGAGGAGTGCTCCTTCGAGCTGCCGCCCGGCGCTTTGGACGGCCTGCTGCGGGCCCAGGAGGCGGACGCGGGCGCGGCGCCCTGGGCCCCCGGCGCCGCCGCCTGCGAGCTGGTGCTCACCACCATGCACCGCTCGCTCATCGGCGTCGACAAGTTTCTGGGTCGCGCTACCGTGGCGCTGGACGAGGTGTTCCGCGCAGGCCGCGCCCAGCACACGCAGTGAGTGGGGCTCGGGGGCGCAGGGACGGTTGGAGGCCCAACCGGGCGGGGCTGCTGGCGGATGGGACCCGGCCCTCGCGCTCAAGGACGCAGACCGACCCTGCTAGTTATCTCTTCCCATTTGGGGGTCCCATACTGGTCTGCGAGAAAGTGGTGGGTCTCGGAAGCCTGACAGAATTGAAGTCATGGTCAAACCTTGGGTGTAAATCGTCCAGGAGTGGGATCCGGGGTTTTGAGCTCTCGAAGGGGAGACTGCACACGCTGCTGGTGCTCAGCTGCTAGGGTAGAGGAAGGTGAGGTGTCACTCTGTGGGGAGACATTGAAGGGAGATGCCTAGCAAGCCTGGAGGTTGCCCAGGACATCCCTGCCTCTGGGATGCCCTTCACACTCCCCCGCCCCCAGCCCTTCTCCCCCATCCCGTCCAGAGTTCCTGGACCTGAGGACCTGACGACCTCCTAAGTAAAGGAAGGCAATGCTTGGATAGGTCTTCAAGGGCCCTTCTTGCCCCGTGTGGAGGCAGCAGCTTGGTTAATACCTAGCAGATCTTTTCCAAGCCACTTCCCTTAGAAAGGCCAGTTTTAATCATTTATTTTGGCAGCGTTCGGCTTTCTCTGGGTTCAGACCAAGCCTTCAGACTTGGAGCACCTTTTCCTGTTTGAGCTTGTACTGATCTGGAAGCCAGTTCCCAGGGCTGACCACCTGCTTGGGTCACTGGGTGATTAACTTTGGTGGGAGTCTGTCCTAGGTTGGAGAGGTGCTGGAGATGTTTGTTGGTGTCATGGCGGTCAAAGTAAATCCTGGAACGCTTGCTGGATAGGGATGATCCTTGTATCTGGTGTGACCTAAAGAACGTAGGATTTGAGCAGAAAAGGATCCAATCTTGAACATTTTTCCAGACCCAACTAGGGAAGCCTTTCTGGCTGACTGGCTGGCTGGCTGTGGCTGGGGTGGGAGCAGGGCGGGTTCCAGGCTGGCCTGTGACCTGACTCTATCTCCTTCCTTGGCTTCTCTCTTCCTTCCCTCATGACTTGCTGTTTGGTTGCTGGGTGTGGGATCATATGGTATAGCTTGGCCCTTGTTTTGTTATTTTCCTCTCCTTTTCTGTGTCTCCCCATTTCCTGGGCCAGGCAGACCAAGTAGCTGGGCATGGGTGGAATGCTCTCTCCAAGACCTCTTTATTTTAGCCGCTTTTTCACATCATTTCTTCTCCCCCATCCTTCACCTTCTACCATTCAGCTACTCTGACTAGGCTGTTAGATGACTTGAAGTGTATGTGTTAGCAGGGGAGTGGACTGAAGTGGACAAAAAAGAAAAATTCTCTAGCTTTCAGGAAAAGCTTTATTGACTTTTTTGTTTGTTTGTTTTTTGAGGTAGGGTCTCACTTAGCTCAAACTGACCTGGAATTCACTGTGTAGCCTCAGGGTGGCCTTGAACTCACAGCGATCCTCCTACCTCTCCCTCCCAAGTGCTGGGATTAAAGGCGTGCGCCACCACGCCTGGCTATTGACACCCTCCCCCCACCCCCCAGTTATTGCCTGTGCTTTCCTCTTGGCCTGGGATCTCCCTGAGTGTCTCTGGCCTAGCTTACAGGTCCAGGTGGGCCTGTTTTAAGCCAAGAAAGTGAGCCTAGAAGACTTGCCCCCTCTTGATCTGAAACCTTAATTGACTTTCAGAAGTCATCTTTTCCACAAGCATCGCTCCACACCCACCTAGCTGCCTTTCCTCTGATGCACTGACCTGGGTTATTTATAGTCAGAGAGGCAGGAGGGAGTGTACTTAGGGTGGGCAGAGGAAAAGTCCATGTGTTGGCCTGCTCCCCTAGCCCACTGGGCCTAATAACATGTCCAATGTCAGCCAGGGCTGCCACCTCTGCTCTGGTCCCTTAGGCTCTGAAAGCCACGCCTGGTGGCATTTCCTGGAGCATCCTGGCATGAGCCACTGAAACAGTGAGTCTGCACATTGCCCAGTAGCATAGCCTAGAAGACCAGGGGTACTATTCTCAGCTTCGGGTGATGGCTAAAAAGAACTGTATACGGGCTGGAGAGATGACTTAGTGGTTAAGGTGCTTGCTTGCCAAGCCAAAAGACCCAGATTCGATTCCCCAGGACCCATATAAGCCAGATGCACAAGATGGCTTATGCGTCTGGAGTTTGTTTGCAGCAGTTGAAAGCCCTGGTGTGCCCATTCTCTCTCTGTGTCCCCCCTCAAATAAATAAATGAAAAAGAACTGTATTCATATTGAACTCTAGTAGCTGGCAGTGGTGGTCTCTAGGAATGGGTGGTGGTCCTCTGTCACAAAGAGAACCTGACTGGGGGAAGAGAAGGCTCATGGCTAAGAGAAGGAAGCTGTGAAGTTGCAAGAAACAGATTCTGTTATCAAGCCTGCCACCTTATGGTGAGGCAGCTAAGTGCTTGGTTGCCTCAGTTTTCTCATCTATAAAATGGGTTGATGTGAGTGATGAAATACGGATGCAGAGGAAGACTTAGTACAGATTCTGGGCATGGTAGTGTGTCAGTGAACAGCAGAGATGGTGGAGGGATGTTTTTGTGACACTCTAAGGCATCTCCTGCTCTAGAAGAGCTGTCATGTGATGAGTGAGATGGTTAAGAACTTAAGTCTGGGAAAACGTCAGGCTCATAGGTTGTGACAGAACTCTGAGTGTTCCCAGCAAAAGGAGCAGCTCTCTGGAGGCCTGTATGCTGCAGCTCTCCCTGGTAGCCTTACCCGGAACTTCCGCTGCCCTGTGAGAAAGGCAGGCTGGCACAGTGCAGTCAGATTACTTAGCAGTTTCCTTACTTCTGCAAGGGTCATGATGATTGCTCCAATGCCATCTTTTTTTTTTTTTTTTTTTTTTTTTTTTTTTTTTTTTTTTTTTTTTTTTGGCTTTTCGAAGTAGGGTCTCACTCTGGCTCAGGCTGACCTGGAATTCACTATGTTGTCTCACGGTGGCCTCGAACTCACGGTGATCCTCCTATCTCTGCCTCCCGAGTGCTGGGATTAAAGGCGTGTGCCACCATGCCTGGCTTCTGATGCCATCTTTAAGCCAGAGTACGTAGTTAGTTCAGATGGAGCTTGCTCCAGGGTGGCTTTGTGTGCTGGTGGCAGCTGAGGCTCTGGCTGCCCTGGTGGCCCCTGAAGGGCCCTTCTTGGTTTGTCACTCTCCAAAGGGAGGGTTTTCACTGTGGGCTTCCAAATTTAATTAAAGAGGAAATTTCTCCCCTGTCCTCCTCCTCCTTCTCCTCCTCTCTCATCCAAACCCTAACCAGGCCCGACCCTGCTTAGCTGCTGAGATTCGGTGCATTCTGGGTAGTGTGTCTGTACACTTTCTCCTCTCTTCCTCCCCCATGCTCCTCTTGTTCCCCCCCCCCCTTATTGAGGATAGAACAGAGGCCCTTCGTGTGCTAGGCAAGTGCTTTTTCACTGGTCTATCTTCCTATCCTTAAAGAGGAAATTCTTAAAACAAAACTGAACATTGTGATGAGGTACTTGAGAGGATCCTGTAGGGACCATCCCTTAGCTCAAAGCCATTGTGTAAAAATCCCAAGAGGCTTTTTTCTTTCTGTTTGGTACCTCAGGGTCCCTTCAGCACCCCTCAATGGATGCTAGGTGTGCCTCCCTGGAGAAGAAAGGTCAGGGAGCTGAGCTTGGGGGTCTTTGTTCTCAGTGAGATCAGACGAGGTCATTTGGACATTTAGATTGCACCCCAGGGGAATGAAGCTGAATGCCTTGGATGGGTGGAGATGAAGCAGCCGAGGTTTTGGAATGGGGAGCTAGGAAGTCTTCCACAAGTCAGTCTGGGTGGGGAGACCTGCTGCTGGCCCTCTGGGCATTTTGGGCACAGGGGTCATAACAGCACCCTGCTGTGTTGAGCACCACATCTGCCTTTTCCCTTTCCACATGGTCTCAGCCCTGAGAGGTAGGGTGTGGAGGCCCATCAGACCAGTGGGTAGAGGCTGATCCCTTGGAAAAGCCAAGGCTGGGAGTTTGTCACACTGGGATTCAGCTGTCTTCTTTCATCACCGACAAAAATTCTGGGACCATTCAGTGCTAACTTTGCCCCTCAAGAGGTTCTATCAGTCCCTACCCAGCCTGTTACTGGTTACTGTTTTTTGTTTGTTGGTTTGTTTTTTGGTGGTTGCAGGGCTGGAGAAGAGAAGTCTTTGGTTATAGAGGACTTAGAACTGAGAGCAGAGGTTCTTTCTGTCTGAACTCCTAATCCTCCTGCTTCCACCTCCCAAATGTTGGGATGACAGGTGTGCATCACCGCACCCAGCTGTCGGGAGGGTTTCTGAGGGCTTCATTTCATCCCCTAGCCTCCAGATGGCCTGTATGTCCACAGGCCCACCAACTTCTTCCCACTGGGTTCCAGGTGTGACCTGCTCTTTAGCAAGCAGCCAAGGCCTTAGCTCTGGCCCCTGCTTGAACCATAGGCCTGGACTATGGCGTGGGGGTGGGCTCTTGGAAAGGGTGTGGTCATATTCAGAAGTTGTCATTAGGTCATACAAGCTTCATCTGGCTTGGTGAAGGGCCGTTTTTATTTGAGGTTGCTGGAGCAGCAGCACGGGGAGGGGTAGGAAGTGTGACTCTCAGACTGGATGGTTCCTGGCACAGCAGTTTCTCTTTCCTTAACATCTGCCCCTGGCCCTGAGCCCAGGGTGCAAACAGGCAGGTCACCAGGGGCCTGTAGTCAGCCCCCATCTTTGATCCCTCCCTGTAGGCAGTTGGAGCCACCATCCTGTCCTGTGTGACCTTGAGGCCTGTCCTTTGCTTCTTTTTTGCTAAGTAGCTGTGGCTGAGCCAGCAGCTCCCATCCTCTTGTTATTGCAGCCACCCAGACACTGTGCCACTCCCTCTGCTAACTGCTGGTCTGGCCTTCCCCAGATGTTTCCCTTGCACTTCCCTGTCCCTGTACTGGGGGCCGAAGATTAACACAATGATTAGCACAATGACCAGGAGTTGCAGTCGCTGTGGAAATCAGTCCCCACCCCCTTTTTCATTTCCCTCTTCAGATGCTGTGGCCCTTCTCTGCAACACAGCAATAGCAGTATGTCCTTAGGCTGAGTCCTGCAAGTCCTGTGGGGGAAGACAAGACTGGCCACTTTGTTCTTTCTACCTGGCTTCAGGTTGTCTTTCCCTCAGGAGTGAGCTGGGGTCTGGTACATGACTCTTGAGGCTCTGTGTGGGGCTGGGCCCAGCCTCTTCTGGGCCAGCAGTGCGCAAGGCTCCAAGACTGGAGATGTGGTAGAGAGAGGCTCTGTCAGGGCCTCCTGGACCTTTGACTTGACTTCAGGTTCACCCTGGGGAGTGGGAGCTTTCAGGAAGGGAAGTACAGCTCTTACGTAGGGAGTTGCAGCCTCAGAGATAGCAGAGTTGGGATATGTGGAAACTGAGGATGAGAGAAGAGAGGAAAGGACTAACTACTCAGCATTCTGTGAAAGGTGTGGCTCTGTGGTTTCAGCTCAACTCTTGCAGGTAGAAGTTGGGCAAGGAAGAGCTGGCATTTAGGGTACAGTTGCTGGGAAAGGAGAGGGGACCTTGAGGCTTTCTGCAGACCAGAGGGCAGGCTCACCCAGACATTTCCAGAGCTCCCAGGCAAAGGCCAAGAGCCGGCCTCCTCAAGAGGAACATCCTCCTGCATTTGAAGAAAGCACTGATGGGAACCCTAAGGGTGTTTGGGGTAGATAGGCCGCTGGAGTTGACTGTGGTCAAGGCTGACCTGTTTTTTAAAATTTTTTAAGTTTTAACTTTCTGTTGATAGCTTTCATAAGTATAGAAAATAAAACTATAAATATAGACAAAAGAATTCACTCCCTCCATTGACATTGCCCCCTCTAAGAGCTCCATCAAATATCCTCCCTCTTCTAATTGGTCTCTCTTTTATTTTGATGTCTTCATCTTTTCCTCCTATTATGAAGGTCTTATGTAGGTATTTCTGGCATTGTGAGGTCATGAATATCAAGACCATTTTGTGTCTGGAAAATTTCATTATAAGCAGTCCTAACCTTCCTTTGGCTCTTACATTTGTTTTTGGTTTTTAAAGGTAGGTCTCTAGCCCAGGCTAACCTGGAATTCAGTATGTAGTCTTAGGGTGGCCTCGAACTCACAGCCATTCTCCTACCTCTGCCTTCTGAGTGCTGGGATTAAAGGTGTGCACCACCACGCCCGGCTTTTACATTTTTTCTGCCACCTCTTCCACAATGGACCCTGAGCCTTGGAGGGTATGATAGAGAGTCTCAGTGCTGAACACTCCAGTGTCACGTATCAGCACTATGCTGAGTTTTGAGTCACCCCAATGGTCACTGCCATCTGAAAAGAGAAGTTTCTCTAACTATAAGTGAGAATAGCATTAATATATAAGTGTAAACATTTTTTAAAGTGTTTACAGGGCAGTTTAGTGGACATAATATGTGGATTTAACCAGACAATAGCTTCTCTAGGGCTCATGACCTTCCCAGCCATAGGCTTTTGACTAGGTTTTCAGTACCCCCTCCTGTAGAGCAGGCTTCCAGTCCAATTGGAGAGCTGTTGGTTTCCCCTATAACAGACATGCAATTATTGCACCAGTTGGCACATTTGGCCTGGCCAGCCATTTTGAGGAAGCATGTTGGGTAGCCTTTGGAGAGCCCATCAGCCTCCCCAGCATTGCTCCAGGGTAAAGCATGTAATACTGTCCTGGTGGACTCTTATTTTGTCGAGGTAGGGTTTCTCTCTAGCCCAGCCTGACCTGAAACTCACTATGTAGTCTCAGGGTAGCCTCGAACTCACAGCGATCCTCCTACCTCTGCCTCCCAAGTGCTGGGATTAAAGGTGTGCACCACCATGCCCAGCTCCCCCCACCCCCCCGCTTTGGTTTTTCGAGCTAGGGTCTCACTCTGACCCAGGCTGACCTGGAATTTACTCTGTAGTCTCAGGCTAGCCTTGAACTCAGGGCGATTCATCTACTTCTGCCTCCTGAATGCTGGGATTAAACGCATGCGCCACCACGTCTGGCCTTAATTTGTTTTGAGAGAGAGAGAAAAAAAAAAAAGAGGCAGAGAGAGATAAAATGGGCTTGCCATGGCCTTCAGTCACTGTGAATGAACTCTAGATGTGTGAGCACCCTTGTACACATGTGTGACATTGTGTGTTTGCGTCACTGTGCATCTGGCTTATGTGGGACCTGCAGATTCAAACATGAGTTCTTAGGCTTCACTGGCAAGCACCTTAACCACTGAGCCATATCTCCAGCCCTAGATTCTTTGTTTAAAAATATATTTACTTATTTATTTGAAAGAGTGGGGGCAAGAGGCAGATAGAGAATGAGCCTGCCAGGGTCTCTAGCCACTGCAAACGAACTTCAGAGGCATGTACATGCATCTGGCTTACATGGATAATGGGGAATTGAACCTGGATTCTTAGGCCTCGCAGACAAGTGCCTTAACCACTAAGTCATCTCTCCAGCCTGGTACTGGTGGATTCTTTATATTGCTTTGTTGGTGTGTTATATTCATTCATTCATTAAACCATTTCTAGGACTTAACTTCCCTTAGCTCGAAGCAAGCCCATGAGGGGTAGGTGCTGTTACTGTGTTGAAAAGCTGAAGTGACTTTCTTTTCTTGTCTTTTGTTTTGTTTTTTATTGAGGTAGGGTTTCGCTGTAGCCCTGGCTGACCTGGAATTCACTATGCAGCCTCAGGCTGGCCTTGAACTCACAGTTATCCTCCTACCTTGGCCTCCCTAGTGCTGGGATTAAAGGTTTGTGCCACCATGTGCAGTATAAAGAGAGAAAGATGGGGGGGGGGAGTAGGGAAGAGATAGATATAGATAAAGAATAAGAACGAATGGGCACCAGGGCCTCTAGCCACTGCAAACAAACCCCAGACACATGCACCACTTTCTGCATCTGGATTTACATAGGTACTGGACATTCGGAACTTAGGAAAATCACACTTGGCTTCTTAGGCTTTGCAGGCAAGTGCCTTAACTGCTGAGCCATCTCTTCAGCCCTCTCTTTCTTTCTTTCTTTTTTTTTTTCCTTTGGTTTTTCGAGGTAGGGTGTTACTCTAGCCCAGGCTGACCTGGAATTCACTATGGAGTCTCAGGGTGGCCTCGAACTCACGGCGATCCTCCTACCTCTGCCTCCCGAGTGCTGGGATTAAAGGCGTGCGCCACCACGCCCGGTTTCTTTCTTTCTTTCTTTCTTTCTTTCTTTCTTTCTTTCTTTCTTTCTTTCTTTTTTTTGAGGCAAAGTGTTACTCTAGCCCAGGCTGACCTGGAATTCACTCTATAGCCCAGTCTGATTGCAAATTCATGGTGATCCTCCTACCTTAGTTCCTGAATGCTGGAATTAAAGACATGAGCCACCATGCCCAGCCTAAGTGACTTTCTAAAGGCATACAGCAGTGGAGTGACAAAGTCAGGCCATGAACTTGTGCTCTTTATTTTTAAGAACTTAATTTTTTTTTTTTAATTTTAGAGAGAGAGAGAGAGATAGACAGACAGACAGACAGAGAGAATTGGCTGACCAAGGCCTCAGCCACTGAAATTGAACTCTAGTCACTTGTGCCACATAATGGGCATGTGCATCCTTACACTTGCCTCACCTTTGTGTGTCTGGCTAACATGGAATCTGGAGAGTCAAACATGGGTCCTTAGGCTTCACAGACAAGCTCCTTAATCACTGAGCAATATCTCTAGCCCTCTTTATTTTTTAATTAAATATTTCTATTTATTTAAAAATACTTTTACTTATTTATTTGCAAGCAGAGAAAGGTGGGGAGGGAGGGAGGGAGAGAATAGGTGTGTCAGACCTCTAGTCACTGCAAACAAACTTCAGATGCATCTGCCGCTTTGTGTATCTGGCCTTATGTGGGTACTGGGGAATCTAACCCAGGCCTTAACTGCTGAGCCATATCCCCAGCCCTGTTTCTATTTATTTACAAGGGGGGGGGGGCGGAGAGGGAGGGAGAGAAAAGAAGGAAGGAGAGAAGGAGAAAATGAGAATGAATGGGCACACCAGGGCTACTTTGTGCATCTGACTTTACATGGGTACTGGGGAATCTAATCCAGTCTGTTAAGCTTTACATGCAAGTGCCTTTAACTGTTGAGCTATCTCTCCAGCCCAAACCTTTTCCCTTAACCATGACAGCATACTGTCCACCTTGGTCCCCTGCCCTACTCTGCATAGGACCATGTGCTTAGTAGCAGCCCTGCCAAGATCTCTTTCCTCTCTCTCACACACACAGATCTTCGGGTTAGCCTTGGAGACCTGCCTCTCCTGGTGAAGTGCTGCATTTGTAGGGTGAATAGAATTGGTCTGTGGTTCCAGTCTGTCCTTGGGGATGAGAGTGTTACCTGCCTCATGTTCTTTGGGGGTGGAGTGAGCCCTGGGAAGCTCTTTAAGCTCCAGTTTCCCACCCAGGGGCTTGGATGGGCCCACACATGTGTCCTTGACCTTTCCCAGGGTGTCTCAGGCTTGCTTGAGCTGACAAGCCCTTCTCCACAAAGATGTGGCTCTCTGCTATTTGTTTTCCTTTCTTTCCCCCAACATCCAGGAAGGCATTCATGGCCACCGTTGTGCTTAGGCTGGTACTGGAGGCTGGAGGGGGAGAAGGGAAAGAAAATGGGTAGCCCCTTCTTTCTGTAAGACAGAAATGTGTTTGAGAGAAGACTTAACAGGAAGGCAGTTACCTAGCTAAGCCTACTATATACAGCCCCAGAGGAAAAAAGGATCCAAGAAGGGAGTTCACAGGGTTGTAGGAATCAAGGTGGGCTTCCTGGAGTAGGCGGGTAAGGTCATGTGGGGTCTGGTGACCTGGAAGCAGGGAAAGGGCTCCGTTAGAAGTGGAAGTTGGGTGGTGGGTTTAAAAATTTTTTTTAATTTAATTTATTTGACAGATAGAGAGAGAATGGGCACACCAGGGCCTTCAGCCTCTGCATATGAACTCCAGATGCATGAGCCCCCTTGTGCATCTGGCTAACATGGGTCCTCAAACTTTGTAGGCAAGTGCCTTAACTGCTAAGCCATCTCTCTGGCCCAGGGGTGGTGCATCTTGTTTACACCTTGCTGCCGCCTTGAGTCACCTGGGCTCCTCTCTGCATGGGCAGCCAGTATTACCAGCTCTCAGGTAACCTTCCAAAGTTATTTCCTGCTTTTACCAGCAAATGCACAACATATTTTTGTCTCCCACGCTCTTTGCCTAAATGCGACATTCTTCACATGGGGTTCTGTACCATGTTCTATGACCTGCCTCGCTTTCCCACACATGAAGTTATTTTTTGTGTTGGTCTGTCATGGAACACTGGCTGTGGAGGAGAATGGATACCATTTAGCTCTCTGACTTCTGTGGCTCAAGGATCCTGTTTGGAGTGGACACAAACGTAGGGGCACACTGAGGAGAGGGGTGGGTTAGATAGAAGTTCTTCCTTCTTCCCCAGCTGTGACAACCCTCTGGGACAGATCATCTTGCCAGCCTCCTCCGTCCACCTGGCAGGGACATCACTGTTTAGTTCCAGCTGTTTTGATCCCATGGGCCAATGACAGCCTATAAAAGCCTTTGACAGACAATAAACCCAAATCTTCATGTGGAGCTGACCTATTTTTCAGCGTGCCCTCCTAGTATCACCTCATTTTGTTCTTCCCTGAGGGCAGCAGGGTGACCCCCATCTCCACAAATGTGGAAACTGGGGTCTTAGGGAATTGAAGTGACCTGTTCAAGGTCATGTGGCTTGTTAGTGGCAGCCACATTCCTGACCTCAAAGCCCAGTGTGCTTTCGCCGGCATTATGCTGCCAGCCCTGCATACCTGCCGCTGCTGTCTGTGGTGGTTAGACCTGCCTTCTGGCATTTTTATAGCTTTTTCGTATGTGGGTGAGCATGGGGCCCCAGCTTCTTCTGAGGCCAGCTGACAAGGACAGACCTTTGGAGCCAACAGCAGTGGGACAAGGATTAGAGAGGAGTTTATGCTGAGGAAGTGGGGGTGGTGGAGCTGGGCTTGGCTGGGGGCAGGGGGAGATGAGAGCCATGGGGGTAACTAGTGAATTCCAGTCTGGACCTCGTCCAAGGGTTGACACTGCCAGGTCTGGCATGGAGCCTAAGCAGGTGATAAGATTAGTCTCTATTTCTGATAAGAGGCCCTATCCTGTCCTGAGATTGTCTGACTTGCATTTTAGCTGAGGAGACCAAGCCAAAGGGTGCGTTAGGTTGTTCGTGTTGGGGGACATGGGTTGGCCCAAGCCACCCCACCCCATCTGCTTGCATGCGGATTTGGAAGGTAAAGAAGGCGACAGGGATGGAGGAGACCTGGAGAAAAAGGCTTTTCAGTTTTAGCTGTTGCCTCTTTCTCTTTTTATTCATGTGTGTATGAAGGTGTACATACATACATGTGTGCATGTCTTCATGTTTGTGGGAGCACATGTGTGAGCATATGCACATGCACACATGCATGGAAACCAGAAGTCAATTTCAGTTGTCTTCCTCTCTTGCTCTCCAGCTTACTTACTGAGACACAGTCTCACACTTGAACCCAGAGCTTATGGATTTGGCTACTCTAGCTGGCCAGCTGACCCAGTCATCCCCTGTGTTTGCCTTTGGAGAACTGGCATTACAGGCAGGCTGCCATACTCACCTGGCATTCACATGGGTGCTAGGGATTTGAACTTCAGCATGGCAAGCCCTTTACCCCAAGTCATCTCAACCTTTCTCCCTGATTTTATATATTTTATCACTCCCCTCCACCCCCATTTTGCAGCAGTAAATGGCTTTTCAAAGTCAGAGGCAGGATGGGATACAGGCCTCCTGTTTTTCAGTTCACCAGGGCTTTTCCACACTGCCCTTAAAATCAGTTTTTCAGGGCTGGAGGGATGGCTTAGCACTTAAGGCGCTTGCTTACCAGCAAAGCCAAAGGACCCAACTTCAATTCCCCAGAACCCACATAAGCCAGATGTACAAGGAGGTGCATGCATCTGAAGTTCGTTTGCAGTGGCTAGAGGCCCTGGCACACCCATTCTCTCTGTGTCTTATCTCCTCTCTCTCTGCTTGCAAATAAATATTAATTAATTTAAAAACAAGAATTTTGGTGATGGAGAGATGGGTTAGTGGTAAAGGTGTTTGCCTGCAAAGTCAAAGGATCCTGGTTCAATTCTCCAGGACCCACATACGCCAGATGTACAAGGGGGCGCATGCATCTGGAGTTTGTTTGCAATGGCTAGAGGCCCTGGTGTGCCCATTCTCTCTCTGTCTATCTCTTTTCTCTCTCTTTGCTTGCAAATAAATTAAATTAAATTAAATTTAAAAAACAGAATTTTGGGGATGGAGAGATGGCTTAGTAGTTAAGGCATTTGCCTGCAAAGCCAAAGGATCCCAGATCAATTCTCCAGGACCCACGTAAGCCAGATGCACAAGAGGGCACATGCATCTAGAGTTCCATTTGCATTGGCTAGATACCCTGGTGCGCCCATTCTCTCCATCTCTCTCTCTCAATTAAATAAATAAAATATATTTTAAAAATAGTTTTTTGGCTGAAGAGATGGCTTAGCAGTTAAGGCGCTTACCTGCAAAGCCAAAGGACCCAGGTTCAACTCCCCAGGACCCACTTATTAAGCCAGATGATCGCACAAGAGCGTGCACTCATCTAGAGTTCATTCGCAGTGGCTGGAGGCCCTGGTGTGCCCATTCTCTTTCTACCTGCCTATTTCTGTATCTCTTTCTCTCTCTCAAATAAATAAATAAAAATAAAATATTTTTAAAAATCAGTTTTTAAAATTTGTCTTTTAGGACTAAAGTTGAGTCCTTCCAATTCCATTTCTTTTTTAAAAATTATTTATTTATTTATTTGAGAGAGAGGGAGAGGGAGAGGGAGAGAGAGAGAGAGAAAGAAAGAGACAGACTATGGGCGCATACCAGGGCCTCTAGCCACTGCAAATGAACTCCAGACACATGTGCTGCCTTGTGCCTCTGGCTTTCTGTGGGTATTGGGCAATTGAACATGGGTCCTTAGGCTTTGCAGGCAAACACCTTAACTCTTAAGTCACCTCTCCAACCCCTATTTCTTTTTCTTTTTTCTTTTTCTTTTTCTTTTTTTTTTTTTTTTTTTTTTTTTTTTTTTTTGAGGTAGTGTCTTGAATCCAGGCTGACCTGGAACTTACTCTGTAGTCCCAGGCTGGCCTCAAACTCACAGAGATTCTTCTACCCTCTGCCTCCCAAGTAGTGGGATTAAAGGCATGCACCGCTATGCCTTGCTTGCCTTTTTCCTTTTCCTTTTCCTTTTCCTTTTCCTTTTCCTTTCCCCTTCTCCTTCCTTCCCTTTATTTTCTTTTCTCTCCTCTCCTCTCCTCTCTTTTATTTTCTTTCTTTTGAGGTAGGGTTTCCCTGTGTTTCACACACTGGCCTGGAAATCCTGGGCCCAAGTGATACTCCTGCTTCAGTCTTCTGAACTGCTGGGACTGCAGCAGGCACCGGTACACTCAGCTAGAGGTGTTTTATATATTGGGTCCTGTTTTAGTTAGCTTTCTCATCGCTGACCAAGTAGCTGAGACACAGCTAAAGGGAGGGTACTTTCAGAGGCTTCAGGTTAAGGTTGGCTGCCCCATCACTTTGGGCTTCTTGTGGTAAGGCAGAATATTTTTGTGGTGGAGACTATGGTGGAAGAGGCTGCCTATCTCTGGCAGCCTGGAAGCAAAGAGAACAGGAAGGAACCAGGGACAAGATGGCCCTTGAAAAACAAAAACAAAGACATGCACTCCAGTCGACTTCTAGCCAACTTCCAATAATGCCATCAAAGTGTTTATGATATAATCACTCATAGTGGGGACCAAGCCTTCAACACATGAACCCTTTGGGGGACACTTAATTCCAAACTGCAACAAGTCCTGTCCTGGGCCATGAAGGATGAAAGGTGACTGCATATTGGCCCAGGCTGTCATTAGCAGGAGAGTCCAGGGTGGAGTGGCTCTAGCACAGTGCTGCTGCAAGGGTACCAAAAAGGGGTCTCTACAGGAAGCCCCCCCCCCCCGCCCTCCTACCTTTCCATTGCTTCTAGGTCAGGAGTTTGTGTTTGAGACAGGGTTTTGCTATACAGCCTAGGCTGTAGTTGTATTCAGGTTCCTCCTATATCCACTGCCTAGGTGCTGAGATCAGAGGTATGTACCACCATACCTCAGGCTTCTTAGGGTCTCATGTAGCTTAGGATGGTCTCTATCTAAATGATGTTGACAAGAATGACCTTGAACTTATTTTTTTTAACTCTTTTTTTTTTTTTTGCTTTTCTTCATTTTTTATTTTATTTTGTTTTGTTTTTCCAAATTTTTATTAACAACTTCCATGATTATAAAACATATCCCATGGTAATACCCTCCCTCCCCCCACTTTCCCCTTTGAAACTCCATTATCCATCATATCCCCTGCCCTTCTTAATCAGTCTCTCTTTTATTTTGATGTCATGATCTTTACTTCCTCTTATGATGTTCTTGTGTAGGTAGTGTCAGGCACTGTGAGGTCATGGATATCCAGGTCATTTTGTGTCTGGAGGGAGCAGGTTTTAAGGAGTCCTACACTTCCTTGGGCTCTTACTTACATTCTTTACGCCACCTCTTCCACAATAGACCCTGAGCCTTGGAAGGTATGATAGGGATATTGCAGTACTGACTGAGCACTGCGTTCACTTCTTTCCAGCACCACGATACCTTCTGAGTCGTCCCAAGGTCACTGCCATCTGGAAAGAGAAGATTCTCTACTAAAAGTGAGAGTAGCATTAATATAAGGGTATGAACATTAAGAGAAGTGCTTACTGGGCAGTTTGATAAGCATAGTATATACATTTAGCCAGACAGCAGCAGACGTTACACGCCCAGGGCTCATGACTACCCCTGTTTTAACTTTTCAGTATCAGGGATATATTCCCTCCCATGGAGCAGGTCTCCAGTCCAATTAGAGGGCAGTTGGTTTCCACCATGATAGACATGCCACTATTGCACCTGTTGGCTCATTTGGCCTGGCTGGCCAAATATAAGGCTTGCAGTATCCACTGTTGAGTATCTTCACTGGTGATTTCTCTTTCTCCCATTGAACTGTGTGCAGAATGGCTTCTTCCAGCTTTCTGTCAACTGGTCTACATGGAGGAGTTATCAGCTCAGTTCCAGCAGGATTTCTCAGTGGCCTTGCAGCCCAAGTATGTGGAGTCTTCAGCAATAGGGTCTTACCATCTATTCCTGGTGGGAAACCAAGGGCCTCAGCAATGGCCTATAATGTTTTGGGGGCATCAGGGACCTCCCTGGCCAACGACTCACTGGAAGGTATCCCATCCCTGGCACTGAAAATTTTCTAGCAACAATCTATGGCTCCTGAGTATTCCGTTGTCCAAAAAAGTAGGATTCCATATGATTTATTTATATCCTCTTGGATTTTGATTAGCCCTCCCTCTACCTTTCCTTTACTCAATCTCTTCCCCTGACCTCACTTTGGGCCTTTTCACCCCCATTAATCTATTCTTCTACTTATAATATATATACAATACCATCCTATTAAGTAACCCCCCTCCCTTCTTTTCTCTTCCCTTTATATATCTTTTCTAGCTCACTGGCCTCTGCTACTGAGTTTTTTCCTTCTCACACAGAAGCCCAAACATCTGTAACTAGAATCCATATATGAGAGAGAACATGCTACGCTTGGCTTTCTGGGCCTGGGTTACCTCACTTAGTATAATCCTTTCCAGATCCGTCCATTTTCCTGTAAATTTCATAACTTCATTTTTCTTTACCACTGAGTAGAACTCCATTGTATAAATGTGCCCCATCTTCATTATCCACTCATCAGTTGAAGGACATCTAGGCTGGTTTCATTTCCCAGCTATTGTGAATTGAGTGGCAATAACATGGTTGACCACGTATTTCTAAGGTAATGAGATGAGTCCTTAGTATATATGCCTAGGAGTGCTATAGCTGGGTCAAATGGTAGATCAATCTTTAGCTGTCTTAGGACCCTCCACACTGATTTCCACAATGGCTGGACCAGATTGCATTCCCACCAACAGTGTACAAGGGTTCCTCTTTTTCCACATCCTCACCAGCATTTATGGTCATTTGTTTTCGTGATGGTAGCCATTCTGATAGGAGTGAGATGGAACCTCAACGTAATTTTAATCTGCATTTCCCTGATGACTAGGGATGTAGAACATTTTTTTAGGTGCTTATATGCCATCTGTATTTCTTCTTTTAAGAACTCTCTATTTAGTTCCATAGCCCATTTTCAATTGGCTTGTTTGATTTCTTATTATTTAATTTTTTGAGTTTTTTTTTGTATATCCTAGATAATAATCCTCTATCAGATGTATAGCTGGCAAAGATTTTTTCCCATTCTGTAGGTTGCCTCTCTGCTTTATTCACAGTGTCCTTTGCTGTACAAAATCTTTGTAATTTCATGAGGTCCCAGCGGTTAATCTGTGGTTTTATTGCCTGAGCAGTTGGGGTTATATTCAGAAAGTCTTTGCCAAGACCATTATGTTGAAGGGTTTCCCCTACTTTTTCTTCTAGCAGTTGCAGGTCTGATGTTAAGGTCTTAATCTATTTGGACTTAATTCTTGTGCATGGAGAGAGAAAAGAATCCATTTTCATCCTTCTACAGATAAATATCCAGTTTTCCCAGCACCATTTGCTGAAGAGGCTGTCTTTTCTCCAATGAGTATTTTTGGCGTTTTTATTGAATATCAGGTGGCTATAGCTACCTGGACTTACATCTGGATCCTCTATTCTGTTCCATTGATCTACATGTCTGCTTTTGTGCCAGTACCATGCTGTTTTTGTTACTATGGCTCTGTAGTATAGGTTAAAATCAGGTATGGTGATACCACCAGCCTTATTTTTGTTGCTCAGTATTATTTTAGATATTCGAGGCTTTTTGTGATTCCAAATGAATTTTTGGATTGTTTTTTCTATTTCTGTGAAGAATGCCATTGGAATTTTGATGGAGATTGCATTAAATTTGTAGATTGCTTTTGGTAAGATTGCCATTTTCACAATATTGATTCTTCCAATCCAGGAACAAGGGATGTTTTTCCATTTCCTAGTGTCTTCTGCAATTTCTCGCTTAAGTGTTTTAAAGTTTTCATTGTAGAGATTCTTTACTTCCTTGGTTAGGTTTATTCCAAGGTACTTTATTTTCTCTGATGCAATTGTGAATGGGAGTGATTCTCTGATTTCATCTTCTGTGTGTTTGTTGTTAGCATATAGGAATGCTACTGATTTCTGTGTATTTATTTTGTATCCTGCTACATGGCTGTAGGTGTTTATCAGTTCTAACAGTTTGCTGGTAGAGTCTTTAGGGTCCTTTATATATAGAATCATGTCATCTGCAAATAATGATAACTTGATCTCTTCCTTTCCAATTTGTATCCCTTTTATGTGCATCTCTTGCCTTATTGCTATGGCTAAGACTTCCAGAACTATATTAAATAAAAATGGGGACAGAGGACACCCTTGTCTTGTTCCTGATTTTAGTGGAAAAGCTTCCAGTTTTTCCCCATTTTGTAATATGTTGGCTGTAGGCTTGTCATAAATAGTCTTTATTATATTGAGATGTGTTCCTTCTATTCCCAGTCTCTGTAGGACTTTTATCATGAAGGGATGTTGGATTTTGTCAAATGTCTTTTCTGCGTCTAATGAGATGATCATGTGATTTTTTTCCTTCAGTCCATTTATATAATGTATTACATTTATCGATTTGTGTATGTTGAACCATCCCTGCATCTCTGGGATAAAACCTACTTGGTCAGGGTGAATGATCTTTCTGATATATTCTTTTTTTTCGCAATTTAAAAAAAATATTTTATCATTTATTTATTTATTTGAGAGAGGAAGAGGCAGATAGAGAGAAAGAGAGAATGGGGCGTGCCAGGGCCTCCAGCCACTGCAAACGAACTCCAGACGCATGGGCCCCCTTGAGCAGCTGGCTTACGTGGGTCCTGGGGAATTGAACCTGGGTCCCGAGGCTTCACAGGCAGACGCCTTAACTGCTAAGCCATTTCCCCAGCCCCTTTTTTTCGCAATTTTTCTTAACATTCCATGATTATAAAAAATATCCCATGGTAATGCCCTCCCTTCCCCCACTTTCGCCTTTGAAATTCCATTCTCCATCATATCCCCTCCCCATCTCAATCTGATATATTCTTGTATTCTGTTTGCCAATATTTTGTTGAGAATTTTTGCATCTATGTTCAGGAGGGAGATATGACCTTGAACTTATGATCCTCCTGCCTTTACCTCACAAGTGCTGGAATTACGGGCATTTTTAAAAAGTTTCTTTTTATTGACAGCTTCTATAATTATAGACAATAAACCATGATAATTCCCTCCCCACTCCCACTTTCCCCCTCACAAATCCACCCATCATCATTTCATCTCCCCCTCACAATTAGTCTCTCTTTTATTTTGATATCATCTTTTTCTCCTATTATGAAGGTCTGCTGCTGCTTCCCCCCTACCCCAGGTAGGGTTTCACTCTAGTCCAGGCTGACCTGGAATTAACTATGTAATCTCAGGGTGGCCTCGAGCTCACAGTGATCTTCCTACTTCTGCCTTCCAAGTGCTAGAATTAAAGGTGTGTGCCACCTGGCAATATGTACTTTTGTGTATAAAAAAGCAGCAGCAAGCCTTTAGACCCTACTCAAAAAATATATATATACTAACTTATGACCATTAGTTGGTTCTAAGGTGTATGGAATTGTGGGGTTGGCCTGGCCTCAGACCTACCCTGAGTGGTGCTGGCTCCATGCTGGCCTCCCTGTGTCCCCTGCTGCATGGCCTTCCCCTGCAATGCTCATTCTTCCTACAGCAGTGTCCATCAGGTCCTGTCCTTGTGTCATACCTTAGTATATCTCAGGGTTCATAATAAAGTCATAGGTTCCCCTGTAGCCAGGCACAATGGCTTACTCTTGTAATCCCAGCCTCTGGGAAGCTGAGGGAGGAAGATTGGGGTGAGTTCCAGGCCAGCCTGGGCTACAAAGCGAGACCCTGTCTCAAAAACAAAACAAAACAAGACACCCAAGAAACAAAAGGAGGGTTAGGGAGAAGGTTCAGTTGATAAAAGCTTGTACCATGCCATGCTAAAACCTGGAGAATTTGTATTACCAGATCCAACCTAAAATGAGATGTTGTCCTGCTATTTATCTGCAATTCCAGTGTCTAGAGCAAGAAGGGAGACAGACAGTGGAGAATTACCTAGAAGCTCACAGGCCAGCTAGCCTGGCAAATGCAGAGCAGTGAACAAAGAGACCCTGCCTCAGACAAGGTAGAAAGTGAAGACCAACACCTGAAGTTGTCCTCTGACTTCTACACATGTGCTGTGGCATGCATGCACTTTTGTGCACACACATAATACACACACACACACACACACAAAAAAAAAAAAAAAAAAAAAAAACCTTTGTGTGAGACACTGGGTTCCATCTCTAATAGGTATATGTGTGTTGTAGCCCTGGCTTCCTGTGGTGGCACATGCCTGTAATCCCAGCAATGGGGAGGCTCAAAGGCAGGAAGCCCATAGTATAAAATAACAACACACACACACACACACACACACACACACAAATACTTTGTGGGGCTGGAGAGATGGCTTAGGAGTTAAGGCGCCTGCTGGCAAAGCCAAAGGACTCAGGTTCAATTCCCCAGTACCCATGTAAGCCAGATGCACATAGTGGTACATGTATCTGGAATTCATTTACAGTGGCTAGGAGTCCCTGGTGCATCCGTTCTCTCTCTACCCATCTCTCCCTCCCTCTCTCAAATAAATAAAGGGCTGGAGAGATGGCTTAGCGGTTAAGGCACTTGCCTACAAAGCCAAATGACCCAGGTTCGACTCCCCAGGACCCATGTAAGCCAGATGCACAAGGGGGCGCATGCATCTGGAGTTTGTTTGCAGTGGCAGGAGGCCCTGACATGCCCATTCTTTCTCTCTCTCTCTCTACCTGCCTATTTCTGTATCTCTCTCTCTCTCTCAAGTAAATAAATAAAAAATAAATAAACACATAAATAAAATAAAAACTTTTGTGATGTAGTCTGGCCCTTCCACCTAGAATGGCTCCTCCTTTCCCACCTCCCTATCCATACCGATGCCTGATGGAAGAACCTGGCCATTTGTCCTGTGACTTTGGAGGTAGATCCTCATGATGTTCTTTAACCCCATTTTCTGACCCCTGGACACTAGATGTCTTGGCATGAGCTCCTCCCAGATGAACTGGTAACTTCCTGCATCACCCTAGGGAGGCCCAGTCTCAGCCGTAGGTTAGAAGTTCCTATCGTTATATGAACAAATGTCTACTTATCCCAGATAGGGCACCAGTGATAGACCAAAGAAATGATCCCATCCAAGTCCATTTGGTGAACCAATGAGGTTTTCTTTCTTTCTTTTTTTTTTTTTTTTTTTTTTTTGCAGGGAGAGGGTTTGAGGTAGGGTCTTGCTCTAGCCCAGGCTAACTTGGAATTCACTGTGTAGTCTTAGGGCAGACCAATGAGTTTTTTGGGCTTACCTATAGGAGCATGGGAGACCCCAGTCAGCTGTACCACCTAAAAGCCTTACCCCAACATGGGTCATAACATACTAAAGCTGTATAGTTAAGAGTTCCCCCTTTAGTTAACCTTCCACCTCTTATATACTCTAGCACCTTGCAAGACCATGTGCAACTGTGGAAGCGCTCCATGCAGCTGGGGTGGGAAGGCGGGAGACGAGGTGTAGCTAGATCTCCAGCGAGGATCTTAGACTCTCCCTTCCCTCCTCCTACAAGGGAATGTTAATGGGCCCCATCTTGTGATGTGCAGCCAGTCCCTGCTGCTACAGTTTGCAGATGG
Organism: Dipus sagitta; assembly: GCA_036346955.1. Classification (NCBI taxonomy): domain Eukaryota; kingdom Metazoa; phylum Chordata; class Mammalia; order Rodentia; family Dipodidae; genus Dipus; species Dipus sagitta. Next base: position 71,776,456 of record CM070777.1, read on the forward strand.
TACTGGCCATGTTGAGTCTGGAGGAGTGTTCCGCAGCACTGGTCAGCCTTTCCTTGATGGCTTTGGTGTCTGCTGTGCATTCCTGACCGTCTTCTCTTCCCTATCCACAGGACTCTCACACGGGAGGCAGTCTCAGTCATTGGGACCGCAGGTAGCTGCAGCTTTCTTTGGTGGTAGGAAAGGCCAATCTTGACCCTTAGTTTTCACTTTGCTGATTAAAAATCTATCCTGCTGAGCCGGGCATGGTGGCACATGCCTTTAATCCCAGTACTCGGGAGGCAGAGATAGGTGGATCGCTGTGAGTTCAAGGCCACCCTGAGACTGCATAGTGAGTTCCAGGTCAGCCTGGCCTAGAGTGAGACCCTACCTCGAAAAATAAAAAATGAAAAAAAAAATCTATCCTGCCTCATGGTAATCTCTGACATGTCGTTGAAGGCTTGCAGGCCTTTTGGAGAACAAGATACATGTAAACAGCAGTGCTTAAGTGGCTGGGGCCAGACAGCTCTGGGGGCGGGGCATGTTACAATCAGGTGTGTCACATTGTGTTTACTATAATTTGCTGTTTTGAAAGTTTTTTTTAATTTTTTTTTAGAATCTAGAAAGACTTTATTAGATTAAGAGAAGGGAAAAGGAGAAAGTACATACAGAGAGCTCTTGCCCATGAGAGGGTTTTTGAGACAGGTCCTGCTATGTAACCCTAGGTGTTGTGAAACTCACTTTGTAGACTGGGCTGGCCTCCAACTTGCATTGATCCTCCTGTCTCTGCCTCCCAAGTGCTGGGATTAAAGGCCCAGCTTTCTCTTTGTCTTCAATATTCTTCAGCTGCCTTCTGAGAATCTATAGGTGAACTTCTTTTCTATTTGCCCTGTTGTATACTGTGTATCAGCAATTTGGCTAGACTAGCTGGCCAGCAAACTCCAGGGATCCTTCTGCCCCCGCCTCCAAACCCTGGGATTACAGGCTAGCACCACCATACATGCTTTTATATGGGACCTGGGGATCTGAACTCAGTTCCTCATGCTTCTGTGACAAGCAGTTTACCTACCGAGTGATCTCCTCAGCCCCTGCTAAGGGGGTGTTTTAACTGTCTTTGCCCCAGGACTGAGTTTGGCTCCTCCATGAACATGGCATGTCCTTTGACAACCCCCCTCCAGGTTCCCAGCAGGAGGTTACTGTTCACTAGCTGATTTAAAGTCTGTTTTTGGAGAAATAAACTGCAGTTGGTGCATGCAGTGGATAAGGACTGGCCAGGAAGTTGGATTGTGTGGTATCAAAATAGCTTCCACTCCCCAGCAGACAGGTATCCCGTCCCCCCCTCCCCACCATCACTTTCCTTGGCATGCAGGGTGTTTGAAGGTCAGGCTGCTCACTAAGGCATGATGCTGAGTCTTGAGTGCCTTGGGATGGCTCCTTGGCTCCCTACTGTTGGTCAGGCCCTGTGTGACCTTGGGCAGGAAGTGGCAGCAATATTTGTCTTCTGCATAAAGCTCTCAGCAGAGGCAAGTAGGGGAGGCCTGGCCTTCTGCTGAGCTGGCTCCCTCCCTGAGCACTCTCAACCGTGGTCTCCTTTGACATCTGTAGCCCACGGACCTTTCCTTAGAATAAGGTCTGTAATAGACAGGGTTGCAATCACTGTACAACAAAGATTCTGAAGTACAGTTGTCAGTAGGTTAAAATGTTACTGAAACATATGTAGTGGTGGGAGTTAACAGCTTGTAGTTCACAACAGTGGTAATCATAGATATTTATTATTTATTTTGTTTGTTTTTGAGGTAGGGTCTCACTCTAGCCCAGGTTGATTGGAACTCACTCTGTAGTTCCAAGTGGGCCTCGAACACAAGGCAGTCTCTGCCCCCCGTCCCCCCGTGCTGGGAAGGTATGTGCTACTACACCCAGCTACCATAGATATTTGTGACAGCTGTAAATTCATATGAAAAGATCTAGTTTCTTTGAATGACAAACATAGTTACAGCTACTACGCTGTTAATATAACAAAAATTCATTTTTAGATGCCATGCTAAATTTCAGTTAGCGAGTATAGGACTTAAAGATATTCTAACCAATACCCTCACCCCCCAGCTCTAGAGAAATAAGGAGAGGACTGGATTCCTCTGTGGACAGAGATGAGGGCGTAACGTTTATTTATTACACTTCCAGAGGGTGGCAGCACAGTGTAGTGACCAAGGTACCAAGGCCACGATTCAAATCCTGACTCGGCCACTTCCCAAATAAGTAATAACTTATCCCAGGCAACTTCTGTACTGCATACCTGTTAGGTATGAGAGGTGACACATGCATGCCAGCCCCTGCCATGAGTGCCCTACACATAATTTGATAAGTCCGAATAGTGATCTGGGGACAGAGCATAGGTGTTAGTTACCCACACTTGATAGATAAGTGAGAAAACAAGCATAGGTGTGTTAGCTTACCTGCCCAAGGTCTCAAAGGCCTTACCCATGCAGCCTAGCTGCTTGGGTCATGCTTATTCACCATTCACTGTCTGCCTGCATCTTGACCTCACACGGATATTCATGGTCAGTGCAGTACTTAGTTCAGTGAAGCTGAATGAAAGGCTGAAAGGCTGAAGTTGGTAATGGTGGTGAGATTAGTGGATCTCAGGGCCAAGTGATGGGCTGGAGAGGGGTCAGCTCCTGACTTCCTCCATTCCTGAACCTGGGCACGTCCTAGGTCTGCCTGCACATCTTTTCTTGGGAGTCAGTGGATTGTTAGCTCCCAGTTAAAGACTAGCGGTTTGAATGTAAATATCCCCCATGGTCTCAAGCATTTGTGTTTAAGCTTCCTACCTTAGCTCCCAGCAGGTGGAGCCCTGTTGGAGGAGGTGTGTCACTGGGGAAGGATCTTGAGTCTAGTACTGTGTGTTTAGAGCCAGCTCACTATTGCTGTTCTCTCTCTCTCTCTCTCTCTTTTTTTTTTTTAAATTAATTAGCTTATTTGAGAGAGAGAGGAAGAGAAAGAGGCAGGTAGCGAATCCACTGCAAACAAACTCCACATGCATGTGCTACCTTGGGTCCTGGGAAATTGAACCTGGGTCCTTTGCCTTTGCAGGCAGATGCCTTAACCACTAAGCCATCTCTCCAGCCCTGTTTTTTTAAAAAATATTTTATTTATTTATTTGAGAGAGAGATAGAGAGAAAGAGAGAGAAAGAGAGAATGGACACGCCAGGGCCTGTAGCCACTGCAAACAAACTCCAGACGCATGCACCCCCTTGTGCATCTGGCTTATGTGGGTCCTGGGGAATTGAACCAGTGTCCTTAGGTTTCATAGGCAAATGCCTTAACTGCTAAGCCATTTTCCCAGCCCCAGATCTGATTTTTTTTGTATTGACAGCTTCCGTAATTATAGACAACAAACCATTGTAATCCCCCCCCCACTTTCCCTTTGCAACTCCACTCTCTATGATAGTCTCCCCCCCTCCCCCCGCCGGCCAGCCTCAATCAGTCTCTTATTTTGATGTTATCTTCTTTTCCTTCTGTTATGAAGGTCTTATGTAGACTCTGTGAGGTCATAATTATCTAGGCCATTTTGTGTCTGGAGGAGCACGTTGTAAGGAGTTCTTCTCTTCCTTTGGCTCTTACATTCTTTCTGCCACCTCTTCTACAATTGACCCTGAGCCTTGGAAGGTGTGATAGAGATATTTCGGGCCTGAGCACTCCTCTGTCACTTCTCAGCACCATGGTGCCTTCTGAGTCATCTGAAAAGAGAAACTTGTCTAACCAAAAGTGAGAGAAGCATTAATATATGGGTATGAACATTAAGAAAAGTGCTTACTGGGCAGTTTGGTGAGCATGGTATATACATTTAGACAGACACCAGCAGACATTACACCCCTAGGGCTCATGACTTCCTCTGCCATAGTGAAATAAATTCTTTCTTCCCATAAGCTGCTTCTGGTCAGGCATTTTGTCCCAACAAGGTAACTGCTACCAAGACAATTCCATGTTAGAACTCCACCCCTATCCCACCATGTTCTCTGTCACTGGGATTATAGGGAGGAGGCTGAGGGCTGAATTCCAAGTCCATACCTGACCTTCTGAACTTTGTCAGGGAGATGGGCTTGGGGAGGAGCTTCAGCTAAAGAGGGGCCCTTGGAGAACTTCCTGACAGCCTGCACTCTCAGGAATTCTGGCCCTTGATGGTCACTGGGTAGAGGATGGGATCAGAATAGAACCTTAGTTCCTTTTTGTTTGTTTGTTTTTTAATTTTTTTGTTCATTTTTATTTATTTATTTGAGAGTGACAGAGAGAGAGAGAGAGAGGCAGATAGAGAGAGAGAATGGGCACGCCAGGGCTTCCAGCCACTGCAAACGAACTCCAGATGCGTGTGCCCTCTTGTGCATCTGGCTAACGTGGGTCCTGGGGAATCGAGCCTTGAACCGGGGTCCTTAGGCTTCACAGGCAAGTGCTTAACCGCTAAGCCATCTCTCCAGCCCGTCCTTTTTGTTTGTTTTGAGGTAGGGTCTCACTCTAGCCCAGGTGGACCTGGAATTCACTATGTCATCTCAGGGTGGCCTTGAACTCACAGCAATCTTCCTACCTCTGCCTTCCAAGTGCTGGGATTAAAGGTGTACACCACACCCAGCAAACCTTGTTTCCTTTTAGGGACTTCTCAGGGCTCTGTGTCCTGAGATCATGAAAGCCCTATGAAGGGGAGATATGCCCTTCATATTTTATCCCTATGCCTCTTCAGGGGCCTATAATGTGTTAAGGCTTTTTCCAGCCTCTGTCTCTCAGGGTGATCAGAGGTGGAAGTACTTGGATTCAGTTTTCTGAGAGATGTTGAACCTCAGAGTTTAAGGGCATACACTTAGAATCAGGCATCTGCATGTTCCAAGTTCTGACTCCACTTACTAGTCATAGGACCCTGGGCAGATCCAAAATTCCATAACTGAGCTTCCTCATCTACAGTGGGCATAGCTGATCTGGTCTCCTGGACTGTATAGACACATAGTAAACCCCCTTCCCATAAGGTTAGCTCTGGTTATGGTCTGGCCTTGTGTGCATGTCCCCATGTAGGTGTGGCATTGAGTAGCCTGGGTCCATCTAGGAACTGTGTAATGAGCTGCTGCTTGAACCCTTGTTTGCTCTTGGTTCTGTGGAGCATCTCCAGCTGTGTCATGAAAGACTCTTCAACCACCTTGGCAATGTCTGTGGCTGCCTCACTCTCAGGGGCCTGGTACCTTGGCACCTGGAAGGTCTGGGTGGGGTGTCTTTGAGGGGCTTTGATCCAGGCAGGAGGAAGCAGGAACTTTGATGAGGAGACATATCCTTGTCTGGGAGCTGTGTGGCCCTTCCATGTCAGCCAGAGTAGGTCACCCTTCTGCTCTAGTTAAGTCCCCAGGATGTCAGGCAGCCCTGCCTGGACTAGCAGGCAGAGATGTTGAATAAGTTTGTCTGGAGAGAAAGATGATGGCATTCTGTGATCAAAGGCTGAAAAGGCCTCTGTTCTGGACAAGAGAATCTCAGAAATTCTGAGCAAAGCCCTTGTTCCTTCCTGGCCTCCCTGAGAGGCAGGTCCAGAGACACATTAGAATTCCCCAAGAAGAGCTGAGAAGGGCCAGTGGCCTGACAGGGGAGGAGGACAGAGCCTTGGCCTGGGAAAGGGTTAAGAGAGTGATCCCCTTGTGGTCCGTCCTAGAAGCTCAAGAGGAAGACAGGAGCACACACATTTTAATTTCTCTTTCCTGTTACAGCAGTAATACTTGCCCTTTATAAAAAATTCATGCTGGACAAAAATAGCCACTGGAAGAAGTGACAGTCTCCTGCAGCCTCACCATTGTTACTGTTGTGGGGCATGTGACTGGCTAGGGCTAAGAGTGCCTCATCTTCAGATCCAGCATAGAGGACATTTGGGTGCTGTTCTAGCTTCTGAGCAGGGCCTTGGTTGGATTGAGCCTGGAATCCAGAAACTGTCCTTTTGATCCACCTCTCAGGGTCCTCTTGTTCTAAATGGGGCCTCATCCAGGTTGGGGAAAGTGACTAGGTGTGCTCTTTAAAGACCTAAAGGGTGAGAAGCTGAATGTCATGACACATATTTGTAATCTTCGCACTCAACAGGCTGAGGCTGGAGGATTGCAGCATAGTTGGGCTGCATAGCAAGACCCTGACTTAAAACAAGCCTTTGTGGTGACTTTATTCTGTGTACTTGATGCTTAGAGACTTTTCTTTCCCCATTGAGACAGGATCTCACTATGCAGCCCAGGCTGGCCTTGAACTCTCCATCCTCCTGTCTCAACCTTCTAAGAGCCAGGGATTATAAGTATACACCGCTATGCCCAGTTGCATAGGCACTTTTTATACAAAATATCCCTAGATCCCAATCCCTTCTTGCCTACCAGAACCCCAGGGAGCTGGCACTGTGGGGTAGGGGTTCCTAGTGAAGGATGGCCACCTTAAACTGAGGCGCGCACGTGTGTGTGTGTGTGTGTGTGTGTGTGTGTGTGTGTGTGTGTATCTACTGTACGGATTAGGAACTTTGATACTTTGGTGATCACACTGACCACCTTGAGCATAATTCCTTCTCCTTTCACACTTGAGTGCCTGGGTCTAGAACTCAACTGGTGAGAATCTTTTCCCTCGGGTACTTTATTTTCCTGCCTCTGCATCCTGAGTTTGGAGTTGCAGATGTGCACCATCATGCCTAGCCTCTTTTTTCTTTTTAAAAGTAATATATTTTCCATAGAGACAGGATTTCATCATCATGCCTAGCCTCTTTTTTTCTTTCTTTAAATTTTTATTTATTTATTTATTTGAGAGAGAGTGAGAAAGAGGCAAAGAGAGGAAAGGAGGGAGGGTGGGAGAGAATATGGGTACGCCAAGACCTCTAGCTACTGCAAACAAATTCCAGATGCATGCGCCACCATGTGCATCTGGCTTACATGGGTACTGGGGAATCAAACCTGGGTCCTTAGGCCTTACCAGCAAGCTCCTTAACTGCCAAGATATCTCTCTAGCCCCAGCCCCCTTTTTTTTCCTGAGGTAAGGTCTCACTCTAGTCCAGGCTGGCCTTGAACTCATGGTGATCCTTCTACCTCTGTCTCCCAAGTGCTGGAATTAAAGGCATGTGCCACCATATCCAGCCCTTTTCTTGAGACAAGTCCAACAGACTGCCCCCCCCCCCCGCTTTTTAATGAGAGAGAGAGGAGAGGGAGGGAGAATTGGTGTGCCAGGGCCTCCAGCCACTATAGTTGAACTCCAGATTGTGTGTCCCCTTGTGCACATGTGCAACCTGTCACACTTGCATCACTGTTTGACTGGCTTATGTGGGACCTAGACAGAGTGTTTAGGCTTGGCAGGCAAGCACCTTAACCGCTAAGCCATCTCTCCAACTTCCCTTTTTTCTTTTTAAAAGTAATATATTTTCCATTGAGATAAAGGCATGAACCACCACACCTGACCAGCACATTATTGTTAACTAGAGTATATAGTTTACATCAGAGTTCCCTCTTTGCATTGTATAATGGCCTGTATTCACAGTGATAGCATGATGCAGGATAGTTTCATGGCAATAAAATTGTCGTGCTCTTCCTATTCCTTTCTGTCTCCTGCCTTCCCTGAATTTCTGGCAACCACTAACTTTTTTTTTTTTTTTTTTTTTTTTTTTTTGGAGACAAGGTCTGTATGCTCAGGCTTGCAGCAATTCTCCTGTGTCGCCTTCCCAAGTGCTAGGATTACAGGCATGCACCATCCTTGGCTCTGTTCTTATTGTCTTTATAATTTTGCCTTTTCCAGAATGTCATATGGTGAAGTCATGTGGTATGCAGCTTTTTCAGATTGGCTTCTTTCTCTTGTACATTTAAAAGTCTTCCCAGGGGCTGGAGAGAGACGGTTCAACAGTTAAAGGTGCTTGCTTGTCAAACCCGATGGTCCCAGTTTGAGTCCCCATTATGCATGAAAAGCCAGATACACTAAGTGGTGCATGCATCTGGAGTTTGTTTGCAGTGGCAGGAGGTCCTGACACACCTATGCCCACTCTCCCTGTCTGCCTCTCTTTCTCTCAAATAAATAAAATATTTTGAAAAATCTTCCCATATCTTTTCATGGTTTGATAGCACTTTTTTAAAAGCATATATTGTTGGGGGTGGTGCATGCATGTGTGTGGGTGAACATGTGTGTACATGTGTGTGGAGGTCCAAGGAGCTCTGTTCACCTCCTTTGAGGCAGGGTATCGTGGTCCTGGAGCTCATCAAGTAGCTAGCCTCAGAGGTCTACCTGTCTCTGCCTCCCCAGTGCTGGGATGATAAGTATGTGCCACCATGCCAGGCATTTTTACATGGTTTAGGTCCTCATGCTTATAGGGCAAGCATTTTATTGACTGAGCTGTTTTCCCAGCTCCAGTTAATTTTTTACCATTACATAATATTCCACTGTCTAGATATACTAGTGTGCTTATATATTCACCTATTAAAGGACATTTTGGCAGCTTCGAAGTTTGGGCTATTATAAAAAAAGGTGCTGGTCATGGTGGCACAGGCCTTTAAATCCCAACACTCAGGAGCCTGAAGTAGGAGAAGCCTTGTGAGTTCCAGGTCAGCCTAGACTACAGTGAGACCCTGCCTTGCCTGGCTCTATCTGTACTTTCTTTTTGGTTTTTAGAGGTAGGGCCCCAGCTGACCTGGAATTCACTATGTAGTCTCAGGGTGGCATTGAACTCACAGCAATCCTCCTACTTCTGCCTCCCAAGTACTGGCATTAAAGGAGTACACCACCATGCCCTACTTTTTTTTTTTTTTTTTCTGGTTTTTCGAGTAGGTTTTCACTCTAGTCCAGGCTGACCTGGAATTCACTATGTAGTCTCAGGTTGGCCTCAAACTCACAGTGATCCTCCTACCTCTGCCTCCGATTGCTGGGATTAAAGGCGGGTGCCACCACACCTGGTTTTTTTTTTTTTTTTTTTTTTAAATTTGCAAGCAGAGACAGAGAGAGAATGGGTGCACCAGGGCCTCCAGCCACTGCATACGAACTCCAGACACATTTGCCCCCTTATGCATTTGGCTTGTGTGGGTCCTGGGGAATCGAACCTGGGTCCTTTGGCTTCACAGGCAAATACCTTAACCACTAAGCCATCTCTCCAGCTCCTTTTGTTTGTTTTGAGACAGTCTCAGTCTAGCCCAGGCTGACCTTGAGCTCATTAAATTCCTCTTGCTTGAGCCTCCTGAATGCTAGGAATATAGGCCTGAGCCATCACACCTGGCTTTGTTGGTTGGTTTCAAGGTTGGGTCTCCCTCTAGGTCAGGCTGACCTGGAACTCACTCTGTAGTCCCAGGCTGGACTCAAACTCATAGTGATCCTCCTACTTCTTCCCGAATACTGGGATAAGGTTTTTTTAAGGTAGAATCTCACTCTGTAGTCCAGGGTGTCCTGTACTCAGTGTGTAGTTGTGGCTGGTCTTGAACTCTTGATGATCCTCCAGCCTTCTGTACTATACCCATTTTGGGGTGGGTCTATCTCTGTTTCCCTGGGGAGAGAGTAGTGGAAGAACATGGGCTGAGAACCTGACCCCTAGTGTCCCCTCCATGTCTGCTTGTTCAGGGTCCAAGCCTCACCTCCAGTATATAGAAGGGGGTGATGGTCTCTCTGCCCTGATCACCTTGCAGAGTTGGAATGGGAAGACAGCCCATACTTGCTGACCATCAGGGGGGCTCACTAATGAAGGTGCTTCTCCCACTGCTGGGACTGTTGCTTCAGGTCTCAGCCATGCTTGTCTGTCTGCCTTTCGTACCTCACAGAGGTATTCCTGGCAGGACTTGGGATGAGTCAGTGATGACTGAGGGATGTGTGCATGTGCATTAATGTCCCATGTTTGGCCATGGACCTCTGTGTTAGCACCCTTTTTTTTTTTTTCTAGTGGCAGAGTAAGTCTACCAGGACTGGCCAGATGAGCTGAAGTGAATGGGCATTGTGGGTTTTTCTATATCAGGGACATGGATATATGGCAGTGCTCCCATGCAGGCCAGGCCTAGCCTTACCTCTCTGGGTCTCAGTTTCAGATACAGGGGTGGGATAGTGCAGGTATCTGAGCTCCAGGGAAGGTGCTGGATTGGAGGGCCCGTGGCATGGTAACTGCTACCCTGCTCAGAACCTGAAGAGTTCTCTCCCCACTTAGGATGTGGTTTTCTCTATCATGGACAAATTCGGGACAGGTTCTCCACTGCACTTATGGCTCTGAAGCCCAGGCTTGTATGTCAGTCAGACTAGGAGCTAGTGGGGAAAGGTATTTGGTGGCTCCCAAAGCAAGGAGAGGCTCCTTGTGAGGTGCCTGTGTTAAGAGCTCTGCTCACCCCTCTTCTTGCAGGTGGTACAAGCTGCATTCCAAGCCAGGCAAGAAGGAGAAGGAGCGTGGAGAGATCCAAGTGACCATCCAGTTCACACGGAACAACTTGAGTGCCAGCATGTTTGACCTGTCCATGAAGGACAAGCCTAGGTCCCCTTTCAGCAAGCTCAAGGACAAAATGAAGGGCAAGAAGAAGTATGAGCTGGAGTCGGCCTCAGCCATTCTCCCAAGTAGTGCCCTAGAGGACCCCGAGCTGGGCAGCCTGGGCAAGATGGGCAAAGCCAAAGGCTTCTTCCTCCGCAACAAGCTGCGCAAGTCTTCACTCACCCAATCCAACACCTCTCTGGGCTCTGACAGCACCTTGTCCTCGACCAGCGGGAGCCTGGTCTACCACGGCCCTGGTGCTGAGTTCCTCATCCGCTCACCGAGCCACAGCAGCTGGCTGTCCACTGACGGGGGTGAGTGAAGGAGGGCCATGCACACTGAAGAGGGGAGTGGAGAGGAACGCTGGCTTCCCCTAGGGGCCACAGAGGCCTAGGGCTCCTCTTTCCATTGGCTGATGCCACTTGTGTCTCTTTTTCAGGCAGGGACTCCACACAGTCACCTAAGCTCCTCACCCACAAGAGGACATACAGTGACGAGGCCAGCCAGATGCGAATAGCTCCTTCCCGGCTCCTTGACCTCCAGGGTCACATTGATGCCGCCTCTCGCTCTTCCCTCTGTGTCAATGGAAGCCATGTTTACAACGAGGAGCCCCAGGCCCCCTTACGACACCGCAGCTCCATCTCAGGCCCCTTCCCACCCTCTAGCTCTCTGCATAGTGTCTCTTCCCGGCCCTCTGAGGAGGGACCTCGGTCCTCAGATGACTCCTGGGGCAGAGGCAGAAGCAGCACAGGCAACTCAGAGGCTGTGCCTGCACAAGAGGAGCTGGCCCCAGGGTCCAGTCGCTGTGGAGAGGAGGAGGAAGGGGCCCGACCTTCAGAAGGAAAGCCAGTTCAGGTGGCCACACCCATGGTGGCCTCCTCTGAGGCTGTGGTGGAGAAGGAGGGTGCTCGCAAGGAGGAGCGGAAGCCACGGATGGGCCTCTTCCACCACCACCAGGGCCTTAGTCGGAGCGAGTTGGGGCGCCGTGGCTCTGTGGGGGAGAAGGGAGGTCCTACCCTGGGGGCCTCCCCCCACCATTCTTCCAGTGGTGAGGAGAAGGCCAAGAGTAGCTGGTTTGGCCTGAGAGAATCTAAGGAATCGACTCAGAAGCCCAGGTATGTCATGTACTTGACAAGGCCACTTCTAGTTGCCACCTGAGGCCTGGGACAGGGAGGAGCGGGAAGCAAGCTGCTGGGGCTCTGACTTTGCATGATTAAGTGAGGTATCCTGTCTCTTTAAGCTAACTAAGGTTCATATTGTTTACATGGTGCAGGTAAGTCTCATGGGCATGGCGTGAGGGTTCTTTGAATCAAAGCTGGCTTGGACCTGCTGCTTGAATTGAAAGCCCAAAGGCGGTGGGGGGTGGGGGGGAATCCTTCGTTTGGATTCTTGGCTTCTTGACCTTCCATCTCTTGTCCTCTGACCTCCAAGTAGGGAAGCCTTGAGCCTGGGTACTGGGCACAGACCCTCAGATGCCCCAATCTCTGAAGCTAGCCAACCTTCTCTGCCTAGCTGAATCTAGGATTTTGCCCCTGTGAAAGCTAGAAGTCAAATAATAAGTTCTCTGACCTTCCTTCTCACCCTTTGTTGCTTCCTAGCCTGGAAAGAGGCCATGGCAGTTCCCTTGAAATTTATACCTTCCTCTAGGCCCCTGCGGCTTTGGACCACTCTAACGTTTCTTAGTTTGGGGACACAGCACTGTCAAAAGTGTTAGTAATGCTGCTCTGTTGGGAATGCACTTAACCCTCCTCCCCTTGGGCCTGCCCAAAGCCTCTGATCCTTGCCCTGGCTCTTCTGCTGCCTTGTCACTTTGAGACAGGGTGTTTGTCTTACCCACAGGGAAGGGCCTCAGGGGCAGGTCACAGAAACCTGTGTCCCCCACCCTACCACCTAAAGGCTTGAGTGGGCAGCGTTAGTGGCGGCCCTAGCTGGTGTGTTGAAGTCAGTTTTTATCTCCCCCCCAGCAAGCCTGCCCTTCCTTGCTCCATGGATTGTGGGGAAGGTGGGAAGGCTGGGGTCAGTTGTGCAGGAGTCAAGAGCTGGGGCAGAGGGAGAACCTTATATCTGTTCCCTGCAGAAGGGAGGGGAACCTTGTCCGGGCTGTGGTTGTGCACACAGGTAGGAACTTACTGGCGATGGAAGGTTAGGAGCATTAGGAAGGGGAAGCTGTGGCTCTGGTTTTGCTCATTCTTTATAAAACGCTGAGTGCTGGGGTTCCTACAATCTCTAGTTTTTTCTGCTTCTCTGTGATGCCTAGCAGCTTTTCAGAGTTCAGAGAATTGGATCTCTGATGGACAGAAGGAAGATGGGATTTCTGTCCTACTCACACTTGAATTCTGAGCCCTACTTTAGCAGGCTGGAGGGTGCCAGGGTATTCCTGCCCACCTTGGACCTATCTGTAATTGGCAGCTTCAGGGCAGACACCCAGGTCATGTGGGAGGGGTTGCCCTTTGGGTAATGTGCCTGGGTTGGAGTGATGTAAACCTGACCATGAGCTCCAGCAGCAGCCTCCTGGCCGAGTGCCTGCAGTGAGGAGGACTGGGAGAAGCAGTTGTTGGTGCTTTCCTGGAATACTTAGGGTTCTGAGCAGCAGATGAGGCAACTGCCTGCAGCAATGATGCACATTAGACCCAGAGGTGTGGTAACTGAATGTAGCTGCAGGATCTCCAGCTGGGACTTAGTCCATGGCCTGTGGGCTTGGAGTGCCTCTGCCCTGGGGATACTTTGCAGATCCTGTGAGTTCTCTCTAGCAAGGGCAGCAGTGCCCTCTAGTGCCCCCATGTGGCACTGGTACCCCATGGAGAAACATGAGGAAAATGCAGGGGTTGGCAGAAGAGTGAGAGCTAGAAGGACCTGGAAGATGGTCCTCCCAGTCTAACACGATGTGCCTCTGCTGGCCTGTGGCTCTTACCTTAACAGAGATTAGTATGAACTAAGAATGGGCCCCATCTAGGCTACATGACGATTGGGCTGATCAATTTGCATCATGCTATGGCATAGCTGTGTACTCTGTGCTATAGGACAGACATGGCCACTCGTGCCTCTGTCCCCCCACGTATGGTAAGCTTTGAGCATAGGAGAGGCTCATGTATGAATGCAAAAATAAATTTAGGCCAGGCATGGTGGCACATGCCTTTAATCCCAGGGCTTGGAAGGCCAAGGTAAAAGGATTGTTATGATTCCGAGGCCACCCTGAGACTACATAATCAATTCCAAGTCAGCCTGGACTAAAATGAGACCATACCTCGAAAATCCAAAAAGAAATTAATTAATTAAAGGCCATGGAGATGGCTCAGTGGGTGAAGTGCTTATGTATAAACATGAGAAACTGAGTTCTGATCCCTAGCACCTATGCAAAATGACAGGTGTGGTGGTTTACTCTATACTCCAGTGCTGGGGAGGCAGGCAAAAAGATCCCCAGGGCTTGCTGGCTAGTATGTTTTGCTGAATTAATGAGCTAGGTTTAGTGCAAGACCTTGTCTCCAAAAATAAGGTGTAAGGCTGGAGAGGTAGAGCAGGGGTTAAAGTAGTTACTTGCAAAGTCTGACATCCTGGGTTCAATTCCCCAGCACCCACATAAAGCTGGACGCAAAAAGTGGTGCATGTATATGACATTCATTTGCAGCAGCAAGAGACCTTGGTGGGTCCACACACACATACGTTCTCTGTCCCTTCTTCTTCCCCTCTCTCCCCTCTCACACAACACATACACATGCACAAATAAATAATTAACAAAAATCAAGTGGAGAGTGACCCAGGAGGACACCTGACGTTGATCCTCTGGCCTCTACATGCATGGTCTCAAACATGCCTGAACACACAGTTCACCCCCACATACATACATACATACATACCATACACATGCCCCAAAATGTAACTGGGTAAATATGGTACAACAGAAAGGCGCCTCAGTGTTTCTCCAGCCCCTCCCCAGCTGTGGTAGACTGTTTCCTTGGGCCTGGAATGTGGTACAGCATCACAGGTACCCTTTGGGCACTGCAGGTTGCTCCCAGTTGGTTTCAGCCAGCTTTCTGTCCATTGTTTCTGTTTCCTTGGGTTTCTATGTTAATAGTGATTTGGTTTGGAAGATAGATCATAGGGTTTCTCTACTTATATATAGCTCACAAGGTTCCTCTTTCATCTCATCATGCCCTGATGATAAGAGAGGATGTGGCCAGCCTCCTGGATATTGGGGCACATCTCAGGAATATCCAAATGGCAGGAATGCATGCCTCAGGAGGGTGGCCAAAGGACATGTTGGCAGGAGGTGATATCTTGAAGGCTGGTTTTGGCCCTTTGGGGACACCTCATGGACAGCCTATGTAGAGCCACTTGCCATCTCTGGAGCTAATGCATGAAACAAGATCATAGAGATGGCCCTAGGTGGCTGGGTGGTGGTATTTAAAAAGAGGAAAGGCCTGGTGGCTCGTCTGTAATCCCAGTAGTCAGAAGGCTGAGGAAATAGACTTACTGTGAGTTTGAGGCCAGTCTGGGCTACATAGTATGACCCTGTCTTAAATAAAGGTGGGCACTGGAGGGAGCATGTAATTTACATTCATTGGAGGTCCAACTGGTTGTCCCAAGGTTCATGCAGGCCTGGAAGTTTATTACTCCCAGGTTGAAGGGACAAAGTCACTAGGATATCTGAGTTCTCTCCCCACTGTTTGCCTCTAAAAGACACAACTCAACATAATTAGCATATGTTGTGCCCTACTGCTTGGGGTAGGAATCTATGCCAGGCCAGCAAGGTTAGTGCCAGACATAGGTTTTATTTATTTATTTATTTGTCGAGGTAGGGTCTCGCTGTAGCTCAGGCTGACCTGGAATTCACTCTGTAGTCTTAGGGTGACCTCAAACTCATAGTGATCCTCCTACCTCTGCCTCCCAAGTGCTGGGATTAAAGGCGTGCACCACCACGCCAGGCCACAGGTATTTATGAACTCCATTCCTGGTGTACAACTGGCACAGGTGACCACACAGGTGGACCAGTAGAGGAGGAGTGCTTTCCATTGAGAATCTTCAGAATGTGGCACTGGTGTGGAGCCTGGGGAGCATGGACAGAGCATGGCAGCTGTTGGGAACCAGCACAGCAGGGTGTAGCAGGTTCCACTAGCTTGGGAAGCCTGCTGGCTCTGCTGCCTGGGTCCCTGGTCTCAAGGGAGAGTCCTTTGCTGATTCCATACCAACGGGCTTATGTGCATCTCTGGGGAGCCACAGTGAGGAAGGAGGCTGCTTAGCCAAGCATGAGGCTTCTTGTCTGCTTCCCTAGCACTCCTCCCCCTGCAGTTCTGTCAGCAAGTTATTGTGAGCCTACAAGGGTGAGTGGGGGCCAACAGGAGCTGAGATCCCACTCGGGCCACTCATCATGAAGGGGCCAGAGGAGAGGTAGCGTAGTTCAGAGCAGCCCTCTCTGCTCCTGCTATGGCTGGGGCCAGTGTGGACACTTCAAGGTGGGTCATGACCCATGTGTGGTGGCATGTTGCTTCTCACTCCCTTGTCTCCCTGGGGCTTGTGTGGCATCTTGAGACATCTTATGGGTTGAGACCCTGGGCCTAGGGTTTTCCTTTCCCAAGGTCCATAGAAGCGTAGCAGTGCTAGAAGCGGGGTGGGAGGCAAGCGGTAGGTGGGATTTGGCTTGAGGTGGGGATAAGGCTGTGGACCTATCCTTGATTGAGGAACTGTTTTAGGAGGAAAATATAGGGTTACACATTTTTGGAAGCTGTTTTTTTTTTTTTTTTTTTTAAGTTTCTTTGAGGTTGTGTCTTACTCTTACCCAGGCTGACCTTGAATTCACTCTGTAGTTCCAGGCTGGCCTGAAACTCACAGAGACTCTCCCACCTCTTTATCCAGAGTGCTGGGTTTGAAGTGTATACCACCATGCCCGGCTGAAGTTGGATGATGATGATGATGTTGCATTTATTTATTTATTTTGTTTTTTCGAGGTACAGTCTTGGTCTCTAGCCCAGACCGACCTGGAATTCACTATGTAGTCTCAGGGTGGCCTTGAACTCACAATGATCTACCTACCTCTGCCTCCTGAGTGCTGGGATTAAAGGTGTGCACCATCACACCCAGCTGTTCTTTTTATTTTGATATATTTTTTTTGAGGTAGGGTCTCATTCTAGCCCCTGCTGACCTGAAATTCACTATGTAGTTTCAGGATGGCCTCCAACTCACAAAAATCCTCCTACTTCTGCCTCCTGAGTGCTGGGATTAAAGGCGCACACCATCATACCCATGGTTTTAAAAATATTTATTTATTTGAGAGAGAATGGGTGTTCTAGAGCCTCTAGCCACTGCTGATAAACTCCAGACACATACTAGCTTTATGTGGGTGCTGGGGAATCAAATCTGGGTCCTTAGGCTTTGCAGGCCAGTACCTTAACTGCTACACCATCTTTCTAGCCCTAGTTTTGTTTGTTTGTTTTTGTTTTTCATGGTAGGTTCTCACTCTGGTCCAGGCTGACCTGGAATTCACTATGTAGTTTCAGGCTGGTCTTGAACTCACAGTGATCTTCCTACCTCGGTCTCTCAAGTGCTGGGATTACACATGTGCGCCACCATACCCAGTATGAATTTTTTTAAAAAAATTATTTTATTTGAGAGAGAGAGAGAAGTAGATAGAGAGAGAATGGGCATGCCAGGGCCTCTAGCTGCTGTAAACAAACTCCAGATGCATGTGCCACCTTGTACGTCTGGTTTATGTGGGTCCTGGGGAATCAAACCTGGGTCCTTTGGCTTTGCAGGCAAGTGCCTTACCCACTAAGCCATCTCTCCAGCCCCTTTTCTTTTGTTTTTGAGGCCAAATCTCATGTAGCCTAGGCTGGCCCTGTAGCTGAGGATGACATTGAACTCTCACTCCTGCTTCCATCTCCTCTAAGTGCTTATATTATGGGCATGCACTTCTTACTCCCAGCTTTGGAAGCTGGATTCTTATGAGAATCCATGTTCGGGATCTGGCCGTGTCCTGCCTGTGCCTGTCTTTGGGAGCTCCCTGTGCCTATGGCTGACCTGGACTCTTTTCTCTTACCTTCTGGGCACTATGTGCAACCTGCCCCATCTGGGCCCTGAGTTTCTGGGAGAATTTGGCAAGCTCCAGAGAGCTCAGCCTCTGTTCACAGTCCTATTCAAACCACGTCTTTCATGACTACCTTGACTTGTCACCAGCATTTTTTAAAAATATTTTTTAATATTTTATTTTTATTTATTTCAGACAGAGAAAGAGAGGGAGAAAGAATGGGCACACTAGGGGCTCCATCCATTTCACACGAACTCCAGACACATGCACCACCTTGTGCATCTGGCTTATGTGGATACTGGGGAATCAAACCTGGATCCCTTTGGCTTTGCAGACAAGCATCTTAACCGCTAAGCCATCTCTTCAGACCTCACCAGTAATTTTTGTGCAACAAGCAGGTTGAATGGGAAAGATGGATAAGGAGGTTCCCCTCGAGGGTCCATCTAAGCAGGCAAGGATAAAGGAATGAGGGCCTTGGGAGTTTGGAGAACTGTGACTGCTGGATGGCAGCAATGCAGCTGCCATGGGTGGGGTCTGACTTTGAATTCAGCAACAGGCCACTGCCATTCTGCTGCAACTGGGGTGTTTGGTCCATTTCTCTCTCAGTTTTCTGGCTTTTTGTCTGTGTCCTGGGGAGGCTAAGGCTCTTGGTTTGGAGTTGTCCCTGCCATGCGTGAGGTCAGTTTTGTTCACAGAACTTGCTCAAGGGTGGGGTGCTACTCCTAGAAGACCTTCAGGGGCACCTGAGGCCTGTACATGGTCACAGTGTCTGGGGTATAAATTCACTGCTATGGAATAGGTTTCATCAGGAGACCTCCCTGTCCCTGTCCCAAGGGAGCTGGCAGTCTGTGGGAGACTACAATGGGGTGGGTTGTTGGCAGCTCTGGGTAACATTCAGAGTTCTGCAGCTGCCACATACTCACCCTTCATTTCCGGAGGCTGGCCTATGAGGGAACTAAGGTGAGGGGTGCCTGGCCAGGTACAGTAAGTGTCCTCAGCAGGTATCTGTTGTGGGTCTTATTCCACAGGTTGCCCCTAAAGAAATGAGAGGGACAAGGTCTCTTTATAACACCTTGTCATGCATGATCACAGCCCATCCTTACTTCTCCCTGCATGGACTCAGTAGAACCCAGACTCTTTCAGGAGTCAGAATCCCAGGCACCCTGCTTGGTTCTCTTAATATTGGCTTTATCCAGCCACATACCTGGGCTTGACCTGGACCTGGTTCCTGCCTTTCTTCCATGTTTCCTTTGCTTTCAGTCCTAAAAGGAATGTTGGGAGCTTTTTTTTTTTTTTTTTTTTTTTGTCAGCATGTGTATTTGTGTGTGATGGGTATGCGTATGTATGCACATTTGTATTGTGCATGTGGCAGTCAGAGGTTGACATCAGATATTTTCTCAGTTGCTCTCCTCCTCACTGACTCATTGCAATAAGGTCTCAGTTGATTCTGCTAGCCAGCTTGCCATGGAAGTCCCCTGTCACTGCTTCCCCAGTGCTATTACAGACATGCTGCCACACCCACCTGGCACTTGTGTGGGTGCTGGGGATTCAACTTGGGTCCTCATGCTTGTGCTTTATTGACTGAGCCATCTCCCCAGCTCCCAACTTTTGGGTTGTTTTTGAAATGGGACTGAAAGTGAGCAGGCTCCATGCATAGACTAGTAGAAAGAACCCTTGGTTTAGGTTTAGATCCTGCCTGTAACATGGGGTTACTGCTGACTGTGCTTGGTGTGTGAATTAAATTAGCTCACCCAGCATTCTTCTCCTTGGATGATGCCTAATCATGTTATGTGTTGGGTTCTTCCCTCAGCCCCCTGGTTCATGTGACTGCACACAGCCTAGATGGCACTGTGGCACCTGGCCCGGGGGTGGGGCTGGGGTGGGACTCAGCAGGGCCATTCCAGTCTCAGAGTTAACCAGGAGGCTCATGGTTTTGTCTCCTCCACAGCCTGGACGTGTCTCCTCAGGTAGAATCTGACCCAGCTGCTCCTCCTCGCCCTTGCTCCCCCTGGGCTCCGGCCCCCCCTGCTCCTGCTCCCACTGCTGCTCCTATGCTAAGCACTAACCTTTTTGCAGCCGCCTCCCCTGCTGCTGCCACTGCTGCTGCCGCCACCACTGCCCCCGAAGCAACCCCATCCGGATTCTTGGGTGTCACCAACCCATTCCTCACCTCCTTGCAGAACAACCCTTTCTTCGAGGAGCTCGTAGCTGACATAGCACTAAATTCTCCTTCACCTGCTCCCTCTCTCCCCAGTGCCTTGAGGGCCAGCCTGGCCCCCCTGGCCTCCCCTGGGAAAACCCTGCCTGAGTGGGACAACACCTTCAACGTCTTTGCTGCCAGCAGGCTGCTTCCGGAGGCCAGGAGTGAGATCCTGGCTCCTGCAGGAGTGGGGCTGGAGGCGGCTGGGCTTCAAGACTCAGACTCTGGGACCACGACAGTGAAGACAACGAAGCCACAGGGAGACACTGGGGGAGGAAGAGGTGGGAGCAGCACGTGGCTGGAGCCCATGGCTCCTGTGGACTCAGAACTAGACCAGCCGAGCTCCAGTGTGTCTGATCCTGGTCTCCTCCGATCTTCAGGGACTGGCCCATCCTCTGCCACTGCCCAGATGCACCTGCGAGCCTCAGCCTCAGCACCGGATGGGGAGCTGCCTGGCCCAGAAGGGGGAGCTGGGCAGAGTCCAGCAGATAGTGGGGCATCTCTGTTTAGCTCCCCAGAAGTGCTCAGTGTGTGGGAGAAACTACCTGGTTCAGATGACATCCCTGAGGGCCAGGATGAGGAGGTTCCCCAGGGTGGGAGCCAGCTTTTTCAAGAGCTCAGCACAGTGGAGGATTCCTGGCCTTGGGATGTAGTCACCATTTCTCCTGCAGCTGAGGTGGCCTTTCCAGTCCCATGGGGAGAGTCTCATGAGGCACCTTCTCCCCAGGTGCAGCCTGAATCACCAAACATTGTGTGCCCTAAGGAGAGTGAGGGGCTTCTCCCATTGCAGCTGGAGCCAGAGCCAGAGCCAGAGCCAGAACCTGAGTGGGGGTTGGATGATGAGGGGCTGTGGCCTGGCACACCACCTCCCAAGCCACCACGCCTCTTTACACCTTCCAGTTCTCAGGTGGAAGAAGAGGAGGAGAAAGAAAAGACTGTAGGGAGACTGAGTAACAGGGGGGCAGAGATAGGAGAAGACTCTACCCCAAGTGTGCTGGTTGTTGGTCCCCAGGAGTTCAAGGAGGAGGGCGAGAAGCTGGAGTCAGAGGAATCTCACAGTCCATCTTCTGGGACTTTGCTGGGCAAGCCAGGCCTGAAAGAGCTAGTGGAGAATGCTAGCATCCCTGGGTCTGGGGCCTGCCTACCTGTACCCATCAGCAGCTCTGAGAGCATTGACCTCAGGCCCTGTAACTCAACATGCTCAGCTCTTCCGAGTAAGCAGATCTGGGAGGCTCCAGAAATGGAAGGCCTTGAGACCCACAGCCAGAAGCCAGCAGAAGAGGGGTTTGGGCTCCTATCAGATACCCCCCAGCAGGCTGATCTGTGGGTCTTGGAGGAGGATGCCTTGAACCCCTTCTTGTGTCAAGAGAGCCGAGATCCCCCCAGTCTCCCATCCACATCACCACCAGAGTCCAGGGAATCATCTATCCTCTCTGGTCCAGAAGAGCCACCAACGCCCCCAGAGCCTGTCTTTTCACTACCCCCTCTCCCACCCTGGGCCAGCCACCGCCACGGGGTACCTGGATCTTCATGCCCTTCCCTGCCTGGAGCCTGGCCCATGACCTCTTCCTCCCCACCCTTGGGGGAGCCAGCCTTACCCCCTGTTCCCCTTGATCCATCCCCAGCTGGGGGTTCCCCAGCCCCACATGGGGAAGACCACGCTGCAGCCACCCCAGCCTCCCTGCTTGTGCTTCTGCCCTTGGAGACACGACCAGCTGAGGAGCCCCATCCCAGTGCCAGGTGAGCATCACCCTGAGAACCCTTTCCTAGAGGGAGCAGGGAGGGAGCATACTCACACAGGGGTGGAAGTGTTTCACAGTCCTGCCTTCTCCTTGCCAAGAACAGGTGAGACTCATCCACCCCGAAGATGGTTAGTGGAGGCTCTGAAGCCATGAGTTTTCTGAGGGAACCAGCTCTTCAGTTTCCTCCACTATTGGATCTTGGACAGTCAGAGTGGCTCCTCCACAAGCCAGGGATTAGGGGAACAGAATTGTTAAGCATGGAGTGAGGAACAAAGTGGGGAGTGCTAATCACATGCTAGCAGAGGAGGGGGATGAAACCTGTACCTTGAGCCCTTCCAGAGCTTGCTGTGCAGGGGAACTGTATGCAGAAAATGCAGTTCCTCAAAGGGTGGGTGGGTTCTCCTGGAATGTCAGGGGTTGTTAACAGGTGACAATAGGGTTCCCAGTAGTTTCCAGTCCAGGCAGAGTAAGGAAGCAGAGACCTGGAGGAGGAACCAGGCTTAGGTCAGATCAGAGAGGAAGCTGGAGATATGCTTAAAGGAAGGAAAGCTTTTTTTTTTTTTTTTTTTTTTGAGGTAGGGTCTCACTCTAGCCCAAGCTGACCTGGAATTCACTATGTAGTCTCAGACTGACCTCAAACTCACAGCAGTCATCCTACCTCAGCATCTCAAGTGCTGGGATTAAAGGTTTGCACCACCACATCTGGAGGAAAGCTTTTAAAAAATGCTTTCCTTATGAGTAGCCTTCAGAAAAAGGCTTAGGCCACAGTATGGGCTTGCTTCACTGGCTTGTCTTTTCATTGGTTTTGTGCCTTTAGGGATTGAGTTCTCATGCATCTAGGACTGCTGAATAGACAGTTGATGATGCCATTTTGGCGGTGGTCGCTGTGGCATTAGGCACTGGGAAGGAGGGAGAGACAGGCTGAGACTTACGAGGTGGCTGGTGAGGGTGATGACAGCAGGGGACTGGAGACTTGAGATGGGGTGTGGTGGGCATGACTCAGCAGGGCAGCAGTGTAGAGGGACGTTAGAGCTCTAGAAGGCCTCAGTGAAGGAAGCATGTGTAGAGGGGTTGCCATGCTCCAGCCCTGGCCTCTGGAGCTCCAAGCCTGTTTGGCATTTGCTGGTTCAAATGTCCAGACACCAAGGGTTGCTAAGCTTCTTCTGTATGTCACCCCCAAGGAGTTCTCAGTTCAGGAGGAAAACACTAAGGTCCCAGGAAAGGAAGCCTCAGGGCCCAACACCTACTTTTTCAGTGGTAGGTGGGGCTGTGCTCCTCTTCTGGAAGGCAGTGCTCATGAGGGACTTGGTGACTGTTGTCTCCTTGTTCCCTGATGACAATGTTCTCAGCTGGTCCTGCCAGCTTCCAGCACAATCTCTGCTAATGCTCACCACTTAAGAGTTTCCTTCTTTTCAGAGTTGGCTTCATGTCTGTAGTTGGCATGTGAGGTGATGAGGCACATATAGCTCTCCCCGTTTGTCAAGATGAGGCCACAGGGCCCGGGTCCTTGGGACACCCTGCCCTGAAGCCGCTTACTGAGGGAGCCTTGATGTTGTGACGATGTCTGTTGCTGCAGCTGGCTTTAGAGTTGTGTTTATCTGTCCCCAGTGTGGACCTCTAGGTGGCATTTAGGCCTGAGCTGTGTCTTTTCCCTACTCTGCCCTGCATGGGAACTTGAGCAGTCTTCCAAATTTGTAAGACTGAGTCCCATCCCTACCCTGAGAAGAAGATCTATGTCTTGGGGTCTGTGTGAGCCTGCATCAATGGTATTTAAGGCCTGGGACTGATGCTTCTTAATGCCTGAAGCCCCTGCAGAATGAGTGTGGATTTATAAGCAGTCCCTGTGGGGTAGGTTAGCTAATTTGCAGGCCTGATGCTTATGATTTGTATAACTATCACAGGTGGGGACTACTGAGGAGACCCCAGAGGAGGGTTGGTTCAGCTTGAAGGAACCAGTAAAGCTTCCTGTAGGAATTAAGCCAATGGGAGGGAGGAATGGGCAATGTGCCAGGCAGAGGAATTGCAGAAGGGGTTGCCACCTTGTGACATGTAGCCCAGGCTGGCCTCAAACTTGCTGTGTAGTCAGGGCTGGCCTTGACTTCCTAATCCTCCTGCTTTTCCCTCCTAACTTGTTGGACTACAGTGCTCAGCAGCCAGGAGTAGTTTTTGTAAGGGCCTAAAGACAAGAGAGAATACTGTTGTCTGGGGCTGCCTGAGTTGTGGGCCAGGAACAAGGGCGGGGCCCAGGTTTACTTGGACAGGAGTTTGCAGCTTTGGAAAGGTGGGGGTCCTCACCTTGGAACAAAATGGGGAAGAAGGTGTAGGTGAGCAGGACTGAATGGAGTAGCTGCAGCTGGAGGGAGGTGTGGCTGCCTGGCACTGGCTTGAAGAGGGGAGGATGGTTTGACAGAAGACTGAGGCCCAGGAGGACAAGTCAGAGCCTCTTGGAGGCCCCCTGCAAGGCACAGAAGAAGGAGCAGGTATGAGGGAAGCTTGGTGTCCCAAGGTGGACCCCAGGGGAGTAGCTGGCCTGCAGCTATCAGCACAGGTTCAGAGCCTGGGAGTAAGGATTGTGGTGCACCTGGAGAGATGGGGGCTGTTAAGGAGAAGAGGGGAGAAGCCAGGGGCAGACTAGCAGTTTAGACTGAGAAGAGGTGGGCAGAGGCTAGGATGCCAGCTGCAGGTCTTGGGGTAGTAGGGAGGAGAGAGAATAGTCCCAAGGAGGGAGTTAGGCAGATGTACGTGCCTCCGAGTAGTAGAGGAGGGGAGCATCAGCAAGTTTGCTCATGCTGGGCTAGCAGGCCAAGGTGGGTTGAGGAGTCAAGGAAAGTAAAAGACTTAAGACACAGCTGGGCGTGGTGGGCACACCTTTTATCCCAGCACTTGGAAGGCAGAGGTAAGAGGATTGCTGTGAGTTTGAGGCCAGCCTGGGACTACAGAGTGTGGTCCAGGTCAGCCTGGGCTACAGTGAGACCCTACCTCAAAACAACAACAAAAAAAACATAAAAATAAAACAAATAGCATAATCTCCTTGCTGTGGAAAGGCATAGGAGGGAAAGAAAGGGGCAAGGAGAGGATAGAATTAGGGAAAACACAATTTTGGAGGTCATCCTGAGGCTCCTAGGAAGCCACCAGCAGAGAGGAGTAGATGGCACCCCAATTTGCCCAGGTCTTTTCCTGTTTTGACTATTGAAATTCTCATGCCCTCTGAAGCCTTACAGTATTGGCAAAACTGGGAGGGCTGATCACCCTCCTGGAAAATACTAAGAAGAGGGAGGGAAAGTGGCTGGCAAAGACTGGGTTCCAGTGCAGAAATCTGTAGGGTGGCCTTTACTATTCCTTTCAAAGGGCCAGTCATCCATGGTGGAGGATTGAAGCACCCTGAGACCCTGGTTGTCCATCAGAACTGAAGGTCACACAGAAAAGGCCTCCCCACCTTCTCTCCCCGCAGCTCAACTCCTTTCTGTCTTTGCAGTCCCCACCCAGTGAAGCCCCTCAGTGCTGCTCCCATGGAGGGCAGCCCTGACCGGAAGCAGTCCCGCTCCAGCCTGAGCACGGCCCTGAGCAGTGGGCTAGAGCGGCTCAAAACCGTCACATCTGGCAGTGTTCAGCCTGTGGTCCCAGCACCCCAGCTTGGCCCAACTGTAGACACCAAGAGGCTGAAGGTAAGTCCCAGCAAGGTTCCAGGGGCACCTGAGAGAACAAGAAGTGCTATAGAGTGTCCAGGAGTGTCAAGAAGGGTGGAACAGCTAGTCAGCCAGTCCCAACATGCCCCAGCTGCAAAGCTCTGGCCTTGGAGACAGGAGTAGCTGTAGAATCTAGGGGCCTGAAGTGGAGCAAGTGGACTGGCTAGCAGAAGGCCTGGGTCACCTGCTTACTTTCATCCCATCTGGTTACAGGACTCTGCCATGCTGGACCAGTCGGCCAAATACTACCACCTGACACACGACGAGCTCATCAGTCTACTCTTACAGCGGGAGCGGGAGCTGAGCCAGCGGGATGAGCACGTGCAGGAGTTGGAGAGCTACATTGACCGGCTGCTGGTGCGGATCATGGAGACCTCACCCACACTGCTTCAGATCCCCCCCGAGTCCCATAAATAGCCCCCTTCATCTATCTTTGGAGGGTTGGCAAGGACCTGCTGCCAGGCAGGGCCTATTGTTCCTGCCTGCCTGCCTTCCACTGAACACTACAACCTGGGCAGGACACAACTTATCCTGGTGGGCATTCCCTGCTCCCTTCTCCCTCTTGCCTCTGCTGGGGCTGCTAGATGGGGAGTCCATGTAAATTTAGGTGTCTTTGGGAATCCTGGGTCTTTCCCATCTGTCCATTTTCATACCTCTTATTGGCTTTGGGAGCTCCAGGCAGCCACAGGAACATTAGCTCTTAAGATAGAGCAGGGATGAGCTATGGTTGGATGTAGTGTCTGGGGCAAGACTATTGCTAGCCAGACTTAATCACCTCACAAAATGGCCTGTCATTTCTTCCTTCAGTCAGTCAATCCCTCATCTTCATTTCCCTCCAGCACCTGGAGGGCCTCCTGATACTAACTAGGACTCTGATAGGGACCAAGTTGCCTGTTTGTACATTGTAGACAGCCAGGTACTTACTCTCCAGCTTTGCACCTGACCAGGGAACCCGTGTGGTCTAGTCATTTCTGTCGGCAGCTGCGTGGGGTGTGTGCAGTGTAGATGGAGGTGGAGGTGGTAGTGTGTTTTCTGTGGCTATTCCCTGCCACCCCCGGGGGGGGGGGTGAAACGAGGTGCAGGGAGAGTACTAACCCTCTTCATGTTCTCACCACCTCCCACATGTAGTCTTCTCCAGATTGGGGTTTGGGATTGTTGTTTTGGGGATCAAATCTCCATGTCTATTCTTAATGCTTGTCCAGATGCTGCTGTGGGGGTTGGAACTTTTGAAAACCAATTAAAATGTGCCTTCTGTGGGTGAGGTCAAGCGCCTCAGGATGTAGACTTTTCTCTGGCTGTGGTGTCCCCTTCCTCCTGTTGAGCACACACAAATGGCTGTTAGGGTCCTAGAAGAGGAATGTGGGCCAGACTCTTCCCTTCCCTTAGAGTACCTCAGCTAGGGCTCTGGCCAAACTGTTGCTGCCCCCTCAGTTGTCCTGCCACCTCCCTCTCCTCTCTTGATCCTTTTCAGAGCATCCTGGATAAGAACCTAGTGGGCAGTAGGCTGCCCTGCTCCTTCACTGCATCTGGCCTTGGGTTTTAGCCAGGCTGGACGGTTGGCTGGTCTGGAAGTGGGAGGCCACACTGTGCTTTAAGAGGACATCTGTACTTAGGGAAAGATTCTTTGTTGCTCTCTACCTGTCTCCTAAGCTGCCATGCAGCCTGTTTCTCCTGCCCCAGCACCTTGCCTGGCTTGGCTATACTTTGAAACCAAGTATCTGCCTGTGGCCCAGCTCCTGGTTTGCTTGTGGAGAACATGGCTGGCATCATCTTTGGTGATATGGGCACCATGCATTAACAAAAGGTGAGAGGTAAGGAGTTGCCAAAGAGGGTATTTTGGGCCTCTGTCAGGCTACCTCCTCTTCATGACAAGGCCATGGCTTCACTCAGAAAGACAGATATGCTCTGTGGGTAAGTCTTCTGCAGCATGGAGCCGAGGAGCCCCATACCTGGGGTCCTCCATCTTGTAGATTTACTGACCTTAGTTCCACTTATCAGAGCTGAAAAAACTTAACCACAGTTGCCCAGATCTTTGGCCACTTTTGTCGGGGGGGGGGGGTGGGGGGATATGCTGGGGATCATGTCCCTTCCTTACTAGGTATTCCTCTGGGTTCTGTGTGGTCCCAGCCCTGTCCCTCATCATCCACCTGGCCCTGCTGATGGGCCTCCCACAAGGTCCAGGCAGGGATGTCTTCTGGAGAAGTTTTGAACTTCAACGTTTAGCTTGATGTTTCTGCCCCTAGCCACACATCAGATCGCCACAGTGGGGTAGGCAGGGAGCAGGCACAGCTCTGCTTTGCTGTTCGTCTTCCTAGTTATAACTCCTGTTTATAAAGAGCTTGTTCTTCATGTTTTGAACACTATGAAGAATAAAGAATTCACATACTGCAGATGGCCTGTTGTGTTTCTGTTTTGAAGTGAGTGAAGGAGGCATCCTGAGGGAGAAAGCAGTCTTATTTCAAGGTGGGTGGGTGGGGGGGTTCTTGGATGACGCTGTCCTTGTCCCAACATCACAGAGCAGCAGCACAGTGTTGTCCTGTGGTCTGGACTCCGAGGATGCCTGTGTTTATTGGGTACCCATTATGAGCATATTTATTAGATGCCCATATTTTCTTATTTGGGGAACAAAGTGGGCAAAAGACATGATTTCTGTTCAGAAGCCAGAGTGTAGTAAGGGAAGGTATGATGCAAACACAAAATAAAACCTGCTTTTATGGCTAGCGAGAGTTTCTAGCTTTAGAAAAATACATTTTCTCCTGGCTCAGCCATTAATAAGTGGATGAGAACTCAGACCACCACAGCTCATGGTGTCCACAAAGACACAGGAAAGTGCAAATCAACCCTGAATTCCACCATGCATCTATAGAGGCCCAGGCTAGGATTCCCTAGAGTCAAGTAATAATGTCCTCTTGGGTGAAGCAGGCATTCTTCTCATGCCCACTCTGGTTCATTAATCAGATAACTGAGCCAGGATTCTTCAGTTGTTCTATTCTGCAGAAGTGCATGTTATTAATAAACCTGTGCAGGTGTTTGCTCTGCAGCCTACAATGCTCCTGTTTAACACCCTCTCGGCTGGTACTTGATAAACAGCACTGACTGAACCCTATTGCTCACGCCACTTCTTTCTCCTAGGGATTAGGCCTGAGTGGGGGCTTTCAGTGTGCTTAAGCTCTGGCTTTTTTTTTTTTTTTTTCTTTTTTGGTTTTTCGAAATAGGGTCTCACTGTAGCTCAGGCTGACCTGGAATTCACTATGTAGTCTCAGGGTGGCCTCAAACTCACAGCGATCCTCCTACCTCTGCCTCCCAAGTGCTGGGATTATTAAAGCCATGCGCCACCACGCCCAGCAAGCTCTGGCTGTTTAACTGACCCCAGCACATTCATTTGAGTCCTTAGTGTGAGCTTTCTTGCCTTGCAGGAAGACTTAGTTAATTAAGGTCACAACTCTGGCCCTGTAGATGTAACAGTAGGAAAGATACTTAAACTCATAGTTGCGTCAAATGTGGTAACTCACATGTGCAATCCAAGAATTTGGGAGACAGAGGAAGAAGGATTACAAGTTTGAGGCCAGCCTGAGCTACATAGCTGGCTCTGGGCTAACCTGGCAGTTACAGAGACCTTGTTATAAATACGATGCTGCAAAAGATATAGAAGCCTGAGGCGGATTTTGTGGAAGTAGGGTGAGGAAACCCAGAAATGTACTGAATGTTTAGGCAGAGGCCAGACAGCCTCAGGTGAAAAGTTCAAGAGTAGCAGCAGCCCAGCACTCGGGAGGCTGAGGTAAGGATGAGTTTGAAGCCAACCTGAGCCTACAGAGTGCGTTCCAGCTAGCTCGGCTAGAGCAGTGGCAGCCCATGCCCAGCTTGCTCCAGCAAGGTGGCTGGAGACAGTGGCGACAGAAGAAACCGCAGGGAAATTGCGCAGCGAAACTCCTTGCTGAAAGTCTTCCAAATTGACCCCACTCTGCTTGGAGTCCTTCCTACATTGATCCGAGTCGGCTCCCTTATGCAGGGCCCTGATGCTGGCTGCGGCTCCAGGCGCGAAGCCTTTGGATGCAGTCCAAACTTCAAGGGGCAGGTAAGCAACGAGTGAAGCTCTGGCCCACACATGCACAACACGTTCCCAGGACTGCAGCTCTGGCGGCCGGAACCAAGACGGGGTGCAACTCTGGACTTGAGAAACTACAATCCCCACAAGCCCCTGCGCGACCTGCTCGCTGCGGTTGCTCACTGCCAATCCGGAGAGGCAACTGTGGTGGGGGCCGAGGAGGGACATTTTAAAAGGGCCTGGGATTGCGGGCGTCAGTGGCCATGGCGGATACAGCGACTACAGCATCGGCGGCGGCGGCCAGTGCTGCAAACGCCTCGCCCGATGCACCCCCTTTCCAGCTGGGAAAGCCCCGCTTCCAGCAGGTGAGGACCGGGCTGCGGCCTGTGGGTTGGCGGGTGGCACAGGGGAGAGGCGGGGGTGAGCCGAGTCTGTGGCCAAATCACTCACCCCGAGGGTCTCTGACCCGAGGCCACCTGAGCTTGCAGCTAGTGCGGGGACCTCGACCACAGCCACCCCTCTCCCATTGGTCAATGGGGCGGGCGAAATCTCCCAGTGTGGCTTCCTATTGGCGGGTGGCGCCGTCACTCCGGGGCTGCCCGCGCCCCCGCTCAAGGCGCTCGGTGATTGGCCACGCGGGCCGCGGCCGATCGCGGGTAGCGGGTCCGAGCGGCTCCCGTGGGGTCCCTCGGCAGGTGCTGCCCGTAGCCCTAGGCTCGAAGTTCGGGCTCTACACTGCCTGGCAAGTTGGCGTGGTAGAGACGCCTTCTAACTTTCCCTCGAGTGGGACAGACCTGGCTTCAGCGTCCCGGCAGCTCCCAAGCCGCGCGGTCACGCTCCGGTTCCTTGACCCCCAGCGGGGTGCACCTTGCGTCCCGGAGTGGGGCTGTGTGCTCCGACGTGGCGGCCCTATCCCTGTTCCGACTGGGGTTTCCTGTCGCTGCCCGGGTCGGCCAGCGGGCTCTGCAAGAATGGAGCTGGACGCGCGGGAGAGCCGGGGTGGAAAGAAACGCTGTGTCATCCCTGGGGGCCGCCGCGCCCCTCCCGGGGGTCCCGACTGCGCCCTCGCCCCGTGCCCACTGCGCCGGGTCCACTCCCCCACTGGCTTTCCACCGCGCAGTGACCGCGGCCCTTTCCCTCCCGGACTCCAGCCAGGGCATCGCCAACTCGGCCACCGAGCCGGAGATCCAGCCCGCAGCAGGGCGCACTGGCGGGACTGGGAGCCTAGAGTCTGGGCGCGCAGTTCCTACGCCGCAGACCCTCGGCCTCTTGGTCTGTAGCGCAGAGGAGACGCCCTTCATTAGGAGAGGGGCAAAAGAAGTAAGCTGGGGCTTTCCAGGGATGAGGGCAGCAGAGGTGCCAAAGAGAACTTTAAAAAAAAAAAAAGGAGATGGTATGAAGGTCGGTGAGGCGGCTTAATTTTGGAGAGCAGAGGGGACTGGATTCAGCCCTTAATTTCCGTGATAATTAAGGAGGTGAGTTCCTGGTCTTTCTGAGATAACCCTAGGGTTTTTAAAAAGGGCTTAATTCCTTTTAAAATCACCCTATCTCAGTCAGGAGGGATTGCTAGTGTAAGATGCTCCCTGTGGCGACAATCAGGGGTGCCTGGCCTTGAGTCCTCTTCCCGCAGTCTCCTCAACTTTGAGTGAAGAGGCCCCTTTCCTCTGGGGAGCACTTCTGTTTGGTGTCATTTTCTCATGATCTGATCTGGTCAACAAACTCCCTCCCACACCTCTGTGGCCACCCCCAGTAGGAGCTTCATAGCTTACCCTCCTGCCCCTACAGTCTTCCTTGTGATCCTCTTACACAGAGAAGGGGCTGATCTTGCCTCTGTCTTACCCTCAAGCAGGGTTAGGCTTTTAACAGCACATTAGGAGTAATGGCTTCTTTCCCCTGATGTCTGGTATCCGTGTGTAGCACTTGGGGCATTCAGCCACCCAACAGACTTTTGAGTATCTTTTCATGCTGTTTGTTCTGATCACTGCTGGAGTACATCTGAGGTGTCTCAGTTTCTGTAGCCTTCATTGCCGGCACCTCTGGTAGTGCACTGGGTGGTAATCACTATTGAAACTCACTACCACCAGCATAGTGTCCCACAAAAAGACCATGCAGAGCACATCTGACTCACTCTTCCTCCACACCTGCTCCTCCACACTGCTCCATGGCTCTGCACACAGCTCAGCTTGCCACCAAATGCTTGAGTCATAAACCTGGATCCTCATGTACACTTCTTTTTTCTCCAACAACTCTTGTAACCACTGCTAAGCCAGCTGCCCTCATCTGTTTCCTGGGCCATTTCAGAGGCCACTGACTGGTCTCCCTGCTTCTAGTCCTGCTCTGGCCCTCTTCCAGTTCTTCCCTCTTTTCTATGGCAGAGCCCCAGCAATGCAGGTCTGGTCAGGTGACTCCTCTACACACAACACCCTTAACCCTACAGTAGCTTCCTCTGCTTCTAAGACAAAGACCTCACCTCTGAAGGGACCCAAAAGTCTGCAAGGCCCATCCCTGCTGACTTCTACCTTGAATCATATTCCTTGCACCCTTCTTTCCACTGCACTGGCTGCTTTTCAACCTTTGGACCAACCCTGTTCCCTCCCAAGCCTGGGCCATCTACTGAAACATTACCTTTCCCCTGCTTTCAACTCTTCTCCCTCTCCTCCTCCCTTAAGTGTCCATGAAGCATTGTTTTCTTGGGGAGCCATGTCCCACCCCTAAGTTGAGTTTTTAAAAATATTTTATTAGCTGGGTGTGGTGGCACACCTTTAATCCCAGCACTTGGGAGGCTGAGGTAGGAGGATCGCAGTGAGTTTGATGTCACCCTGAGACTACCTAGTGAATTCCAGGTCAGCCTGGGCTAGAGCGAGACCCCCCCACCTGAAAAACCAAAATAATAGAAAATAAAAATAAATTATTTATTTGCAAGCAGAGCAAGGGAGAGAGAGACAGAGACAGAGACAGAGAATTGGCATATCAGGGCTTCTTGCCACTGCAAATGAACTTTAGAGGCATGCGCCACTTTGTGCATCTGGCTTTTCATGAGTACTGGGGACTCAAACCCCTGCTGTCAGACTTAGAAAGTAAGGGCCTTTAACTGCTGAGCCATCTCTCCAGGCCCAAATTGAGTTGTTTTGTTTTATTTTTCTTATTTGTTTGTTTGTTTTTTGAGGTAGGGCCTCACTCTAGCCCAGGCTGACCTGGAATTCACTATATAGTTTCAGGCTAGCTTCAAACTCAAGGCGATCCTCCTCTGCCTCTTGAGTTCTGGGATTAAAGGTGTGCACCACCACATCTGGCTCCAAGTTGAGTTTTTGACTACTCTCCATAGCAAAGCACCTGCATCATTGTGTATGTTGATTTGGGGTGACTGTTTTATTACCATCCATCTCCCCCTTTCAACCAGAGGCTCCATGGCCTCAGCTACTATGCCTGTGTTAACTGCACAGTATTAGTCCACAGAGGGGATTCACAAAGCTTTGTGAATAAATGAACTGCAGTGGGGTGTGTGTGAGATCTTGAATGAAATTGACATACAAGATTGTAAATGGGGACATGGGCCAAATTTTATCTAAATTGCCCCTTAGAAATCTCGTAAAACTGTTACTAAGAGGGAAGGTATGTGTTTGACAGTGTAAGATTCTTTAGCCCTGAGGCCCAGAGCAAGGGCTCCTGAAGAAGGTAATTATTTATTTATTTGCATGTGTGTGAGTGCACCAGGTTTTCTTGTTGCAAACAAATGCTGATGTTTGTCCAGCTTCACATGGGTGGCTGGGAATTGAGCCCCCCAGTTGGCAGACTTTGCAAGCAAGTGCCTTTAACTGATAAGCCATCTCCCCAGACCCTAAGAAGGTATTTCTAAATGTACAAGTACATGGCTTCATCAGGGCCATTATTTTTTTTTTTTTTCATTTGGAAACAGTGTCTAATGTATACTAGGCTGGCCTCAAACTTCATATTCTGCTGAGGATGATGTTAAACTGATTCTCTTGCCTCCACCTCCCAAGTGCTGAAATTTCATGGGATTCCAGGCATTTGCCACTATGCCCAGCTGTTGCAGTGTTGGGTATTGAACCCGGGGTTCCATGCATGTTAGGGAAGCACTCTACCAATTGAATCACAGACCTAGCCTAGGCCATCAATCTTTGGGTTCTGCCGGTAGCATTTGGCATGTAGTAGGTGTCTGATGACTGCTCATAGTAGCCCGCAGTGGCCTGATAGAAGCTGCTTCAAATATTTCATAAACTCAGGTTGGAGGGATGACTTAGTGGTTAAGGCACTTACTTGCCTGCAAAGCTAAAGGACCTAGGTTCAACTCCCCAGGACCCACGTGGGCCAGATGCACAAGGGGGTGCATGTGTCAGGAGTTCATTTGCAGTGGCTGGAGGCCCTGGCACACCCGTTCTCTCTCTTTTTCTCTGTCAAATAAATAAATAAGAATAAAAAACATTTTGAAATATTTCATAAATTGGGGTCTGTTCCTAGAGCCCACTTAGGGAACACTCTGATTACCCAAGTAATCTTAGCACTTACTGTAGAACTGAGAGCAGAAATTTGTCCTTGTTCTCTGTAATCCATAGCCCTCTCCCCACCCCTTCAAGGGGCTCCCTGGATGGAAGGGTAGGGGAGGAACATACTGAGCAGGCCCAGAGGGTAGAGAGAGGGTCTGTGATTGTTTCTTGATGGTTACCGAGTATCTTTCTTTTTTTTTTTCTGTATATGGGTTTGATATTTTATAATCCTGGGAGGCTGGTCAATAATCTCCAGTTTATAGGTGAGGAAACTGTGACTTTCACACAGATTAAATAAGTTTCTAAGCAGTGTGGCTCCAGAGTCCATGCTTGTTTGTTTATTGCTAACTTTTTGTTGGCTGAATGATTGCTTCATTGCCTTCTAAGGCAAACAAAAAGGAGGTGCCGTGACATCGTTCATCTCTGTACATGGCTCCACTGAAAGAATGAACATACTTGGAAGAATCGGGGAGCATTTTTTTCTGTTGTCATTTACTAACTTTTTAAAAATTTTATTTATTCATTTATTTGAGAGAGAGATAGAAAGAGGCAGACAAAGAAAGAATGGGCGCTCCAGGGCCTTCAGCTGCTGCAAACAAATATCAGACACATGTGCCACCTTGTGCATCGGCCGATCCAGGGGAATCGAACCTGGGTTCTTTGGCTTTGCAGGCAAGTGTCTTAACTGCTAAGCCATCTGTCCAGCCCTTAACTTCTAATTTAAATGTTTCTTTTGTTTTCATCTTGCAAGAAGAATTCTAGAAATAAACATGGGAAAAGAAGCTGGGCATGGTGGACCATGCCATTAATCCAAGCACTTGGGAGGCAGAGGTAGGAGGATCACTGTGAGTTCAAAGTCACCCTGAGACTACATAGTGAATTCCAGGGCAACCTAGGCTAGAGTGAAACCCTACCTCAAAAAACCAAAATATAAAATAAAATGAATAAAATAAATAAAAGAACGAGCCAGAAATCCAGTGAAATGTTTACTTACATACCATGGGACAGAGACAAACCATACTTGAGAACAGATTTTTTTTAAATATTTATTTTACTTATTTATTTTTACACAAAGAAAGAGAAAGAATGGACATGCCAGGGTCTCTAGCCACTGCAAATGAACTCCAGGTGCACATGCCACTTTGTGCATCTGGCTTTTGTGGGTCCTGGGGAATCAAACTTGGGTCATAAGGCTTTGTAGGCAAGCTCCTTAACTGCTAAGCCATCTCTCCAGCCCTGAGAACAGATTTTTAAAAGAAGCTGGAAGTGCCAGAGGGAGTAGTTATTTTCATCATTTTTTGTTCTATTTTTATTTTATTTATTTGCAAGCAGAGAGAGAGAGAATGGGCCTGCCAGGGTCTCCAGCAAATAAACGAACTCCAGATGCATGCACTGCATTGTAAATCTGGCTTTACATGGGTACTGGAGAATCGAATCCAGGTCATTAGGTTTTGCAGGCAAGTGTCTTAACTGCTGAGCCATCTCTCCAGTCTAGGGAGCATCTTTTTTGTCAGCTTTTTATTCTGGAGGTTTTCAAATATATAAAAATGAAAAATGGAGTCTATTATCTTCAAACCCCTATGTGCCCACTCACTTTCAAGTTAAGGCTAACTTTATTTCGTCTGTATGCCCTGGTCCCAGCCTATGCATTGTTTTAAAGCTAACTCAACCATCCCATCATTTAATTCACCTAGTAGATAGATATCTCTGAACAAAATAAGATTTTTTTTTTTTGACACAGAGTCTCTAGCACAAGCTGAATTCTAAATCTCTGTAGCCAAGGATGATCTCAAACTCCTGATCCTCCTGTCTCTACCTCCTGAGTACTGGGATTATAGTCATGTGCCACCATGCCTTTCACAAGTCTGTTGTTTCTTCTACTCATTGGTTCTTTCTCCACCCTCACCCCCATTCCTGTTGAAGAAACAGGTGTTTATCTTGTAGAATTTCTGTCATGCAGAATGTGGCTGATGGCCTCTGTGTGGTATTGTTTAACAATTTGTCTTTTATTTTTCCTGTCAACCTGAAATCCTTTTTTTTCTTTGTGTGTGTGTGTTGGGGGGGGGTTATATAAATGTGTATACATGTGTGCATGTAAAGGCCAGAGATCATTGTTGAGTGTACTCTTCAATTGCTTTCTACCACCTTAATTTTTTTTTAAACTTATTTGAGAAAGAGAGAATGAGAGTATGCAAGAAGGAGAGAGAATGGGTGCTCCAGGGCCTCCTGTTGCAAATAAATTCCAGATGTATGCACCACTTTGTGTATATGGCTTTATGTGGGTACTGGGGAATTGAACTTGGGCCATCAGGCTTGGAAAGCACCTTTAGCCAGTGGGTCATCTTTCTAGCCCTCCAACTTACTTTGTGAGAAAAGGTCTGTCACTGAACTTGGAACTCATTGAACCAATTCTACTACACTAGCAAGCCCCAGTGATCCTCCTTTCGTTACCTCACTAGTGCTGAGATTATAGACATACACCATGGCTGGCTTTTCCATGTGTGCTAGAGATTAAACTCAGGTCCTCATGCTTGCATAGCAAGCATTTTATTAACTGAGAGGTTTTTTTTTTTTTTTTTTTGAGGTAGGGTCTCACTCTAGCCCAGGTTGACCCGGAACTCACTCTATCTTGGTAGGCTAGCCTCAAACTCAAATTGACCCTCCTACCTCTGCCTCCTGAGTGCTTGGATTGAAAGCACACACCCCCACGCCTTGCAAGTTGAACTATCTCAACCCCAGTTTCATCTTTCAGTCTTTTAAGAGAGAGTAACTATTGCTGGGGTAGCCCTTGTGCTTGTTTGTGTTGTGGAGAGGACTTAATGCCTCCCAGGATCACTTGAGCAGATATGGGCAGATACAGATGTCTGGAAACCACCTCAGACCAGTAGAACCAGAAACCTGATCTTCCTGTGAAATCCCAAGTAATTGAGGGTGCAGGCTGGCTGAGAACCCTTGGGCTGTTCTAGCCTTTCTGCCTTAGACTACAGGTTCAGTGAAGGGGTTATTCTTTTTTTTTTTTTCTTCAAAAAATTTATTTATTTGTGTGTATGAAAGAGAGCGAAAGTAGGAATGAGTACACCAGGGTCTCTTGCTGCTGCCAACAAACTCCAGACACATGTGCCACTTTGTGTGTATGGCTTTATGTGAGTACTGGGGACTCAAACCCTGGTAAGGTAGGCTTTGTATCTTTAACTACTGAGCTATCTCTCCAGCCTCAAGGGTTACTCTTTAATTTTGTAAATTTATTTATTTCAGAGAGGCAGATAGAGAGAAAAAGAGAAAGAGAGAATGGGTGCGCCGTGGCCTCCAGCCACCATGTGCATCTGGCTTACATGGGTCCTGGGGAATTGAACCTGAGTCCTTAGGCTTTGCAGGCAAATGCCTTAACCGCTGAGCCATCTCTCCAGCCCTTAAGGGTTATTCTTAATGCTGAAACACAGAGATTTAGATCCTGGGCCAGGGGAGCAGCAGGTCTCCTCAGACCTTTGTCTTCGTCTGCAGCCCACAGCTGGGGATAGGATATCCTGGGGCTATAGCCCAGGTACCTGCCCGAAGTGAGCTCATTTTTCTTTCAAGAGAAAGGGAAGGAAATGTTTGGCTGACTCATTTTTCCAGTGAAGAAAAAGGGAAGAAGCTGGGTGTGGTAGCTTTAATCCCAGCACTGGGGAGCAGAGGTAAGAAGATCACTGAGTTCAAGGCCACCCTGGGACTACATAGTGATTTCCAGTTCAGCCTGGGCTAGAATGAGACCCTACCTCGAAAAACCAAAAAAGATGGGAGTGAATGGGAGTGTTTTAAACCATTAGAAAATAAAAATGAATTCAGCCTGGTGTGGTGCCTCATGTCTTTAATCCCAGTACTTGGGAGGCAGAGTTAGGAGGATCACTGAGTTCAAGGCCAGCCTGGGAACTACAGAGTGAGTTACAGGTCAGCCTGGGCTAGAGTGAGACCCTATCTTGGAAAACAAAACAAAACAAAACAAAACTCAGACTGAATTTAACAGTCAGAGAGGACAGGCGCAAACCCACTTTCTGCAGAGAAACGGTTTCTTGAAAAGACTGCTTCTAGCAAGGACTGGTTACAACAATAAAGTATCAGTAGGACCCGACTTTTTTTTTTTTCCAGGTATGGTCTCACTCTAGCCCACCCCCTTTAAAAAACTTATCTATTATTTACAAGCAGAGAGAGAGAGACAATGAGCATGCCAGTGCCTCTAGCCGCTGCAAATGAACTCCAGACACATACAACACTGTGAATCTGGCTTTATGTAGGTACTGGGGAATCGAACCTGGGTTGTTAGGCTTTGTAAGCAAGTGCCTTAACTGCTGAGATATCTCCAGCCCACCCATACTTTATTTTTAATCGCTTTCTGGTGCCAGAGAATCCAATCCAGAGCCTTTCCTATGGTAGGCAAGTACTCTGCCATGAGCTACATCTCCAGCCTTAACCTCTTCTGATTTTCTTACATTAGTGATTGAACCCTGGGCTTCGTGCATGCTAGGCAAGCGCTCTACCACAGTGTACATACCCAGAATCCCTACACATCCCTTGATTGGGAGATCTAAGCCATTTTGCCTCGTAATCAACCTAAGCACTTAGCATCAAATAATTTCTGGTTCCGGTATTGTATACTAATCTTAACTTTATTGGAAACAAGACCCCATGTCTACTTGTCAGTCCAGATATACATTGCCTTCTGTGGACGCAGCCTGTCTTTGCTGGGAGAGGTTGATGTGCAACTTTATTTCCATCTTATCCCACATTTATCAGACAGTCTATCTATGTTGAACAATTTTTGTCCTTTCCTAGCATATTTACCCTGCCATGTGGCCGTCCTTGTTGCTATGAGTTAGTAAACTTTAAAGTCAGACTAAAGGGGCTGTCCCTGGGAGGGGGGCCTCTCAAGCTGACGGGACCAGTGTGCTGAGCATTCCAATGTAGGGCCTTTTCTGTAAACCTCAGGTTTTATATTTCCAAGTATTTTTAAAAAAATATTTATTTATTTGCAAACAGAGAGGGAGAGAGAGAGAGAATGTGAGAATGGGTGCACCAGGGCTTCAAACCACTCTGCAAATGAACTCCAGATGCACACACCACTTTGTGCATCTGGCTTTATGTAGATACTGGAGAATTAAAGCCAGGTCATGGGCTTTGCAGGCAAGTGCTTTAACTAATGAGCCATCTCTCCAGCTCCTATTTCCAAGTATTTTTTAAAGTGCTTTTATTTTTATTTATGTATAAGGAGACAGAGACTATGAATATAAACAAACTCCAGATGCATGTACCACTTTGTGCATCTGGCTTTGCATGGGTACTGGGGAATCAAACCCAGTGGGGTGGAATGTGGTAGCTTGAATATGATAGTGTAAATGTATGGCCCATAGACTCAGGTGTTTTATTAACATTGAGCTTGCAACTTCAGCCCCTAACAGGTAGATCTCTACTGGGGGGTGGGGGGGTGGCAGGTCACCAGGGGCGTATCTGATTCTAGCCCAGGAGGCGCGGAAAGCAGTTTGAGCTGTGGGTTTGTGGGTTTGTGCTTGCTGCAGTCGTTTCTGTCTGCCTGGATGTGCAGAAGGAATCAGCTTCTTCCACCATTCATGGAGCTTCTCCTGGACCTGTGAGCTGAAATAAACCCCTTTCCCTGTAAGCTGTGTCTGGTTTGGATGTTCATCCCAGCCACGTGGAGCTGACTACAACATATGGGTACTGGGGATCAAACTTGAGTCATTAGGCTTTAGGCAAGTGTCTTAACCGCTGAGTCATCTCTCCAGCCCCTCAGATGGTTGTGGTTGTTGTTGTTATTATTATTCATTTCTTGAGGTAGGGTCTCGAACAATGCCCCCAAAATAGAATATTACTTAATTACATATATATATTATTGATTCTTATACCTAATATTGATTCTGTCACTGTTTTTCTTGCTTTCTGTCCTTGTCAAGACAGGGTCTCACACTGTAGCCCCAGGCTGGCCTCAAACTGATGATGATCCTCCTCCCTCAGCTTCCCCAGTGCTGGGATAGAGGTGTGTGTGACAATAGTCTTGGTACCACTGGCCTCAGCCTCACCAGTGAAGCCTTGAACTTCAGCTTCTAATTCTGCCTCAGTGCTGCCAGGTTGCGGGTAAAGTCACCACGCCTGGCCCTGTGGTTTTTTAAAAAATTTAGGGCTGGGCCTGGAGAGATGGCTTAGTGGTTAAGCGCTTGCCTGTGAAGCCTAAGGACCCCAGTTCAAGGCTCGATTTTCCAGGACCCACGTTAGCCAGATGCACAAGGGGGCGCACGCGTC
The DNA here is from genome assembly GCA_036346955.1 of Dipus sagitta. Taxonomy (NCBI): domain Eukaryota; kingdom Metazoa; phylum Chordata; class Mammalia; order Rodentia; family Dipodidae; genus Dipus; species Dipus sagitta. Next base: position 71,816,375 of record CM070777.1, read on the forward strand.
TGGAGTTCGTTTGCAGTGGCCGGAGGCCCTGGCGCGCCCATTCTCTGTCTCTCTCCCTCTCAGCCTCTTTCTCGCTCTGTCTGTTGCTCTCAAGTAAATAAATAAACTAACGAAATTTAAAAAAAAAATTAGGGCTGGAGAGATAGCCTAGTGGTTAAGTGCTTGCCTGTGAAGCCTAAGAACCCCAGTTTGAGGCTCGATTCCCCAGGATCCACGTTAGCCAGATGCACAAGGGGGCGCAGCGTCTGGAGTGCGTTTGCAGTGGCTGGAGGCCCTGGCACTCTCATTCTCTCTCTATCTGCCTCTTTCTCTCTGTGTCTGTCGCTCTCAAATAAATAAATAAAAATGAACAAAAAAAATATTTAAGCCAAGCTGAGTGTGGTGGTGCACACCTTTAATCCCAGCACTTGGGAGGCAAAGGTAGGGGGATCATTGAGTTTGGGGCCAGCTTGAGACTACATAATGAATTCCAGGATATCCTGGACTAGAGTGAGACCCTTCCTTGAAAAAAACAACAAAAATTCATTATTACTGGTGTGTGTGTGTGTGTGTGTGTATGGGTGTGTGTATGGGTGTGTCAGTGTCTCTTGCCACTGTAAATGAATGCCAGATTCATTTGCCACTTTTTGCATCCAGCTTTATGTGGTGCTGGGGTATCAAACCTGGGTCAGCAGGCTTTGTGATCAAGTGCTTTTTTTTGTTTTGTTTTGGTTTTGGTTTTTGGTTTTTTGAGGTAGGGTCTCACTCTAGTCCAGGCTGACCTGGAATTCACTATGTAGTCTCAGGGTGGCCTCCTACCTCTGCCTATCAAGTGCTGGTAGTGCACCACCACGCCCAGCTACAAACAAGTGCTTTTAACTACTGAGCTATCTCCCCAGGCCCTTTGGTTTATTTTATTTCTTATGAGAGAGAGAATGAGAGAATATTGGTGCGCTGGGCCCTCTAGCCACTGCAATCGAACTCCAGATGTGAGCATCACGCACATGCATCACCTTGTACGTCTGGCTTGCATGGGTTCTGGGGAGTTGAACTTGGGTCCTTAGGATTTGCAGGCAAGTGCCTCACCTCTAAGCCATCTCTCCAGCTCCTTCATTTTTTTTTTTTTTTTTTTTGATGTTTGTTTTGTTTTGTGTTTTTGAGGCAGGGTCTCACTCTCTGGCCCACTTTGGCCTCAATCTCATGGCAGCCTTCTACCTCAGCCTTCCACGTGATGGGATTAAAGGTGTACATCACAGTGCCAGGCTCTTCTTTAGCTTTCCTTAATATGGACCAAGTGTTTGGTCTTTCCTAGTCTTTGTAACATGGATAACATTTGGTAAACAGGCCAGTTATTTAATGGAATGCTTCTCAGCTTAGATCTGCCTGATCTTTCCTCAAAAAACATCTGGAACACTATGTTGGTGATGTGACTTCTCAAGGTGCCACATCCTCAGGGGGCACTGTCCACCTGTCCCTCAGTGATCCTTTTTTATTGAGATAGGGTCTCACTCTAGTCCAGGCTGACTTGGAATTCACTATGCAGTCTCAGGGTGGCCTTGACCTCATGGCGATCCTCCTGCCACTGCCTCCCAAGTACTGGGATTAAAGGTGTGTGCTACCATGCCTGGTGAATATTTTATTTATTTATTTATTTATTTATTTATTTAAGAGAGAGAGAAAGAGAGAATGGGTGCACCAGGGCCTCCAGCCACTGCAAACGAACTTCAGATGCATGAGCTACCTTGTGCATGTGGCTTAAGTGGGTCCTGGGGAATCAAACCTGGATCCTTTGGCTTTGTAGGCAAATGCCTTAACTGCTAAGCCATATCTCTAATGCTCAATGGTCCTTTTAATGTGCTCCTATCTCTCAGGGGGCCATCTCCTTACTTCATTACTAAAACATACCAGTTTCATCTCCTCTCTCTTCCCTGCCCTAGCTCTGGAATCACTTCACTGGGAAACCCTAGTCCTTTGAGGGTGTGGATGTCACCTGGTCTTTTTGTTCATCAGTTAGTGTCCACTTCTGGGCTAGAGTACTTGCCTAGCATGCATTGCTAGGTTTGGTCCTCACTACCTGAAAAAATCCACTATTTCTAGTCATCTCCATGCTATTTTAACTTAGAATCACACTGCTTACATGAAAATGATAAGCATTTTTCATATCATAACTTGTCTGAAAACATGATTTCACATGGCTGCATGGTGTTCACTCTTCTTAGCAAGGAACCTGATTTAATCATCTGCTTTTACAAACAGCACCAGTGCCTCTCCTCGGCAAGCACTTCCTTCCACATATTCATTTGGATATACTGATCATTTCCTTAGACTAAATTCTTAAGGCGAAAGATTTATGTGATCTGAAGAGAAACCAGAGTATCCTTAGACTAACTTCTTAAAGGTGAAATTTTGCCAGGACCACAGTGTGAGTGAGCATTGCCTGTGTATGGTGAGAGGGTACGAAAGAGGAATGACGCTGAGGCTTGGTAGACGCTTGCACTAGAGTGGGATGGAGGCTAGGGTGGAGAGGCTGCTCCATGCTGGGCGCCAGGGTAAGCAGAGAGTGGAGGTGGGATGGGCTTGGTGTGTGGCAGAACTTTGAGGACCCTTGAGGCCTATTGTGGAGTCTGCACTAGGAAGAGAAAAGAAGCTTAAACTGCAGAGTCTCCTGGCCTAGTAAGTGGGGGTGGGGCTTCTGCTGTCTTTACTGTGCAGCGGACAATGCTTGAAGAGCTGTGGGGCCCCGAGAAGGATTTTGGGGCTGAGCCTGGAGTGCAGTGAAGCATGAACCCCCAGTGTTTGCAGCTCTCTTCTTCATCCTGGGCTTGCACCCCTCTCCTCTCCCCATTGAGCTTGCCTTTGCCTAGCTGGCTTTGTCCCCAGGCAGAAGGCCTGGCCATGCTGTTGCTTGGTTTCCTTTCATTGTGCTCCAGTGCTCGTGGCCTGCTGAGCACAAAGCCTCCCTTTTCCAGGGCCCTGCTCTGAGGCAAGGGGACCTGGCCCCTCATCCTGCCCTTCACAGCCGCTCTGAGGCTGTGGGTTGAAGGGAAACCTGTAGGCTGTGTGCTGGGGCTGCCGTGCTTGTGGTCTACCTGTAGGGCGCTTCCACCTGGAAGAGGACAGGCCCTTGGAGTGGGGCCCTTTGAGGGGCTGGCAGGACCTGCTCTTAATCTGGAAGTCCTGAGCAAGGAAGGTGGCTGGGCACCAGGCTTCACTTCTGGCCTGTGTGCCCAGATGTGCTTGGGAGCTTCTGAAGGGCTCAGAATAGATCTTAGGAAAATGTAAGAGAGGGAGAAATGTATGTGTGGTGAATGGAGCGATACTTGGAGAAGAGGTCAGGATGGTTATGATGTACAAGTGCTTTTAATTCCTTCTTTCATTATTATTATCGTTATCATTACTAATTATTATTATTTATTTGAGGCAGTGTCTCAGTCTAGCCCAGGCTGACCTGGAACTCTCAGCCGTCCTGCTACCTCAGCCCCCCGAGTGCCACCATGCCCAGCTCCATGGTATATCTTAATAATCTATCTGAGGTGATTTTAGGAAGCTCCTACCCTAGGACAGTCTCCTTCCAAGGCCCTGACTGAGGCCTTGGTGGTCTTAGTCAACCACATGAAGCATCCTGGGAGCTGGGGGCAGAGCACCCTAAGGGCAAGCTGTGGGCAGGGCCCTAGTGTCCTGAGTCCAGATGCAACAACTGACCCCTCCCTCTCCTTTCCTTTCTAAGACATCCTTCTATGGCCGCTTCAGGCACTTCTTGGACATCATTGACCCTCGAACACTGTTTGTCACTGAGGTGAGTCATGCTGTCACTCTCAATGGAGGCTCCTTGGCCTCTGTACCTTGTCGCTTCAGAATGCATGCGCCATCAGAAGGAATGCAGAAGAGAAGAAGGTAAGGGAGACCCATGGTTAGAAGAAGGTAATATATTTCTAAGTTCATGTCTATGTCTATATCAGTCAGTTATGAGACAGTTTGTATGCTATGCTGTGTGCTTTTTCACATTATTTCATTTGATCTCACAATACTCTGTCAAGAGAATTAACACTGTTATTATTTAAAACGTCACTGAAATTTTTATCAATCACATAAGTTATATATTCATTACAAAAGTTACAGGGCCCAGGCTGGGGCTCAGTTGTAGAGCTCTTGCTTATCATGTGTGAGGTCTTGGGTTTGGTCTCCAGCACTGGGGGTTGGGAGGGAGTTCAAGCAGTAAAGATGTGCTTTAGTAGAATAAAAAGGTCACTTGTAATTACCCCTCCTTACTTATTTCCCTCCTCTACTAGAAAGCAATTGTTGGTGGCTTTTAATGTCAGGGTATTAAGGCATAACTTAACTTTTAAAATTGTACAGTCCTATGAATTTTGATAAAAATGTCCAGTTCTGTGAGTTCTGACACATGTACTCAGTTATGTGCCCACAACCACCGTCAAGACCTAAATCATTTCCATCACCCTAACACACTCATCTTTATTATCGTCTATTCTCCCTGCTCCAAGCCCTTATCAGCTATTCATTTGTTGTGCTGTTTTTAGACTGTCATATTAATCGAATCCTACAGTATGCAACCTTTTTTTTTTGTTTTGGTTTTTTTCGAGGTAGGGTCTCACTCTGGGCCAGGCTGACCTAGAATGCACTATGTAGTCTCAGGGTGGCCTTGAACTCATGGCAATCCTCCTACTTCTGCCTCTGAGTGATGAGATTAAAGGCATGTGCCACCACGCCCGGCTAATACACAACCTTGTATGTCCAGCTTTTTCTTACTAACATCATGCTTTTAAGCTTCATCTACGTTGTTGCACATATCAGCCATTCATTTCTTATTTCCGAGTAGTGTTCCATTGAAAAAAATGTTCAAAAATTTGTGTTGGTAAACGCCTGAGCTTTTCCAAGCTTTTGGCTATTATGAATAAAATTACTATAAATGTTCTTTGTGTAGATATATGCTTTCATTTCTCTTGACTAAATACCTAGGAATAGGATTCATGGTAAGTATGGAAGATATGCATTTAACTTGATCAGAAACAGCCACCCTGCTGTTCAAGGTGGTTCTCTATGTTACATCAGCTGTGGATTAGAGTTCCAGTGGCTCCACATCCTCACTGACACTTGCTTGTGTCACATGAAAAAAAAAAAAAAAAGATTCTTTGGGGGCCATCTTAAGAAGTGTGTCTTTGGCCAGGCGTGGTGGTATACGCCTTTAATCCCAGCACTTGGGAGGCAGAAGTAGGAGGATTGCCACAAATTCAAGGCCATGCTGAGACTACATAGTGAATTCTAGGTCAGCCTGAGCTAGAGTGAGACCCTATCTCCAAAAAAAAAAAAAAAAAAAAGAAGAAGAAGTGTGTCTTTGAGAGGCTGCAGATGTAGCTCAACTGGCAGGGTGCTTGTGTAGCATGTATGAAGCCCTGGGTTCGATCCTCTGCACTGGTAAACTGCCATGGTGGTGCATGCCTATAATCCAAACATTTGGGAGACAGAGGCAAGGGAAGAATGGGTTCAAGTCGTCCTTGGCTGCATATCAAGATTGAGGCTTGGGCTGGAGAGATGGCTTAGCGGCTAAGCGCTTGCCTGTGAAGCCTAAGGACCCTGGTTCGAGGCTCGATTCCCCAGGACCCACGTTAACCAGATGCACAAGGGGGTGCATGCGTCTGGAGTTTGTTTGCAGTGGCTGGAGGCCCTGGCGCACCCTCTCTCTCTCTCTCTTTCACTCTCAAATAAATAAATAAAAAATGAACAACAATAAAAAAGACTGAGGCTGGACTGGGCTACATGAGGCCTTTTTTATATTACTGCTATGTGTATCTTTTTGTACGAATTTGAAAAAATATACAGAAACTCATGTTCATATAAAATATCACACATTAATCAAACACATAGTGATGGGGCTAGGATTAAAGGAACCTGCTGTCAAAGCCTGCTAGCCCAAGATCAGTTCCCCAGCTGCCCACATAAAGCCAGATGGGCATTCATATGCAGTGGCAACAGAGCCTGGTGTATGTGCATGTGCATACACAAACATGCAAGTAAGTAAAATAAAAACCAAAACCACTGGTGAGCAAGACAGTTTATAAGCTTTCATTTTTTAAATAATTTTTTATTGACAACTTCCATAATTGTAAACAATATCCCATGGTAATTCCCTCCCCCACTTTCCCCTTTGAAACTCCACTCTCCATCATATCCCCTCCCCCTCTCAATCAGTCTCTCCTTTATTTTGAGGTCATGATCTTTTCTTCCTATTATGATGGTCTTGTGTAGGTAGTGTTAGGCACTGTGAGGTCATGGATATCCAGGCCATTTTGTGCCTGCAGTAAGGAGTCCTACCCTTCCTTTGGCTCTTACGTTCTTTCTGCCACCATTTCCGCAATGGACCCTGAGCCATGGAAGGTGTGATTGAGATAGTTCAGTGCTCAGAATCCTTTGTCACTTCTCAGCACCATGGTGCTTCCTGAGTCATCCCAGGGTCACTGCCGTCTGAAAAGAGAAAGGTTTCTAGCCCAAAGTGAGAGTATATGCTTTTATTTTTTGTTTATTATTTATTTACTTATTTATTTGAGAGCGACAGACAGAGAGAGGAAGAGGCAGATAGAGAGAGAGAATGGGCATGCCAGGGCCTCCAGCCACTGCAAACGAACTCCAGATGTGTGTGCCTTCTTGTGCATCTGGTTAACGTGGGTCCTGGGGAATTGAGCCTTGAACCAGGGTCCATAGGCTTCACAGGCAAGCACTCAACCACTAAGCCATCTCTCCAGCCCAAGCTTTTATTTTTAATTAAACTTTTTTTTTTTTTTCCCAAGGTAGGGTCTCGCTCTAGCCCAGGTTGACCTGGAATTCACAATATAGTCTCAGGGTGGCCTCGAACTCATTGCAATCCTCCTACCTCTGCCTTCCAAGTGCTGGGATTAAAGGTGTGTGCTACCATACCAGGCAATTTTAAAGTTTTTAAATTTTTTTTTTATTTCTCATTTATTTGCAAGCAAAGAGAGAGGGGGGCAGGAAGAGAGAGAATGGCCACATCAGGGCCTCTTGGCATTACAAATGGACTCCAGGTGCATGAGCCACTTTGTGTATCTGGCTTTATATGGGTATTGAGGAATCGAACCCAGGCCATCAGACTTTGCAAGCAAGTGATTTTAACCACTGAGCCATCACCTCTTCAGCCTTATAAGCATTTTTTTAAAGTTAACATGTAATAGTTAAGTTTATTGGTGGAGTACCAAATGATACTTCCACACATGTATACATTGTGTAGTGTTCAAATCAGGAAGCATATCCCTCCCTTACACATTTCTCATTTTTTGTAGTGAACTTGTAAGCATTTCACATCTATTAGCTCATTAGATGAACATAAAGCCACCTCAAGAGGAGAATGCTATTATGTTTTCCCTTCTACAAGTGAAGAAACAGATGGTAAGGCTCATGCCAAGGTAAGAACTGTGTTCTTTGAAAGTCCTTGCTCTGAGCCAATTTACATCCCTGGTCAGTAAACCTGAGTTTAGGGAACTTGCCTGAGATTATTCTGCTATCAGTAGGCCAGAGCTCTATCCTTGAGCCTTAGAGGCCCTTCCTGAGTGGACAACAGTTTGGTGTGCTTCTCTGTGCTGGGCATTGGCTTTTTGTAGCCCTGGGTAGACCTGTTCTGGATATGCATACTTTTTCAAATCTTCTTTTGTTGTTGTCATTGTTTTTTGTTTTGTTTTTTGGTTTTGGTTGATTTTTTTGAGGTAGGGTCTGACTGAAACCCAGGCTGACGTAGAATTCACTCTGTAGTCTCAGGGTGGCCTTGAACTCACAGTGATCCCCTACCCCAGCCTCCCAAGTGCTGGGATTAAAGGTGTGTGCCTATTTTTTTTTTTTTTTTTGAAACTGGGTCTCACTGTGTAGTCCAGGCTTACTCACTAGCCTTGGCTGGTCTCAACTCATAATCCTCCTGCCTAGCTTCAACTCTGGCACTTTGAAAGACCTCCAACATTCTTGTATGTCACTAACCCAAAGGCATGGTGGAGGAAACACAAGGCTTTCTAGGTACCTGGGCATGAAAGTACTCCTAGTGTGCCTGGGTTGCATCACAGTAACATGAGGTGTGGGAATTAGCATGATACATGGTTTCCTATTGTTTATGTGTGATGAGGCGGAGGAAATTTTATCCACCCTTTTGGGAAAGAAGGCTGAACAAGACTTCAGAGGAGAAAGAGGAGGTGGCTCTTCTAGACAAGGGGAAGAACTGTGCTTTCTAATTCTAAATGGAGAGAGGAGGGAGAAGGGGAAGACGAGAAAGAAACAGTGGGAAAGAGAGTAAGAAACCAGGTGGACTAAAAGACTAGTATGTGCAATGCCACCATGAGGATGTGGCTGGGGCTCTTTCGAGACTGTGTTAGTGAAAGTTGCTGCAAACTTGCACAACCTGTATGGTGTCCCCGCCACAGTAATTCCAAAGAAGTTGTTAGCAGAGTCAGCATGCTTCATGAAACTTTTGCAAGAGTTGAACAACTTGAAGGGCTGTGAGTCTCCTGCCTGGGTGCTGTATGTATAGCATGTAGCCAGGGGAAGGAAGCTTGCAGAACCCCCTGGGGAAATCTCAGCCTTTTCATGTTGCTACTTCACAGTATCATCTACAAAGTTCACATCTGAGAACCACACATCAAGTTACAAAAAAAAAAAAAAAAAAAAATTCCCAAACACATACTCTTATACTGGCTCTAAATAAGTTTCTGTATTCATAGTTATTCTGGGCCATGTGTGACTCATGGGCCTCAGGTCACACAAATCTGAATGGAATGAATTCTAGATATCTAAGGCCTACGCTGTGCCTCATGGCATCTGAGTTTTGTTTTGTTGGATTTTCTTAAAAAAATTTTGTTCAGTTTTATTTATTTAGTTGAGAGCGACAGAGATAGAAAGAAGCAGAGAGAGAGAGAGAGAGAGAGAGAGAGAGAGGGCACGCCAGGGCCTCCAGCCACTGAAAATGAACTCCAGATGCGTGGACCCCCTTGTGCATCTGGCTAACATGAGTCCTGGGGAATTGAGCCTTGAACCAGGGTACTTAGGCTTCACAGGCAAGCGCTTTACCACTAAGCCATCTCTCCAGCTGGATTTTTTTTTTTTTTTTTTACATAGACTTATCCTGTAACATAGACTGGACTGTAACTCACTAAGTAGCTCAGGCTGACTTTAAACTCCTAAGTTTCCTGCTGTGACCTCTTGAGTGCTGGGATTACACGTGTAAGCCAACATGCCTGGCCCTAAATTACTCTTTCTTAAAAAAAAATTATTTATTTGAGGGCTGGGGATATTGCTTAGCGGTTAAGGTGCTTGCCTGAAAAGCCTAAGAACTTATGTTCGAATCTCTAGGTACCACATAAGCCAGACGCACAGTGATGCAAGCGTGCAATGTCACCATGCTCACAAGGTGATGTATGCATCTGGAGCTCATTTGCAGTGGCTCAAGACAAATGTGCCAATTAGTGCATCTGGCTTTTTGTGGGTACTGGGGAAATGAACCCAGGCTGTTAGGCTTTGAAAGCAAGTGCCTTTAACCACTAAGCCATCTCTCCAGCCCTATTCTTTTTTCTTTTTTCTTTTTTTTTGCTTCTTGTTTTGAGGTAGGGTCTCACTGTAGCCCAGGCTGACCTGGAATTCACTATGTAGTTTCTGGCTGGCCTGTTACTCCTACCTCTGCCTACCAAGTGCTGGGATTAAAGATGTGTACCACCACACCCAGCAGGTTACACTTAATTAAGGACTGAAGTTGGAAAGAATTGGCTATTCTTATTTTTATTTATTTCCAAGGGGAGAAGGAGAGAAAATGGGCACACCAGGACCTCTCCACTGCAAACAAAATTTGTGCATGTGGTTTTGCATGTATACTGGGGAATCAAACTCAGGCCATTAGGTTTTGCAAGCAAGTACCTTTAACTGCTCAGGCAACAACCCAGCCCAGGAATTGGTTATTCTGATTTTAACCGCTACTTAAGGATCAACAAATGATTCTGCTGAAGGGTGTAGAAAACTAACTGAAGTAGTATTAATAACACCTGTTATTTTATGCTAATATTGGTGGAGTAATGCAAACTATTTTGATTGTATTGTAGACTGGAATAAATCAGTAACTATACTAAAGTTGGAAACTAGGGTTCTCACTGTGTCAGTTCATTGATACAAATAAAGAGCGGGGAAGAAGAGAAGGTGCAGTGTGACTTCGCAGTTGAATTTGGGGTATCAGTATGAATGCAAGACTTGGACACACACATACATGCACTACTACATTCCCTAGTTTCCTGGTTCTCTTCACTGAGGCAGTGATAACACTCCTGTACCAATGAGCACACACAGCACTCCTGGTTTTGAAACACCATTACAAACAGGAATCAGGGCCCCCTGAAGAGATGGTAGAATCCAGGTGTGAGGCAGGGAAGACGGTTGTGGAAAGTAAGGGAGTGCTGAGAGAATGAGGGTGGCTTGAAAGAAAACCTGGAGCATTACTCAAATAGCAGTGGACCAAGAAGATGACTAAGAGTGTAAGAGCTCTTGCTGTGCAAGTGTGGGGACCTGAGTTTATCCCTAGCACCCATGTAAAAAGTCTCCTGTGGCCACACTTACGGGTAGCCCCACCCCTGAGTGGGCAGAGATAAGAGAGTTATTGTGGCTTGCTGGTCAGTCAGTCTGACAAAAAAATAGCAGCTCTGGGTTCTGCGAATGGCTCAATCTCAAGGAAAACAAGGTGGGAGAGCGATAGAGGTGGACACCTGATGTTCTCCTCTGGCTTTTGCATGTGTGTGTCTGAAGTACATGCATCTGCACATGTACATGTACACACACGTACACATACAAAGAAGAATAGCCATGGATTCTAACACATTGAATTAAAAGAAAATCCATGAGGGGCTAGAGATGGCTCAGCAGTTTAGCAGTTTGCTTGCAAAACCTAAAGGTCTGGTTTCTGTTCCCTAGTACCCACATGAAGCCAGATGCACAGAGTGGCACATGTGTCTGGAGTTTGTTTGCACCAACAGTAGGCCCTGGCATGTCCCCTCTCTCCTTGCAAATAAATAGATAAATGAAATATATATATGTATATATATATATATTTTAAATTCTTTTATTTATTTGACAGAGAAACAGGGAGAGAGAGAGAGAGAGAGAATGGGCGCACCAGGTCCTCCAGCCACTGCAAACGAACTCCAGATGCATGCACACCCTTGTGCTTCTGGCTAACATGGGTCCTGGGGAATGGAACCTGGGTCCTTTGGCTTTGCAGGCAAGCACCTTAACTGCTAAGCCACCCCTCCAGCCCGAAAATATATATATTTTAAAAATCCAGTCATACTAAAAATGTAAGAAGGACAATGTATTAGAACTAAATCTATGCTGAATATTTGACATATTTGATATTATAGGACACAGAGCATCTTCAACATTTGATCATAGTTGATCAAAATTTTGATTAAAAAAATTTTTTAGGGGGGGTTGTCAAGGTAAGGTCTTGTTGTAGTTCAGGCTGGCCTGGAAATCACTATATTCTCAGGGTGGTCTTGAACTCTCCGCAATCCTACCTCTGCCTCCCAAGTGCTGGGATTAAAGGTATACGCCACCACACCTGGCAAAAATTTTTGATTTTATATCTTATTATTTTTTGACAGTGTGTTACTAGTCTGGAACTCACCATGTAGATTATTCTGGCCTATAACTTGTAGCAGTCCTCCTGCTTCTACTTCCAAATGTTGGGATTATAGCACTTTATGATTTAATTCTTAAATTTTATTTATTTATTTGAGAGAGAGAGTGAGTATGGGCAAACCATGACCTCGTGCCACTGCAAACAAAATCCAGACACATGCATCACATTGTGCATCTACCTTTACATGGATACTGGTGAATTAAACCTGTGTCAGCAGGCTTTGCAAGCAAGTGCCTTTAACCACTGAGCCATCTCCTCAGCTCATTAATTCTTTGTTTAAAAATCAACACATTCCATTCTGCAGTATACAAATTTCTTTTATCTTTTATATATGGTAAAAATTTTGTGTCACAAAATGTTTTAAAATAAAGCTCTTTATGCTTTATTATTGGCAAGTTATTTGCACACCTACTAAATGAACCTGTTTACCTGGAGTCATGCAAAACATGACTGAGTGAAAAAGGGTTGAGAATGGAAGTTCAAGCAGCTGTGAACTAGGTGACCAAAGTTACTGACATGAGCCCTGAACTAGGTGACCAATGATACTGACATGAACCCTGAACAAGGTGACCAAGGATACCGACATGAGCCCTGAACTAGGTGACCAAAGATACCGACATGAACCCTGAACTAAGTGACCAGAGATACCGACATGTACCCTGAACCAGGTGACCAAAGACAACAACATGAACCCTGAACTAGGTGACCAAAGATACCGAAATGAGCCCTGAAATAGGTGACCAAAGATACCGACATGAACCGTGAACTAGGTGACCAAAGATACCGACATGAGCTCTGAACTAGGTGACCAAGGATACCGACATGAACCCTGAACCAGGTGACCAGAGATACCGACATGAGCCCTGAACTAGGTGACCATAGATACCGACATGAACTGTGAACTAGGTGACCAGAGATATTGACATGTACCCTGAACCAGGTGACCAAAGATAATGACATGAACCCTGAACTAAGTGACCAGAGATACCGACATGTACCCTGAACCAGGTGACCAAAGATACCGAAATGAGCCCTGAAATAGGTAACCAAAGATACTGACATGAGCCCTGAACTAGGTGACCAAGGATACTGACATGAGCCCTGAATTAGGTGACCAAGGATACTGACTTGATCCCTGAACTAGGTGACTAGAGATACTGACATGAGCCCTGAACTAGGTGACCAAGGATACCGACATGACCCCTGAACTAGGTGACCAAAGACACTGACATGAGCCGTGAACAAGGTGACCAGAGATACCGAAATGAGCCCTGAACTAGGTGACCAAGGATACCGACATGAACCCTGAACCAGGTGACCAGAGGTACCGACATGAACCCTGAACTAGGTGACCAGAGATACTGACATGAGCCCTGAACTAGGTGACCAAAGATACCGACATGAGCCCTGAACTAGGTGACCACAGATACCAACATGAACCCTGAACTAGGTGTCCAGAGATACCGATATGAACCCTGAACTAGGTGACCAAAGATACCGAAATGAGCCCTGAACCAGGTGACGAAAGATACCGAAATGAGTCGTGAACCAGGTGACCAGAGATACCAACATGTACCCTGAACTAGGTGACCAGAGATACCGACATGAACCCTGAACTAGGTGACCAAAGATACCGACATGAGCCCTGAACTAGGTGACCCCAAGGATACTGACTTGAACCCTGAACTAGGTGACCAAGATACCAACATGAGCCCTGAACTAGGTGATCAAACATACCGATATGAGCTCTGAACAAGGTGACCAGAGATACCGACATGAGCCCTTGTGGCGAGCCCCCCTGACCCGCAGGGAAGAACGACCACAAGACGAGGATTTTTTTTGATCACACTTTTATTGGAGAGCTCTTGGTTAACAGGAAGGTTGATGGCGAGGGGCGAGGGGCAGAATGTGTGGCTGTTTTTATAGAGGGAAGGTGTAACGAGGCGCTCACTGATTGGTTGCTACCAGCTTGCCACCACCCAGGCGCCACAGGATAGGCTCGGGACAGGTTGAGTCAAGGCACTGCCTAATATGGAGTTGTTTACGACAGAGGAAGCACTCACCATCCGGGAGGTGGAAGGCGGAAGCTTTAGCCATATATGGAGTTGTTTACCTCAACACAGACAGGAAGCCAGAGCCATCTTGTAATGGCGACTGCTTGCAGCTCCCTGCAGTTCCCCCTTTTTGTTTAAACGCAACAGGCCAGGGTAGAGGTCTGATTTCTGATGTTCGAAAGGACATTGTGATGACTCTAGGTCTAGTGGCCAGCCAGGCTGGTGTCACACCCATCTGGTACCTTTTCTCAGAGATGGGATTACAGTACCAACCCATATGTAATCAGACATGTCTTGCATGAGGCTGTTAAGAGCTCGCCTCATGTGTAGTACCTTGTCTTGTATCCTGTGTGTGAAGAGTGTCGTGTTCTCAACACTAACCCTTTGTTTGTCTTTGTGTAATGGGCACTTTAGGCCCTAAGGGTGTAAGGGCCAGGGGAAACTAGGTGTTCTTTAGGGCCGACAACCAAATCTGGGGGGAGGACCCACACTCCAAAGCGGCAAGTGTCTGAGAAATAACCACCTTGTCCCGCCTGGTCTGGGCTCGCAGGCGGCAAACCAACCAGAGGCCTGTTTTTTTAGCCCTATATAAAAATTATGGGGTGAATTAATTGTGAAGCAAAGGGCTCCGACCTCCCCAAAATTTTGATCTTCCCCTAAGTTGACATACGTGGTATCCCCAATCACAGTGGGGAGACTCAGCTCCTTTTGAGTTGTGAAGAAGCGAGGGAAGACCGCTGTAGCATGATGTACCGGCAGGGGCTTAGGAAAGGCTGACAAGATGCCCCAGTGTTGTTCTCCTCTACTGAGTGCCAGGCACTGGAAGGCCAGCATCCATAGATTCCTCCACATCTGCTTCTTTAGGATCATTTTGGATCTCCGGGTTGTCCTCTGAGGAGAGTCGGACCATTTTTACCAACCGACTGGGAACCCAGTGAGGTGATTTTTGGTCCTGTGGGAAAACACAAACAGCTCCCCTACAAAAGGCAAACTAAAATCTGTGACACCAATTGTTTTTTTTGTTGTATTCATTACCCTGGCTGTGTAATCAGCAAAAGGTTTCGTAGAACCCTGAACTATCTTGGTCAGATTACCGATCACCTTTACCTTATTAGGGAGTGTTTTTTATGTGTGGTAGTGGATATCACTAATCTGTTGATAAACCTCCAAAGGGAGCTCTAGTTGATTACCAAGATAGGGCCCAGTCCCTAGGAGTATATCCACCGTCTAATCCGGCTGACCATTTTGAATATTCAACCGGGCTTGTTTTTGTGTTCTATCAGCAACTAAAGACCTGAAATCCAAATATTGTCCCCCTGTAAGACATGCTCTCGTCAGCTCCGTCCAATCTTAAGGGGTGAGTGGAGCCGCGAGGAGCCTACGGAGCAGCGTATCAGAGTAGTCTGCAGTGGGGCCAAAATCTTTGTATGTTTGTATTAGATCCCTAAGCTGTCTATATGGCACAGGCTCCCAAGTCCTCCGATGGGTGGCTGGATTCACAAAGACAGGGAAGGCCGATGTTAAGCGGGACCAAGTCTCAGATTTAACAAAGTGACATCGGTCCTGGACCGGAGCATATGGGGGGGGAATAACAGGCTTCGGGGGGGCTGTGGGCCACACCCTAGGTCCAACTTCCTCTTTTTGAATTTCAGAAACAACTTTCTCTAATTTATGTTTTTTTGTCTCATCGGACAATGTACTGTCATCTTTTTCCCCTTGTGCCTCTGTTGGCACAGATTTAGGTGGACCTCCATCCTCTCCCTGTCGAGCAGGAGCATTCTCTCCTAGCACCTTAATGAGGGGCTCTGAGATCTCAAAATGACTGGGAAATCCTCCCGAAACTTGTGAATGACTGGGCTTAATGTCCCTGGACCCTTTTTTGGTCCTTTCCTTGTATTCCTCACTGACATAAGAGATGGGGAATACAATGACTTACCGGCGCCTTCCTCTCCGTGTGTCAAGTTTTGAATCCTCTTTGACCCCTCGCCTGGTGACCATAAGGCTCCCGGCGTCCCGGGTTTCGGCACCAGTTTGTGGCGAGCCCCCCTGACCCGCAGGGAAGAACGACCACAAGACGAGGATCTTTTTTGATCACACTTTTATTGGAGAGCTCTTGGTTAACAGGAAGGTTGATGGCGAGGGGCGAGGGGCAGAATGTGTGGCTGTTTTTATAGAGGGAAGGTGTAACGAGGCGCTCACTGATTGGTTGCTACCAGCTTGCCACCACCCAGGCGCCACGGGATAGGCTCGGGACAGGTTGAGTCAAGGCACTGCCTAATATGGAGTTGTTTACGACAGAGGAAGCACTCACCATCCGGGAGGTGGAAGGCAGAAGCTTTAGCCATATATGGAGTTGTTTACCTCAACACAGACAGGAAGCCAGAGCCATCTTGTAATGGCGACTGCTTGCAGCTCCCTGCAAGCCCTGAACTAGGTGACCAAGGATACAGACATGAACCCTGAACTAGATGACCAAAGATACTGACATGAGCCCTGAACTAGGTGATCAAACATACTGACATGAGCCCTGAACTAGGTGACAGAGATACCGACATGAACCCTCAACCAGGTGACCAGAGATACAGACATGAGCCCTGAACTAGGTGACCAAGGATACAGACATGAACCCTGAACTAGATGACCAAAGATACTGACATGAGCCCTGAACTAGGTGATCAGACATACTGACGTGAGCCCTGAACTAGGTGACAGAGATACCGACATGAACCCTCAACCAGGTGACCAGAGATACCGACATGAGCCCTGAACTAGGTGACCAAGGATACAGACATGAACCCTGAACTAGGTGACCAAAGATACCAATATGAGCCCTGAACTAGATGACCAAAGATACTGACATGAGCCCTGAACTAGGTGATCAAACATACTGACATAAATACTGAAATAAAGGGAGCTGGGTAGTAATCATTAATTCTGGAAGATGTCCAGAAATCTAAAGAGGGAAACAAAACTGACCGTAGTGATATTTGTTAAAAATAATCACTGTTGGGGCTGGGGAGATGGCTTAGTGGTTAAGCACTTGCCTGTGAAGCCTAAGGACCCCGGTTCAAGGCTCAATTCCCCAAGACCCACGTGAGCCAGATGCACAAGGCAGTGGCTGGAGGCCTGGTGTGTGCTCTCTCTCTCTCTCTCTCTCTCTCTCATTCTCAAATAATAAATAAAAATAAACAAAGGAATCTTTTAAAAATCACTGTTGGGCTGGAGAGATGGCTCAGTGGTTAAGACGATTGCTTGCAAAGCCTAATGACCTGGGTCTGATTCCCCAGTATGTTGGGAGGGCAGATGCACAAACTGGCATATTAATCTGGAACTTGTTTGCAGTAGTTGAAGACTTTGGTGAGCCCATTCTCTCACTGTCTCTTTCTGCTTGCAAATAAATAAATGAAATATTGTTTTAAAAAATCATGAACTAGATATGTGGCACATGGTATTAATCCCAGCACTCAGGAGGTGCAGGCAGGAGAATTGCTGTGAGTTTGAGGCCAGCTTGAGACTGCATAGTGAATTTCAAGTAAGCCTGGACTAGAGCAAGACCCTACCTTGAACAAACAAACAAACAAAAATACCAAAAAAAATCACTATTACCAGTTTAAAATATGCATATGTATGGAATCTGGATTGATGAAGGATTTGGGGAGTTCAGCAGGGGTCCCCCAGACTTATGAACCCCAAGGATGTGTTCTGTTCTACCTTTAACAAGGAATTGATAAAGACAGACTCAAGAAGTATAAATTATGAATTATTAAGGTTATTTGGGGAGAACTCACAAATTATGGGGTTTATTTAAGGGAGATTGGGATCTAGGGAAGAAAGGCTGCAGCAGAGTCATAAACACATGGGAAGTAGGAAACCTGCTCTCATGTGGAAAACACTGCACAGTTTATAAGGTTCATTTAAGAGAAATTGATGTTTTGGAGGAAAAGCAGAGCACTGCAAGCACATGGAGGGGAGTTAAACTGAGGCTTTCAAGGTAAGACTTAAGACTAAGGTAGGGCTTCCAGAACACGGAAGGTAGAAGTTAGATGCATGTGTAGGGAGACTTAGAAGGAACACACATGGCATCTGCCATGTACTTTCCTGTGGAGGGAAGTTAAGAAGGCAAACTGTGAGGTTCAAGGAAAATTAAGAGAGAAAATATCAAATCAGAGACCAAGAAATCTAGAGGAGAAATGAGTAATGAAGAGAGTTACACTCATAGTTACCCTGAGTTTAAAGAAATTATACAGGTAGAAAGCCTAGAGTTAATGAAAGCACCCACATGGTAGATTTGGGGTGTAAGGAAATAGGCTCATGGTAGATTCAGAGACCAGAGGAAAATCATGCATGTAATCAAAGTGAGAAGTTACCCCAAACTATAAAGCAGAAGCAGAGAAAACGGAAAAGTTCCCCCAGACCAAGAGACAGTTTTATGTTCTTCCCCCACCCAGCCAGTCTAGATAAGGGGGAAGCTGGACTCAGGTGTGTCCCTGTGATAGAGCTAAGAGAGGCAGAGCCAGAAAAACAGAGCAGAGCTAGCAGCAGGAAAACAGCAGCCTTTATATGCAAGGGGAAGACCAAGTTGGTTTGTAGATTTGGAGGGTGGATCCTAGAGCCAGCCCATCTGGACTATTTGTCTAAGTAATGCACTAAAGTGTGGACAGCAGAGGGTACTGTAGATCAGTCTTGATCAGACACAAGTTCCATTTTTGCTAAGAGTTCGGTTCCTGTGCCAGGGCAAGGTGGCATGTGCAGTGGCCTCTTCTGGATCTCTCTGAGCCTCATTCTCTAACTGAAACTACCTAAAAGAAGCTAGCTTTCTCCTACCCTCCTTCAGGGTGATAGAGGAAGAAGCATATATAACATGTATGTATACATGACACATGTTTTCCCATGTAGCATATATAATAAGCCTTTCTCTTGTCACTAAATGTTGTTTTAATAAGCTGAGGATGGTGGGACTCACCTGTAAAACCCAGTACCTGGGAGGCTGTGGAAGTGGATTGCCGTAAGTTGAGGCCATCTTAGGCTACTTAATGAGCCTTTGACTCACATAAAGAGACATGTTTAATAAATACACAATAATTCATCACATGTTTGTTCTATAATTTATTTAATCATTTGTTGACCATATAGTTAATTTATTCTTTCCTTCCTTCCTTCCTTTCTTTCTTTCTTTCTTTCTTTCTTTCTTTCTTTCTTTCTTTCTTTCTTTGCTGAGATAAGGTGTCACTCTAACCCAGGCTGACCTGGAACTAACTCTGTAGTCCCAGGCCAGCCTTGAACTCACAGCAATCCTCCTACCTCTGCCTCCATAGTTCTGGGATTAAAGGCATGCACCACCACACCTGGAAATTTCAAGTCTTTTGCAATTGCAAAGCATTGCAGTAACTAACCTTGTATATAAGTTATGCTGTAATTCTCTTTGTTTCCTTTGGATAAATTTCTAAAAGTAGAATTTCTGGATGAAATATTTGTTGCTGGGTGTTGTAGTCAGCTCCATACTGCTAGAATGAACTTCTAAACCAGACACAGTTTATGGGAGGAATGGGATTTATTTCAGATTTATAGATCCAAGGGAAGTTCCATAATGGCATAAGAAGTTGGCTCCCTTTCACATACCTAAGCAGAGAGACAGAAACACATAGCCAACACCACAAGCAATAGCACAAACCTGTAGTAGCAGGACCCCCCCCCCCCCCAGAGCTCACACTGCATACCTTATACTGAAAATCGGATCCATCCCCAGTAATACCTTAGGGCTGAAAATCCAAGTTACAAGCTTTTTAACAAAAACACCCGAGTCTGAGCTAGAGAGATGGCTTCATGGGTAAAGCACTTGCCTGCAAAGCCAAAGGACCCAGGTTCAATTTCCCAGGACCCACATAAGCCAGCTGCACAAGGTGGCACATGCATCTGGAGTTTGTTTGCAGCAGCTGGAGGCCCTGATGTGCCCATATTCTCTCTCTCTCTCAAATAAGCAAATAAAAAATAAAAATATTTTAGGGCTGGAAGGATGGCTTAGCAGTTAAGGCACTTGCCTGCAAAGCTAAAGGACCCAGGTTTGATTCCCCAGGACCCACGTTAGCCAGATGTTCAAGGGGGCACACACGTCTGGAGTTCACTTGCAGTGGCTAGAGGCCCTGGCATACCCATTCTCTCTCTCTCCCTCTTTCTCTGTCAAATAAATAAATAAACAAAATATTTTAAAAAATATTTTAAAACACCAAGTCTGTTGGGGAACATTCAAACTACCACACTGGGTTTTATTTTAGGTCAGGCATGGTGGTGCATGTCTTTAATCCCAGCACTTGGGAGGCAGAGGTAGGAGGATCGCTAAGAGTTCAAGGCCACCCTGAGACTACATAGTGACTTCCAGGTCAGCCTGAGCTAGAGTGAGACCCTACCTCAAAAAAACAAAAAATAAAATTTAAATTTAAATTTAAAAGCTGGGCATAGTGACACATGCCTTTAATCCCAGCACTTAGGAGTCAAAGGATCACTGTGATTTTGAGGCCAGCCTGAGACTACATAGTGAATTCCATGCCAGCCTGGGCTAGAGCAAGACCTTATTTTGAAAAACAAAATACAAAAAATTTTTTTTTAATTTATACATACACACATATACATATGTGTATATACAGCCAAGTTTCCCTGAGAATTATACCAACCAATAACAGGAATTCCTCAGCTTATACACCAAATTGGAATGAGTGAGGGTATTTATTTACTTTGTTTTTTTTTTTTAATTGCAATGAGTGAGGGTATTTATTTACTTTGGTTTTTTGTTGTTGTTGTTTTTGAGGCAGAGTCTCACTCTAACCCAGGCTGATCTGAAACTTACTCTGTAGCCCAAGCTGGCCTTAAGCCTGAATTTACAACAATCCTTTTATCTTAGCCTGTTGGGGTTAAAGATGTGTGCCACCATGTTTGGCGAGGGTGTCCATTTAAAAATATTAAAGATAGTATCAGATATCTTGAGTTAAAAATCTCAAGTGGGGCCAGGCGTGGTGGCACACGCCTTTAATCCCAGCACTCGGGAGGCAAAGGTAGGAGGACTGCTGTGAGTTCGAGGCCACCCTGAGACTCCATAGTGAATTCCAGGTCAGCCTGGGCTACAGCGAGACCCTACCTCAAAGAAACAACAACAACAAAAAAAAAATCTCAAATGTGGAGCTGGGGAGATGGCTCAACAGTCAAAGGCACTTTCTTATAAAGCCTCCAGGCCCAGGTTGATTTCTCTGTACACCTGAAAAGCCAGATGCACCGAGTGGTACATGGATCTGGAGTTCTTTTGCAGCACCAAGAGGCCCTGGTGCACCATTCTCTCTCTGCTTGCAAACAAATAAATAAAAATACTTTTAAAATCTTTTGGTTGAGGAGGCTGAGGTAGGAGGATAGCTGTGAGTTCAAGGCCACCCTGAGACTACATTGTGAATTCCAGGTCAGCCTGTACTAGAGAAAGATCCTACCTTGGAAAAAAAAGTTTTTTTAAATCTCAATTTTTTTTGGATGTGTATGTGTGCATGCTTATGCACGTGCATGTGGAGGACAATGGTTGACATTGGTATCTTCCTCTGGCATTTTTTTGTTACAAGGTAGAGTCTCACTCTAGCCCAAGCTGACCTATAACTCACTCTGTTGTCCCAGGCTGGCTTCCAACTCACAACTCTGCCTCCTGAGTACTGGGATTAAAGGTGTGCATCACCACACCTGACTTAGCTTATTTTTTATGAGACAGGGTCTCACAGTGAACCTGCAAATCACAGATTCAGCTAGACAGCGTAGCCAGCAATGCCTAAGGATCTTCCTGTCTCCACATCCCCAACGCTGGGATCCCAGGTGTGAGATACCACACAAGGCATTTTACATAGGTGCTAGGGATCAGAACTTAAATCCTCATGGTTGGATGGTAAGAACTTTATCCGCTGAGCCATCTCCCCAGCTCCCATCTAATGGGATTTTCAATTTTAAAAATATCCAAATGTCAGCACCCTTAGATATAAAGTTTTTGTTTATGTGCGCTCATTTTTGGCCTACTTACTACATTGAACATATAATTCATTTTCATTTATCTTCAAATCTTTGCAACTTTTTTTTTGAGGTAGGGTCTTACTCTAGCCCACACTGACCTGGAATTCACTATGTAGTCTCAGGCTGGCCTCAAACTCAGTGATCCTCCTGCCTTTGCCTCCGGAGTGCTGGGACTAAAAGCGTGCGCCACCACGCCTAGCTGTCTTTTGGTTTTTGAGACAGGGTCTCATTGTGTAGCTTAAGCGAGTATTGAACACACTATATAGCTCAGGCTGGCTTCAAATTCATGGTAGTCTTTCTTCCTCTCATGTGCTAAAATTATAGGCATGAACCACCATGTCCAGCTTAATTAAAATATCTCACGTATAGTATAAACAACCATCCCCTAACTAGGCTTTTAGGTCTAGTGGGCTGTTTTCTAGCTTTTGCTTTCCTGAAACAAAACAAAACAAAACAAAACAAAACAGGTTCAGGCACATCATGATTCATTTCTGCTAATTTCATTAGAATAAATTTCTAGAGTAGGGTGAGCAGGCTGGAGGCTGTGGTTGTTTTTAAAGCTCTTAGATGAGCTCATGACTGATTTTCTGCAGGGTGCACCACCTGTCCCAGACAAAATCAGTTTACTTCACTGGAGGTTTGCTTTGGGGGAAGCTCTGTATCCTTGCTTCCCCTTGCCTCAGCCTCTCAGTGTATGGCTCACAGCTGGTAGAAACCAAGGACTCATTTCAGCAAAGACAAGTATAAGGCTGGAAGTATGGGAGCCCCGGGAGGGAAGAAGGAGCTTAGGATGGTCATAAGAAGACAAGAGGAGGGCTTGGAACTTTGTATGTGATCGGTAGCATTGTCCTCAAGTCCCACTGCTTGGAACTCTCAGCAGAGGCAAGAGTGCTCCATGAGACAAATCAGTTATAGAGTGGTCAAGACATGGAGTGACAAACCTGCTGACCTCTCTGCCAGCGTGTCCACCTCACTACTCATTCACTGTCCCCATCCAAGTCTCTTTACTTTGGGGCTCCTATACTCTGACATGCCCAGTATTTCCACTCTTCCTCTAGCTCAGCCATTTTACAAGACCAGGGCTCTAACCCTTGAGGTGTGGAACCCCCACTTACTTTTTGCTTTCCATCTTCTTACTTCTAGCCATGTTTTTGTAATTTTATTTATTTGCAAGCAGAGGGGTGGGGGTGGGGGGGAATTCCAGGGCCTCTAGCTGCAGGGCCTCTAACTGCTGCAGATGAACTCCAGATACATGTTCCACTTTGCGCATCCAGCTTTACATGGATACTGGGCAATTGAACCAGGGTCCTTGAACATTGTAGGCAAGTGCCTTAACTGCCGAGCCATCTCTCCAGCCCCACCTGTAGTCATTTTAAAGGAACACCTGTTCTTTTTTTTTTTTTTTCCCTCTGTTAGGCTGAGTTCAATTTTGAATTAAAGTAAATATAAAGGCTTTTTCTTTCCTTACCTGAAGTCCTGCCTGGAAGCCAACAGCTTTGGGAAAGCTATGTCTGCTTGCTTTGGGCAATAGTAGCTGTGGTGAGCACCGGAGGTGCTTGTAGGTGGATGTTCATGGAAATGGCTCAGAAGTAGGGTTGAGGGTTCTTTGTTTTCAAGGCTGGGTCTCACTTTAGCCAGGCTGACCTGGAACTCACTCAGTAGCTACAGGGTGGCCTCGAAGTCACAGCAGTCTTCCTACCTTGCCTCATGAGTGCTGGAATCAAAGGCACGCACCATCACACCTGGCCAAGTTGAGAGTTCTTAAGGCTCATAGGTGATGCTCCCCATCCTGTGACATTGGGCAAGGAAGTACCCCTTCTCTCTCTCTCTCGTGTGTGTGTGTGTGTGTGTGTGTGTGTGTGTGTGTGTGTGTGTGTATTGCAGGTGCTTCCCACCTTATTTTCTGAGACAGGTTTTCTTGCTGAACCCAGAGCTTACTGATTTGGCTAGATTAGCTGGCCAGCAAGCCCCAGGGATTCTCCTGTTTCTGCCTCCCCAGTGCTGGGATTACAGGCACACATCACCACACTTGGCAATTCCACATGAGTGTTGGGGACCCTTATGCTTGGGTGGCAAGCATCTTCCTCTTTGAGTTATCTCCACATCCCTGGGCTCAGCTTTGAATGACAGTAAACTAAAGCCCCCCTCCCTTTTCTTTTCTTTTCTTTTCTTTTCTTTATTTCTTTCTTTTTTCTTTTTTCTTTTTTTTTTTTTCAGTGTAGGGTTTTGCTGTCTAGCTCAGGCTGACCTGGAATTCACTATGTAGTCTCAGGGTGGCCTCGAACTCATGGCGATCCTCCTACCTCTGCCTCCAGAGTGCTGAAGGTATGCCCACTATGCCCAGCTGCCTTTGTTTTTTTTTTTGGCCTGGTGTCTTGCCCTAGAGGCATCAGCTTTGTGGGGCCCCTACCATTGCTGTGCTTGCTTTGGGCAAGCTTCCTGCAGAGAATAGGAGAGGTGCCTCCAGAGTGAAGCTTCATGGGAATGGCTCAGAAGTGGGGCTGACATTTCTTAGAGTTTGTAAGTGATTCCCCACTCCCTGTTTTGTCACCTTAGGCAAGGAAGTACTGTTCCCTCTTGGCCCCAGTTTTTTCAGAAAGGGGATGACCAAGATGGTTGAAGATGCTATACACACGCAGAGGTCTCTTCTTATCCATGTCCTAAGTGAGCAGGACATGGTCTCTTGGAGTCCCTGGATTCTGTGAGACCAGCATCACCATTGAGGAGCCTCGGTGTGCTACCCTGACACCTGAGCTCCCCATCCTGCCCAGCCTGTTCACGACTCCAGCCGCTCCAGGCATTTTTGTTCATCTCTATTACTGTCCATTATGCATAGCCCTGTGTTGTGATGGGCTTGGGGACAGGGTTTGGCCATGTGTTTCTGAAAAGATTCCTAAAACCAGTTGTTCTGTGTATTCTGTCGTCTCTGACAGGTAAGCTAGGCAGGCACATAGATGGTAAGTGATCAGGGACCAAATAAAAGTGCAAACCAACTCTCCCCAAGTATTTAGTGAGGGGAGGGAACATTCTGGAAGATTCCTGGAGGCAGTATCACTGAGTCTTGCAAGATGGATAGAGCTGGAGATGGATGTGGGAAGGAAGGACATTCTGGTGTGGGGAACTGTGTGGATGGGGTTAGGAGATGGTAATGGGCACGTACCACCACAGGGCAAGAGAGTCTCTGCCAGGAGGAGGTGAAATACTCTTGTGTGCTACGCACCTCTCAACCAGGTCCCACCCTGCCGTCTTGTACTAAGTCTACTAGATAACTCATAGTAAATTAGGCATTTAGATACTCTTGGCACCCTCCCAGTCTGACCTGGAACTCTGTAGTCCCAGATTGGCCTCAAACTCACAGTGATCCTCCTACCTCTGCTTTGCAAGTACTGGGATTGAAGGCATGCACTACCATGCTTGGCTTTTTTCTTTCCTTCTTTCTTTTTCTTTTTTTTCTTTTCTTTTTTTTTTTTGAGACTTGAACTCACTGACACTAGCCTTGAACCTCTGATTTTCTGCCTCTACCTCCCAAGGAGGAGGGTTACAGGCATGTACCACCATGCCTGGTTCCAACTTTCCTTTTCGTGTCCTTTCTTTCCTGCGCCTTTCTCCTCTAGGCCCCCAGCCTCCAAGCCTGTGCATTTGCTTCATCCCCTCTCAGCTTGGGACTGTGGGATAGACCCAGAAGGGCTGGACTCGCCTGTGTTGTAATTCTCTGTGCTGAAGCATGCCTTCCAGGCACATGCATTTGCAGAGGGCTTCTGGAAACCATGCGTCTGTTAAGCACAGGGAGAGAGACTCCTGGTATGACGGGGAGTTGGGAAGCAGAAGCATGGGCCAATTCTCTTCTGGACCTTGGGCTCCAGACAGGGTCACAGCCCTACAGCCTCCTCCTTGAGCCAGCCTGGGCTCCTCACAGCCTTACAGCTTTTGCATTCAGGGGCGGCTGCTTGTTTGTTCCTGGTTCAGTAGACTTCCTGCCAAGATCCCCCTGCATTGTGAAGCTTAGCAGGTGTCCTTAAGAAGGGGAGACTCTGGAAGGTCAATGCAGGCATAAAGCCGAGAGATCCTCCTCCTAGCCCCCAGATTTGCCCTCAAACAGGCTCTTTCTCCACCCCTAGAACAGTCAGCGCTCAGGGCCTCTCTAGATTGGTGGCTGAGGCCGTGCAGATCCCACAGAGCCTGGGACCCTGGCCCTAAGTTTCCCCAGTTGTAAGCTTCAAGAGGCTTGGTGAGGCTAAGGCCAACCTATAGTGCCTAGAGTAGGAGGCTGTCCAGCATTTTTCTGTCCTTAGCCTTCAGACCTGTCTGTGAGAACTTTGGCTTTTGTTCTCCTCCCCAACACCCTTTGCCAAGTTTAGGGCTCATTGGAACTGATTCTTTTGGCAGGAGGGCTGCCTTTGATGACTGTGTCAAATGAGATGGAATCTAGCCAGGTTGTTATAGGAACTCAGGAGAATCCCTAGAGCGAGAAAAATAATGAGAACACAGGGCCATTCAACAGCCAGCACTGGGAAGTAGAGCAAGCTTTGTCCAGAGGCCCAGGGGGCAGGGGCTGGGGAGCCTACCATATCTCTAGGAAGCTTTGGGGTGCTGGCAGTGGGGGGTGCAGGGCAAGGATTTGATGAAACTTGGTTCAAATGCTAAATCTTATAGTTACTACTTGTGCAACCTAAAGCAAGTTAAAACAATCAATATGGCCCAGTTTTATTGAAACACAAACATGTACCCATCCTGCCTTAGCTTCCAGAATGCTAGTATTCCAGGCATGTGCCCCCTCTCCCCCTCCCCTTTTTTCTTTTCAGAGAGGGTCTCATGTAGCCCAGGCTGGCTTCAATCTCATTATGTGGCCGAGGCTGGTCTAGAACTCCTGATTCTCCTACTGATGCAGGATTTGGGGTCCAGGGGAGGGATTAAATGCCATAGAAATATAGATATCAGGCCCATGGACCCAACTTTTGGGTTCTTATCCAAATTAGCAAAGAATTGAAAATATGTACTCTGAGAAGGGTAAACAATGAATCATGAGGTGTATCTTAGAGGGAGTTTGGATCCAGAGGAAGAGTAGAAGGAATCTCCAAGTCTAAAAGAGATTCTCCCTCTTCCTAACCAGGCTGTGAAGGAGGAGGAGAGATGGAGAAAATTTCCTCCATGTCTCTGGGGAAGACAACTCCGGAGAGGACACACATGAATGCACACACACACACACACACACACACACAGAGAGAGAGAGAGAGAGAGAGAGCAAAGCAGGAGAGCCCAAGCCACAAGATCACTATCACATAAGAGATTAGAAAAGATTAAGAGATAGTGAAAGAAGGACTCAGAAATTAAAAAAACAAAAACAAGGCAACAAGGCAGGACAGTGCCTGGACAAGACAGTCTTCTCCTCCTTCCCAGCCAGGCTGAGAAGGTATAGACAGACTGAGAAAGACTGACACATGTGAGGATCCAGAGGAAGAAGAGGGCCAAGCGAGAAATATGCACACATAGTTAGGTAAGAGAGCACCCAACCCAAGATACACGTGGAGAAACACCCCAGCACAAAGGAGATCTTCCCCTTCCCAGCATGGCTGGGAAACAGGAAAGCTTACCAGACAAGGACCAGGAGATTCAGGAACCAGGAGAATGAAAAGGGATCAAGAGATTAACACGTGGTTGTGCCCCCTTCTGTATGTCAGACAGCCAGTTAGGATGAGCCTTGTCATCATATTCAGGTGTGTAAAGAAGACACCTGATTGGTTGGTGGATCCAAGAGTTTGCAGGGGTGGGTGGGACTCAGCCCACCCTGGTGTGCCAGGCCCAAGAAAACTTGAAGAGGCAGCAGAAGGCACTGCTGAATAGTTGCTTGCAGTCATCTTGAATGAGACTGGATCAGACTCGGGTTCTAGTCCTGCCAGGGCAGACAAGGTGACATCCATGTTCTCCTAGAGCTTCTGTCCCTGGCTGACTGCTTATAACAGCTATCTTAAGCCGGGTATGGTGGTCACGCCTTTAATCCCAGCACTTGGGAGGCAGAGGTAGGAGGGTTGCTGAGAGTTCGAGGCCGCCCTGAGACTACACAGTGAATTCTAGGTCATCCTGGGCTAGAGCGAGACCCTATCTCGAAAAACCAAAACCAAAACAAAACAAAACAAAAATCTATCTTGCTCCTGTTCTCCTTCACTACCTCCACCTCCCAAGTGCTGGGATTATAGGACTGTGCCACCACATCCTACTTTGGTTGACATTTTCTTTAAATTAATTACTTATATAATTGCATTTCACTCTACACCGTGTAGTCCTAGGCTGGCCTCAGACTCACAGCGGTCCTCCTATCTCTGTGATTAATTACTTAAATAACAGGAGCAAAGGGTCAGGGCAGGGAGAAAGAAAGAAAGCTCTCTATTTTAGAAATGAACAGATCCAGGAAGGAGCTTTAGGAATCTGGAGGCTCACGTCTATATATTTGAAAGTGAACACACAGTGCTTTTCAGTTTCAGGTCACTCTGAGTAAGACAGCAAACACTTTCTTGGCCCTTGGCTGCCCTTCATTCTGCTATGGGCCAGGCCTGGGTTGAGGAGCACTGGCCGCAGGTGCTGCCCACACAGGCTGATGGGCAAGGGACCTGGCTGTGGGTCTGAGTTGGCAGTTTTTCCTACTGTGGTAGCACAACAGGTACTGCCCAGCCTCCACCCTGTCAGCCAGCTCAACACACTCTAGCTGCCCACTGGGTACCATCTCCTTCCTTACACCAAAGGCTAGCATTGAGATCTCTACACTAGCCTCAGCCAGCCTTGTCTCCCAGGTAGAAGGGAAGTAGGTGGCTTCACTGGGTTGTCTCCCCATGCTGGTCATCCTGATGCCTGGGGCCCTCATCAGTACAGGGACATAAACTGTCTCATCACTGTTGTCTGTTTAATTTAATTGTTTATTTTAAAAATATTTGGGGGGCTGAAGGGGTGGCTTAGCAGTTAAGGTGTTTGCCTACAAAGCCAAAAGACCCAGGTTCGATTCTCCAGGACCCATGTTAGCCAGATGCACAAGGTGGTGCATGTGTCTGGAGTTCCTTTGCAGTGGCTGGAAGCCCTGGTGCACCCATTCATTCTCTCTCTCTTTCTCTCTGTCCAACAAATAAATAAATAAAAATAGAATATTAAAAATAATTTTGGTGGCTGAAGAGATGGTTTAGTGGTTAAGGCACTTACCTGTAAAGCCAAAGGACCTATGTTCAATTCCCGGGACCCACGTAAGCCAGATGCACATGGTGGCACATACATCTGGAGTTCATTTGCAGTGGTTGGAGGTCCTGGCGTGCCTGTTCTCACCCTCTTTCTCTCCTTCCCCCCCACCACCCCTCTATCTTTCTCTGCCTCCTTCTCTCTCAAATAAATAAAAATAAAATATTTTAATTAAAAAATATGTTGGGGCTAGAGAGATGACCCAGCGGTTAAGGTGCTTGCCTGCAAAGCCAAAGGGCTCAGGTTTAATTCCCCAATACACACGTAAAGCCAGATGTAAAAGGTGCACACACATCTGGAGTTCATTTGCAGTGTCTAGGGGCCCTAGTGTGCCCCTTCTCTCTCTCTTAGAAAAACAAAGTGAAAAAATATTTTTATATATTTATTTATGAGGAGGGAGGGAGAGAGAAAGATCAAGAGGGAGCATGGGCATGCCAGGACCTCTTGCCACTGCAAACAAACTTCAAACACCTGTACCACTATGTGTATCTGGCTTTACTTGGTACTGGGGAATTGAACCTAGGCCAGCAGGCTTTGTAAGCAATTAACTGCTGAGCCATCTCCTCAGTCCTGTTTATTTTTTTAAATATTTTTATTTTATTTATTTATTTATTTATTTATTTATTTTTGGTTTTTCGAGGTAGGGTCTCACTCTAGTCCAGGCTGACCTGGAATTCACTATGGAGTCTCAGGGTGGCCTCGAACTCACGGCGATCCTCCTACCTCTGCCTCCGGAGTGCTGGGATTAAAGGCGTGCGCCACCACGCCCGGCTTCAGTCCTGTTTATTTTTGACATAAGGTCTCATGTATTCCAGGCTGGCCTCAAACTCACTGTGTAGCTGAGGATGACCTTGAACTCCTGATCCTCCTTCTTCTATCTCCTGAGCACTGGGATTACAGGTGAGTGCCACCATGCCTGGTTTATGTGGTGCTGGCAATTGAACCCAGAGCTTTGTGCATGCTAGGCAAGTATTCTACTAACTGAGTTACATCCCTAGTTAATTTTTTTGAGATATTTCATACGTTAAAATGCATGACTCATCCAGGCATGGTGGTGCACGCCTTTAATTCCAGCACTCAGGAGGCAGAGGTAGGAGGATCACTGTGAGTTCAAGGGCACCCTGAGAACACAGAGTGAATTCCAGGTCAGCCTAGAATACAGTGAAACCCTACCTTAAAAAAAAAATGCGGGCTGGAGAGATGGCTTAGCCGTTAAGCGCTTGCCTATGAAGCCTAAGGAGACAGAGGTAGGAGGATTGATTGCTGTGAGTTTGAGGCCAGCCTGGGACTACATAGTAAATTCCAGGTCAGTTTGGGCTAGTGAGACCCTACTTCAAAAAAAGCGAGAGAAAAAAAAAGCATGGCTCCTGAGTGCATGGCTTAATGAAATTTTACATCTATTTATACTCATAACTTCCACATAAGATGCTGAACATTCTCATTGCCCCAAAGGTTTCTTCATAATTTTCCCCATTCAGTACCCCCTGCAAGTCTAACATAATTTTTTTTTTGGGGGGGGGGTCACAGAGCTTTTCAAAAATCCTTTTATTTATCTATTTATTTAAGAGGGAGAGAATGAGAATGGGTGTGCCAGGGTCTCTAGGCACTGCAAATGAACTCCAGATGCATCTGCCACCTAGTGCATCTGGCTCATGTGGGTACTGGGGGAATCAAACCTGAGTCCTTAGGCTTCACAGGCAAGTGCCTTAACTGCTAAGCCATCCCTCCAGCCCTCAGGTGTGTGTGTGTGTTGTGTGTGTGATCACATTTAGGCCATGGTGCACATGTGAAGGTTATAGGACAACTTTTGCATTGTTCTTACCGTCTCCTTCATTTTGAGGTAGGGTCACTTGTTTGCTGCTTTGTGGGAAGCCTTGAGGAACTTCTCCTGTCTCCGCCTCCCTTCTTGCTATAGGCACACTAGGGACTACATAAGCTGCAGCTTCCAGGTTTTATGTTGGGTCTTGGGATCGGCACTCAGGTATTCAGAGCTAAGCAGCAAATGGTTTATCCACTGAGTCATCGCCCCAGTTCCAAATTGCTGAGCCAACTTCAGCCCTTTGTCTTGTTTTTGTTTTAAATATTTTGTGTATTCATTAGAGAGAGGGGGGGGTGGGAGAGAATGGGCATGCCAGCGTCTTTTTGTTGCATGTATACACATAAATCTTTGCATAGAAAGTCTTGTTTTACATGTGTGTTTGCTTTGATTGGTACCATGACTATAATCATAAAACTTGGCAATGTTTATTCTCGTTGGCACATTGTCTTGGATATGGCCATGGAATACTTATTTGTTTTCTGCAGTGTTGAGGATGACACCCAGGGCTTCAAGCATGCTAGGCCAGTGCTGTACCCTGAGCTAGACCCCAGCCCTTAATTCACTTTTGAATGGGTCAATAATGATCCATAGTATATTGTACCGTCAGTGTCCATCCACTTCCCTGTGGGAGGACGTTTAGGTGTGCTCCCTTTCCTACTGCTCTTTGTGTGTCTTGTGAGTGGAGAGCTGAGGCCTCACACATTGTAAATGCTGTCATGTTGACTGCTGGAGCAGGGGTCCGGGCCCTAGGCCCCATGGTGTCTCTTCTTTCCACTGCAGAGACGTCTCAGAGAGGCTGTGCAGTTGCTGGAGGACTACAAGCATGGGACCCTGCGCCCGGGAGTTACCAATGAACAGGTAACTGCTAGAGGTGGGCCTAAGCCAGTGGGGAGGGGAGGGGACGGAAGGGTCATATTAACAATTGCAGTCTTTTAAAAAATATTTTTAATGAATTACTTATTATTTGAGAGAGAGAGTACGAGGCAGATAGAGAATGGGCACATCAGGGCCTCCAGCCATTGTAAACAAACTCCAGATGCATGCGCCACCTTGTGCATCTGGCTTTACATGGATACTAGGGAATTGAACCTGCGTCCTTTGGCTTTGCTGGCAAGTGCCTTAAGTGCTAAGCCATCTCTCCAGCCCTGCATGCATTTTTGTGTATGTGTGGCTCACATGTGTGTGCAGGTACACATGCAGTTGTGTGCAAGTGGAGACCAAAGAGAGGTAAACCTCAAGTGTCTTCCTCAGTCACTCTCCACTTTCATTCTTTTTTTTTTTTTCACTTTTATTCTTTGAGATAGGATCTATCACAGAACCTAGAGCTCACCAATTTAGCTAGATTAAATGCCAGCACTGAGGCTCAGGGATTCTCTGTCTTTACCTCCTCAGTGCTGGGGGTTACAGGCATGTGCCATGAAGCATGGCATTTTTTATGGGTTCTGGGGACTGAGCTCTCCTCCACATGCTTGCCTCGTGAGCACTTGACCCACTGAAGCATCTCTGTAGCACCAGAACTTTCCTCTTCTTCTTATATACTGTTGTTTTGATCCTGAAAGGGGTAAGTGGGAAGAATGTTTGTATGTCTGAAAAATTATCATTCTGCATTCACCTTAACTGACAGTGTAGGTGAGGTAATTCTAAGTTACAAATGATTTTTCTTTAGGATTTTGAAGACCACTGGGTCTGTTTACTTCTGGCTTCTGGTTTAGCTGTTGGAAATCTGATTCTTCTCTGAATTTATCTTAACTCTTTTTGTGTACAGGTGCCTGTTTTCTTACTTTAGAGATTTTTTTCTCCTCCTACTTTTGAGACAGGGCCTCATTTAGCCCAGGCTGTCCTTCAAACTTGCTATGTAGCAAAGGATTGCCTTGAACTCTTGATTTTCTTGATCTACCTGCCTCCATGTCCCAAGTGCTGAAATTAAAGTTCTTGCTGCTATGCCCAGCTATTATAAAATTTATTTCTGAAATTTCACACTGCTCTCTATCTCTCTCTTTTTCTCTATGTATCACTCTATTCATTTATTTTTAAATATATATAAATTTTTTCAAAGCAGGGTCTTGTTCTAGCACAGGCTGAACTGGAATTCACTATGTAGTCTCATGGTGGCCTTGAACTCACAGCAATCCTCCTACCTCTGCCTCTCAAGTGCAGGGATTAAGGGTGTGTGCCACCATGTCCGGCTCAATAAATAAATTTTGAGATAGGGTCTCACTCTAGCCCATGCTGACCTGGAACTCACTCTGTAGTCCCAGGCTGGCCTTGAACTCATATTGATCCCTGTATCTCTGCCTTCTGAGTGTTGGGATTAAAGGCAAGCACCACCATGTCTGGCCTTATTTTTAAATATTTTTATTTATTTATTTGAGACAGAAAGAGAGAAAGAAAGTATGGACATGCCAGGGGCTTCTATGATTGCAAATTCCAGATGCATATGCCACTTTGTGTTTGGCTTTACGTGGGTATTGAACCTGGGCTGTCAGGCTTTACTAGCTGTTAACCATTTCTCCAGCTTATAATCAGGTTAGTTAACTTTGTAGCCTAGGTTGGCCTAGAACTTACTATGTAGTGTAGGCTGTCTTCAAACTCATGGCAGTCCTCCCCCCTCAACCTCTCAAGAGCTGAGATCACAGTATGAGCACTGCATTCAGCTTATACTGTCTTTTTTTGTTTTTTGTTTTTTGAGGTAGGGTCTCTCTCTAGCTCAGGCTGACCTGGAATTCACTATTCTCAGGGTGGCCTCGAACTCACAGCGATCCTCCTACCTCTGCCTCCCCAGTGCTGGGATTAAAGGCGTACATCATCACACCTGGCTATACTGTCTTTTTTTGGGGGGGAGGGTCGAGGTAGGGTCTCACTCTAGCCCAGGCTGACCTGGAATTCACTACGTAGTCTCAGGGTGGCCTTGAACTCTTGGTGATCCTCCTACCTCTGCCTCCCGAGTGCTAGGATTAAAGGCATGTGCCACCACGCCCAGCTTTTTTCTTTTTTAACTTAATTATTTTGGATTCTTGGTGAGCTCTAAGTCTAAAAGTTTCTATAAATTCTGGTAAACATTTTACACTATTTTTTTTTGAGACAGTATCTCACTCTGTAGCTCAGGCTATTCCCAAAGTCATGATGATCCTTCTGTCTGAAAGAGAGATCAAGGATTAAGCTAGGTGTAGCTTAGTTTAGACCCCTCATAGACCTCCTAGACAGTGACAGTGAAGACATATGATACTGTGTACGAGCCACTGAAACAATGGCCTGCCCAGACTTGGGGCTTCTAGAAAGGCTTTCTCACCTGGGACTGGTGGTGAGAAGAGCAGTGGTGAAGAGAGGTGAGCAAAGAGGGCTAGGCAGGATGCACATTGTGCTAGAGTTCCAGAGAGGAAATGCTGTAGAGGAAGTGAATAGGCCACGTGTGCTAGATGGTGACGTGGCAGCAACTTGGTGAACTGCCCCTGTGTGGGGCCCTGAGGGAGCAATGAGACACGATGTAGTGTGTGGTCCTGCAGAGCCCATCTGTCCTGAGCAGGTCACCCTGCAGGCTGAGGCTGACACAGCCCTGGGCAGGGAGGCAGGCTGTGGGCTCCAGTGCCCCAATGCTACACTCCTCTCTGGCCCTGGGTCCTGATGGGCCTTCCTGGCAGACGTGATCCCTCAGTCCTCTGTAGACTGAAGGAATCCTCATACCTTATAGTGTCCTTGTACCTGTTGGAGGTGGGTCACCCCAAGACCTTGGGTCTGCTCCAGTCCAAGCTTCCTGCCACCACATTCCTGCTGAGCTTGAGCTGTTGGGACTTCCCTCATTGTGGGGACAGAGGCTATATTTCCCTCCTTTGCTTTCTTTTTTTTTTTTTTTTTTTTTCTTGGTTTCTCGAAGTAGGGTCTCACTCTAGCTCAGGCTGACCTGGAATTCACTCTGTAGTCTCAGGGTGGCCTCGAACTCTCGGCGATCCTCCTACCTCTGCCTCCCGAGTGCTGGGATTAAAGGCGTGCGCCACCACGCCCGGCTTCCTCCTTTGCTTTCTTGAGTATCTGAAAGCTATGTGCCCTGTTTCCCAGCCTCCTTTGTTTTCTGTCCTGAAAGCCCCCATATGCCTCCTGAGAGCAGGAAGGGACAGGGACTTGGCACTTAGCCATGTTCCCTAAGTTGCTGCATTCTGGCTGGCAATGGTGGTGTCTACTGGGTCCATCTGGTGGCTGGGTGGCACAGTGCTCTAGGTGTGAGTCTGTTCCCTCTCCTCAGAATTTAAGGAATTGGGCTCTGCATGGTGACCATCACCACACTTGCCTGCCTGGGCTGCAGTCAGCAAAGCCACACACTCCTGGCCTCTACAGACAGGGGAACAGAGGAGACAGCCATGGCATATGAACATCAGGCTTGGGGAAACTTCAGCCATGTGGCTCAGGCTGGCCCTGCTCGAGTCACATTTGGCTATCTGAAGAGAGAGGCCCAGGGCGGTTTTTTGTCTCTGAGTGGACAGTGATTTCTCTGTGCCTGTGTTGTGCCTGCTCCATGGTCTTTTTTTTTTTTTTTTTAGGCCTATGGATCAGATTCTTGTGACTCATTCTAACATCCACGACCTAGTGTCATGGCTGTCTGGGTACCTTATATGTGTTATTTTTCTACTCGGTTGGTCACCCAGCTATCCACAGCAGCTCAGTCCTGCTGGTCTTGCTTGTTCTTCTGTCATGAATGGTTTATAGCTTCAGAGGAGAATGTTAAATAGGCCCCACCAATGAATAATAAATCCCAAGGATAAAATAGAAATAATGGAATTTTTTAGTTAGCAGGTAGAAACTTGATAAGAACCCTAATAAAGACCACAGCCCTAAGACCACAGCCTTTCCTTAAACACCAAAGCCACAGTTGAGCAGAAACGTTGTCAAGGGCACAGCCAACAAAGATTCCACATAGCTGCTGATTTGTGTACGAAGATATATGTGGTCCTGCTGGGAGGTTTAGCAAGGATGGAAGTGGAAGGAGGACTCTGTTGTAAGGAGCCACCACTCACTGCAATCTTACCAAGGGCCAGATACCACACATACTCATACTTTTCACATATTTTCCTAGTTTGCTCACAGAAGCCCATCGGTAGCTCCCTGTGTCAACCCCACTTTGGGTGGGGGCATGGTCTTATGTAGACCAGGCTGGCCTTGAATTTGTTACACAGTTAAGGATTACCTCGAGTTCCTGATCCTCCTGTTTTCACACCCCAGGATTACAGGAAGTGCCACCACACCTGGTTTATGCAGTGCTAGGAATCAGACCCCAGGACTTCATACATGATAGGCAAGCACTCTACCCACTGAGCCACATTTCCAGCTCATCAACCCCATTTTATAAGCAAGAGAACAAGCTAAAAGAAGTCACAGAGCTAGTGTTTGGTAGGATGAAGGGAGAGACATTCCCTGTGAGTAAAAGATAGAAGCTGGAAAGTAGAGTGGAATACAGAGATATGGAGAGAGAGGGATAAAGAGAGGACAAGATGAGCTGAACAGGGGACCAGTCTGAAGAGGAGCCTAAGACATGCCAGGACAGACTGGAAAACTCTTTGAAAACTACATAGAGACCCATGTGTCACTGGGCCAAGAGGAAGATACTGAAAGCTTTTGAGCAACGAAGGTACCTTGGATGTGGCATCCAGTGTGGATCAGCCAGTTGATGGTGCTGAGTGGACTGGGGAGCTGTCCCAGAAACCAGTCTGAAAGCTATTGTAGTCACTGGGAGTACAAGGATGTGCCTACAACCTATGGGCTCATAATGGGACTCTACTGGCAGCCTACTACTCTCTTTAAAGGTGAGGGGGAAGGGTCTCAGGAGACAGAGGCAGGAGGATCACCATGAATTCGAGACCACCTTGAGACTACATAGTGAATTCCAGGTCAGCCTGGGCTAGAGTGAGACCCTACCTTGAAAAGTCAAAAAAAGAAAGAAAGAAAGAAAGGTGAAGGGCAGAGCCAACTCTTATAGCCACCCACTTTGCAACCATCATAGCATGGTGGCCATTCAGAGTTCATACCCAGATGAATCTGCCAGAAAGAGCTGGGATGGGGATGTGGGGGTATATCATAGATCTCCTCCTTTGGAAGAGAGGAAACATTGTCACTTTGTAACAGGGTGTTAAGGGTCCAGGAAAGTCCTTGAACCCCAAACCCTAGGTTCATTCTCATTTTAATCAAAGAATTGAATAAGAAAGAAACTTGAGTAGGATAATTATTAAATTATTATAGTTATTGAGGGAAGTAGAGCCAAGGAAAGGCACCCATGTGGCTAGAGATCCCACGTGGAAGGTCTAGGGAAGAAAGTGTAGAAGGAAAAAGTTCAAGGAGCTCCTGCTATGTGGGGAGCTGGAGAGGATAAAGAGCCATGCTAGCACGGAGCAGGCAGGTGACCCACAGCCTCCGCCAGGCCTTTCCTGTGTATGTGTGCCATTCCAGGTGCCATATTAGGTGGTGGAGATGTGTTTCTGGACTGTGACACTGAGATTAGTCTCCTCATTCTACAGGCCCTGTTCCCATTCGTTGTCAGCACAGCCAGCAGAGCGATCTGTGGACATGTGCATTGTGTTGCTTGCCTATTGGCTGCAGGGTGTCATCCTTGCACTGTTGTCCACACTGCCACCATGAGTCCCTGTAACATCTGCCCACAGTGCCACTATGTACTCCCTATTCTGTTAGCCTGTCCTATTTTCCACTGTTTGCTGAAGCACTTATCTTTCTAATATAGCAGAGAATTTATGTTTTATTTTCATTGCTTATTTTCTGTCCCCCCAGCCCATGAGCTCCAAGAAAGCAGAATGCTTCTTTCTTTTGGCATGTGTGTACAGTGTGTGTCCATGCACACGTGTGCGTGTGTGTGTGGATTTCAGAGGTTAATATTGGGTGTCTTCCTTGGTCACACTCCACTTTCTCACTTGAACCCAGATGTCACAGTCAGCTTCATGTTGTGTGATTGAACCTCCAAACCAGACACAGTTTATGGGAGGAATGGAATTTACTTCAGGCTTGCAGATCCAGGGGGAGCTCCACAGTGGCAAAAGAAAGGAAAGCCACCAGCAGCACCACCCAAAGCAAGCACACCATGGGGACCCCAGGCAGAGCTCAAGCACTCTGCACACCTTAGGATGGAACTCTGGATCTTCCCCCAACACAACTTGGGGCTATACCCTAGAATCCACCCACAGTGATACCTCTTCCAGCTGGAAATCCAAGAAGCTTTAAGACAACTGAATTTATAGGGGGACACCCACTCAGACTGCCATGCCAGAGCTCACTGATTCATCTGGCTTAGCTAGCCAGTTTACCCCAGGGATCCCTGTCTCTGCCTCCCATGTGCTGGGATTTCAGGCCGGCCTCTAGGCTATCCCTCACTTAACGTGAGTTCTGGGGATCCAACCTCCAGTCCTTATGCTGGTGTGTGGCAAGCCCTGTTTCTGGGGAACCATCTCCCCAGCCCCAAAGAGAGCTTTTTGTCATTTTTTTTTCCACAGAGGTATTTTTAGTGCTCAATACGTAGTAGAGGCCCAATAAATATTTGTTCACTGTTGTAGTTACACCTTCTCATTGCTGGATTAAAGCACCTGACCAAAAGAAGTTGATGGGAGGAAAGTGTTTATTTTGGCTAACAGTCTCAAGGGGAAGCTACATGATGGCATATGGAAGGATGCATAAGCAGAGACTGGATATCACTTTTGCCACAGTTAGGAAGAAAACTGTAGCAAGAAAAAAAAAAAAAAGCCAGGTATGATGGCGCACTGAGGAGACAAAGGTAGGAGGATTGCCGAGAGTTCGAGGCTACCCTGAGACTACATAATGAATCATGCTGGCCTGGGGTAGAGTGAGACCCTACTTTGACAAATCAAAAAAAGAAAAAGAAAGAAAACTTCAGCAAGTCAGTGGGCCAAATTCTAGCACGGGGGAGCTGGCTCTAAGACCCAAAAGCCCACCCCCAGCAACACCTCTCCTCCAGCAGGGCTCCACCTCCCAAATTGCCACCAGCTGGGGACCGAGTATTTAGAGCACGTGAGTCTATGGGGGACATCTGATTCAAACCACCACATTCACTAAATAGACATTTTTTAACAAAACATTTCAAAAGTAAATACTCATATGATCATATTACAAATAAGGAATAGATGCTCAGAAAGATTAAGCAAGTTGTGTGTATCTGGCCAGCAAGTGGGAGACTTGGAATCAAGCCTGGCTTCCACTCCAGGGCCTGACCACTTACTTCACGGAGAGAAGCTGCAAGGATGGAGAAGCCATGCCTGCTGCTGGCCGCTGTGCTGCAGAAGCGGGCAGAGGGTCTCCTGCTTGTATCTGGAGGCTTGGGAAGTCCCTTCACCCCACACCGACTTGTGCAGGTACAGAGCACCTGGGAGTTACCATGGTAACATAATCAATGGTGCACTATAATGTGATTGGCCCAACTGATCAATTAGGAAGTTTTTTGCTTGTTTAATGGAGACATCCTTCATCTTACAGAAGGATTCCCTTCAGGCTCTGCTTAATTACCTTCTGGAGGGTGTTTTAAATAGGCTGTCTCTGGTGCCTTAGGAGGTTTGGTGAACATCTTGGAAGAAGAGAGGGGAAGCTAGGAGAGCCAGACTGGGGGCAGGGCCTGGGCTGTGGCTCGCCCTCTGGGTACTGGGGTGATGCCCACCTTGGTCTTTACACAGAGATGGAGGCAAGTTTAGAGTGTAGTTCAGCTGAGTTGCTGGCTGCTTCTGAAGCTAATGAATTCTGGTATTGTGACAGCCACCCAGAGGGCTTCCCACACTGCCCTTTGTTCCAGTATTCCAAGGGACAAAAGCAAGAGGAGTTCAAAGTCTGAGATCCATGCCAGGAAGTCCCAAGGGATCAGGGCTGCAGTTTCCTGTCTCCCAGAGGCATGGAAGGTCCTGAGCCCAAACAAGGTCAGCTCAAAATTGGGGCTGTAGTTTGAAGTGGAGGTATTTCTATGGAGTGCCATGCAAGTGTTGGAGCCTCCCAGCCTGGATTCTGTGTGTGGAGGTCCTGCCACACATGCCTTTATCTCAGGATGGCCCATCCCTGTCACTTATCTGCTTGTACGACTAGCTTATGGAACTGTAACTTTTGGCTTGTGGGCAGCACCTGCCCCCTTCTCTTTTTCCAGTATTCAACTCATGGGTCCAGTAGATTGCCCAGAAAACCCCAGCCTGACGCAAGGGGCCAGGCCTGAGTCCTTAACTTGCTTCCTTTGTGAGCTGGGCCTGGCATAGAGGCTGGACAGGAAGAGGTGCTGGGGAGTCTTGCTTTCACCTCCTTCCTCTTCTGCCTGATTGACTGTTTTGTTTTTGTTTGTTTGTATGTGTGGTGTGGTATTCTGGGATCTGCACATGTATGCGCCCCACAGTGCCCCATGCACTGTGGTAGGGTGCGTTCAACTGTGGTGGCTGCTGGCTAGAGCTAGACATCGGGTGTTGAGCTCCTTCATTTTTCTACCCGTTCTTACTTGAGCTGGAGTTTTTTTACCGATCCCAGAGCCTGTGAGCTTGCTGCCTGTGAGCCTGCTGGCTAATTGTTGTTTGTTTCGTTTTGTTTTTTCCTTTTTCATTAGCTCCAGGGATTGCTCGCCTTCAAGACTGGGGTGACAGGTGCAAGTGGACACACCCAGCTGTTTCCATGGGTTCTAGAGATTCAAATTCCTGCAGTCTCAGGCCCTCACACTTGCCCAGAAAGTGTATCTAATTGCTCAGCTATCTTTTCAGCCCATTTTTGTTGATTTTCGGAGTCTCATGTAGCCCGGGCTAGCCTCCAACTTGATATGTAGCCGAGGACGATGTTGAACTCCTAGTCCCGCTTCTACTTCCCAAGCACAGGGATTACAGGTCTGTGCCACCACCTCTAACTCTGATGAATCTTTTGTTTGCTTGGTTTTGCTTTGTTGGGACAGAATCTCTCTGTGCATCCCAGGCTGGCCTTGAACTTGTTATATAGCTAAAGTTGCCCTTGAACTCAGAATCCTCCCTCAGCCTCCTGAATGGTTGGATTACATGTATACAACACTAAACCCTGCTCTGGTTAATTGTAAAGTCAGAGGTAGTAGGAGGATCGCCATGAGGTCAAGGCCAGCCTGAAACTACATAGCGAATTATATAGGTCAGTCTTGGCTAGAGTGAGACCTACTTCAAAAAACCAAAAACAAACAAAAATAAAGCCAGAGGTGTGAGAGAAGTTGCTCACAAAGACAAGGCAAGTTGGTGGCCGAGGCAGGGTCAACGTGTCTGTCCCTGTATATCAGTTACTTTCCTTGTTGCTGTGACAAGAAGCCCAACAAGAAGTAACCTTAGGGAGGAAGGGGTTGTATGGTCACATTTCATTCACACCCAGGAAACAGGGTGTGGAGGGGAAGAGCGATGAATGCTCCTTTCTTCTCTCTTTCCTTTTTAAAAAATGTATTTATTTATTCAAGAGAGACAAAGAAAAAGGAAGGAGGACAGAGAGAGAATATGAATGAGCACACCAGGGCTTCCTGCCACTGCAAATGAACTCCAGATGCATATGCCAACTTTGTGCATCTGGCTTTATGTGAGAACTGGGGAATCAGACCCAGGCCTTGCAAACAAACACTTTTAACTGCAGAACCATCTCTCCAGACCCTCTTTTTCCTTTTTATTTAATCTAGGCACTCAGCTTGTAGGATGGTGGGTAAAGTACTTGCCCAGCATGTACAAGGCCCTGTATTAAATCCTTAGCACTGCATAAAGCAGGTATAATGGCACATGTGTGTATGCTTGTGGTCCTAGCACTTGGGAAGTGGAGGCAGGAGCATCAGAAGTACAAGCTGACCCTCAGCTACATAGTGTCAGGCCATCCTGTGATGCATAAGACCTTATTGAAAGAAAGAGAGAAAGTGAGAGGGAAGGAAGGAAGGAATGAAGAAAGAAGAGAGAAAGGAGGGAGGGAAAGAGGAAGAAAGGAAGGAATACCACAGCTGTATACTTAAATATGATCAGAATGCTAAGTTTTATGTTATGTACATTTTGCATAATTAAAAAGGGATGGGAGGACTGGAGAGATGGCTTAGTGGTTAAGGTGCTTGCCTGCAAAGCCAAAGGACCCAGGTTCGATTCTTCAGGACCCACAGAAGCCAGATGCACAAGGTGGTGCATGCATCTGGAATTCAGTTGCAGTGGCTGGAGGCCCTGGCCCATTCATATTCTCGCTCTCTCAAATAAATAAAAATGATTTTTTTCAAAACATGGGAAATAATTGAAAAGTCTGCCAACAGGGGGCAGTGTATTTTATTTTTAATTATGTATGTATTATAGATAGTATCTTTTTATTCAGTCCTGGGGATCAAATTCAGGATCTTGTTAATGTTAGACAAGCTCTGTACCACTTAGCTACAAGTCCATACCAGTTTAAAAGGGAAAGAGAAAGATGGAGGGAGAGACAATGGGCGCACCAAGGCCTCCAGCCTCTGCAAATGAACTCCAGATGCGTGCCCCCCCTTGTGCATCTGGCTAACGTGGGTCCTTTGGCTTTGCAGGCAAACGCCTTAACTGCTAAGCCATCCCTCCAGCCCTCAGCTCAGTTTATAATGTACTCATTCAGTTTTTATTAGGAAAGAAAAGCTGTACGCCAGTATAGAAAGAGACAAAATATATAACATGTCCAACGCAGCATGCATGTGGTATGTAACAGCGGAGACCTGCAGCCAGATTGCTTGGGTTCAAATCCCTGTACTGCTATGGGACTTGGAACAAGTCACAAGAAAGCTTCTCTGCCTCAATTTCTACATCTGTCAAATGGGAGATAGACTAGTCCAGACTACAGGGCTATTTCTGGGATTAAAGGAGTGAAGACATAAAACATCCTTAGAGGAGGGGTGACACAGGGCAGTGTTTATTGGACAGGAATGAAAGAGCAAGAATGAACAGATGATGGGATCTGAGTCAGAGGTTGTAAGCTGTGGTCTGGCCTACTGCTGGAAACTCAGGCATGGCTGTAAGCCTTGGTCCTGTGGAAGCATGTTTCTGAGTGTGAGAATCAATTAGTTTAGGGGAGGAAAAGTGCTGGGAGAAATAGAAAGGCTCAGGGTTGTTATAGGAACCTCTTTTACTTCCACCCGTGGCTGGCACTGCCCTGACTGGATTATCTCATTTGCATTCGAGGGAACATGTCTATGTGATCTGATACCTGCCCTCCTCTGGACAATCCTGCCATGCCCCCTGCTGCATTCCTGCCTTTGCCACGAAGCTGGCATCTGCCTGATGTCCCGTTGCTGCCCCTTGGTTCGGGTTGGAGCTGTCCTGGATTCTGAGGGACACACCACAGACCTGGCTTCTCAAAGCGGTGCTGTTGAGCTGGTCATTGGCAGGAAGGGAGGATGTTGACCCTGGTGGGGAATAGCTGTTGCCAGGCTGCTAGGGTGTTCTAGGACCCCAAGGTGATGCCAGTCATTCCTTTCCTTCAAACCTCAGACCTGATACTCACCCTGTACAACCTCAGACACTGGCCCACCCCAAGTGCCCCTGGATTTTAGGAGAAAACTAGCCCAAGGGCCAGGAGGACTTTTGTCCCATCTCTGATTTGCCATTAAGCCCCCAAGACCCTGGCTGGGTGTCTGAATAGAATCTTCCTGCCCACAGGATGCAGGGAATACAGAGGTCAAGTAGTTTGGGAGAAACGATTAAATCTTTAAAA
Source organism: Dipus sagitta (assembly GCA_036346955.1). Classification (NCBI taxonomy): domain Eukaryota; kingdom Metazoa; phylum Chordata; class Mammalia; order Rodentia; family Dipodidae; genus Dipus; species Dipus sagitta. The sequence goes on from CM070777.1 coordinate 71,859,825, forward strand.
ATATGCCCAGTTAGCCAGGCATGGTAGTGCACACCTATAATCCCAACACCCGGGAAGCAAAGGCAGGAGGATCACTGAGAGTTCAAGGTCAACTTGGTCAATATAACAAGATCCCATATCAAAAAGCAAAAATCAAGGGCTGGGAAGATAGCTGAGTTGATAAAGTGCTTGCCTCACAAACATGAAGACCTGAGTTCAGTCTCTAGAACCCATATAAATGCTGGGTAAGGTGCTTGTAATCTCAGAGACAGGAAGATCCCTGAGGTTCAAGGCCAGTCAGTCTAGTCTAATTGGTGAGCTCCTGGCCAATGAAAGACCTTGCCTTAGAGAAGGTGGACAGTGTTCCTGAGGTTGACACCTGAGGTTGCTGAGGTTGTCCTCTGACCTCTGCACACATGTGTGTATATCCATTCCCCATATGACACATTTATTTAAAAAGAAAAAAGAACAAATAGGGCTGGGGATAGGGCTCTATGGTGAAAGTGAAAGGCGCTTGCTTGCAAAGCCTTCCAGCCTGGGTTTGATTCCTCAGTACCCATGTAAAGCCAAATGCACAAAGTGGTGCATGAATCTGGAGTTCTTCTGCAGTAGCTAGAGGCCCTGGTGCTCCCATTTTCTCTCTCTCTCTCCCCCTTGCAATTAAATAAATAAAAATGTGCTCACTTGAATGGCTTCCCCTCTATTGTAAGCAACCATACTGGGTATGTTCTGTGAATCAACTGTTTCATGAGATACATGTCATTCAACCCTCTCTATTACTTAGATTAAGCCCAGTGCCTTAACAAACATGCCCCAGATTTCAGACACTTCCTACAGTAAGGCCCATTTCTTCTCACTCATGTTTGAATCCAGTGCAACTCAAGGACTTGGCACATGCTTGTTGTTCAGAGACCAGATTCCCTTCACTTAATGGCTTTATCAATTGCGAGGGCCTCCCTGCCCTCTACTGGTCCTCGGTGGGAGGCTTTAGGGCCAGGTAAAGTGATGATCATCTTTCCCACCCACAGTCCACTAGCTAGGACCTGACTCCAGGAGTCTGCTCGCTACAGTGGGGAGCCTGGGAAGTCCATAGATGCCTATGTACCACAGCTCAGCATCCATTCACTATTCGAGAAACAGACACAAAGGCAGGGCAGTTGTCTAAAGGCCTGTCATCCTAAGTGACAGAGGTCTGATTGGATCCCCTTACCTGGTTCTTCGCTGTGTCCTGTTCATTTTCCATACCTTACCTCTGATGGTCCTACAGTGTTTGCAGTTTTCTTTAGCGCCTGAGTTGTCTCGTTTCCTCAGAATTCTTTTTCTATATACGTGTGTGTGTGTGTGTGTGTGTGTTCAGGCTTGCTGAAGAAATGATCTTTTTCATTTAGGTCCTCCAGATTCAGGGCTCAATGCAAACTGAAAATGCATGACCTCTCGTCAAGGAGCAGAAAAGACCTCCCCTCTCTTTTATGGGGTTTCCCCTTTCCTCCTTTGCTGCCTCTCCCATCTCTTCTTCTTCCTCCTTCTCTCATTCTTTTTTCCATTCCCTCCCCATTCAAACACCTGTGTGCACATGCACCTACCTAGCAAGGTATTTTTTACTTGTAGTTTAATGTCACACTCCCAGAGACCATGGGGACACCCATGAGACAAGTGCAGACCCTCATGAGCACCCAGATTCCTGCCCCACACTTCAGTGTGTGGCATGTTCCTTCTACCCTTCTTCCCTGAATCCAGCTCTGTGACGGAAGGGAGAGTGGCAGTGGTCACTGCGTGAGTGATGAGAAGCAGGGGCCGGTGAGGTGACAGGAGGCAGCGGGTGGCAGGACCCTTGTGTGAACTGCAGTTGCAGGCCCCTGGCACATGCTCCATCTTCCACCACTCTTCACTTACAGGATACAACTCAAAGAGGGCCAAGCCAGCAGTCATGGGGGGAGCTCAGTGGTAGGAGTCCTTGCCTAGCATGTGTGGAAGCTCAGGGCCTAATCCCCAGCAGTGCAAAGCAAACAAAAGAGCAGTCCTAGCTCCAGACCCCCAGGACAGAGCCTCATCTCCCACTGCTTCCTGGTGGGTCCTTCAGGTCCTCTCTGGTTCCCAGAGAAGGGGCCTTGACTCAGACCTTCGTGCCCCTGTGCCTGTGACCGGGCATCTGGGCTGCTCTGACTCCTCTCTAGAAAGCAAACAAGGGCTCAGCTTCCCTGCTGTCTAGCCTCACCCACGGTGCCCGATTCCTGCCCAGAGCCTAGGCTCATGGGTTGAGCTCCCTTGCTTCCCACCGAGCCCATGCATGGACCCAAGGGGCATACCACCACCTTCCTCAGCCCTGACCATCCTGCCTCGGCGCTCCATCTCCCTCCTGCTCCACTGCCTCGGGCCACCAGTCCCTCCACCCGTGCGGGCTTTGTCTGCTTTGTTCCTTTGCTGGGCTTGAATGGAGAGGAGCCTTTGCATTGCTGCTCTACTCTTAACAGGCCAACCTTTACTGCTGATTATCCTGCTTCTACCTCCCAAGTACTGGAATTGTAGACAACACCACCACCATTCCTAGCTTTAAAAAAATTATATATATAATTTATTATATATATTACATGTATTTATTATAATTTATTATATATGTAATATATATTATAATGGGTTATTCTCTTTTATCCCCTCGCCCTGCTCCCATTACCCTGGGGACTCTCCTCAGTGGGGTTATGGGATTCGCTGTAGGGTTATGAAGGCCTCAGTCAGTCCCTGGGGGGTAACAGGAGGACTGTGCCTCAAGGTACTCCTACCCACTCTGTCATGCCTAGTTTTAATCAGGTCTATTTTACAAGATAATATTCCTTCCCTAAACACATACTGAGCACCTACTGTGTACAGGAGACGGTTGGAAAGCTGAGTGTCTGCTTCTCTGAGGTGAGTCTGTCAACCCAGACATAAAAGGACCCAAAAAGGGAACGTCATGATGGAGTAGAGTGGGTGGTGCCAGGGATTTGAACTAAGGTCAGAGGACCCACCTGACCTCAGAGTCTCCACATCACAAAGGCACTCTCCGAGCAGAGGAGGGGCTGGCCTTTCACTCTTTTCTCCCTTACCATAAAGTTCTCACCCTGGTACTCACAATATTCCACATTTGGGATTTTCTCTCTTTATTACTCTTTCTTTCCCTATTCACCTTACCTTTATTTTTATTTTTATTTTTATGAGAGAGAGAATTGGCATGGTAGTACTTTAGCCACTGCAAACGAACTCTAGGTACATGTGTCACCTTGTGCATCTGGCTTACATGGGTTCTGTGGAGTCAAACCTGGGTCTTTAGGCTTCTCAGCCTTAACCATTAAGGCTAGGATGAGCCTCCTGTGCTTTTGGAGTTGAATCTCTTCATTAGAAAATATGGCTTTGATGACCTTACAGTGCCTGATACTACCTATACAAGACTATCATAATAGGAAGAAAAGATCATGACATCAAAATAAAAGAGACTGATTGAGATGGGGAGGGGATATGATGGAGAATGGAGTTTCAAAGGGGAAAGTGGGGGGAGGGAGGCCATTACCATGGAATATTTTTTATAATCATGGAAGTTGTTAATAAAAAAATTTTTGAAAAGAAAATATGGCTTTGACCAGGTACCCTGATGTATACATATGAAAATGTCATACTGAAGCCAATCGTTTTGTATGCTATATTAGGGTTCTATAGGGGAACCGGACCAATAGAATAAACATATAATATAAAGGAGATTTATTAGCTTGGCTTACACAGCACAGGCTGGGCAGTCAAACAATGGCTGTCTGCAGACTAGAGAAGCTGAGAATCTGGTGGCTGCTCAGTGCAGAGGCTGGATTGCTCAGCAGTCCCAATCTAGTATTGAAGACCTGCAGGATTCCTGGAGAGATGCTGGTCTTCAGTCTACTTTGGATTTTTGTTGTTGTTTTTTTTTTTATTTTTTTGTTTTTAAGGTAGGGTCTCACTCTAGCCCAGGCTGACCTCCAACTTCCTTTGATCCTTTTACCTCTGCCTCCTGAGTGCTGGGATTAAAGGCATGCACTACCATGCCCAGTGTTCAGTCCACTTTGGAAGGCTGAGGAAATGTGTCTAAGGATAGCAGCAGTAGGATAGCATGTAGCATCAAGTAGTATGGGCAGAAGGATGCACTACGGAGTAGCACAGGCAGCCAGGCAAAGGCTTTGTGCTCTCTAGGAGGATCTTTAGATCTAGTCCACCACCAGAAAGGCTGCTCACTCTGGGGGAAAGTCTTCCCCCCTCTGTCCTCCCTGGAAACATCCTTATAGACCTTGTTCAAAAGATGCGTCTCTTCTACAACTCCTGATCCGATCAAGTTGTCAATAGAAGTTAACTGTCACATATACTAACTTAAAAGATTAATGGGGGAGGCTGGGTGTAATGGCACACACCTTTAATCCCAGCACTGGGGAGGCAGAGGTAGGAGGATCACCGTGAGTTTGAGCCCACCCTGAGAATACATAGCAAATTCCAGGTTAGCCTAGACTAGAGTGAAACTCTACCTTGAAAAAAAAGGTGTGCGGGAGGGAGGGCAAGAAGGCTGAGGTGTAGTTCAGTTGGTAAAGTTTTGGCTAGCATGCATGAAGCCCTGGCTTTGATCCTCAGGTATGGTGACCCATACCTGTAATCCCAGTGCTAGGGAGATGGAGGCAGGGGGATCAGGAGTTCAAGTTCATCCTTGGCTACAATAGCAAATTTGAGCCTAGCTTGGACTACATGAGACCCTGTTTCAATAAAGAAAAGGGGGGGTGCTGTAGAGATGGCTTAGCGATTAAGGCGCTTGCCTGAGAAGCCTAAGGACACATGTTTGACTCCCAGATCCCACATAAACCAGATGCACAAGGTGATGCATGTATTTGGAGTTCAATTATAGTGACTGGAGGCTCTGGCATGCCAATTCTCTCTGTGTGTGTCATAAAAAAGGGGAGGGGAGAAAACGTACTTTTGAGACCTTAAACTGGAATGTTCTATTAATTCTTATTTCTCTTTTCCAGCTCTGGAGTGCACAGAAAATAAAGCAGGTAATCCAGTTCTGGACTTTTTTCTCTCCTCCGTGTCTTCCTAGATCTTTCTCCTCCCTGTCCCAAGGCTGTAGCAGCAGGCCCTTATCCAGTAACTATGGGATGCCTGACCTCTCCCCCCTAGTCTGTCCTGGCCACTACCTACCAGCATCCCAGGGCCTATATCTCTCTAGTCTGGAGCTCTTGCTGGGTTGGCCTTGCCCTGGGTACTCTGAGTTCCTATATAGGAGTGAGCTCTGCCCACCAAGTCCTGATTTTGTGCCTTCCATGTGCCCAGCAATAGGAGAGGACCTGTGAGGTATGTACAGCCCTGGCCTCCATGGGCTTAGGAAGAGGACACTGATCATAGCCCACATTTGGGTTTACAGGAATGGTTGGGAAAGACTGACTGTCCAGGAGGCAGCATAAAGCTACTGGCCTGCGAATCTTGCTGGGAAAGCTGTCCTTTCCCTCCTTCCTATCCTAATGTCTCTGCTTGTCTGCTTCTTCCCTCTCCCCCTGTTCCAGGCTATTCTTCATCCAGACACCAATGAGAAGATCTTCATGCCCTTTAGAATGTCAGGTAAGTTCCTCGGACCCTACTGGTTCTGCCCAGCATGGGATGGTAGCTGTGGTTCCAGCTGTAGGAGTAGCTATATGCCCTGATGGTGTGTGACTTTTCCTAAGACTTGAACAAATGTCTGTTCACCCCAGATGGAACTGATTCCTACCTTTAGGAAGTCACTGGGCCTGTATGTCTGGGCCCTAGAGTTCAAAGAGTACTTGCACATAGGCTGGCCATGGCTCTACGAGGTTACAGGCTTTGCCCAATCATGCTGCAGAGGGACACACATCAGCGTTCTGTTTCTTTCTTGTCATTTTTTGCCCACCCTGAGTCATCAATGTGGTATGGAGGACTACTTCCTGCTGTTTAGGGAAGGTCTCACCTGGCTGGGAAAAGGAGGCTTCAATTGGATGAGATCCTCATCCCCAGAAAGCCTGACCTCATAGAGAATGGAGAATAAACAGCCAGGGCCTAGAGGGTCACATGATGCCATCATACAAACTGGGATGCATACAGCCAGAGGACCCCTGCTTCACAGTGGAGAACTCTGAGGCAGCAAGGCCTCTGAGCACCATGGGCCTGGGGCTGTAGTTAATGCCTATACTTGTCTCAGACCTGGCAGGCTCTCACTCCAGCTTATCTTCTAGACCCTTCTTAGGTATACTATCAATCCTCTGAGGTTCCCTTCCTCCAATCAAACTTGGAAAAGAGGGAGGCACAGGAAAGCCATGGCACTCATACACAGCTATGCAAGTTTAGGATGTAAACTTGGCCTCTCTATGTGACTCAAATAACACCCTCCCTGCTGCCTGGCCTCTGGCTGGCTGACTGCCAGAAGTCAGAGGCTGGGACAGGAGCTGTCCCCTTACAGCAGGAGCAGAGCCTTACCTTGGCCACAAGCATCATGTACCTGGCCTCACCTCACCCCAACTTTCTACTACTCTTTAGAGGCTGGCTGGCCTGAACACTAAAGATTTTAAAAGCTCTGACACCCAGGGGTGTCCATCTTCAATAAGCTGGGAATTCCCTTCCAGAAATGGTCATAGTATGGGGGAAATACAGACAGCAGCTTAGGGAAGAAGGAAGATAGGGAGATAGGACCACAGGAGTCATTGTGCCTCAGGGAAGTTTGTTAGTGGCAGGCAGAAGGCAGGCCTGCCTGCAGGAACTGGACCTTGCTTCTGGAGGGGAGCAAGAGCTATCTGGCTAATGAGGAACCGAGAGAGGAAGGCTGGGAGAATAGGAGAAGGCTATGTTAGAGGTTGTAGTGCCTCCCTATAACTGTCCTGAGCCCCGTCACCAGGGCCTTGTACCAGAGCAAGCACAGGAGGCTTCTGAGAGGCAGACAGGCTGTAAGACCTGACTTTTTTTTCCTCTCCTCACACACAGGTTACATTCCTTTTGGGACTCCAATTGTAAGTATTACCTTTAAAAGATTTTTTTCTTCTCCAAAACAAAAATGTGAATGTATAACATGACATCATAATATACTGAAGATTTAACTTAGTTCCTGGAGGGGAACTAATGAGGAAAATAACTTTGGTCTCTTTTTCTCTCACTTGCCATGCCTGCTGGCAGGCTCCTTTGCTGAAGGGTGCACCCACCTGGAGTTGGGAAGTGCCTTCTGCCCTTGTGTTTCCATGCTCAGACTGTTGGGACAGATAGGGAAGCTTCCAGAAGAACAGGGAAAGGAGACTTCAAGGACGTTCTGTGAAAATTAAAGCTTAACATGAATTCAGAAGAGGGTTTTGGTATTCTTTTTGTTCAGCTCTGGAGGCAGGTTTAGCCCTTGTTAATGATTTTTTTTTTTTTTTCCCTGTGTTAAGTATTCTATGGCATGAATATGGATAAGTTTCAAAAACAGTATTGAATGGAAAAAATAGTAGCAGAGTAGTAATACTCACTGATGTCATTTATATCATGTTTAAAAATGTGCAAAGCAATAGTATATATAGTTTATGGGTATATTTTCTGTGTGTCTGTGAGAACATGGGAGGAGGCAAGAAAGCCATGATACTGCTTACCCTGGGGTGGAGGCTGCAGCGGGGCTTGGCAGGAGAGTGGATGTGTTGCTCTGTCTGAGGGGCTTTGTCTTTAGAAAAGACAAAAATGTGTGGAAATGATAAGACTGGACATAGTACTCATTATAATATTTCAGCATATACATTTTTAATTTCTAAAATTGTTTATTTTCCCCAGATTACAAATTTTTATTTCAAAAACATATTTTTTTTTTTTGAAGTGCTAGAGATCAAACCCAAGGCCTTATCCATGCTAGGCAAATGCTGTACCAATGAACTATATTCCCAGTCCTTGTTTTTATTTATTTATCTTTTTTTTTTTTTTTTTTTTTGGTTTTGCGAGGTAGGGTCTCGCCCTAGCCCAGGCTGACCTGGAATTCATTCTGTAGTCTCAGGGTGGCCTCGAACTCATGATGATCCTCCTACCTCTGCCTCCGGAGTGCTGAGATTAAAGGTATGCACCACCATGCCTGGCCTTTTTTTGTTTTTTTGAGGTAGGGTCTCATTCTAGCCGAGGCTGACCTGAAATTCACTATATACTCTTAGGATGGCCTTGAACTCACAGTGATCCTTCTACCTCTTCCTCCTAAATGCTGGGATTAAAGGTGTGTACCACCATACCCGGTTTTTTTTTTTTTTTTTTTTTTTTTGTTTGTTTGTTTGTTTGTTTGTTTTGTTGTTTTTGCTTTTTGGAGACAAGTCTAACCTGTCTCCAACCTCCCAACCTGGCCTAAAACTCATGATCCTTCTGCCTCAACCTCTTGTGTGCTAGGATTATAGGTGTGCACTACTATTCTTGGCTTAAAATAAATTTATTTATTTACTTTTTTTTTTCAGGCAGAGTCTCACATGGCCCAGGCTGGCTTCAAACACTATGTTGTAGCTAAGGATGACTTTGAACTCTTTATCTCCTGCCTCCAACTCCCAAGTATTAGGATTATAGGTATATACCACATCTCAGCTAAATTTATATATATATATATATATATATATATATATATATATATATAATCATTAAGAGTACCCATTTTCTTAAATATTTATCATTTCTTTGAGTTATATACCTTCAAACTCTTCTATTCATTTGTAAAATAAAATTAAATTTTGTTTGGTCCCTTTACTGTACAGTACAACACTGAACTTATTCCTCCTAACTTTGTCTTTTTTGTATTATATACACAAATATCAAGAGAGACGTCACTCACATCTCTGTCCTGGTGTCATGTCTGAGAAGTTGTCACACGGTTCTGAAATATTCTGGGAAAGGACTGTTAGCTCCTGCTACAGTTGTGTGTGCTGCGTTTCTTTCTCTCTTCCAGTTGTAGATGTTGCAGTGAGAAGGTGTTTGCTGCACTCAGAGCAGTTCTGTTTACTTTATGTTCTCATCTTTCTTATTCTCTCTTATACACACGAAGCATCTTTGTTTTGTAGAGTATTCTGTTTGTTTTGTTCTGTTTTGAGTCAGGGTCTTACTGGTAGACCAGGCAGCCCTGGCAGCCTAGAACTTAATCTGTAGACCAGGCTTTGATGTCATTACCATTTTTTACTTCTGAATTATAATGATAGCTTTCATTAATCTTATTTGGTCTGTTTTCTTTTGTAACTTTTTAGTTTCCCCAGGAATAATTTTTGTTTGTTTGTCTGTTTTTGTTTTTAGAGGTAGGGTTTCACTCTAACTCAGGCTGCCCTGGAATTTACTATGTAGTCTCAGGGTGACCTTGAACTCATGGTGATCCTCCTACCTCTGCCTCCCAAGTGCTGGGATTAAAGGCATGCGCCACCACGCTGGGTCCCCCAGGAATAATTTGATATTTTTTTTTCTTTGTGGCTGAGGATATGGCTCAGTGGTTGAAGACGCTTGCTTGCAAAGTCTGCTGGCCCGGGTTCAATTCTCCAGTACCCGTGTAAAGCCAAATGCACAAAGTAACACATGCATCTAGAGCTCATTTGCAGTGACAAGAGGTTGTGGTACACCCATGCGTTCTCTTTCTCTCTCATAACTAAATAAAATGTTTTGTTTTTTTTTAAAGATTGTTCAGTAAAGGTATTTGCTTAATATTTCTTTTTCATATCTTTGGAGTTCAAACATGTCTCTAAAAGAACAGTCTTTCTTTATGTATATTTTATGCAGGTAATACAGTGATTCTTGTACCTCCTTCCTGTGCATGGGATTCCAAGCAGGTGCCACCACACCTGGCTATTGAATATTCTTGTCTTGTCTCATATTGATAATTTATTTATTTATTTATTTTATGTTTTTAGCTGGTGGTGGTGGCACACGCCTTTAATCCCAGCACTTGGAAGGCAGAGATAGGAAGATTGCTGTGAGTTACAGGCTGCCCTAAGATTACATATTGAATTCCAGGTCAGCTTGGGCTAGAGGGAAACCCTACCTTAACTGTTGTTTTTTTGTTTTGTTTTGTTTTGTTTTTTGATATTTTATTTATGTATTTGCAAAGGGAGAGGGAACGGGCACACCAGGGCCTCTTGCCCCTGCAGATGAATTCCAGATCATGTGCCATTTTTTTTTTAATTTTTTTTTTTATTAGTCAGTTCTGTATTCAGCAAATACAGTCAGTTTGGTACCATTATTAGGCTCATCCGTGACCTACCCCCTCCCCTTGGCCCCTCCTTGTTGAGGTATACGGGTCATGCATTGTGGAGTTAGCCCACAGTTATGGGTAAGCTAAATGTCTCTGCATATCATGACCCAACATGTGACTCTGACATTCTTTCCGCCCCCTCTTCCGCAAAATTTCCCTGAGCCATGTTGGGTTCATTTTTGGTCTGCTTCAGTGATGAGGTGTTGAGGGCCTCTGAGGCTCTGGCTCTCTGATTTGGTAGGAGTTGATTTTTCTCTATGCTGATCTCCTTCCCCCTTGTGCTGGTGTCCGGTTCATCAGGAAAAACAGCCATTTTATGCATCTGGCCCTACATAGTTACTGGGGAATTGAACTCAGGCCAAGCCATTAGGCCTTGCAAGCAAGCACCTTAGCCACTGAGCCATCTCCCCAGCCCTCATATTAATATTTCTATTCCTGTTTTACTTAACATAATTTGCCTCATATATCATTGCCTACACTTTTAATGGTAAAGATTCAAATTCTTTGCCATTTTTGTAAGAGAGAGGAAGAGGTAGAGAGAGAGAATAGATGTGCTAGGGCCTCCAGCCACCGCAAAAGAACTCTAGACGCATATGCCACCTTGTACATCTGGCTTATGTGGGTACTGGGGATTTGAACCTGGGTCCTAAGGCTTCATAGGCAAGCACCTTAACCACTAAGCCATTTCTCCAGCCCTGAATTTTACTTTTTATTAATTTGAGCAGTATTTGATAAGTGGAACCCATTCTTAATTTATTCTGCCATTGATTATTGTGACCATATATACCAGCCATCAAATGTTTGTATATGTGTGTGTTTGAGACAAGGTCTCATTCTATAGCCCAGGATGGCTTCCAGCTTGCTACAGTCCTCCTACCTCAGACTCTCAAATGCCAGGATTACAGGTATGAATCACCCAGTTGTCAAATGTTTTGTTTTTTCCAGGCAGGCTGATCTGAAATTCACTCTGTAGCCCCAGGCTGGTCTCAAACTTACTGCGATCCTCCTACATCAGCCTCCTAAGTACTGGGACTAAAGGCATGAGCCACCGTACCTGGTTGAATTTTTTTATTTGCTGGTTAAGATTTGTCATTACTTCCATTTTTGGTGTGTTCATGTATATGTAGCATGTATGTGGTCTAGTGGTGTGTGTATATGTGTATACGTGCAGATGTGTGCACCCTGTATGTGTGCATGCAGAAACCAGGGGAAAACATTGTATTGCCCATCCACGTTTCCTCCCAACAGTGTCACTTAACCCGGAGTTGCTGTTTCTTTCAGTCAGCTCAGCGAGCCCTAGTGACTTTTAGCTCTCTGTCCCCCTGTAGGGCTGGGGTTACAGATGTGCATAGTCGTGCCCAACTTTTTATGTGGGTGCTAGGGAATTGAACTCGGGCTGATTCAGGCTCTCATGCTTGAGCAGCAAGGGCTCTTATCCACTGCTCCATTTTCCCAGCCCCCGTTTCCATTTGTATCCCTGATCTGTATTTGATGGACAGCTTTCAGTAAGTCTATAGTTGGTCCTCTGGAGGAGGAGCTTCCTAACTGTAATTACCACTCCTCTGTAGGATTTTATAGCCCCGGGAGGTTGCGTTCTACTTACATGCTTTACATATCAAGAACCAAGTGTGACTTCCCAACTCTTAGCTGTTGAGAACACTTAGCATACCATTTTACTCTGTTTTTTTGTTATTGTTGTTTTTCTTTCTTTCTTCTGTTTTTTTTTCTTTTTCGAAAGTCAAGCAGAACAAAAATGTATTTATAGAGCATAAGAATAGGAAAGAAGGCTGAGCGCCTATAATACAGAGCTTGCGAGAAGAGGCAAAGTTTCTGTAAAACAGAAGGGTCCCTCTCTTCTTCCTCTTCTCCTCCTCCTTCCCTTCCCCCTCTGTCTTTTGAGATATGTACCCTAAGCTAACCTTGAACTTGCTGAAAACCAAAAACAAAATAATAATAAAAATAGAAGAGAGGCTAATTAGAAGAAAAGGGGTTCAGTGGTGGGGAATAAGAGAATGGGGGTCAAAGGAAGGTGGTGGGAAGATATTATGACCAGGGAACATTGTGTATATGTATGGAGGTTATTAATAAAAAGTTTTCTTTGGGCTGGAGAGACTGCTTAGAGGTTAAGCGCTTGCCTGTGAAGCCTAAGGACCCCAGTTAGCCAGATGCACAAGGGGGCGCATGCGTCTAGAGTTTGTTTGCAGTGGCTGGAAGCCCTGTCGTGCCCATTATCTGTCTCTCTGCCTCCTTCTCTCTGTCTGTCACTCTCAAATAAATAAATAAAAATAAACAAAAAAATTTTTAAGATAAAAAAAAGTTTTCTTTATTTTATTAAGTTGTTTTGTTTTGTTTTGAGATAGATCCTCACTCTAGCCCAGGATGACCTGGAATTTACTATATAGTCTCAGGCTGGCCTCGAATCCTCCTACCTCTGCCTCCCAAGTGCTGAGATTAAAGGGGTGTACCACACACCAGGTGATGTCATCATTTTTTATTCTCGTTCTTTAAAAGAAATGTATTATCTATTTTTATTCAAGAGAAAGAGGTAGAGAGAGTGTATGTGTGCCAGGGCCTCTATCCACTGCAAATGAACTCCAGATGCATGCACTGGATACTGGAAAACTGAATGTGAGCAGGCTTTGCAGGTAAGCACCTTTAACCACTGAGCCATCTCTCTAGCCCCCTATTTTTGTTTTCAGCTGAATAATACTTTGCTGAAGATCTGTAGTGATGTCAAAGACTTAAAAGAAATTATTACAATCAGGCGTGGTGGCACACACCTTTAATCCCAGCACTGAGGAGGCAGAGGTAGGAGGATTGCAGTGAGTCTGAAGCCAGCCTGGGACTATAGAGTGAGTTCCAGGTCAGTCTGGGCTAGAGTAAGACCCTGTCTTGAAAAAACAACAACAAAAAGAAATTGTTACATGTTTTCTGGGCATGGTGGCACACACCTTTAATCTCGGCACTTGGGAGGCTGAGGTAGGAGAATCACTGTGAGTTCAAAGCTAACCTGGTACTACATAATGAATTCCAGGGCAGCCTCAGCTAGAGTGAGACATTGCCTTGAAAGAATAAAAAAAAAAAAAAATCCTCTTGGCAGTGTTTTTGAATCCCAAAGAACATATTCATGTATTGCTTGTATAAAATATACAGAGATGGTTTTTTTCCCCCTCTTTTAAATCTAGATATATTTTTGAACTCCAAAGATAAGAGAAAAAATATGAAATGATTCCTGGGGAAGTGGGATAGTTTACTGAGTGTTAGGACTAAAAGATGAGCCACCATGGCCAGCTAAGGGGTATGTGTATGTATGTATGTGTATAGATATAATGTATGTGTAATATATATATATATATATATATATATATATATATATATATGCTGGGTGTGGTACACATGCCTTTATCCCATCACTTGGGAGGAAGAACAAGAGAATTAGGAGTACAAAACCAGCCTTGGCTATATTGTTTGAGGCCAATCTGGGCTACATAAGTGCTATTCTCCCCCCTCAAATAAAGGATGAATAAAAATATTTTAAAAGTTATACAAAGCTGGTTATGGTGGTACACCCCTTTAATCCCAGCTCTCAAGAGGCTGAGGTAGGAGGATTGCCATGAGTTCAAGGTCACCCTGAGATTGCATAGTGAATTCCAGGTCAGCCTGGGCTAGAGTGAGACCCTACCTCAAAAAAACAGCTGGACATGGTGGTGCATGCCTTTAGTCCCAGCACTGGGGAGGCAGAGGTAGGAGGATTGCCATGAGTTTGAGGCTACCCTGAGACAGATCAGCCTGGGCTAGAGTGAGACCCTACCTCAAAAAAAAGAAAGAAGGAAAGAAAACAAACAAAAGTTATACAAGCAACCAATCATGGCAGTTTATGCCTATAATCCCAGCATTTGGGAGGCTGAAGTAGAAAATGAGGCCAACCTGGGCTACAGAGTGAGTTCCAGGTTAGCCTGGGCTAATGATATTCTGCCTCAAAAACAAACAAGTAAAGCAAAACAAGTTATGTAAGCAATTAAAGCCAAAGTCCTTCTACTGATACTCAGCCCTCAATGTTTTCCCTAAAGTATCCTGTCAGGAACTCTGATTTGAACTTCCAGGCCTTTCTTTACATATATGTATATATCCAAGTTATCATTTCAAATGTTTGTTTTAGGAGCTGGGGAGATGGCTCAGTTGGTAAAGTGCTTGTGTTGCTGGAGGCCCTGGAGTGCCCATTCTCTTTTTTTCTCTCCCTCTTTCTCTCTCTCAAATAAATAAAAAAAATATAATATAAAAAAAAAGAATGAGTAGTAGAGGGGAGGGAATTATCATGGCTTTTTGTTTATAATTATGGAAGTTGTCAATAAAGAAAAAAATTTTTAGCCAGGCATGGTGGTGCATGCCTTTAATCCCAGCACTCAGGAGGCTGAAGTATGAAGATCACCATGAGTTCAAGGCCACCCTGAAACTACATAATGAATTCCAGGTCAGCCTGGACCAAAGTGAGACTCTACCTTGAAACCCCCCCCCAAAAAAAAAATTAAAGCTGGGTGTCATGGTGTACACCTTTAATCCTAGCACTTGGGAAGCAGAGGTAGGAGGATTGCCGTGAGTTCAAGGCCACCCTGAGACTGCATAATGAATTCCAGGTCAGCCTGAGCTAGAGTGAGACCCTACCTTGAAAAACCAAAAAAAAAAAAAAAAAAAAAAAAAAAATAGAATGAGAGGGAAGAGAGGAGAAGGAGATAAAGAGGTAGGGCTGGGGAGATAGCCCCATTGGTAGAACGTTTGCCTAGCATGCATGGAGGCCCTGAGTTTGATCCTCAACACTACATAAACCAGACATGGCAATGCGCAAGGAGCAGAATTTCAAGGTAAGGCCAAGGAGATGGCTCAGTAGTGAATTCTGTGAGCAACTGCCAACAGCCCAGGTTTGATTCCCCAGTACCCACATAAAGCCAGATGCACAAAGTGGCGCATGCATCTGGAGTTCATTCGCAGGAGTAAGAGGCCCTGACATGCCCATACTTCCCCTATTCTTCACATATAAAGTAAATTAAATAAATAGAGATAAAATTTTTTTTTTTGTCTTTCGAGGTAGGGTCTCACTCTAGCCCAGCCTGACCTGGAATTTACTATGTAGTCTCAGGGTGTCTTCTAACTCACCTCTGCCTACCAAATGCTGGGATTAAAGGCATGTACCACCACACCTGGCCTAATTTTACAAAAAAAAAAAAAACATGATTATCATTTAAAAAAAACAGTTCAAGGTCATTCTTGGCTACACAGCAAATTTGAGGCCAGCCTGGGATACATGAGACCCTTTCTCAAAACAGGAAAGGGAGTTGGAGTGTGACTCAGTTGTAGAGCTTACATGCCCAGGCCCTGAGTTCAATCCCCACCACACAGTAGTTTTGTTTTCTTTTGTGGGTTTTTCATTAAAATACAATGACACATTTATTTATTATCTACAACTAGCTGGGTCCCCGTGCTGTGCTTACACCAGTTTCATTTGTCCATTTATTTGTTTTTCCACCTGAGCAGTATTTTGGCCTCCACTGATGGGTTTAGATTTAAGCCTTCTGATAATTTTCTGTTAAGAACAGTGGTACAGTGAGAGAGCCTCCCACGCTTTCTCCAGGGTGCGTTTCAGAAAGTGTGTTTGCTTCATGAAAGGCAATATCCATCTCCATATTTAATATACTGAATTTCTCTTGGAGAAGTAATATTTTCCTACTTTTTTGTAACATTAAAATTCATAGTTTCAACATTTTTTAACCAGTCTCTTAGAGGAGGAGTGCTTCTCTCATACATCTTATTTTTTTTTTTTTTTTCTGTTGAGACAGGGCCTCATGTACCTCAGGCTGGCCTTAAACTCACTATGTACATGAGGACTTGAACCTCTGATCCTCCTGCATCTACTTCCCAAGGAGGTTGCTTCTCCTTGTAGTTTTTTTGTTTTGTTTTGTTTTGTTTTGTTTTTCAAGGTAGGGTCTCACTCTAGCCCAGGCTGACCTGGACCTGGAATTCAGTATGTATTCTCATAGTGGCCTCAAATTCACTGCAATTCTCTTACCTCTGCCTCCCAAGTGCTTTAAAGGCATGTGCCACCAGGCCCAGCTGAGTTTTCTTTTTCCTTTTCCTTTTTCTTTTTTTTTTTTTTAAATTGTAAGCAGAGAGATAGAGAAGAGAGAGAAAGAGAGAATGGGCACTCCAGGGCATCCAGCTGCTGCAAAAGAATTACAGATGTATGTACCTCTTTGTGCATCTGGCTTTACATGGGTACTGGAGAATTGAACCCTAATCCTTGGGCTTTGCAGGTAAGCACCTTAACCACTGAGCAACCTCTCCAACCCTGTTTTGTTTTGTTTTTTTTTTTAGATGAAATCTTGCTATGTTGCATACTAGACCAATAATTCTTGTGCAAGTCTCCTGCTTCTACCTCTCAGATGCTAGGATTCTTGGAGTGTTCGTCACATCTGGCTGACATATATCTTTCAGATCTGTTTTCCAGCTGTTTTTCCTGTATCTTCTGATGTGTTCATTGTAGGAAACTTTGAGATGCTGGTGGTTTAAAATACAGTGGTCTTTCTGCTGATTGTGTTTGTCTTCCCTCCTCACTCCATCCCTTTTGTTAAAATAACTGCATTTGGCCAGGCGTGGTGGAACATGCCTTTAATCCCAGCACTCGGGAGGCAGAGGTAGGAGGAGCACCGTGAGTTGGAGGATCACTGTGAGTTCGAGGCCACCCTGAGACTGCATAGTGAATTCCAGGTCAGCCTGGGCTAGAAGTGAGACCCTATCTTGAAAAACAAAAACAAACAACAACAACAAAAAACCCTGCATTGATGAGAGCTATGTCTAGAAATTAGCTTTTAGGTATAATTCTTCTAGTTTATTAATTTCTACTTTTCTTTTTTATTTTTTAAAAAAAATATTTTCGGGCTGGAGAGATGGCTTAGCAGTTAAGGCATTTGCCTGCAAAGCCAAAGGATCCTGGTTCGATGCTCCAGGACCCATATAAGACAGATGCACAAGGGGGCGCATGCATCTGGAGTTCGTTTGCAGTGGCTGGAGGCCCTGGTGTGCCCATTCTCAATCTCTCTCTTTACCTCTTTCTCTCTCTCAAATGTATAAATAAATAAAATATATTAAAAAATATTTTCATTTATTTATTTGAGAGAGGAGGAGGGAAGCAAAGAGAGAGAGAATGGGCATGCCAGGGCTTCCAGCCACTGCAAACAAACTTCAGATGCATGTACCACCTTGTGCATCTGGCTTACGTGGATCCTGGGGAATCAAACCTAGGTCCTCTGGCTTTGTAGGCAAGGGCCTTAACTGCTAAGCCATCTCCCCAGCCTTCCACTTTTATTTTATATTCCCTTCCTTTTCTTTGGTTTGTTTTGGTGATTGGTTTTCTGATTTTTGTCTTGAATGATTATTTCTTTTCATTCTTTTATTCTAATGCAAGTGTTCTCCCTAGTACATAGTAATATCTAATGTTCTCATTTATATACTGACACACACATATGTTATAGGCCTTTATTGTTATTTTCCAAGTAAGTTTAAAATCCTGGTTTTGAATCCTCCTTAGTCAATCAGGCAGAACCTACAAGATAATCCAAGTAGCGAAAGTGTTTCAAATCCATTGCTTTTTGTCACTATCACTTTCTTGTTTTCAGAGAGCATAACCTTTATAAGTCCTCTTTCATTTTTGGTGTTTTTAGAATTTATCATAGGTTTCTCTGTAGCATAGTGTTTAGTTTTATCAGTTATGTGGGATCATCTGGGTATAACAGAAAGTTCAGTGTAACAGTGGCTCAAATGGTAGTTTATTTTTCCCATGTAATTTTCCCATGTAAAAAAAAAAAACCTAGATGGGGTATGGTGGTGCACACCTTTAATCCCAGCCCTCAGGAGGCAGAGGTAGGAGGATCGCCATGAGTTCAAGGCCACCCTAAGACTACATAGTGAATTCCAGGTCAACCTGAGCTAGAGTGAGATCCTGTCTCAAAAAAAGAAAAAAGAAACTTGGAAGGCTGGAGAGATTGCTCAGTGGTTAAGGTGCCTGCCTGCTAAGCCTACTGACCTGAGTTCAGCTCCCCAGTACCCATGAAAAGCCAGATGCACAAAGTGGTGCATGTATCTGGAGTTCATTTGCAGTAAGAGGCCCTGGTGCACCCATTCTCTCTACTTGCAAATAAGCAAATAAATAAATCTTTTAAAAGACATGGGCTGGAGAGATGGCCCAGTGGTTAAGGTACTTGCCTGCAAAGTCTGATAACCTAGGTTTGATTCCCCAGTACCCACATAAATTTAGATGCATAAAGTGGTACATGCATCTGGAGTTTGTTTGCAGCAGCTGGAGACCCTGGCATGCCCATTCACTCTGTCTGTCTCTCTTCTCTCTCACTTTCATGTAAATGAATAAATATTTAAAATTTTAAAAAGACAAATACCCACCCACCCCCACCATCCCCAGAAAAGAAACTTGGATATAGGCAAAACTATACACTGTCATTAGGAACCCAGTCTCCCATTTTTCTACATTAACCATACCCAGTGCTAGCTTCTATTGCAAATGTCACCTCATAGCCCATGAAAGCTGCTGGAAGTGCAGTCATCATATACACATTCCAGAGAGGATAAAAACAAAAGAGGAAGTTGTAACTCCCAACTAACTCCATTTTTTTTTGTTTTGTTTTTTGTTTTGTTTTTTGAGGTAGGGTTTCACTCTAGTCCAGGCTGACCTGGAATTACCTATGTAGCCTCAGGGTGGCCTCAAACTCACGGTTATCCTCCTTCCTCTGCCTCCCGAGTGCTAGGACTAAAGGCATGCGCCACCACGTCTGGCTTTAAGTCAATTTTCTTTAAGGAGTTTTCCTGGGAGTCCTACAAAATATGCTTCTTACATCTCATGGGGAATTTACCTGGTATATAGTTGACTCCCAGTTATGTAGAGATTTGATTAGTGAGAAAGAAGGGAAAAATAATAACAGGTAGGCAGACAGGAGTCTGCCATGATAATGCTTGTTTAAATATCCCATCGATACTTGAGGGGAAAAGGATATCATTTTGCAGTATAATCTCTTTGTCAAACTGGAGAACTGGGTATTTGAGCTGGCAAAGGTCCAGCTAAGAGGCTAGGTAGAGTGTTGCAAAGTTAATAGCTGCCTTCCGCCAGGACAAATCAGCTGAGTAGAGAGATACAGTTATCATTTTATTTTGTTTTGAGACTGGGTCCTCTATGTAGCCTAGGCTGGCCTTGAAGTGATCAGCCTACTGAGTGCTTGGAGTATAGGCTGCTTTTTCTTTATTTCCACAGTGTTACTGAGGTATACCCCACACACCCCAAACAAACCCATCATTGCAGGGGCTCTGTGGCCCTATAGGTCCAGAGCCTTGAATGCCAATCCACCCCTTTGTCAGTGCACTACTGAGGAAGATGGAGTGTGTGTCCTTTGTGGATCAGTCCTCACAGCCAAGAGATCATGAGCCTATGAGAGTCAGCATAACATGCTATGGGGACAAGACACACTAGCCTCAAAGCCTTGATGTGACCTCCAAGCAGTCCTCCTTAGCAGCCAGAGCAAAAAATGACAATGCCTACATGCTCTGCTCCCAAGATCTAACTATCCATGTATCAAGAGTCAGAGCAGTGGGCCAAAGGCTGGTCCCCAATGAGGCCAGTGAATGTGGAGACCATGTGGCCTTCCTTCTTGGTGCTTGGGCTTGAACAGGAGCATGATAACTCATGGGTCCTGCTCCTGATGCTGCTGTCACCACTGCTACCACAAGACCAGCACCTTACCCTGGGGAAGGAGCTTAACTGCTGTGTCCCAGTCTTGGTGCCCTTCAGCCTCAGTCTCTCTGATGCCCTACTATCTCCTGATAGCACTGCAAATTCAGCACTTGCTGGTCCTAAATAGGATGGAAGGTTCCAGTCCACACCTTCACAAAGCCCCTGGTCAGAGTGGGTAAGAAATATACGCATGCAGAAGCCACTAAAACTGCTTATGGAAATAGAAACAAGGGTGCCAGCGAAAGTGCTAGGAACTGGGTCCTTGAGTGATGAAGGGAAGGGGTGAGTAATGCTGGCATGTGTCTTAGCGGAGAAGCTTCTGGATGCAACAGCCAAGCTGCCCTCTGCCTAGGTGAACATCCCTGGACCTCCACACCCTCCTGCTTAGCCTGAGAGTAACCCTGTCCCCATCCCCCAGGCTCCAGGGGGACGAGCTGGTTTTCTCCCAGGCATTGGTGCCAGTTTAGTCAGCAGATTTCACAGATCCACTGGCACCCATGTCGGGTCTTATTTTAAGCTTAACATTTAAAGATGGGAACTTTTCCCCCTTTGGTGTGTGGCAAAAAGATCCCAATTTATACAGAAGCATGACTGCTAAACCTATGCACCCAGGCCACTCCTGAAGCTGCTATGGCCCAGAGCTCCTTCTCTTCAGGGATCCTCCCAAAAGACCCCACCAGCAGGGCACTTCCTACGGCCAGCATCTCCCTGCCTAGTTTCCACTGCAGTGTGCAGCACTGTCCTTCTCCCGCCACTGTGGTAGAAGAGGCAGGGTGCCCCAGGCCCCCAGGTTCATTCTCCTCTGCTCTCTGTGGTCTGCACATCTCACATGCCATGGGTTTCTTGAGGCTCCCTGGGAGCATCTTCATCTTGCTGCATAGCCTTGAGCTCCCCACAGCACTGCTGGGTACCATCCTATCTGGAACTCTCAAGTCTTAGAGGCCAGATGTGCCATATCCACCTGGAAGAGGAGCACGGGTATGGGAGGCTGACCATTGGTGCCTGGTCATTGAGTCCAGTGCTCTTAAGTGAAATTAAAATCAAATTACATCTTTTTTTTTTTTTCTGTTTTTTTGAGGTAGGGTTTCACTCTAGCTCTGGCTGACCTGAAATTTACTATGTAGCCCCAGGGTGGCCTCGAATTTACGGTAATCCTCCTATCTCTGCCTCCTGAGTGCTGGGATTAAAGGCAGGTGCCACTACACCCAGCTCAAATTACGTCTTTTTTATATGTATGTGTGTGGTGTATGAAAGTATGCATGCATGTTGACCTGTGTGGGGATGTGTGTCCTCTTTGATCTCTACTTTATTTTCTGGGACAGGCTGTCTCACTTGAACCCAGAGCTTGACAATTTGGCGAGTCTTGCTAGCCAGCCTGCCCCAGGGATGCCCTGTCTGTGTCTCCTGAGCACTGGGTTGCGTGGCTGCTAGACAGCCAAACTCTGATCCTCACACTTGCACAGCAAGCACTTTATCCATCAAGCTAGCTCCCCAGCTCCCTGATTTTTGAGACAGGGTCTCATGTACCCCAGGTTAAAACTTGCTATGTAGCTGTGGATGACCTTGAACTTCTGATCCTCCTGTTTCCACTTCCCACATGCTAGTATTACATGCATGGGCCACTACACCTGGTTTGTAAGGTATTGGGAAGGAACCCTGGACTTCATACATGTAGGCCAACACTGCCAACTGAGGTATATTCCTAGCCCCACATTCTGTCTTTCTTGGGACATTACAAGCTTGGTTTCCTCCCTGGCCTGCCTCCAGTGTGACTGGACAACAGCTCTTTTGGCCTGGTCCATACCATGCAAGAGGTATTGTTCTAGTTAAACCCACCAGTCAGGGTTAGACATTCATTTAACAAAATCAATTTCATAAGCTGGCTGGCATTCTTTAAATAGCAACAATACCCCTAAAGTGTTACTTTTCATATCATTAATCACATAAATCAGAAGATGGAGATAAGTAGAAGGAAAAAAACTGGCAAATTACTGAGTACCAGGGCCCATGTTGGTCTGTCAAAAAGGATCATTTGGGAAGTGAAGGAGGGCGGTGGGGAAGGAGAGAGTATCAAAGAACAGTTCATGTGTCAGGGAGGACCAGGGTCTATAAATACCTTGTGGTCCCTCCCCTCTGAAGCTGATGGCAGATCTTAAGGAAGACAGACTACAAGTAGAGATTACTGAGGCCTATGCAACATGGAAGGTCAAGGGAGCTGGGCTCACGCAACTGGACCCAGTCTCTAAGGGTTGAGGAGGCTTCCTGGAGAAGTGTCAGCTCAGTGGAAACCTGAAGAGTGTCCTTCTGAAGGGAAGCCAGCCACCTTCTTTGAAGACAGGGTTTTATTAGCCAGGAGCTCGCCAGTTAGGCTAGACTAGCTAGCCAGTGAACCCCAGGACTTCTCCTGCCTCTGCCTTGCCAGCACTGCGATTACTGGCACACACCACCATACCCAGCATTTTTTACGTGGGTTCTAGAAATCAAACTCAGGTCCTTATACTTGCAGGGCAAGCACTTGACTCTCTGAAATATTCCCCTCACAAGCCAGCAAGATAATTCTGTACTCCACAGTCTTCCCCGGTAGCACAGGTGTGCTTCCCTTTGCAGAGTTTCCACACTTCACAAAGTCTTTGTCACCTGAGTCCATGTGCTGTGAGAGGTGTTAAGGGGAGGAGCCTGCTCAGTCCTTCCCAGGGTTCATTTTGGTATGCTGTGGTGGCCAGTGCCTCACTGCCTGTCCTTGCCTTCAGTAGTCCATGTCCCACTTCTGCACTGCTGGCCGAGATGTTCCACATTGAGACTAGTCTCTGCAGCAGTTAAGATAGTGAAGGAATCCTGGAATATGGATAAGATCTCCTTTCCTTTCCTTCCTTTCTTCTTTCTTTCTGGTGTTGTTTGTTTTTTGAGGTAGGGTCTCACTCTGGCCCAGGCTGACCTGGAACTCACTATGTAGTCTCAGGGTGGCCTCGAACTCACGGCGATCCTCCTACCTCTGCCTCCCAAGTGATGGGATTAAAGGCGTGCACCACCACTCCTGGCTTCCTTTCTGTGTAATGTATGCATGTGTGCACAGATGCATGCACCCCATGCACATGCATGCAGACACCAGAGGAGGATATTAGGTGTCTTCCTTTATTGCTTCTCTACCTTAATGCCTGCCCTGAGACAGAGTCTCTCACAGAATCTGGAAACTTACCTTTTTTTTTTTTTTTTTTTTTTTTTTTTGTTATACTAGCTGACCAGTAAGCCCCAGCAATTGTCCTGTGTCTGCCCCCTCATTTCTTGGGTTCCATACATATGCAGCCAGGATAACCTCTTGTGTAGTGCTGGGGATTGAACTCAGGGCCTCATGCTTGAGCAGCAAGCACTGTTACCTGTTGAGCCATCTCCCTAGCCCTAGATGTGATTTTGTTGTTGTTGTTGTTTTCTGAGGTAGGGTCTCTCTCTAGCTCAGGCTGATCTGGAATTCACTATGTAGTCTCAGGGTGGTCTCAAACTCACAGCAATCCTCCTACTTCTGGCTCCCGAGTGCAAGGATTAAAGGCGTGCGCCACCATGCCTGGCTAGATATGACTGTTCTTGTGAGCCAGTTTCTAGAAACAAGCTGTTGACCCTTTTCCCTGTTCTGTGCTGACTTAGGCTTGAGCATAGACTGTTCCTCTTCAGTCCCAGAGCCGTCGGCAGGTGGTCAGTGAGCAAGGCTTCTCAGAGCCAGTAGGACCAGTCAAGGCAATAATGCAAGGTGCATACAGCACAGTAGAATTTTGGACCAAGGGCAGTGGTATCCCTAGACCAGCTAGCGAAGGCTGCAATGGTGCCATGTCTTCGACCCCCTGGCATGCATTCTTGGGGTTGCCTGGAATTGGCCTCCTCTAGATGAGGTTCAAATGATTCTGCTCCTCACTGCCTGTCCTGTCCCTGCTTCTCTTGTCTCTCAGCCTCCTCAGACTAGACTGGACAGCCAGTTAGGAATGTCTCCTCAGGAGGGCATCACTAAGTAGCCCAAGCTGGCCTCGAGCTCATGGTAGTCCTCCTGCATGAGCTTCTCTAGTTCTGGGACTTTGGCATGAGAGACACTCCAGCTTCTTTATATTCTAAGTAATGGACTAGCCATGTTCTTGCAACATGGGTCACAGGCCCGGCCCTGGATTGTGTCCTGTGGGGACCTCAGCCCTGATTCCAAGGTGATGCTCACTTGTGGGGTGCAGTCACAGGGCTCAGAGGAAAGGGGCCGGCAACGTCTGAAAAAGAACTAGACTGGCTGAGGGCGACAGTGACCATTGACATCCAGGAGGAGCACATGCCACCAGAGGGACACCAAACCAGATTCTGTTTTTGCTGGGAGGGTCCTTCATTGAATAATGAAGATTGGAGTTAGAAGACAGGAGAGAGAGAGGCAAGTAAAGAGAGTTCAAGAAACTTGCCTGGCGTCATCGTTGGCACCAGCATTTCATGATCAGAACCTGAGTATTAATGACTTAGGCTCACAGCAGACACCCAATGAGACCACATATCGAGAGAGGGACCTGATGCTGCAGAGGGGACTCCAGCCACGGTATGAACTATAAATGCAAAGATAAGATGTGCAATTTGGCCAAGGTCCTGCAGCAAGTGAGTGTGGGGGTGGGGTAGAAATCCTAACTGTTGGCTCCCGTTTCTCTCCTTCCACTCTCCCTGGTACCCGCACATTCTGGGCGCTCTTCAGCAAGCGCGTGGCCATGCCTGCTGCTTTTCCCTCTTGGAAGAGGTGCGATCCACTGGCATTGAAGCCGAGTGGACTGGCTCCCTCTCTCCATCTCTTTCTTCTTTTCCCCTGCCATGTTCTAGAAAGGGCAGCGGGAGGGAATGTGGGCAGGTTGCACCAGAGATATACATCTGAGAGCTGAAGGGAACATTTATTTTTAATGTAGACTGAAAAAGAAAAAGGAAGTTATAAAATTTCTGCTCTTGCTCCTCTGGGACTGCGCAGATGGTGCTGCGTTTTGCCTAATAGGGAACGGGGCTGGCACCAAGTGCTGCTGGGCCCCGCCTGGCAGTATGGACCTGGAGGGCAGGGTTCCCAAGCCCTGCCTCAGCCCCCAGAGGGCTCCTGGGGGTCCTGTTTGGCTAATGCAGCTCACCTCATAATCACACCCTACCCAGACTGCCTTCTCCAGAGCTCCTCGGACAGGCTAGTTCTGCTCTCTGGCGGAACTTCTCTCTCTCTCTCTCTCTCTCACACACACACACACACACACACACAATGCAACTTGACTTATCTACCTCTTTCTTTTGTCAATAGCCAGACACTGGCTTGCCCTTATTAAAGTCCTCTTTGAATAGTAGAGTCCATCAGCTTTGTATACTCATGCTGTTGTCATTTTCCAGCCAAGGTGTCATAAAGAATGTTCTAGTCTACTTCCTTGTCTGGTCTTTTTTTTTCTGTGGTTAGGGACCGTTTGCCATTCTCCCCCTGAATTCCCTGCGAGGACCAGCAGGGAACACTACAAATACTCTGCTTTCTCAGCAGGCCAGAGCGATGACTGAACCACCCTCTTCCTTTGTGCTCAGGGGGAGAGATAGAAATTCAAAATTTCTAAAATTGAAAATTGAAAAAATCAAAGTCAGATGGGCATGGTGGTGCATGCCTTTAATCCCAGCACTTGAGAGGCTGAGGTAGGAGGATTGCTGTGAGTTTGAGGCCAGCCTGAGACTATGTAGTGAATTCCAGGTTTGTCTGGGCTAGAGTGAGACCCTACCTCAAAAACCAAACAATAAAAAATTTAAAAGGGCCCACATTGTGTTACTTACCTGTAATTCCAGATATGAAAAAGCAGAGGTGGGGGGATCCTTGGGGCTCAGTGGCAAGCCAGCTTTGTCTACTGGGTGAGATAGCTCCAGGCCTGTGAAAGACTTTGTCTCACAGAGGTCCTGAGGATAACACCCCAGGTTATCCTGTAGCCTCCACATGCATGCACACATATACATGCATGTGTAACCACACACACACATGCTCACACATGAATTAAAGCATAAGGAGATTAGTTTTAATGGTCCAAGATGCTGTGTGCATGAGGTCTGTGTTAGGGCAGGCTGTAGGGCTTGTCCACTGTGGTGAGACACTCACTTGTCACAGAGCCTTGTGTGTGCATGTGTGTGATGTAGCCTGGGTATGAGTTTATTTAGGGCTCTGGATTGTTTTAGAAAAGGCTTGATGTCATTTTTAAAAATGCATACCATAGGATAAAACTAAGATAAAAATGAGACCTAAAGAAGGCTAGAAACGGGAAGACAGTGAAGCCAGGAGTGGGCTAGAACACATGCAGGGTGGATCTATGCCCTCCACAGACATGGCCGTGGAGAACGGCCCGTGCTTCTTAATGGACAGACACAAGAAAAGGGCTCAGTACCTACAGGTCAGATGCAAACCTTTTGTTCAGAAATAAAATCACTGACCTTAAAACAAGAAAGAGGATTCACTGAAGGGGCCCTGAGATGTAATGTGTAGTAACTGTTATGGTAATGTGGGGAGTCCCATGGAGCTCTGTCTTATGAAGTCCCTGGTGGCCTGAGCACAGTCCAGGGGGAGAAGATAATGTATAGCTCATTATGACACTATGACATAATGGTCTGTGGACTACAGAGACGGGGGTGACCCCTGAGTTCCCAACAGTCACCAGTATGAGTCGCTCCAGACTTTTGGTGGCAGTCATTGATGTACATGTGTACAGAAATATGCAGACTCACCATCCCCACTCTTCGCTAAACTTAGTGTCTTCTCTGTGCTCTGACTGGGGGCCCAACTAGGAGTACCTGGGTACCCTGGGAGACTCCTCAGCATTCAAGGTCCCATCACAGACAACTAGGCTATATCTGCTGATGTCACACCTGCCACTTAGAACATGAGAATAGAATTTTTCATTTATTTACTTATTTAAGAGATAAAGAGGCAGAGAGAGAGAGAATGGGCATACTAGGGCCTTTAGCCACTGCAAATGAATTCCAGATGCAGTGCAACTCTGTGCATCTGGCTTACATGGTACTGGAGAATTGAACCTGGGTCCTTCAGCTTCTCAGGCAAGCACCTTAACCCCTAAGCCATCTCTCCAGTCTGAGGATAGAATTTTTTTTTATTTTATTTGAGAGATAGAAAGAGGTGCAGAGATAGAGAATGGGCACACCAGGGCCTCTAGCCATCACAAATGAACTTCAGACACACCCGCCACCTTGTGCATCTGACTTACATGAGTACTGGGGAATCGAACCTGGGTCCTTAGGCTTTGCAGGCAAGCACCTTAACTGCTAAGCCACCTCTCCAGCCCCAAGAATAGAATTTTTAAAAATATTTTTATTTATTTATTTGTAAGCAGAGAGAGACAAAGAGAGAGAATGGGTGTGCCACGGCCTTTAGCTGCTGCAAATGAACTCCAGATGCATGTGGCACTTTGCACATCTGGCTTTATGTGGATACTGGGAGATCAAACCTGAGTTATTAGGCTTTGCAAGCAAGTGTCTTAACCGCTAAGCCGTCTCTTCAGCCTAGAACATGAGAGTAGAATTTTTTTATAATTTATTTATTTGAGAGAGACAGACTGTGGGAGCACCAGGGCCACCTCCTGCTGCAGATAAACTCCAGAAGCATTTGCCACTTTGTGCATCTGCCTTTATGTGGGTACTAGGGACTTGAACTGAGGCTGCCAGGTTTTTCAAGCAAGGGCCTTTTACTGTTGAACCATCTTGACAGATCAAGAATAAAATTTTAAACTGAGGTAGAACCTTCAAGGTCACCCTTTTCTTTATAGGATAGAAGGCTCAAGCCCCAAAGGGAATTGTCTTTTATCTGAGCCCACAAGGATAAAGCTGAGGCTGAGATCCCAGTTCCCCTGATTTCAGTCAAATTTCCTCAACCACTGCACAGAAGAACCAAACAAGGCTTTGTTCTGGGAGAAAATCTGGTAAGCCGATTCCCTGTTAAAACTATGCAACGGCTTTTCATTATACAATCTTATCCAAACTGACATGGCCAATAAATATAAATGTGTGTGTTTGCTGTCTTAAAACATTTTAATGTAAGCCGGGCGTGGGGGCGCACACCTTTAATCCCAGCACTCGGGAGGCAGAGGTAGGAGGATCACCGTGAGTTCGAGGCCACCCAGAGACTCTATAGTGAATTCCAGGTCAGCCTGGGCTACAGTGCGACCCTACCTCGAAACCCCCCCCAAAAAAAACATTTTAATGTTTAAAACATGATTTACTAATATAGCTAAGGGTGTCTAGAATTTGATTTACTGTACAGTATTGAATGCTTATACTTGTTCCTTACAAAAATTCTTGCCAAAGAGCCATTTTATCTATAGAAATTATAAATAAGTCAATATATGGATAGTTGTGCTCATTTTTGCCTATATGTGACCACTCTATATGGTAGATGTTATATTGCACACAAACCCTCAAAAGGTAAACTTAAGAGGTTCACACAGTCCAAGGCACAGCCATTGTCAAGATCAGTTGGGTGTGTGGTGCACACCTATGATCTCAGCACTTGGGAGGTGGAGGCAGGTGAGGAGTTCAAGGTCATCCTTAGCTATATAGCAAGTTGGAAACCAGCCTGAGCTACACAAGACCCTGTTTAAAAAAAAAACAAAACACAAACAGGGCTGGAGAAATAGCTTAGCAGTTAAGGTGATTGCCAGCAAAACCAAAGGACCCAGGTTTGATTCCTAAGTACCCATGTAAAGCCAGATGCACAAGGTGATACATGCATCTGAAGTTCTTTGTAGTGGCTAGAGGTCCTGGTGCACCCGTTCTCTCTATATATCTGCCTCTTTCTTTCTCTCTCTCACACATTAATTAATTTTTAAAAATCAAAAGAATTAAGAAAGTAAAAAAAAAAAAAAATCCAGGTCAGCCTGGACTAGAACAAGACCCTACCTCCAAAACAAAACAAAACCAAAAACAAAGCCGAGCGTGGTGGCTCATGCCTTTAATCCCACTGCTTGGGAGACCGAGGTAGGAGGATTGCTGTGAGTTTGAGGCCGCCCTGAGACTACATAGTGAATTCCAGGTCAGCCTGGGCTAGAGTGAGACTCTACCTTGAAAAACAAACAAACAAACACAAAAGATCAGGTCCTAGAGATGTAGATATATTCCTGGAGTGTTTCTCTTGCATGTCTGAGACACTGGGTTTGATCCCCAGCCCCACACACCTGTGATCCTAGCACTGGGGAGGTGGAGGCCGGAGAATCAAAATCACCCTCAGCTACATAGTGAGCATGAGACCAGGCTATGAGACAAGAGATTATGTCTTTAAAAAAAAAAAAGGAAAGAAAGCCTGGGCGTGGTGGCTCACGCCTTTAATCCCAGCACTCGGGAGGCAGAGGTAGGAGGATTGCCCTGAGTTCGAGGCCAGCCTCAGATTCCATAGTGAATTCTAGGTCAGCCTGGGCCAGAGTGAGACCCTACCTTGAAAACCAAAAAAAAAAAAAGGAAAGAAAGGAAAAAGAAACAAAGCTGGGTATGGTGGCACACACCTTTAATCCTAGCACTTGCAAGGCAGAGATAGGAGTATTGTTGTGAGTTCAAAGCCAGCCTGAGACTACATAGTGAATTACAGGTCAGCCTAGACTAGAGTGAGACCCTAACTTGAAAAACAAAATAACAAACAAAAAAGCAAAAACCGGTGAGTTTAGATGTTAGGTGCTATTTGGACTTTAGGAATAATGGATCCTCACGTTTATAACCATGCTTAGCCTGATGTGTGTATTTGTTCATACACTCACTCACCCTGAACTCAAGATGTGAGCCAGCTTTCCATTGCTATAACAAAATCATAAACAATTTAAAGAAAAACAAAATGTTTCTTTTGGTTCAAAGTTCTGAAAGGTTTGTTTCGGAGGTGTGAGTCCATGGTCACTTGACTACGCTGCCTCTGGGCCCAGAGGCAGAACACTGGCGGAAGCATGTGGTAGGGTGAAGTGGCTCATCTCCTGGTGGACAGAAGATAGAGCGTGCATGAGAGAAAACGTGCAAAGATAACATATATCCTCATAAGGACCTACTTCCTCCAGTGTGGCTCTGCCTTCAATAACTCACTGATGCTGTTAGCATCCTTACGGTCCAGTCACCTTCCAAAAGTCCGTAAGTTGAAATGGAGCCTTCATGCAGCACATGGCTTTTGGGGGACACGCTAACTCCAACTAAACTCAGTGCCTTATAGTCAGTAGGTTGAACATGGTATAAGTTTTCCCCTCATGAAGATTCAGTGATAACAGCTACAAATCCCCCAAATTCTGTTTGTGAATCATTTTAAGACCTTTGAAATGATACTGATTTAATTCTCATAGCAGTCCTGTAGGCTGGCTGATACTGGAATTCGGGCTACTTGAGTGTTCCTTTTGTTGGCTTGTTTTTATTGCTCCCACAGTTATGGACATAATGTTTATCCAGCGTTAAAAAGAATGAACACAGAAATACCTCAGAAGAACGTGAGAATAGTCCAGGATGACCTCCATGGAAATCCACAGTTAATCACGCTGGCTATAGACTTTGTCATGCATGGAGATGTGTATGTTGGGTAGATAGCTGTATATAAGAAGAGGTGTTTTTTTTCCATTATATAAGATGGTCTATGCTGCAATGTAATTCTGCAGTTTGACTGATTTCACTATGTACCACCTCACTGTGGGCATTGGTTGCACCTGCACATCAGACCATGTCAGTGTGCCAGCTCCAGCTCACTTGTGTCTGTGGCTGTGCACTTTTTCTTTGCAAAAGCATGATGAACCAGGTGTGGTGGCTCACACCTGTAATCCCAGCACTCAAGAGGCTGAGGTGGGAGGATCACCACAAGCTCAAGACTAGCCTGGACTATATACTGAGTTCTAGGCCAGCCTGGTATACATAGTGAGACCTTGTTTCAAAAATAAAACAAGGACTGGGGAGATGGCACTTGCTTGTAAAGTCTACCGGCTCAGGTTCAGTTCCCAAGTACCCACATAAAGCCAAATGCACAAAGTGGTGCAGGTATCTGGAGTTCATTTGCAGTGGCAGGAAGCCCTGGCACACCCATACTTACTTTCTATCTGTTCTTTCTATCTCTCAAGTAAGTAAGTAAAAACATTTTTTTAAAGAAAGAAAAATAAAACGAGGCATAGGCTGTCTCTTTTGCTCTCTCAGCCTTGCTCCTGTCTTGTAGGTGGTGGGTCTTCTTTTACCCAACCAGACTCTGGCCTCCACTGTCTTCTGGCAGGTAAGAGCCTGTGCAAGCAGAGGGCCCCTGGAGGACTGGTTTGGAACTCTCTTGCCCCAGCATCTCCTGTCCCATCAGGCCCCTGCGTAGAGTCCACCCATTCCACTGCCCCACCCCGATGCCACTGCAGAAACACTGAGACCCCAGTCCTGCTGAGAACCCCAACAGCCCAGTGTGACTACGGTTGTTATGTCACTCTACCGTTCAGATGGAGGTGATAAGGGGGGGCCCAGCACCTCTGGTTAGAACATGATGTCTGCTGGATTGCACCCACTCTGCCCCCACAGCCTTTGTGTCATCACCTCACCCAATTCTATAGGGACAAGTTAGAAGGGGGGCTGGAAGGAAAACCTTCACCTGGTTTATGGAGTCCTGGAGAAAACTGCTAATGGTCTTGGGCCCTGGTACTGGAAATGCTGTGGAGTCTTGGGCTGGGGGGTTTAGAAAGAGGTGGTGGTTGTCAAACATCCCATCTTCTGTCTGCAGCATCACAGTAATGAATATGTAGCAAAGACATCATGGCCCTTTGGGGCAGTAAGTGCCATAATGCTAGGAAAGGGAACTATCTGCTTTGGGGTAGGCAGATCCATACCCTGGTTTGCCAAGACCCTGACCTTTGGTGCTAAACCCAGTACAGTCTCTACAGCCCAGGATAGCTGGTCATACTAACCAGTGGGATGGTGGAGCCATCTGTGAGCTGGAGACAGCGTCCCATGACTTCCGGCAGGGCTGGTGGGCCCAAGCTTCCAGGGGAGTAACCACACCTTCTCTGACTTATCTCCCTGTTGGCTTTCAGTGGCTGAATCAGAGTCACAATGCCTGTGTCAACTATGCAAACCGCAATGCTACCAAGGTGAGTGTCACTGCCTGCTGCCCAGGGTGAGCTCATTCTCCCTCCCTACAGTGTGACATGCCATCATTGTTAGCACCAAGCATTGCCCTCTTTAGGTATCTCTTCATGTTGCCAGCTTTGCAGGTGGGTGGCACTCAGCTTGCATAGCATGGGTCAGCAGAGCCTCCTGGCAGAGCCCCTCAGGCAGATGTTGAAGGTCTGTAAAAGTGGGGGCAGAGTGATTGGAGTTAAGCAGTGAGCTCTGCTGGCTTCAAGATTCTTCCAGAGCAGTTTGTATACTCAGTTATTGGGTCCAGATGGTATCTGCCCCTTAGGGACTGAACCGCCCCTCTCCAAACTTCCCCCAAGCTTACCTAAAAGCCTCTTCAGAATCCCTAGCTCCCAGGATTCTGGTCACAGAGGTGAAGGGCTGCTCTTGAAAGGTAGATCTAAAAGAAAATCCCCTGTACTTCCGGGACAAGCCCCTGGTGGAGACCTGGTCACCCTTCTGTTGTCCAAGGAGGGCTGAGGGACCCCTGCTTGTCCAACAAGGCCACTTCTCCTTCTGGTCCATTCTTCTATCCAAAAGCAGAGAGAAGAGAAAAGGAGAGGAGAAGACGGAGTGGAGGGGAGGAAAGAGGAACATAGGTCTTCTCTGAAGGGCTGTTGGGTGGGTAGGTGGGGGTCTTGGCATTTTCTAGCAGTAGCAAAGACATAGGGAGGAGGTTAGGAGCTGGTCTGAGCAGTGAGAACTTGAGGACATCTCCCATCTAACCCTGCATCCCAGTCTCACAGGTCTCACTCCTACAATCCCCCCTGATTGCTTCCTGTTTACCTTAAAGCCACCATCTCCAAAACTGCAGTTGTAGTGAAGACACATTATTTAGCTTTGTTTTAATTTTCTACGTTGAGACTTGGGATCTATGGTTCTCTAGACAAGGCAACTGTCCCATCCTGACAGGGAAGCCCCAGGGGCTGCTTGGCTGAGGAGACCTATGAGAAGTAGCCTTACCTTAGCCATCACCCGGGACAGTGCACCAGGTGCCAGACGCACACTTGTAACATGTAGCCTTCCTCAGTGGGTCCTTGCTTGCCTGACCATAAAGGTCGCTTGTGAGATCCGGCGTTTCCCTCCTCCAGCCAGCTGTGTCTGTCAGGACAGATTTTTCTGGAATGGAAGTAAAGGGCCCTTGCAGCACCTCTCTAGATATTGTCACCTTGTATTCCTCTGATTGGAAGGTTGCTGAGAAGGGGCCTGTACCCTCTGGCTACCTAAGGACCCTTTCCTTCCCACCCACCTTGCTTCTTGCTGGTTTGGCTGTTTTCAGGGATGGAGTATGGGAGCCTTGGTCTACCTTACTGCTTCTGTCTTCCAGCCTTCACCCGCATCCAAGTTCATCCAGGGGTACCTGGGAGCTGTCATCAGTGCTGTCTCCATTGCTGTGAGTAACCCCCCCCCCCCATATCTGCTGCCTGGGTAGGCCAGGGCATGGGGGGACAGGGTCTGTGGGGAGTTAGTGGGTGGTTTTTTAGGTAAAAAGGCTCTGCCATCTAGAGAGCCCAAACTAGTGCTATGGGGGAAAGAGGCTGGAGAGGGTAGCCAGCACTCTTCCTAGAGCAGCTGGTCACACTCAGCACACAGCCCTTGCAAGGCTGGCTAATGAGCTGCCCCTGTGCTCTTTGCCTGGGTTCCCAGGGAGACCCTGTGGTTCTCTCTGCGGCCTTGATTGGAGGGACACATATCCAGCTTGCTCTGAAAGCCTGTTAGCTGCCCGGTGTGGTGGCACATACCTTTAATCCCAGCACTCGGGAGGCTTAGGTAGGAGGATGGCCTGCCTGAGACTACATGGTGAAAGTCTGTAAGCTCTTCAAGGCAGGGGCAGTACACTCATTTTGAGTTTCTCTGTAGGCCTGTGAGAACAGAGCTGTGACTCACTAGAGTTCACAGACTGACTGACTGGGTGGGGTTGATGGTTCCCAGGTGAGGGCAGAGGGCAGCAACACAGCAAGGGACTGGAGCCAGAGTGAAGAATCAAGTGCCCAGGACCTTGTCCCAGCCTTGATCCCATTCCTGGGTATCTGGTATTTTCTAGGTCCCCCCTGGGAGTGACTTCCTATAGGCAACTCCAGAGGGCAAAATTTCACTTCACAACTATCATCTCATTCACTAATAACACAAAAGCATATGTAATTGTTAAGAAAAATAATTAGAAAATATAAATTCAAATGTAATGAAAGAATTCACATATACTAATCTTTTGATAAAACCCCCTTTCCTCATCTTTCCTATACCATTAAGTGAACATAATTGCTCACAGCTATGTGATAACCTGTGTGTCCTAACACCATAGTTAGTGTTGCTATTCTTCTAAAGAAGAGACTCGGAGTTGTCTTGAAATGGCCTCATTTATTTTACACCCACATAGACCAGGCCATCTCCAAGCAGTTAAGTGAGGCATCCCATCTTGTGCCCAGGATCTCTCTCTCCCTTTCCTTCCATCCTGATGTCTTACCACCAATGAGAAAGGCATGTGTGGCCAAACCTAGGTAGGTGGTTCTCCAAGGAAGTGCCACCTTCCTGGTGGGCCTTTAGTCCAGAGTGGAACTTGGTTTGGGAAAGTCAAACAAATTGGGAATCCTGAATGTGAGAGCCTGCTAGGCTGAGGCCAGGGCTCTCCTGGGAGGGGAGGGGGCTCATTCACCCACTCCTTGCTCCTGAGCATGAGAGGAACCAAGAGCATGTCTGGCTTCCTGAAGATGCTCCAGCAAGGACGGAGTCTCTGAGAAGAGGATGCCACATAGAGAAGGGCTTGAGTGAAGGAGGCTATTCACCTTCACCTGCAGTACTGAGATGCAGAAGGAACAGAAGGCGCTCTTCTGAGAGCTCTGGCTTTTCTGGGTCCTAGTCCGACATTGTAGTCCAACACTTTCCAGGCCAGAACCTTGCTTAGATTGGTGAGTGGGTGATAGAAAGATGCTTCCAGGGGCCTAGTGACTTCACATTAATGCCTTCACAAGAGAGGTACTCTCTACCTCATCCTCCCTACCTAGAACCGCCCCCTCCCCTGCCGCCTAAGTTCGAGAAACTTCTGTTCTTCCCACATTCAATCATGTGGCATCCCTATCCTGCCATTGTTCCTCACCTGAGCCTTGTCCCACAGCTGGGTTATGATCTAGCTAGGAACAGCCACCTGTCTCCTCTCTCCCAGAGGGAGCACAGAACACCACTCCATAAATACCTATTAATTAGGCTGCTGATTGATCTCAGGCCTCAGGAGTCGTCTCCCCCCCCCCCCCGCCCTCCTCTCCCCTTCAGGAGCTGGAGTCTCAGCAGTGGTGGTGTCCCTCAGTCCCCCTGCCAGGCGTCCTCACGCGCTGAGGGGCTCACTTGGGCAGATGGAACAGAGTTTCTGACTTGGAAAACCGGCAGCTTGCTTTCTTTTCTTTTGTGTGTGTAAATCACAAAACTGCCAAAGAAAGAGGCTTTATTTTATTTTCCTTTCCCTTGTTCTCTGGAACCCCAGGCCCCTCAGCCTCATTAACTGATCTCAGCTTCAATTAGTGACAAATCCCCTCCCAGGGTGAGCCTGTTAGGAGGAGATGACCTGCAAACAAGTGTCACTGCCCCAGTGGTTGGCCTAGCTCTGGCATTAATTAAAATGAGTCCCTATAAGCAGGCTGCCTGGATTAGGGGCTGATGGGCTGAGAGCAGGTCTCAAGGATTAGAAGGTAGCCGGGGTGCAGGCCAGCCTCCTTTGTGGGCCCTTCTTCTCTCCGAAGAACCCCTAGCAGCTGCCCTCCCACCTCACCAGAATCAAACATTCCCCCAAACAAAGCCTCATGCTGGGTTCAGGACTATCAGTGTTAGGAGCCTCCCGAGGCCCTCCTAAATAGATTTGGCAATGTCTGGCTGCTTGCTTGAGAATAAAAAAGAAATTCCGTCTTAAGTTATTTTTGAAACCTAACAGTTTGCTGTCTTTTAACAAAGGAAGCCTCTCTCGGTCTTCTTTGTGTTTTCATTTTGGAATCTGTGTGGAATACTTCTGTAGTTGGCCCTCAAAGTGTCCACAAGGAGAAAGAAGAGTAGGCTCAACCCACTGGCTCCCTGCAGGGTCAGCTCGGCCACCACATAGTCTCAGGGGCTGTGGCTATAGCCTGGTGTGGCCCTAGGTTAGGATGCTGGGAGGACAAGCGTAGAGTACTCGGTGACAGTCAGAACTGTGCTGATGCTGAACCTAGGCTGCTGAGCTCACAGTCGCAGGGCTGACTCATGGGGCAGATGGAGAGATCCAGCAGAAGGCAGGGCTGAGTGTCCCAGAGGGAGGGCACAGCACACACAGGCACATAGGATGAGGGATTTCAGACACTGTCAGAAAGTGTCTGCCATTGATGTGCATGGGGAAGACATCGCAGCGGATGGCAAGGGACCTGACTGGGCCAGCACTGCCCCCGGCTTCAAGACCCATGGCTCCATGGAGGACAAGGAGCGGGACCTGAGCCGTGTTGCAGGGCCAACACTGCCCCCTGATTATAAAAGCAGTAGTTCTGATTCATCAGACAGTGACGAGGACAGTAGTTCTTTGTCTAGAGAAGGAAATCAAGAGTCTGAAGATGAGGGGCTGGAGATATGGCTTAGCAGTTAAGGCACTTTCCTGTGAAGCCTAAGGACACAGGTTCAATTCCCCAGAGTCCGCATAAGCCAGATGGCACAAAGTGGTGCATGCATC
This sequence comes from Dipus sagitta, assembly GCA_036346955.1. Taxonomy (NCBI): domain Eukaryota; kingdom Metazoa; phylum Chordata; class Mammalia; order Rodentia; family Dipodidae; genus Dipus; species Dipus sagitta. Next base: position 71,896,578 of record CM070777.1, read on the forward strand.
TGGGTTCATTTGCAGTGGCCAGAGGCCCTGGTGTGCCAATTCTCTATCTGTCTATCTGCCTCTTTTTCTCTCTTACTCACTCTCAAATAAATAAATATTTTTTTAAAAAGAATCTGGCTGGGCGTGGTGGTGCATGCCTTTAATCCCAGCACTCGGAAGGCAGAGGTAGGACGATGGCTGAGAGTTCAAAGCCACCCTGAGACTACATAGTGAATTCCAGGTCAGCCTAAGCTAGCATGAGACCCTACCTCAGAAAACCAAAAAGAAAGAAAGAAAGAAAGAAAGAATCTGAAGATGACACTGGTTCAACTGCAAGGAAGCTAAGGGAGAAATCAAGAGACTGATGACGATGATGATGATGGGTTTTTTGGCCCAGCCCTTCCTCCTGGATTTAAAAGCAAGATGATTCTCTTCCAAGGTCTATAGTAGGTCCTGCATTGCCATCTGGTTTCATTAACTCTAAACAAAAAGTGACAAGGGCCTCTAGAGAGGACCCAGGACAAGTATCATCACATTTCAACTCTGAGGAAACAAATAGCAGTGAAGATGAAAATGTTGTTGGATCAATGCCTGCAAAGGGACCCGTTAACTACAGTGTAACAGCGGAGTTTGAAAAGGGGGCCAGAGAAATTACAAGACAGTCCTGGATGACTGAGCTTCCTCCAGAAATGAAAGACTTTGAGAAGAGCTGACAACAGAGGTAGAGATTACTCTGTCTGGACAGATACCCCAGCTGACAGGAAAAGGAAAGCCAAGGAAATACAAGAAGTAAAGAAGTCACTCAGCGAAAAGGATGAAGAATATGTATTGTCAGGAAGAGATAGGAGGCTGGCAGAGCAAATATCCTTGTACAATGAATTAAAATGCAGAATCTCTTAGGGACATTAATCATAAAAAATTAAAGAATAAGGCTGCTGAAGATAAAAATAAGGCCCACGAGAAAATGCCATTTGACCATGATAAGGATCTCCAGGTTAATCAGTTTGATGAAACTCAGAAAAAAAGCCCTCTGATTTGCACATGGCAAAGGCAATATGTTTTTATAAGTAAGTATATTTCAGTTAGTTACACTCATGTTGATCAGGCTGAACCTTTCTGATACTCTGTCATAATTATGTACTCAAATATATTTCCTTTTATAATAAAGTAGATTAAAAACCTAAAAACAAAAAAAAAAAAAGTTTGTCTTCCATTATGAAGCAACGGTGAGGAGGTGATGGTGATAAAGTGGAGCAGCAGCAGGGGCTGATGTGATGGGCAGTGAGTGTCACACCAGGAATGTCAACCTGGGCATTGTAGGCACTTGGGTAGATGTGGAGACCTCGATCCCAGATGGGGGTGGACCTGGGTGGGGCAGGGGAGGAAGGCTCAGGGCTGGTCGTACAGGTGCTGGTTGGTTGGCCTGATGAAAAGAGAGCACCACGCCCACTCCCTGACCCCTTTGCTTCAGCTAGGCCTTAGCAGCTGTGGCCTTTCCCTGCTAGGGAACACAGACTTGCGTTGCTACTAGCCTGGCCCCTGGGTCTCCTCTGCGTAGGATGCGGTATGCACCTGTAGAGGAGGTCCGAAGGATCTTTCAGTTCTCATTGCTTGCTAACAGCCCCACATGCTCTTGAAGGTCACATAGGCACATGACCATCTGAAGGGTAATAATGGCTAACATTTACAGAGATGCCAGGCATCACTTAGGAGTTTAGCCTCATTTTGCAGAAGGAGAAACAGGCACATAGCAACAGAGCTTACCCCCTCCCCCGCTAACACTCTTTTATGAACACAAAGACCCTTTCTCTTCCTGTTTCCACTGGGGCTTAGAGAGATAAGAAAAACTAGCAATGTTTTAGCTTCCATGTGGGAAGAGATGTTACTGTGCCCCTGGTAGGCAGGTCCCTCCCCAGGCACTCTGAGAGTAGCGGAGCCTGAAGGGGGACTTTTTTTTTTTTTTTTTAATCTTTTGAGGTAGGGTTTTACTCTAGGTCAGGATGACATAGAATTCACTATGTAGTGTCAGGGTGGCCTTGAACTCATGGTGATCCTCCTACCTCTGCCTCCCCAGTGCTGGGATTAAAGGTGTGCACCACCACGCCCAGCCTAAAGGGGGACTTTTGAGAGGCTCCTTAGACCTGCCCCCTCCTTCCTACTTGGGTCCTAGGCCTCTGTCTTCTGACCGTTTTAAGTGAACAGCATGGTCCAGAGCACACCCTGCCTCCTGCAAGACAGGCCTGGCTGACTGCAGGGGAGGCATAACCATGCCCTTCTGTTCTCTCCACTGTGGGAGGGAGGAGCGCAGTACCACCTGTGAATTCTTTTGCTGCAAGTGGTTTCTGGGTTGGAAAGGCCATTATGTGGATCTCACCACCAAATCTGAAGTGTTCTAGAAGCCTACAGATGGTGACACTGGAAAATCAGACACAAAAAGTATCTCCACATCTAACCCTGGGAAGACAAGTCGCTGTCTCCTCCAACATGGAAGGGTTTGATGAAATTGGCTTCCCACCAGGCCTTGAAGAACATGGTTCAGGGGTTAGGAGAGGCCACTGTTGCTAGCAAACAAGCCAATCCGCTGCAGCTGGAGCTACTGGCATCGTGGCCAGTGGCTAACTCTATCCCATCCCCCTTTGCCTCTTTGCTCTTGAGCCCATTACCAAGCAATGGGCTGGCTGGGGCTGCAAGACAATTGACCTTCATTGAGGGTCACAAATCTACTTGATAGCCAAATTTAGTCTACAAATCGGCTCCCTCTGGTGGCCATTTTTGGTACTTCATTAATTCCTTGACCTATCCCCAGCCTCCCAAGAGCCACACAAATCCTTGATCGTTCAGGTATGTTAACCATCACCCAAGGGTGGACCTAAGCTCTGACCTTATGCCATCCTTCTATCCACCATGCCCCCTCTTCCACTGTTCTTCAGATTTACTCAAACCCCAACGTAGATGCATTTGAGGTCACATAAAAGCTACAGACACTGCTCTCCATTCAACCCTGTGTTTTATAGCTTTGTGCCTCTGCAGAGCCTTCCTCCCTCTCTGCCTTATTGCCTCTACTTACTCTTCATGCCTGGGTCAGGCATCCTTTGCTCGAAGCCGTGGTGGTCCTTGGGCCCTGCCCGTCCTCCGTCAGAGTCAGTGAAATGATCATCTCAGCTGTGGATTGCAAGGCAGGTCTCCTTTGTGACCCTTCTTTTTCTTCCTGCCTCATAAATGATTCGCTTGATTGATTGTAGAAGCATTATTAAGCCCCCACTCATCTCACTACACACTGGGAATTCAATGAGGAATTAGAGGTGCAAGCACTTGGTACTTAGCATCCATTTGGGGAGATGGGTTTTCAATAGCCCATAGATAAAAATATTTTATTCAGTCTTTAATTAGATGCATGTGTTACTTTGATTCAGAAATGTGTAAGAATCCAGGCTCTCACAGAGACTATCAGAGGGATGCCCTGGACCAAGAGGAGGCCTAACATTTAGGCTGGAATAAGGGGCCTCACAGGAGCAGGCCTCTGAGGCCCTGGGATGAGGGCGGGGAGAGCTCGCTCATGGAGGGTGCCCCACAGGCTCGCTCATATTAGTCGTCCCTCAGTACTCCGCAACTTGCACACACTGAGAAGCTTCAGAACTCCGTGAAGCCAGCCAGTATCCAGTTTTAGAAGACCGCTTTCATGGCTTCTGTAGAAGACTGGGCGTAGAAACGGGCAGTTTGGTTAGGAGGAGGGCGCTCATGTGGGGAGGTGCAGCGCAAGCCGAGCAGAGACAGAAGATGCCCAGGAACAGACCAGGTAGCTGTGGGTTGGGTGTCTCCCATGTGGGCCTTATAAGAATGCTTTCCAGGAAGATCCTGAGGGTTCTGCAGGGGGAACTGAGCTGGCAGTGAATGAAGGTGCCAGGGTGAGGGTGAGGCAAAGTAGGCGCCCCTCGTTGGAGCGGAGGGCAGCTGCGAGGGCAGTGTGCTGAGGCAGTCATGACAGAGGTCTCCGCAGTGGCTGCATGGGCAGCCAGAGTGCAGGGTGCAGCCTAGTAAGGCAGGGCCACTGGAATCAATCCAGCTCACCTTGGGCCACCTTGGAGAACTTAGGCTACGATTGTCCTCGAAAGATGTTGGTATGAGGACAGCTAATGACACCAAAGGTTTTCTGTCATGGAACTCCCACTCCACCTGGTGCTGGCTGTCCTCTTGTTTCACAGGAAGCTGCTTTTTTCAAGCCGACAGCTAGTGGTAAGTGGCATGCAGACATGAGTGCACTGCTCCTTGGGAAGGGAAGCAATTGGAATGATGCACCACATGCTTAACAGGAAAGCGTTAGAGACTGGACAGGGGCTCAGGCGGTAAAAAGTGCTGCCTTGCCAGCATGAAGATTTCAGTTCCATCTCCAGAGCCATAAACATGCTGAATGTGTGCTGTAACCCAGTGCTGGGGAGGCAAAGGCAGGAGGATCCCTGGAGCTCACTGACCAGCCAGTCTAACCTAATAGTTGAGCTTCAGGCCAGTGAGAGACCCTGGCTCAAAAAGAGGTGGACAGCATTCCTGAGGAAACACAAGCCAGCTTGTCTTCTGGCCTCCACACGCATGTACACATATGTGCATGCAAACCTACACACATGCATTCACACACACATTCACATACCCAAAAGAGAGAGAGAGAGAGAAGCTTTAGAACTAGCAGGTGCCACATAGATAGGGTGAGATTTAGCAAGGAACGTGTACACACCTAAAAGGAGGCGAAAATGCCTAAGTCCAGGGTGGGAGCTGGGGACCACAAAGTGGGGAGAGGACCCATGCATAGCTGGGTTTTTACTAGGGGACAGTATGGTTACCCCACCAATCAAGCAGCCATGGGCCCAGGGGGATGAGGGCATTATAGACATGGGGAGGCAAGTGATCACTTACTCTCATTCCTCCCCAGCCCCTAGTCTGTCTTACTGCCCCAGTACCTTGGGCAGTCACCACGTGGGAAAGATCCAGGGTGGGCTGCAGATCAGGAGTCCGTCTGTTCCGGTTCTTCAAGGCCCTTTGGCCTAGAACATTTGGTGGAGCCCATTAAAATTAAAAATCCAAGTGGCTGGGGGTTGGAATGCCAACTCATTTTCCCTGGCATGGTAGGTCCTGTTTAAGGGAACCAGCTGGCATTAATGGCACACAACTCATCACAAACAGCAGCTAGCGATCAGAAAAATCAGAGCTAATAATCAGGTTTGGGAAAGATAATGAGATATGGAACAATCGCTGCTGAGAGTCCCCCAGGGTCTGTTTTAACAGCCTCCAAATAAGCTACAAAATAGAAATTAACCAAACAGGGTCTCCGTTTGGACAGAGGGGGAAAACAAACAAGGTAAAGGTTTGTGCATGAATTCCTAGTGTGGCCAAGTCCAAACCCAGGACCTGTGGAAATGAGCCATGCCCTGAAGGAGAAAGGGGACCTTCTAGGACCACTTGCCTCCAAGCCAACTGCCAGGTCAGAGCTGCAGATGGGAAGAAGGAAAGACCAGCCTCCTGTTAACACCAGAAGGGGAGGTCAGAGAGATCAGGCCAAGGATCTTGTTTTCTCTCCTTTCTTCTTCCCCTCTCCCTGGGTTCCCACTTGGGATGGGCCAAACATGCTAGGTTGCCCCATCTAGACTATGGCAGTCTTACCCAGTGGTAAGCATGGCCAGCCAGAGAAGGTAGGTACTGCCTCAGAGTCACAGGGCAAGTCTCAGTGATCTTTATTCCTCACCCGTCCCTACACTCCATCCCTGCTCTTTCCCAAGAAGCTGTTAGTCATGGGGAAGCTCTGAATCCCCTTGTTCCCCTCCTGCATGATTCCTCTTCCTGTAACTTCAGTACCCTCATTTTCCCAGGTGTGTGCACAGCTTTGACTCTAGGCCTTCTAGCTGCCAGGGAAGGCTCCACCTTTCATTTTCCACTCACCTGGACCCCAGCCCCAAGCAGGTCTTTGTCAGGGGTTCTCGTGCAATGCACACAGTTCTTGTTAATGTGTGAGCGTCATAGCATTTCTGCAGGGGGCCAGTTAGAAAGTAAATAGCCTGTGTTTAGGAGTGAAGCTTTAGAACCAGCAGGCTCTGGGTTCCAACCTTAGCCTTTACCTGCCCATACTTGGCAAAGTTACTTGCTCTCCCTAAGCCTACGTCTTATCTGTGAAAAGAAACTTTTGTTAAGATTGGCATTTAGAGGCTGGGGAGATGGCTCAGTGGGTAAAGTGCTCGCCATGCAAGCATGAGGATCTGAGTGCTGGTCCCTAGCACTCCCCTAAATGCCAGGTGGGTGTGGTGACTGCCTGAAATCCCAGCATGTGGGACTTAGCGAAGGAGGATCCCTGGGGCAAGCTGGTGGGGTAGACTAGGTGACTTGGTGAACCCTGGGCTCAAGTATAAGACCTTGCTTCAGTGAAATAAAGTGGAGAACGATCGAGGAAGACACACAACATCCACCTCCAGCCTCCACATGCACACACATTTTCCCACATGTGGCACACATATGTACATACACCACACACAGAGAGATTGCTAAGTGGTTAAGGCACTTGCCTGCAGAGCCTAACTACTGCAATTTAATTCCTCAATATCCAAGTAAAACCAGATGCACAAAGTGGCACATGCATCTGGAGTTGGTTTATAGTGGCTAAAGGCATGCCCATTCTCTCTGTCTCTCTTCTTTCTATTTCTCTCTGCTTACAAATAAGTAAATAAATAAAATATTCCAGGACTGACTTAATGGTTAAGGTGCTTGCCTGCGAAGCTCATGTTCAAACTCATGTTTGAACTCATATTCAAGTATCCAGGTCCCACGTAAGCCAGATGCACAGTGACACAAGCATGCAATGTCACACATGCGCACAAGGGGGCTCACAGGTCTGGAGTTTGTTCACAGCAGCTGAAGGCCCTGGTGTACCCATTCTCTCTCGCTCTCCCTCCTTTCTCTCTCTCTCTCTTTCTCTCTCTCTCACACACACACACACAAAATAAATTTAAAAAACAAAGATATTACAATAAGGACTGAGGGTATATATCAGTGTTTGCCCAGCATTCCAGCAGTCATAAATTCAATCCTCAGCAGTACAAAAGTAAGGCCTCTCATAGGTGATCATGTGCTGAATAGCATGTAGGTCTCCCCCGCCCCTCTCTCCCCCTCCTTCTTTGTCATCACGTGTCTGTCTGCAGTGTGTGCTTTGCTCCCGCCATGCTTTCCCTCTTTGAATTTTGAAGGGTTCAAGAGGCTATTTCTGAGTCACTTGTTGCCAAGAGCTGGGGAGACCTGGACTTGGTGAGCTCCATCTGTCAGCTATCAGCGCCCGTGACTGCCCTACTCTCACTGAAGTGCTTCTAAGATGCCATTTAGCCTGCCCTCAAGCACCAGACACAAGTGCTAAGTGCTAGGCACACAAACATGGAAAGGACATGCAGTCCATCAGGACTCAACCAGCCCAGGAGCAGCACACTGAGTGCTGGGAGTCACCAGGGTACAGAAAGGGAGCAATGTCCTGCTTGGGAGAGGTGACATTTTTACACAGCTATGCTTACTGAAGCCTTTTTATGTTGTTTTTCAAGGTAGGGTCTTGCTCTAGCCTGGCTGACCTGGAATTCACTATGTAGTCTCAGGCTGGCCTCAAACTCACAGCAATCCTCCTACCTCTGTCTCCAGAATACTGGCATTAAGGTGTGCGCCACCACACTGGGTAGAGAGAGAATGGATGCACCAGGGCCTCAAGCTGCTGCAAATGACCTCCAGATGCATGCGCCACTTGAGGCATCTGGCTTTACGTGGGTACTGGGGAGTCAAACTTGGGCCATTAGGCTTTATGGGCAAGTGTCTTAACTACTCAGCCGTCTCTTCAGTCCTTACTGAGGCCTCTTATAGGCCAAGCCTATGCCTGATACTTTATGTCCATTCTTTTTTTTTTTTTATTCTTTTTGGTTTATTTTTATTTATTTATTTGAGTGCGACAGACAGAGAAAGAGGGAGAGAGAGAGAGAGAGAGAATGGGCACGCCAGGGCTTCCAGCCACTGCAAACGAACTCCAGATGTGTGCGCCCCCTTGTGCATCTGGCTAACATGGGTCCTGGGGAATCGAGCCTTGAACCGGGGTTCTTATGCTTCACAGGCAAGCGCTTAACCGCTAAGCCATCTCTCCAGCCCACTTTATGTCCATTCTTATCACAGCCCTGGGATGTTGTACAAATTGCTGTCCCTTCTTACCATCAGGTAATGAGGCAAACAAAATCAATAACTTCCTTGCCTAAGGCCCCATGACTCCTAAGTGACACTAGTGGACCTCAGAGCTGTGTCTGAGGGAACAGGTGTAGCCTGACATGGGTGGGACACCCCAGGCTTAGGAACCAAGCTGGCAAGGCCAGAGGCCAGAAAGTTCACCTGGCCTAGAATAGCCACACTTGCATGCCAGGAGCAGGAAGTGACCTTCTCATATGTGTCTCCAAAGGAAATTGCAGAGGGACGATGATTCCCCACCCCCAGCCCTCCGTCCAGTTCCACCCTCCCCTCTCAGGAACCCCTGCAGCAATGCACCTTTTCTCTTCTCCTTTTTTTCCTAGGTGGGCCTTAATGTGCTGGTTCAGAAAGCCAACAAGTTCACCCCAGCCACCCGCCTTCTTGTGCAGAGATTCGTGCCCTTCCCTGCTGTAGGTAAGATCTGTGAGGCACACAGAGACGCATGTGTCAGGTGGGGGGGGGGGGCAGACTGCTGGATAGATGGTGACTCTCTCACACCATACCCCACTGATGCTTGCGGGCTCTCAGATGGGAGATCTAGAGCAAAATGTGTACAAATTAGAAGAAAGGATACTGGGCCACTGGCCAGCTCATGCTACATTCAGCTTTTAGCACAGAGATGGCATTATTTGTTTGTTTGAGACGGGGCCTCACTCTGTGACTCAGGCTGGCCTGGAACTCATTATGTAACTCACAGCACAGCACTCCTCCTACCTCACACTTCTTAGTGTTGGTATTGCAGGCATGAGCCACCACACCCAGCTTAGCAGAGAGATTCTTAACCTGGGTCCCGGGGCCCACAAGGGTCAGCACACAGCACAGCACAGCAGATCCTGTGCACTGAGAAAAACAATCAGACTAAACTTTAACTGAAATTTAACATTCCTTCCATAGTGAGTGTCCCCTGCAAACTACAATGAGAAATAGGACTGTGGCTTTGCTACCAATAGAAACCAGACACTTTCATGTCACATTATAGTTGTTACCCAAAGATATTAAAATATTACTTCTGGGCTGGAGAGATGGCTTAGCAGTTAAGGCTCTTCTTAACTGCAAAGCCAAAGGACCCAGGTTTGATTCCCCAGGACCCATGTAAGCCAGATGCACAAGGTGGCGCATGCATCTGTAGTCTGCAGAGGCTGAAGGCCCTGGTATGCCCATTCACTCTCTCTCTCTCTCTCTCTCTCTCTCTCTCTCTCTATCTCTCTATCTCTCTCAAATAAATAAATAAAAACAAAAAAAAAAAACTTTTTAAAACATTGCTTCTAAACTGGGTGTGGTGGCGTACACCTTTAATCCCAGCACCCGGGAGGCAGAGGTAGGAAGATGACTGTGAGTTTGAGGCCACCTTGAGACTTAATAGTGAATTCCAGGTCAGCCTGGAATAAATAGAGTGAGATCCTACCTCAGAAACCCAAGCAAATATTGCTCTGTTCAGTTCTAGTCCAGAGTGATCACATAGCATCAACTACTGGATCTTTTTTCTTTTTTTGTTTTTCAAGGTAGGGTTTCACTCTAGCTCGCTGACCTGGAATTTACTATGTAATCTCAGGGTGGCCTTAAATTCATGGCGATCCTCCTACCTCTGCCTCCCAAGTGCTGGGATTAAAGGCGTGTGCCCCCACGCCTGGCTTGGATCTTATTTTTAATTCATTAGTTAAAAGACTCATCTGTTAACAGGGCATGGTGTTGCATGCCTGTAATCCTAGTACTTGAGAGTGAGGCAGGGGGATCAGGAGTCTAAGGCAAGTCTCAACCACCTAGAGGTCAAGGTCAGCCTGGGTCATAAGATTCTATCTCAGAAAAAAAAGATACATCTATTACTAAATCACAATTAAATTTTTTGATACTTTGTTTTAATATAATCCCTTTATAATCCTTTAAATTTTGTCTTGTGTATTTAGAAACATTAATCCAAGAGGGATGTGTAGACTTCACCTGTCAGACAGGTTCCTGGCACAGAAAAGGGTTGAAGCTTTTGCTGGGTCCTCGGGATTCCACAGTCACCGCCTGGCTCTTCAGAAGCTCACTGTGTCTAGGGAGAGGAACACCATAGAGGAGCAGCTTTCAGAAAGAAGTAATATCATGGGGCTGGGAAGGTGGCTTAGTTGGTAAAGTACAAGCATGAGGGTTGGAGTTTGGATCCCCTGTGCTGGGCGTGGTGGTACATACGTGGAATCCCAGCACTGGGGAGGCGGAGACAGGAGGAGCCCTGGGGCTCACCGACCAGCCAGTCTAAATAAATCAGTGAGCTCCAGGTTCTGTGAGAGACCCTGTTTCAAAGAAGTCAGCTGTGGGCTGGGGAGATAGCTAAGTGTATTAAGCATTTGCCACACAAGCATGAGGATGGGAGCACAGATTCCCAGCACTCATATCAAACACCAGATGGGCATGGCGGCCTGCTTGTAATCACAGCACTGGGTAGGTGAAGACAGGATCTCTAGGGCAAGCTGGCTAGCTAGACTAGCCAAATCAGCAGATCTGGGTCTAGCTGAGAGACCCTGTCTTAGTAAATAAGGTGGAGAGCAACTGAGGAAGACAGTTGTCATCAACCTCAGGCCTCTACACACACACACACACACACACACACACACATGCACACATACACACACATGCATATACATAAATACACACAGAGACGTGCACATACATGCACACACATGTACCCATACACACAAATACAGACACACACATGCACACACAGATATATATGCACACATACAATCACACACACACACAAGAACACATACATAAAATTAATACTATTAACTATAGCACAAAGCAGGAAAAAATATATGCAAATGTTGGAACCCTAAACCAGAGTCCCATGTTTGCCAGAGAACAAAGGTGGGGGCTGGCCCAGCACAGAGTCTGAGGTGTCATAACCTCCCTGTTGTTGGGGTTCAGTCTGAAGAGTTGAGTGAGACCCAGGCATACTGCCCTAACCTGACTATCACCTCCGGGCCTCAGCTTTCCTGTGTGTGAAACGAGCCCACAGACCAGACCCCATGACAGGAAAGAGCTTCAGAGTACCTACGCAGACCCTGAGAGAAGGAGGGAGATCAGAGGAGATTGGGTGAGGGGTGGCCTCACCTCCTCCATGGCCCAGAGGCTAATAAACTTCCACAACCTCAGCCAGCCAAGATAATTGCTATGGTAACTCCATACTTTTAATGAACTCAGCTATTTCTGCCATGGGCCATTAATGGAGTAATTCTTTACATCTGACTTTGTTATGGGGCCTAGTTGAACAAATGTGGCTGCCCAGCTAGTGTTTGTGGCCACTGGGGCTGGAGGGTCAGAGGCAGCCTGAGAAAGGGCAGCTCTCAGCTGCCCAGAACTGGATTTGAGGCTCCATCCAGATGTAATCAGTCCTTGAGTCAAGCTTCAGATAAGAACTTTGCCAGGGGCCTGTTCCAGCCCTTCCTACCTGCCATCTTGCTGTGTGACCTTGAGCTTGTCTTAACCTCTCTGGGAGTCCTTCAGGTGAGTCCCTCCCTCTGTTGTGAGACTTTCTGACCTGCTCCTCTTGGCTGCAGCCTGATTCCCACCCTTCATCTTCTCACTGTGACTTTCTTCAGTTGTACAGCTTGACTTGCAAACTGGTAGTCTTTTTCTCCAGGACCATGAGAGAAATGGGCCCATCTCAAACACCCCTGCTCAGTGCCTCCACAGCGCTGTGTGACATGAATGCCATCATCCCGTCCCTGTACTTGTCCCCAAGGTGCCTCAGCTGGGATAGAGCATCTCTAAGTATCCTGTAGGCTTAGACATCCCCCCCAGCTTTCCACAACAGGCTGTCTACTGTTAGAGGCTGCAGAGAAGCTTTCTTAGGACCTGCATCACCTCGTAAAGGGGCACTGGCACCAGGGAAGGACAGGTCATGGTAAGTGGACAGAGGCAGGTGGAAGTGCACTTGTACAGCCCTGTCATCGTGCGGCATGGGCAGGCAGGGAACGAGGAGGCTCTCAGAACTGGCTGCTCTCCCCACTGTTCTGGTTAAGTCCTCCAAGCCCTTCTGGCCCCCTGCCCTACTGAGCCCAAAGTCTGGGTGGCAGGGAGCTGTCTCTTCTTTCAGCTTGTACTGTGGGAAGAGCCTAAGACCCCCAGACCCAGGATATCTGGTCCCTCTGCCTAACACCCTCCTCAGGCCTCATTTGACCCCCTGAGATTACCTTTCCTCAGTCACGTCAACAGTCCTTGAAGGCCTGCCCTGGGTTTGCAGAGCCCAGAACTTTCAGGGCTGGAGTTATACTGAACTAGCAAGAGCCCAAGCCTTCTAACCCCACCCAGGGGTATTCAAGCCAGTGTGGAAGCCCAGCTTTCCCTCCATAGCCGAGAAAGTGAAGCATGTGTCATAGGTGGCCAGGTCACTGTGTCTTGCCCGCCCTCCCCCTGGCTTTTAAACTAGGGTTGTGTGTACACATATGCACATGTGTGTAGAGACCTGGGAAGCCCTGGATGCTCCCTGCAGCTGCATCTCTCCTTCAAAGTGGCTTCCAGGCCTCCTCTGTCCTGGTCGAGAGCAGCAGTCATGTGGGAGATCTTGGTTTCTATTTATACACCAAGTTGGTAGGAGACGGTGAGACCGGGAGCATGTGCGCTGGCATCAGAATCGATTGGGGACTGGTAATTAATTTGTTTAGACCTTAATTAATTCTCTAGTTCTTTCTTATTTGTGGACTGTCATGCTTAATTGTGTTCAGGAGCTCGAGCTGGGAGCAGGCCCTTTGTTAATTGATGTGTGGCTGCTGGGAGGTGGAAGTTAATGGTTTAGGAAGCTGGGCAAACAGTGTCATTAAAGGTCAACAGAGGAAGCATTGGAAAACTGCACACCCCTGGGGTCCAGCCTCTAGTCTCCACGAGCCAGCTCCACTCTAGGGGAGGCAGGCTTCGGGAACAGTCTTTCAGTGCGGCCTTGGGTGAAAGGGTGCCCGGAGATGCCACCAGCAGTAGGGACAAATGCTGGTCCCACAAGGGACATTGCCACACAATAGACATGCTTGTGGTCATGGATAGGTGGAGCAAGGGGACCTTGCAGCCTCCATTCAGCCCAACACAAAATTGCAAGCTACTTAAAATATTATGAGATTTTTTTTCCCAGTAACTCAGTTGTGCAGTTCTTGAGCTTGACCTTTGTAGATGACAGTTATCATGTGGCAATGTCAAAGGGTGGTCCATGCCTGGACAGTTTAAGAAGGGGTGCAATCCATCACGACAGGGAAGGGATGGCAGGAGGAGCATGAGGCAGCAGGTCATGTTTTGTCTTCAGTCAAGAAACAGAGAGATGAATATTGGTGCTCCTGGTTAATCTAGTACCAAACCCTGCCCCCAGGGGATAGTACATACCTTCAGGGTGGGTCTTCCCTCCTCAGTTAAACCTCTCTGGAAACAGCCCAACAGACAGGCCCAGAGGTTGTTTCTATAGGGATTCTAAATCCACTCAGGTTGACAATAGAGATTAACTATCATAGAGTTCAACATGAGTTTATTCAATGATCGAACAAGGACCTAGGACACAAAAGATCTGGGACTGGGTACGAGAAGTGAAATTCTACCCTGATGACATTGGCGATGAGATTCTGTTTTGGGTTTTTTTTTAATTAGTTATGTATATAGTGTGGGGATTCTGTTTTTGACTGATCTGGGTTTTTGTACCAGCTCGCACTACTACCCTGGTGCATTTTTTGAGTCCGTGGGCTCTGGCAGTGGTGAGTATATCTCTGTCAGGTGGGATCCTGCTATTGCTAAGCTAAGCTTTCAGGGTCCCAACGCTGCATGAGCCTTCAGCAGCCATTAGTCCTGCTCCAGCTCTGGTCCATCCACCTGCTCCAGCCAGGATGGCAAAGGGTGGCAAGAACCAGAGACGGCCGCTGGACATGGTGGCTCATGCCTGTAACTGTAGCACTTGGAAGCCAGAGGCAGGAGGATCAGAAGTTTGAGGCCATCCCTAGCTACATAGTGAGTTATAGGCCAGTCTGGGCTACATGAAACCCTATCTCAAAACCAGACAGACCAAAAAAAAAAAAAAAAAAAAAAAAAAACAACAACAAAGAAATGACACATTCCTGACATTAGAGAACATCAGTTTGGAGCCAAGGGTTGGTCACATGATCAAACTGCCCAAAAAATGAATGCTCCAGTGACAAGTGCTATAACACTTCATAGAGGCTAGAGATGTAGATCAGTGGGCAGGCATGCCCAGGGTTCGATCCCCATTACCACAGAACATAAGGAGAAAGTCCATTACACATTATATCTAAATCATCATCTAATATTTCTTACATTTTAGGAATCTGATCTAAGCTAAATGATTTGGGGAGAATGTGTTAATTTATTTATTTTTTATTTTTTATTTTTTTGGTTTTTCGAGGTACGGTCTCACTGTCTCACTCCGACTATGTCTATTTTAAAAGAGGAAGGTCACTGGACCTCCATCACAGGGCTGCATGGGCAGAGCAGCAGTGATTTGGAGGGGCCACAGAAAGACTCATTTCAGAGCTTGCTGGGAGAATGGGCTAAGGGCCAGGATTGGGCCTGCCTAGTATTATTAGCATGGGTCCCCAGCATGCCCCTAGGCCCCAGAAGTCATGAACTGTGGTACAAATGGTTCCAGGGATATGGCCCAGAGCTCTGACTTCAGTTTCATCCCTTTAGCTATTTCATGACTGCCTTGGATGAAAGAGGCCTATGCCTCACATTCAAGGAGCAGGAACACTAGCCTGGAAGAGCTGTGAATTCATGATCCTGAGAGTGTAAGATCTGATGAGATCTGTAGAAGTGGACTGAAGAGACGCCCCAAGGTTTGATGTAAGGAGTGCTATTCCAAAAAAAAGAAAGAAATAGTTGACAAATATTAAGTTGCTGAGATCCTAGTGGTTGAAGGTTTCATGGACTCTGCTCAGAATGGTTCAATCCTGTGATCTGTGGTTCCAAGAGGCTCCCTCAGGTTTCCCTTGCATTATAAAGACAGTGTCCAGAAGCAAGGCATCCCATAGGTGTTTGATAATTACTCACTGAATGAATTACCTCTCAACTCAGAGATGTTATCATTCCTAAAGTCCAGAAGGTAGAGAGACCCAGAGAAAATGGGGAAACAGAAGGCAGGGGGAACAATGATGGTGGAGGCACAGGGGCTGGGGTCTGTGGGGCAGTGGAGAGGGCACCTTGAGGCCTTGGGCTGAGCTTAGGGACTGAGCTTTATGTCACTGCTGGTGGGGAACCACTGCAGTCTCCTTTCAGAGGAGTACTGTAGCAGCCCTTTATAGGAAAAGACTCCAAAATTCAGAGTCAGCCTACACTAGAATTTACATGCTATTTTTTTTTCAGTTCAGAAGTTCCCAGACCCGGGTCTGTGACACTTCAGAAGGGTTGTGAAACTCTCCCCCAATTCTCAAGCTATTTAAAAGAAAAATCTAGCCAGGTGTGGTGGTGCACACCTTTAATTCCAGCACTCAGGAGGCAGAGGTAGGAGGATCATTGTGAGTTCGAGGCCAGCCTGGGACTACGTAGTGAATTCCAGGTCAGCCTGGGCTAGAGCAAGACCCTACCTCAAAAACAACAACAACAAAAAGCTGCTCAATAAAAGAAAACTCTGCTATTTGGTGCTGCTGCTAAGATCATATCAGGAAGTACTGTGAAACTGAGCAAAGATTAGTGTCCACATCCTCCTTGATAAGCCTCGCTCCCGCCAGGGTAGAGGAGCTGTGCTCTGTGAATGGCACAGGAGAACATGGGAAGTGTCAAGGTGGTGCTGTGCGTGTGCGTGCTGAGAGCCTCACTCTAGTGGTTGCTTCTAGAAAGGGCCAGCCAGCGTTGGGAGGAGAGTCGCATTTGTAGATCCACTGTTTCACACAATTTGTGCTGTTTCCTGTGTGCACATATTGCCTGCAAATGGTGATGGAGGGGGAGGGGCAACCATTGCCTCATCCCTGCAGATGAGGAAGTGGGGTCTGCGAAAATGGGGAGCCAAGTCCTCCTGGAGTGAGACATGGGGTGAGGGAACTAGTCTTTTGGTTACTACTACAATACTTTGTTTGCTTAGTGAAAACGGCTGTATTCTTTCTGATGACATATACTTGTTGCATACTTTTTTCTCCAGACACAAATTTGTCTGTATCCCTCTAAATTCAAGTAAACATCTAAAGATGTATGAATTTCTGCTTATTTATTTTATCCATATAAATCAAGTAAAAATGGGGTCAAGCCGAACATGGTGGTGCACACCTTTAATCCCAGCACTCAGGAGGCAGAGGTAGGAGGATCACCATGAATGAGTTCAAGGTTAGCCTGGGACTATACGGTGAATTCCAGGTCCACCTGGGCTAGAGTGAGACCCTACTAGGAAAAAAAAGGGGGGGGTGGAGATCAAATATAAACACTATTCTCTAAACTACTGTTTATCCTCACAATAAATTTTGAAAATCTTTTTTATTGAGAATCTCATGTAGCCTAGGCTGGTCTTGAATTCAGTTTGTAGCTGAAGATGATTTAGAACTCCTGATCCTCCTGTTTCTACCTCCCAAGTGCTAAAATCACAAGTGTGGGCCACTACACAGAGTAAATTTTGGACATCTTTCCATGGAGGTCATAAAATTCTTAGTTCAAAAACTGTGTGTGTGTATGTATGTATGTATATGATTATTGTGTGTGTATGTGTGTGTGTGTGAGAGAGAGAGAGTGTGAGTGTGTACATGTCAGAGGGAAACCTTGGCTGTCAGTCCTTTCCTTCTACTTTGAGCAAGGGTTTCTTGTTGTTCCTAGCTAGCTGGTTCATGAGATTCCAGGTGAACTCCTGTCTCTGGCTCCCATTTCATTATGGGAACACTTAGATTACAGGCACATGCCACTATTATCCTGCTTTCAAAAAACATTTAAGCCAAGCATGGTGGCAGTGAGTTCAAGGCTACCCTAAGATTACATAGTGAATTCCAGGTCAGCCTGGGCTAGAGCGAGGTCCTACCTTGAAAAACAAAAAAGAATTTTAAAAAATTGTGATGTATTTATTGGCTTGAGTAGGGCACACCAAGGTCTTTTGCCACTGCAAATGAATGTCTGTCAAGCTTTATGTGGATAGCTGGGGAATTGAACCTGGGCCAGCAAGCTTTGCAAGCAAGTGATTTTAACTGCTGAGCCATCTCCCTGCCCTCTGCTTCCTGCTTATGTGGGCCTGGGGATCCAAACTCCAGTCATCATGATTGCCCAGCAAGTGTTTTTACTCATGTGCCATCTTCCCAGCCCTAAAGTCACTTCTCCTTTTTAACAGACTGTAAGTTGCAACAGTTCATTCTGTGACCATTTTAGTTTTTATTTTAAAATATAGCCATGTGTGTTAGCACACACTGTAATCCCAGCACTCAGAAGGAAGGGATAGGAGGGTCACCAATCTGAAGCCAGCCTGGGCTACACTGTAAGTTCCTGGCTGGCCTGGCGTACATTGAGACTCTGTCTCAAAAAAATAAGTAGGGGCTGGTAAGGTGGCTCACTTGGTAAAGTGTTTGCTATGCAAGCATGAGGACCTGAGTTCAGATCCTAGCAGCTATGTAAAAGCCAGCTGTGGCGACACATACCTGTAATCCCTGCGCTGGGAAGGCGGAGCAGAAGGATCCCAGGACTTGCTGGCTTGCTGGTTTAGCTAAATTGGTGAGCTTCAGGTTCAGTAAGAGACCCTGTCTGAAAAATTAAGGTGGAAAACAATTTGAGGAAGACAGCCATCTTCAACCTCTGTTGCTGTTATCTTCTTGTTGCCGAGATGAAACACCTGACCAAGAGCAGCAGATGGAGGAGAGGGTTTATTTATCCTACTGTCTCAGGGGAAGCTTCATGAAGGAGGGGAAAGCACAGCATGAGCAGAGGCTGGATGTCACCTCTGCCACAGCAGGTGGAAACAGCAGCAAGAGAGTGAAGATCTCTGGCAAGGGGGAGCTGAGCTCCTAACGCCCCTAAGACTGCCCAAAACAACACCCCTCCTCCATCAAGGCTCCATCTCCCAAATTGCCACCAGATGGGGGACATCTGATTCAAACCACCCCTGGCCTCCACACACATGTCTACAGATACCTTCTATACATATGAACATCCATATACACATGCATGCACATCACACACATACACTCATGCAAAACATAAAAAATGAAGGCTAGAGAGATTGCTTAGTGGTTAAGGCATTTGCCTTTAAAGCCTAAGGACCCAGGTTTGATTCCCCAGTATCCACGTAAATAAGATGCACAAGGTGGCACATGCATCTGGAGTTCATTTGCAGTGGCTGGAGGCCCTGGTGCACCCATTCTCTCTCTCCCTCTTAAATAAATAAGTAAAATAATATTAAAAAATAAATTGGGCTGCAGAGATAGCTTAGTGGTTAAGGTGCTTGCCCAGGAAGCCTAAGGACTCAGGTTCAATTCCCCAGTACCCACATAATCCAGATGCACAAGGTGGAGCATGTATGTGGAGTTTGTTTGCAGTAGCATGCCCATTCTCTGTCTCCCTCCACCCCTTCTTTCTCACACACAAATAAATAAAATTTAAAAATAAAGAATGAACTATTTAAAATACAAAGAGAATTGAGAAAACAAAAATAAAATATGTTGGGCGTGGTGGTGCACACCTTTAATCCTAGCACTCAGCACTCAGGAGGCAGAGGTAGGAGAATTGCTCTGAGTTTGAGGCCAGCCTGAGACTACAGAGTGAATTCCAGGTCAGCCTGTGCTAGAGTGAGACCCTACCTCAAAAAAAAAAAAAAAAAAAAAAAAAAAAAAAAGACAAGAAAATAAATAAAATGTTAGATCCACTTGAAGGCCCCATGCCCTCATTCTGCGTGATTGTAGTCTCCTCCCCCAGGAAGTGGAGGTCCACAGTCAGCAGGCAATCCCTGTGGCGACTTTCTGTTTCATCATAGTGCAGTGACCAGGAGTCATTATGCATTTTGTGTGTGTGCATGCGTGTGCTTGCTTACAGAGGACTCTCCTATCTCCCCACTTAGTAGGCAGGGGCTAGAACTGCAGACACTTGCACTAGTGTGTCCAGCTTTGTGTGGATTCTGGGACCCTAACTCGGGCACTCACGCCTGTGTGGCCAGTGCTTTTCACTGAGCCATCTCCCTAGCTCATCCATGTCTTTCTGCAAGTTGGTTTTCATTATGGTTTTGAAATTCTTCTGTGTTAATCCATATGCATCTCTTTCAGCTGCTTAGGCACTCCACAGTGTGACTGTTTACTAATCGAGGGCGTTCAGGTTATGATTGTAATATCCTTTAGGGGCTGGAGAGATGGCTTAGCGGTTAAGCGCTTGCTTGTGAAGCCTAAGGACCCCGGTTCAAGGCTCGATTCCCCAGGACCCACGTTAGCCAGATGCACAAGGGGGCGCATGCATCTGGAGTTCGTTTGCAGGGGCTGGAGACCCTGGTGCGCCCATTCTCTCTCTCTCCCTCTTTCTCTCTCTGTCTGTTGCTCTCAAATAAATAAAAATAAACAACAACAAAAGGAGAAGGCTGCCGTGCATGGCGGCACATGCCTAAAAAATATATATATACATATATCCTTTAGTTAAATTGTTCCCTCGAGTATGAAGTGACTCTCTCTCTTTCTCTTTGTTTTTTTGAGGTAGAGTCTTGCTCTAGACCAGGCTGTCCTGGAATTCATCTCACTCAGGCTGGCCTCAAACTCCCAGCAATTCTCCTTCCTATCTCAGCCTCACAAGTGCTGGGATTAAAATTGTGCTCCACCACATCTGGCAAGAATCTTTTCCTAACTTTATTCAATAGTTCAGTTTCCAGGTAGAAGGAAGGAGATCCCTATTTCATGTCAGATACAAAAATAAGTTCCAAGATAGATTAGAGACCTTACTGTAAAATGGAATCATTTAAAACTTTTTGAAGAAAATATACGTGAACATTTAGAGTTTTTAAATATTTTATTTATTTGAGAGAGAGAGAAAAAGGCAGATAGAGAGAATGGTCATGCCAGGGCATCTAGCTCCTGCAAACAAACTCCAGATGCATGTGCCACTGTGCATCTGGCTTTACACAGGTACTGGGGAATCAAACTGTGGTCCTTAAGTTTTGCCATCAACCACTAAGCCATCTGTCCAGCCCGGGGGTTGTTTTTGAGATGGGCTTTCAGGTAGCCAAGGATCCCTGAACTGAATCCTGCCTCCATCTCCCAAGTGCTAGCATAACAAGTATGTATCCACCACACCTGGCTCAGTAGAGTTTCTTGATGGCATAAAGAATAAATATCAGAAAGAAAAGATGTGTATTTGGGTACAAATTAAACCATTTGACAGACGACATCATCTACAATGTAGGAGAGTCAAGCCACAGTCTGGGAATAGCCATGTGTAAACCATTCAACCAATAGGATTAGTTTCCAAAACATATAAAGAGCTCTTGCAAATTGATTTTTTTCTTAGATTCAGAAGTCTGTCTTTGACTATTCATAAGATTGAGTTCATGTTTATCGGGTTTTTTATATTCATATTTCATGAATTTTCTACTCATATTTTTGTGATTTTTGATCAGTGAATCTTTTTCTTAATAATTTTCAAAGCTCTTTATTTACTGTCTGAATGTTTTTTGGCTGCAAGCAGACAGGCTCAAAGTGGGATTTATAGAAGGGGCGTCTTGGGTGATACACCCAGGCCTCCCTCCCTCTTTTTCACCTCCGCCAGCTGCCCGTGGGCTCCACCTTCAAGTTAGTTCCACCATGGTCAAGATGGCAGCAGCAACTCCAGCCATCACCTCCCTACCCAGTATGTCCAGAGGACAAGAGACTCTCTCTTGTCTGCCACTCCTAAGATGGGAGATGGTATTTCCCAGGACCCCCAGAAGACACTGGCTGGAGTTGGGTTACATGTCCCTTTCTAGACCAGTAACCGGCAAGGGGAGTCTTTTGGTCTAATCTTGGGGAGAGTAGCTGTTGAGAGCCATCTCATAATATGAGTAGACCTTTGTTTATCGCATTTGATAAATGTTTTCCCAGCTTTTCACTTGCAATATGGATTAAAAATAGATCTTGACTGCCAAATTTTAAAATGGCTTTTTAAGCAACTAAAACATGATTGTACATTTGGGAGGCTAAGGTAGGAGGATAGGATTGCTATGAGTTTGAGGCCAGCCTGGACTACAATGAAACCCTGCTTCAAGAAACAAAACAGGGTGGGAGAGATGGCTTAGTGGTTAAGGTGCTTGCCTGCAAAGCCTAAGGACCCAGGTTCAACTCCCCAAAACCCATGTAAGCCAGATGCACAAAGTGACCAAGTGCCCAAGGTAGCACATGCATCTGGAGTTTGATTGCAGTGGCTACAGGCCCTGGTGTGCAAATTCTTTCTCTCTCTCTCTCTCTCATAAAAAATAATTAGTAAACAAAAAACTTTTAAAATAAAACATAATGGCATTCACATTGTAAAATTCAAATAATATAGAAATACTTAGTATTAAAAAAAAAGAAGTCTAACAGGGTTTAAATCTCAAATTGAATTCTCTTTCCAAGGGCAGCTCTGCAAGGTGTGAGCCTTATAAAGCATTACCTGTGGATTTATGCACCTGTGCCCAGGGCAATTTCAGTGACAGGCTTGGCCTCCTGGCAGTCACCTGCTCACTCTCAGTAGCTTTCTTCACACAGCAGTTTGTTTTGGAGATCCTCCCTTGTGAGTTCCCTAATGGTGGACACTTAGCTTGTTTCTAATCATTTGCTCTTACAAACAGCACTATAATTAACATCCTTGTAAATGTCTCCTTGTGCATATGGGCAAGCATTTCTTTAGGGTAGCTATCTATGGTTTGGCAATTTCTACTGTCTTTAATTGCATTGCCTGGTATCTGGCAGACGATCTTCTGCATGTACAATAACTTTTCATGTCCGTGTACCATTATAGTGTAAGTTTTTAAAGAGATGTTTTAGGCAACAATTAGGAATCTAAGTTTGAGTTCAAGTTCTGTGTGGATTGCTGTGGTCGGCTGAGGTGACAATTGAATGAAAAGATTACTGTACCTATGGCTAAGTTCACACTGATCCAGGCGAATATGTGGGATAGCAAGTAAGGTCCCCCTGTACCCCAATATCCATTGTGAGAGAGCAGGGTTTTTTGGTGTGTGTGTGTGTGTGTGTGGTGCATGCATGTGTGTGCCCCCTGCACCCCCTGCTGAGCCCAGAGGAAGATGTCAAGTGTCCTCTATGGCCCTTCTTCCTTATTTGCCTGAGACAGAGTCTCTCACTGAACCTGGAGCTCCTTGTTTTTCATTTACACTGGCTAACCAGGGAGCCCCGATGATCCTCCTGTCTCAGCCCTATTTAGCACTAGGGTTACAGCATACACAACCATGCCTGTGTTTTACTTGACACAGGTGCTGAGGATTGGGCTCAGGTCCTTCTGCTTGTGCAACAAGCACTCTTACCTGCTGAGCCATCTCCCCAGACCCTGCATCATGGCTTTTAAGACATTAAAACAAGGAAAGCCAGGCATGGTCACATACACATTTAATCCCAGCAATTGGGAGGTAGAGGTGGGAGGATTGCTGAGTCTGAAGCCAGCCTGGAGCTACAGAGTGAGTTCTAGGTCAGCCTGGACTAAAGTGAGACACTACCTTGGAAAAAATGGGTGAATAGGAGACTGGGAAATGGCTCAGCAGATAAAAGCACTTGTCCTATAAGTACGAGGGCCTGAGAGGGTCTGAGTTTGATCCCTAGCACCCACATAAAAAGCTAGTTGTGACCATGCAAAGCCCATAACCCCTGTCCTGTGAGGGATGGAGACAGGATTGCTGGGGCTCACTAGTCAGCCACTCTGACAAGAAATGGCAGCTTCATGCTCAAGGAGAGATTCTGTCTCAAGGAAATAAGTGTAAGAATATAGAGGAGAGCTGGGGAGATGGCTCAGCAATTAAAGGTACTTGCTTACAAAGGCTAACAACCCAGGTTCAGTTCCCCAATACCCATGTAAATCTAGGTGCCCAAAGTCATGCATGCATCTGAAGTTTGTTTACAGCAGCAGGAGGTCCTGGCATACCCATTCTCTCTCTCTTCTCTCTCTCTCTCTCTCTTTCACACACACACACACACACACACAAGTAAATAAATATTTTTTAAAAAAATAAAAGAATCTGAGTGTGGTAGTACATGCCTTAATCCCAGCACTAGGGAGGCAGAGGTAGGAGGATCACCGTGTGTTCAAGG
The DNA here is from genome assembly GCA_036346955.1 of Dipus sagitta. NCBI lineage: Eukaryota > Metazoa > Chordata > Mammalia > Rodentia > Dipodidae > Dipus > Dipus sagitta. The sequence continues at coordinate 71,919,968 of CM070777.1, forward strand.
CCACCCTGAAACTACAGAGTGAATTCCAGGTCAGACTGAGCTAAAGTGGGACCCTACCTCGAGAAAAAGAAAGAAAGAAAACAGAAAAAGAGAGAAAGAAAGAAGCTGGCTGGATAAATGGCTTAATGTTTAAGGTGCTTGCCTACAAAGCCCAAGTATCCAGGTTTGATTCCCCAGGACCCAGATGCACAAGGTGGCACATGCATCTGGAGTTCGTTTGCAATGGCTGAAAGTCCTGGTATGCCCATTCTCTATCTGCCTCTTTCTCTCCTCTCTCTCCCTCTCACAAGTAAATAAAATTAAATTTGAATTAAAAAAAAAACTATAGAGGAGAACATTCAATATTCTCCTCTGTCCTCCACATGTGTGTGCACTGGATGCACACATATGCACAAACATGTGCATACACTATACATACACATACACCACACATACTTGCCAAAACATATAGACATGTGTATATGTATAAAATATGGAAAAATGCATCTCAGAGTTAAGGAATTAGGAGATCTTATTTTCCCCAAGTCAATGCCCTGTGACTTCACCTGAGTGTCTGAAGAGTCCTTTCTCAGTGAATCAGTAAAATTGCCTTTCCAACAGTCTGTTTCTGACATAGGTGTGTGGTGCTTGCTTGGGCCTGGATTGATGTGCTTGTCTGCTCTGGGCAGGCTGTAGCCCTCCTTCTGAGCACTTTGGTCTACTGCTTTCTTCTCCTGCTGTCCCTTTTACTCCAGGTACTTCATTAGCCTTCCACTATCTGCAAGATTTTATAATGTTGCATCACAGTGGGTCGTATGTGAGAACATCTGCAGAAGTCAAGAGCATTTTCCTCAGGACTTGACACTGAGCTTATAATCAGAGTGAATCATTTTCCCTCCCTCCCTCCCTCCCTCTTTCATTCCATGACATCTCCCAGCATTTGCTGCTCCAATGTCAGTTATGCCTGAGTCTTGAGTGGTGTCAATCTGAGCTGAAAAAGTGCCAGCTTTCTTAACTTGGTCACTAGCAGACTGCTTAATTAACCTGCCAGTACTGTGACTGGTGGGTCTGCTGGTGTGTCAGAAGGGAGGCCCATGCACTGGTGTGCATACTTATCACTCTCTCTTCCTCCCTCCCTCACTGCCTCTCCCCCTCCCACTTCCTTAGGCTCTGAGTGTCCCAGTGTAGTATATGGCAGACTGGAACATTCTAGATGCAGTGGTGGGAATGAAACCCCTGTACATGTGTTTGCATTGCTCATTACTGGGGATGGCTGTGACACACACACATACTGAAGTGCTCAATAAGTAGACAAACAGGGCTGGGCATGGTGGTGCACACCTTTAATCCCAGCACTTGGGAGGCAGAGGTAGGATTGCTGTGAGTTTGAGGCAGGCTGGGACTACAGAGAGAGTTCCAGGACAGCCTGGGCTAGAGTGATGCCCTACCCCAAAACCAAAAATAGACAAACAGTATATAATCAACAGGAGAGATTATAGGCCATGAACTATCCTTGAAGGTAATCACTGAAGGGTCAAACCCTAGTCAATAGGCTTTGCATGCAAGTGCCTTAACCGCTAAGCCATCTCTCCCACCCCACCTTTGGTTTTTTGAGGCAGAGTCTCACTTTAGTCCAGGCTGACCTTGTGCTCACAGCGATTCTCCTTCCTCCTCCGGAGAGCTGCATGCATTACCACCTGTGGCAATGCTTATTTTGCCTCTGCTGGTTCAGTTTGAACCCAAGTCCTCTGCTGTCCTACATCCCCATCTGGAAACTGTGGAGAGGAAGTGAGTGGTCAGCCTGTGCCTGAGGCTGGCCTACCACTACCTCCGAGGCAATACCTTCTTGCCTGTCTCCTCACCATGTGCACACACAGTGGGGGCTGGAGCCGTTTAGATGACTCGCTTTCCTTGCCCTGGGTTCCTGTATGTGGAGGGTCCAGTGTTCTGTGTGAGCACAGAGAGCCAGTGGAGACCCTAAGTGCCGCCACCCCTGTTACACCTAGGAATGCCCCCTGGGGTGAAGGTGGCAGCAGCTCATTCTTGGCGTGAACTGGCAGTCACTGACCTTCAAGAGATGCACATCGGGATGACCATCCTGACCCTCCTGTCATGGGGCACTTCTGGTGGTGGTGGTGACAGGCATGCTCAGGGCGGGGCTAACCTTCTAGGAGCAGCAAACCCCATTCTCCAATGACCTGACAACTGGCAGCATAGGGGCTGCAGAGCATCCCAATAGCCACTAGGGGGCGTGTCGCTAACGGAGGCCTGGTGGCAGCTTCCCAAGGCCTCCCTGGGGGTCTTTTGGGGCCCTGGGTGTTCTGGGTCTGCCAGAACTGAACCACAAGCCCAGATGCTCCCCACAAACCCAGGCTCCCTTCTCCTCCAAGTCTTTCCCTGTAGTCCTAAGTCTCTTTCACCTCAAGTTCCCCTTCCTGATTCTGGCTCTGGATGTGGTTAAGGGTTTCTTGCCAGCATGGTGTGTGCCTGTAATCCCAGCACTGAAGAGGCTAAGGCAGAAGGCTTGTGAATTCAATGCCAGCATAGGAAGAGCCTGTCTCAAGACAGAACACGACATGAGGTTTTTGTTTTTGTTTTTTGAGGTAGGGTCTCGCTCTAGCCCAGGCTGACCTGGAATTCATTATGTCGTCTCAGGGTGGCCTTTCAGCGATCCTCCTACCTCTGCCTCCCGAGTACTGGGATTAAAGGCATGTGCCACCATACCCAGAGATGTGATGTGGTTTTTTTGTTTGTTTGTTTGTTTTTTTGCTTTTCGAGGTAGGGTCTCACTCTAGTCCAGGATGACCTGGAATTCACTATGTAGTCTTAGGATGGCCTTGAACTCACGGTGATCCTCCTACCTCTGCCTCCTGAGTGCTGGGATTAAAGGCATGTGCCACCACACTCGGCTCAGTGATGTGAGTTTTTGACACTATTAACATTTGGGCTGGGTAGTTCTTTGTTATAGGGGCCATCCTGTGTGCCATAGGCTTTACCCACCCCCACATACCAGTAACACCCCCAACACAGCTACTAGCTCATGATCATCAGAAGTATCTCTTGACATGGTCAGGTGTCCCCATGTAGGCCCTGGCTGCGGGCCCCTGCTTGGACAGGTGAGCATGTCTGCTGTGGGGACGGGAGGGACATGGCTTCAGTCCCTACTCCAGAGCGTCTGCGGAGGAACAGTAGAGAAGCTCAAAGATAGCATATGTGCTCGAAATACATTTCAGAGCTGTATCTGCTCTCCGGCTTTTCTTCTCCAACGACTGCAGAGCCTCTTGGTCTTTACCTCAGTTTATTCTACCTCCTGCTTTGTTGAAGGAGGAGACTGAAGCTCAGAGATCCCTGGGTCCCAAGCCACCCCTTACCTGCAGAACCCTGTCCCCCAGCTGTGAGCATCCTGCACTGCTGGGCTCCCCAGCCATTGGCTCAGGTTTTGGGAGCATCTGTGGGCTCCCTCCCACTCCTCCTGCCCACTGAGCCCCACCACCCTCCAGCTCCCCAAACCCGGGTGCCCCCCCACTGGAGGGGGGAAGCAGCAGGTGTTGATGCTAATCAGTGTTCACAGCCCAGAACTGCAGTCGCTCCCAGGCTCACACACTCCCCAAAATTAAACACTCATTATACAAAATTAATTGACATTAATTAGCAAAAATTAAAACTTTAAACACAGCAAGGCGCTTTGGGGGGGAGGAGTGGAGCAGGCAGGTTCTGCATTTGTCACCCACCCACCCACCCCCAAGTCTCCCCACTTCCGTCCTGAAGTAGGGCTGGAGTTCAGGCCTGGTCTATACCCACCTTGAACCCAGGCCTGGCCTTGTGAGTCCCCATAGAAAGAAGGTACCCTATACTGGTCATCGACTACTGAGTGACCCACAGACTCTGTATCTCGTGCTGACTAAAGGAGCCAGCACCTTCCTCAGCCCCAGGTTCCTGAGATCTGACTTGAAAGTGGAGAAGAGTGGCTAAATGAAGGAATTCAACCATCAGAACTCTGCCTGTTCCCCAACCATGGCTCCCTGGAGGATTAGACACTGTGGGCTTTCTACTCTGTCCCACTTTGTTGAGTGACGTCAGTTAAATCACCCTCCCTCTCTGAGGTGTTTACTGTCCATAAGATGAGACGGTGTGCTGGGGAAGCTCTGAGGTTCCTGCTCGCTCTGGCACCTGCTGTCAGGATGCAAAGCTCTTGATTTTCTCTAGTGAGGAATGAGGGCTTTAATATGGAGAATGGCATTTTAAAACACCCAGTGGCCCAAGAGGTCAGGTTACTGGTGTTAGAACCCTAGGTCAGCTTCCTCTGCCGAGGGGCCTGTCCCAGAGGCATGGAGGGCAGTGCCCTCTATAGGTGGCAGTTTGCAAAGCCTTGACCAATCCCCCCAACACCTGTTAGACCATTATTGTTTTCAAGGTCTCTAAAGGCCCCTCACATCCTTCACTAGGTTGATAGGATAATAAAAGCACACCTCCAACCTTTGCAGACCCCTCAGGACTCAGAAGGCCTGGCTAGGGAAGTAACCAGGAGGAAGCTATCTTCACCTCACTCCCCATCCCTGTGCCCTTCTCTCTCCAGCCAGTGCCAACATCTGCAACGTGGTCCTGATGCGGTACGGGGAGCTAGAGGAAGGGATTGATGTCCTTGATGCTGATGGCAACCTCGTGGGCTCTTCCAAGATCGCTGCCAGACACGTGGGTCATGTGGGGGCTGGAAAGGGGGGAATGCCATGGGATTGGGATTGGTACATTCCTTAGGGACTTCTGGTCACATGACCCTGGTTTGTCTCCTCTTCCCCACCCTCCATCTCCCATCTGCATGAGCCCTGGGCCTTGAAGTCTGTCCCCAGCCACACTTCTCCCTCGGGGCAGGCCCTCATTGCTCTTCTCCCTCCTTCCCTCAACACTGTGAAATGTCCCCATTTCATATCCCAGCCCTCAGGACTCAGCTCCTCTGAGGAGGTGTTAATTGGCAAGGGCAGAGAAGCCTCCCCAGGGCTTTCTTCTCAGTGCCCTGGACCTTTACGTCCCCTTGTGTTATGAATCGGAAGCTACAGATAGTGGTGTGTGGGCTGGTTAGCAGCCCTTCTGCAGGGCTCCCTCGGAGAGCCAGCACTGTGAGGCTTGCAGAGGCTGTTGTGGCTTCTGTGAGGTTGGGAAAATAATTCCTTAAAGACATTATTCATTGGTCCTGACCACTCTCACCCTTGTGATTTCAACACACACACATCAGTTCATGTCCTTTGCCTCCCCAGCCTTCCTCCTGATGGTGGTTGGTGGCCTCTGATGGCTAGGAGTAGAGCAAGGGGTCAGGCACTAGGGGACTGAGCATCACCCTTGTTCCAGTCTCTGTCTGCCAGAAGCTTCCAGTTACGACTGAGCCTTACCCTTGTGCATGAGGCCTTCCAGATAAGCCTCCGATTTCCCTTCTCCGTTAGTTCATAGGAAGGCAGGGTCCATTCAGTACTTGTAAGGGGCCAGGCATGGACAACATGCCAGCAGCTTCCCTGCTCCAGCTCTAGGCCTTTCTGTCCTGCTCACAACTCTTCTAGAACCTGCTGGAACCCTCTCCTGGGCCATCCTGAGGCTGATCATGAAAGATACAAGTTTCCAGAACAAACTGTTCAGTCCTGATCCCATCATCACAGGGAATATAGGCTCAGCTTCTTACTGGACTCCAATCCCAGCCTTTCCCAGCGCCAGTGACAAGGGTAGCTGTGACAGCCCCTCCTCATGGTCAGCCATCCAGGAAAGCCACACTGTTTTGCAGCTGTAAGCTTCTTTTGATGTGGCTCAGCCTGTCACCTCCCCACCCTGAAAGATGCCAAGGTTCTGTGGGCTATAAGCCATTCCTGGGGCTTCCTCCAAGGATTAAAAAAAAAAAAATTCATGGGTTAAAGGGACTCCCCAAAATGACTGTCTAAACACAGAATTGCCACTAATCTGGCCCTAGACTATATCCCCCCACACCCAGTTACCACATGGGATCCCCAGAGCAAGGCCTCTGATAAATTCCACAGCCGGACCCTGCACATGCTCAGCAGAATCTCAGCCTTACAAAGCCAACCTCTTGTCACTAAAAAAGACCCTTCAGAAGTAGCATATGAATGATCTTAGAGATCTTTGTCTTTAAGAAATGTCTAAAACAAAACGAACAACAATAGAAAACCCCAAATACCAGAATCGCTATTCTCTGAAGCTTAGAGGACCCCAGATGTTTGTTCTGTCTGGCTTTGTTTCCAGAGCATCTTGGGTCCCCAGCCTCTGACCTCTGAACAACTCAGACTGGAGAGGATGTTTCTTGTTGCCCAAGGCAGCCTGCCAGTTGTATTGTCTCCCCTCCCCCACACGTGACAGGTGACAGGAATCTGCTCTTCCTAAAGGCATGTGCATGAGGATGGGGGTGGTGTTTTCTGTTGTCTGAAATCCGCCTGTGTGAGCACTGTGCTGCCTGCTGTGAGTTACCCTGTGTTGCCAGATGTGCCGAACAGCAGTGCACACACCAAGGGAGTTTGCTGCCGGGTAGCTGTCCCCAACCCAGAGCCCCTCTTACCCAGCCTATCCCACCCTCAGGCCCTGCTGGAGACGGCGCTGACACGCGTGGTCCTGCCAATGCCCATCCTGGTGCTTCCCCCGATCGTCATGTCCATGCTGGAGAAGTGAGTCAGGCCACAGGGACAGAGGGGTGGCTGGGGGTGGTGGGACCTGTGGACCCATGGAGAGGGACAGGGAGCAGAGGGCAGCCAGCTCAGTGCGGTTACATGTTAAAAACTCCCTGCTCCTTTTTCAGCCCATCCCAGACAGTGGGGCTGGAATTGTCTGTTGAGAAGTTTTGGACTTTTCCTATGTTCAGTGCTACTAGGGGGACAAGGCTGGCCTTGCCCTGGGACAGAGGGGCAGTTCTGGTGGGAGTCTGAGGACACATGTGAGTGAGCATGTGTTCACATGCACACATACTGTCAGTGAGCAGTAGAGGCCCATTGTGAAGACAGTTTGAGGACTCTGGTAGAAGGCTGGAATGGAGCCACTGCTGCCTCTTGCAAGTTGCCACCTCACTGAGCCTCAGATTCTGTACTTATAAAATCAGAATAATAGCTAAACATGGTACCTCATACCTGCAATCCCAGCATTTGAGAGGATGAAGCAGAAGGATTGACATGAGTTTGAAGTCAGCCTACGCTACATAATGAATTCTAGGCCAGCCTGAGCTATGCTGTTTCAAAATATAAACAGAAAGAAAGATGATAGATAGATAGATAGATAGATAGATAGATAGATAGATAGATAGATAGATAGGGTGAGTAAGCAGGCCTGGTGATACACGCCATTAATCCCAGCACTCAGGAGGCTGAGGTAGGTGGATCACTGTGAGTTCAAGGCCACCCTGAGACAACATAGTGAATTCCAGGTCAGCCTGGGCTAGAGTGAGACCTTACCTTGAAAAGAAGAAAGAAAGAAAATAACTTCCTATTTCTGCATAGGATGCTTCAAGAACAACTATTTATCATAACAGTAAAAAAAAAAATAGAGAACCTTATATTATTATCAATTAGTATAAAATTGGGTGGTAAAGACTGGGGTGCTGCTGGAAAGAGAGGCTGAGCCCAGAGGAAATGAGGAACCACGACCCACCTGCATATGGTCAGGACAGGCCCTGTTTTGGGAAATCCAGAAGAATGGTAGATGGGGCAGGAAGGGCCCTAGGCAGAGGTGCTAAGCCTAGCTGGTGCAAGTACCCTGAGAGTCCAGGCACAGGAGGCTGCCGGGGACTGTCCTGCAGGACGGACGTGTTGGAGAGGAGCACGTTCTGATGTT